>JAUTXW010000570.1:0-1200000 GCA_030620095.1 Kuschelorhynchus macadamiae | reverse complement strand
TATATATATATATATATATATATATATATATATATATATATATATATATATATGTGGCGACTGAATGTCTCCCACATTTGTCTGCCAAAGTTAAAATTTGCGCATATCACACTGTATATATTTGTTTTATTTTACATTTACTTTTTTAATCTAGGCTAATTATTTATTGCTATTGAGAAATGTAACAATTTGTAGGTGCTTAGTTCTCTGTACATAATTGTGGGAATTTCCATCGGCATTTAGAGTCTAATTTAGTTTCAAGGTTCTTGTATGCTATCCGTTAATTTTTATTTTTACAACACTTTTTTGTACGATTTTAAAATATGTTAGTAAGTATGATAGTAAACTGTTTATTGTATTTAGGGTTTATGATAGGAAAATACCGAAACGACCCTTCTTAGTAAAGCTTTCTCCAAATTCCCATTTTACTATCTGTAATGAATGTTTTTATTTTGACCATGGGAAAGTTTACAAAGAGAAAAAAAAAACCCTTTTGCCAACGAATAGGACCAATCAAAGCGAGGAATTTTGGCACAGGGGGTGGAAGTTTATGTTTCTTGAGATTTGTATTGATATTAGAGGAGGACTTGCAAGAAGTCGGATGTGAATTTTGTTGTTCTAGTTCAATAGACTTATTTTATTTCGTTTTAACAGTGCTTCAATAAACTCTCACAGTTCATATAAAAAAGGAATGTATTGGATATATAGCTAATCAAGCACACACATACGTTCCTAAAGTGTTGACCCCGACGTGATTTGTTTTGGGAGAGCAAGTAGTGTAATTAGTGCTTCAGTGTTTTAGTGATAAATTGAACAATCAACGTAAGTACCTAGTATTACAGTGAACTTTTTATCATTCCTTTTGTGTTTTAGTCAATACAACAGTCCCTAAGCTATCATGAGTTTATTTGTAACAAATATTTCGCGGTATACCATGCCTAAGTCTGCGGCAGAAGCCAACAGTGCCATCCCTATCGCGAACGCTGTCGCGATAAATTCCGCGCCGCGACTTCCAGACTTTGACCCGTCGGATCCATAACTTTGGTTTGTAATCGTAGAGGCTTGCTTTAATAGATCAAAAATCACAAACACCGAGCAAAAATATTTGGACATTCTCGCGAAACTTCCGCCGCGATATATCAGCGAAGTGCGCGACATTGTGACGAAACCATTAGATTCTAATTCCTATTCCGAGCTAAAAGAACAACTCATAAAGCGGTTAAGTACGAGCCAACAACAGAAGACTGCAGGCACTAGCAGGGTCAGTAGTCCCGGAGACATTAGTGATGAGTATTTGGGTAAGACGCTTACCAGCCAATCTACAACCTATACTAGCTACGCAATAACGTCAAACACTAAGTGAAACTGCGGACTTGGCTGACAATATATTTACTGCTCTGCCTGTGAGCCCTTCCGTAGCGGCAATCACCTCTAAGCATTCGCAAGAATACCAGATTCTCCATTCTGTCATGCAACAACTAACACAGCAACTTTCAGAGGTCAAGGGAGAGCTAGCTAGTGTCAAGCAGGACGTGCATGTTTCAAGAGGAATGCGAAATTCCCGTACGCATTTTCGATCCCGATACCAGTCGCGACATCGCTCGCCATCTACACCTAGGGAAGCGCGCTCAGCCGGATTATGCTGGTACCACTGGCGCTACAAGCAGGAAGCCCAGAAATGCACTAAGCCCTGTTCATGGAACCAGGGAAACCAACCGGGCAGTCACTGATGGCGGCAAATGACACCTGCCTTAATAAATCACCCCGCCTATTTATCGACGATCGTGAAACCGGACTTCGATTTCTCATCGACACCGGTGCCGGTCTAAGCGTAATCCCGAGACTTCGAGTGGATGGTGCTCATACCAAATCAACCTACGCACTTTCAGCTGCCAATGGTTCGTCTATAACAACATACGGAATAGTAGCGCGTACCCTCAACCTAGGACTCCGCCGAGATTTTCCATGGAGATTCATCATAGCTGACGTATCTCAACCTATCCTAGGAGCAGACTTCCTCGCACACTATGGATTGCTCCCGGATCTGCAGCAAGGCAAACTCTTGGACTCCACAACACAACTGGCATCACGTGGTGAAGTTTTGGAATGGACAGCTCCGACCGTCAAAGTAATTAATGATGCTTTTGGAAAGGTTCCCGGAAATCACCAAACCAAACGGTGCTCCCAAACACATTAAACACAAAACTCAGCATCATATTATTACCACGCCTGGTCCGCCTGTCGCCCAGAAACCACGTCGCCTAGCTCCGGACAAACTAAAAACAGCAAGGAAGGAATTCGACACCATGGTGAAACTCGGACTTGCCAGGTCATCTAAAAGTCCTTGGTCCTCGCCGTTGCACCTAGTACCAAAAAACAATTGCGAATGGAGGCCCTGTGGGGATTATAGAGCTCTGAATAGCAGAACCTGTCCTGACCAATATGGCGTCCGCCATATCCAGGATTTCGCACAAGAGCTCCAAGGAAAATCGATTTTTTCAACCATCGACTTAATCCGTGCGTTCAACCAAATCCCAGTAGCTGCGGAGGACATCGCGAAAACAGCCATCACCACACCATTCGGATTGTTCGAATTTCCATTTATGACGTTTTGACTTCGAAACGCAGCACAAACTTTTCAGCGTTTCATGGATGAAGTTACTCGAGGGTTGGACTATTGTTATGTGTACCTAGACGAAATCCTTGTTGCCTCAACGACGCCCGAAGAACACCTCCGCCACATGGAAACACTGTTTCAGCGGCTTCAGCAATAAGCATCGTCATTAACCCAAGTAAATGTGTTTTTGGCCAGTCCCAAGTCAAATTCCTAGGATATTGCGTCTCAAACGCAGGCACCCAACCACTGCCAGAAAAGGTCGAAACTATTCTGGCCTACCCAAAACCTGAAACGGCCAAGCAACTTCGTCCCTTCCTGGGTATGGTGAATTTCTACCGGAGATTCATACCCAAAGCAGCCGAGATTTAAGCATCACTGAACACACTCCTCAAGAAAAAAATCAAAGGAAGATCCCCGTTACATTGGACCACAGAAGGTCTAGCCTCGTTCGAAGCCAGCAAGAAAGTACTAGCCCATGCTACCTTGTTGTCGCACCCAAATGTCAACGCACCCCTTGCTATATTCTGTGACGCTTCAGACTCTGCCATTGGTGCGGCCTTGCAGCAGTGGGTAAATGATCAGTGGCAACCACTTAGCTTTTTCTCCAAGAAGCTCAGTCCTACAGAGTGCAAATATGGCGCTTATGACCGTGAGCTACTGGCCGCATACCTATCCGTCAAATATTTCAGACACATGGTGGAAGCAAGAAACTTTAAAATTTTCACGGACCATAAACCACTGATATATGCATTTCGTCATAAGAAAAGCCAAGTATCACCTCGACAGTTCCGGTACCTGGATTTTATCGGTCAATTCACGACAGACTTTCGGCATATAGCAGGGAGCGATAATGTGATTGCAGATGCCTTATCTAGGATTGATGAAGTTCATAAGTCAATCGACTACGACGCTCTAGCAACATCCCAGAACAGTGACGAGGAACTGACCAGATTTTGTCAAGACGATTTGGTCTTGAAAATGAGACAAATCCAAATTCCTTTCACTAACAACACAATCTGGTGCGATATGTCAACTTCAATAGCTAGACCATTTATTACGAAGCCATTCAGGAAACCAGTTTTGACAGCATACACCAACTAAGCCACTCCGGCGTCAGAGCCACAGTGAAACTAGCAACTCAGCGCTATATTTGGCCATCTATGAAGAGTGACTGCAGGAAGTGGGCCCAATCCTGTCCTGAATGCCAGCGTTCGAAGGTCTCGCGTCATGTCATTAGTCCAGTCGGAACGTTTGCACCGCCCTCTAGCCATTTTGAGCATGTTCACCTTGACATAGTGATAATGCCGTTATCTGAGGGATACAGATATTGTCTGACCATGATAGACAGATTTTCCAGGTGGCCTGAAGTAATACCACTGAAAGATCAGGAAGCAACCACCATTCCACGAGCCTTTTATGACAACTGGGTGTGCAGGTTTGGCGTTCCACTACGAGTCACCACCGATCAGGGCCGGCAATTTGAGTCTTGCCTGTTCAAGAAAATTAATTGTCTAATGGGCACCAATCATATTCGTACAACGGCATACCACCCCGCAGCTAATGGCATGATCGGAAGGTTTCATCACCAACTTAAGCCTTCCCTTCGATGTCATAAGTCCCGCTGGACCGAGAGCCTACCCACAGTTTTGTTCGGTATCCGAATGGCTTGGAAAGAGGACCTCGACAGCTGCAGAGATGATATACGGCCAACCCATTCGCCTGCCTGGAGAGTTCTTAGCATCCCGCTCACTGAATATCCAAGATGATGGCTCCAGCAACTTCGCCACTGAACTAAGTACACATTTTCTTGAGCTACGCCCCACCAATGGATCTAACCACGATGCAAAGAGAAAAACGTTTATTTTTAAAGATCTTCAAACAGCCACTCATGTTTTTGTTCGCCATGACGCTCAGAAGAAGCCGCTGCAACATCCTTACGATGGCCGATAACGCGTCGTTAGCCGGGAGATTAAGGCGTTCATCGTTGACATAAGGGGACGCCACGTCACCGTCAGTATCGATCGACTCAAGCCAGCGTATATCTTGAACAAGGACCCAGAGGACATGCCACTGTCACAAGATATGGAGACGGAATACGTCATTCACCCAGCAGGAATCCCTAGAAACGATCAAGTCTCTCTGCAACCCGCAGAAATTACCAGAACCAGATGTGTCTCGCAACGAGAAGAAGAAGCACACCAGCCACCAGATGGGAACCATGCTCCCGCATCAGAACCCATCAGCAGGTTACCAGAGCGACAGACCAGATCGGGCAGACATGTCCGGTTTCCCAACCGCTTCCAGGCTGGATTGTCGTGAATCTCAATCACTGGCAGGGGGGTGTTGTGGCGACTGAATGTCTCCCACATTTGTCTGCCAAAGTTAAAATTTGCGCATATCACACTGTATATATTTGTTTTTCTTTTCATTGTTACTGCATAACATACTGTACATATTTATTTTATTTTACACCACCAATTTCCGTTGACAATTTTGATACATTTTCAACGTACGGTGGTGCCTAACAATGGGCAGGGTCATTAAAGGGATGGTAATTAAATAAGTACAAGGGGAGACATAAAAATTCCGCCACTTTTGCTTTTTAAAATAGACTTAGTTGCTACAGATATTTTGTGCAATTCCCTACCAAATATTCATCTTAAATCCTAATATTTTATATTAAAGGCAACAACTAAAATAATAAACATAAGTTTTGTGCCGATAAAACACACATACGTTTTTAAAATAATTATTGGCTCCAATCAATCAGTGTCTGTCAATTAAAAAAAAAGTGACATTTTTTAAATTTGATTAAAGTCTCACACTGTTGAAAACACATTTTCAAGAAGTAGTGTTACAAAATAATTTCAGAAGCGGCAGATAAATAACTAGCTTTCAATTATTATTTTTTTATCAACAGAACTGATAAATTACTTTCTCTTTTGATAATAATCCTAACCAACACAAAGAAAAGTTGATAGGTGAAAATTATTATTTGTTGTCAAGTTGAGACTAAAGATGAATATTATCCGAAAATGTATATGGCGCTTGCTGTGTAAAAGTTACCGATAAATGAATTTGAAATGAAATATGTGGGGACATAAATATTTTCCTGAAGTGGTTGTATAACATTTCAAATGATTTTGTAAAAAACTCTGGGACCTAAATATGAAATTTATTTTTAGGGAAGAAAAAACTTTTTTTTGATATTTTTAATAATATATCCTTCTTTGAAAGAACCTACTTACCCTTTCAAATAAACTCGTCTGGAAAACAGTTCTGCGAACTATTTTTATTAAATATGGTCTGAATTCAAATCTTGGAAATCACGGAAGGTAGGTAAATATTCAATTAAACAGAAAAGTAGGTAAATCCATTGTTAAAAAGAAAGAAAGCAATGATATTCAAGAACTTGCATGTGCAATTAATTGCATTAATTTTGACTGTGCATTGTGCATCCCATATGCTTAATATATCCAGATTTTTGTATTTTTGTAACCTGTTTCATTCAAATGGCATTATAGCGAACTGTATGCGCTTTCCAAATTTGTTATTCACGAGGAAATGGGTGAAAGATCCATTACAAAATTTGTATCAAACAACCCACATTGGGTTAGGCTAATAAAAGTTTGGTATCAAGTAAAAACCAGTCAGTATTACATTTATCATTTTTGTTGATATTTTGTCTTTTTTTCAACAATTTGTAACCAACATAATTTATTATATCAGCTATTTGGATTAAATCTATCATTGACAAAAATCCTTGCAAAATTAGTTATTTCCTTAAAAGTATACTACTTACTATAATGACGTTAATAAAAGCAATACTTATGCGCAAATAATTTTAAAGCCAATTAACTCGCTAAACCATTAATTAGTACCGAGATTAATACAATATAGAATTTCTAATAACCTGGGCGCAATTTTTGAGAAGTAAATTGGATAGCTCATAAAACAGGCTAACCAGCTCTATCGTCACGCATGAATACATAATGAACAGTAAAACAAGTCCCCATTAGAAAAACTATTGATCAGACAAGGTCATTAAACGTAAGTCCGATCAAAATACAGATAACTGTGGTGTGAACCGAGTGAAGAGGACTACACTTCGGCTATTTAAAAAAAAAACAAAGCACCCATGCATCGTGCCTTTACGAACCTTTGTTCCGATTACAAGGTCAGATACGCGTAAAATTTAATCTTTAATCGTACCTAATAATTTAAAGAGGCGCTATCGAATGCAAATTATAGCCTTATCGGATTAAAATCGTAGTCTGAGATAATTTAGAAGTTACGGATTATAATTTATTTAGAGATCGACGAAAAAGAATAACCAGGTTATGTAATTAATGCGTCTAGATCAGTGGTTCCCAAATGGTGGACTCCTTGGGATCTGACATGATTTTGCCGAGGGTCCACAACAAAAACTTATCGTAGGTGTTCATTTTCACAGAGTAATACACGAGTAATCATGCACTGATTACTCGTGTATTACTCACTTCTACTTCTCACTTCACTTCACTATACAGTCACTTTTAAGTAATTTATGATTTTGATAGTGTTTCGATTATGGATCATTGGGTAAAAAGTGGCTACTTCTAAAAAATTTGAGGCGAGAGAAATGAATGGCGAACTGCAGATCAACGGATAAATAAGTACCCTTGAGAATTCCATTTTTGAATAAACGAATTTTCCTTCAGTAAAACAGACTCTGTGGAAACACGCAAGTATAAAAAGGGTTATTTACAATTTGTGTTTAGGACAACGAGCGAAAACCAGAATGTGTTTTATGTCGTTCTTTTGAATGAAATCAGTAAATAAATCAAATTTTTATTACAAAAATATTTTGTATATAAAAATATAAATATATTTTATCGGTATTTTTAAATCAATTAATATATCGAGTTTGCATTTTAAATACTCAAATATTGTTTGTAAACATATGAGAAAACCTTGGTTAGTTTTATCAACCTACTTTGGACAATAAGTACCAAATATTCTATAATTCACAAATATCATGTTTTTTTTATACCCAACACATCTGCGATTCTCATGTAGAGTGCATATTTAGAAAAGTATTCAACAATTATTCCGGTAAATTTCGGAGGTCCGCAAAAATAATGAATTTGGGAACCACTGGTTTAGATGATATCAATCATTGCCGATTTTTTTATTATTCTTTAACCTTTTAAGGATAGTGTGTATGGGTTTCTCGAAATACATGTGGATTCACGTCACTCCAGCACCGGGCGTTTTGCCTGTGTAAATGGATATTTAAAAAAAGTTCGTCGCTAAAACAAATATTGTATATACAAGGCTACTATTTCGATCAGTATTTCATAAAATTTGACACGTCTGTCACGACTATCTTCAGTTAATTGGTGCACCAATCTGAATTTTATAGGGTTGAAATTTCTACCGTTTCAGTACCCGTTTGAGCTGTTGAGGGTTTATCACAATTTCATCAACAATTGCAACTTTTTTGGCTTGTGCAACAGGAGGTGGCCCATTTTTAACACTATTAACACTACCGGTCACAGCAAATTTCTGGACTAGTTCATGAAGATACTTTCGACTTATCAGATGCCCAGGAAAGCACCCATTAAAAATGATTTCTTTTTCATGCAGATTACGATTTCCACTGCAAATGAAAATTTCTTAATTTTTTTCCGCAAGGGTCCGTGAATTAGGCATCTTCGGTACAATATCGTACTATGTTTAATGAAACGAACAAGTGACTGAAATCGTTTTAATTGTCAATGTGAGAGGCTAGTTCTAAATATTAATGATAAAGTTGTTTTTACCATGAAGCATTGTTCTACTAGCTAAATTTTGACACGCCGCCATTTCTTTGATAATGTTGTAACGTTCTAAAACTGTTACACAATAATCTGCTCTGTAAGACCTTTTAAATGATCTATCGCATGGCCCTCTTTTCATTTAATTTTTGTTCGCGATATGGCGCCCAGTAGCAATTTTGAATAACAGAAATTTACACAAAAAAGCATTATTTACATAGTCACTGAAGTGTGCCAAATTGTAAATTTTTATGTTCACCGATTCAAATATATATATATTTAAAAAAAACTATAAATAAACTTTAAGCCGATTTCTCCAAAATTAGTGATGCTAGCTCCCGGACTATTAGAAATATGTACTTACAAAAACTGGTTTTCTTTACTTTTCCTGGACAAATGTTTTACACATTACCCGGAACTTCCCTCATAATGACATCTTCCTTTTAACCAGAAAAGTAAAAGTTTACACAATTTGTTTCACTAAAATATTATGAGCGAAACTAAATATAATCAAACTGTACTATCCCTGATAAAAAGAGAGATTCACGTCGAGGAATGTTCTGGATAAAGCAAATTTAAAAAGTCTAAATAGGTATTTTCCTCAGTTTAAATACTGTTAATAAAAAAGTATTTTTTTGATCGTATTTAAATTTACTTGCTCTTATACTAATTTACGACAGTTACCTTTCCCAAAATGATTAATAGTGCTTTCGTATCAGTAAGTAGTTGAATATCAATAGCGAAAAAATATCAAAAACTAATTACCTTTGAATATAACATATTATATTGCGAGCAAAATTATAATAACCTGGCTCATTGAAAATGTGTTATATCAATATTATCGGCGAACACCAGCAATTCATTACATCGCTGGACTTTCACAATATTTTTTATTTGCTGCAACTAAGATCGGGGTTCCGATTGAATATGAAAATTTGTATTACATTCAAAGGTTATTGGCTAGACCAACGACACTGAAATAATGTTTAAAATAAAAGTCATTATGATATACCTAACTAAACAAGTTCAATGACTACGATTTTAGACTTTTTTCTAGGTATAAAAACAACCGACGCAACTAACATGAGTTCAAATATCGTTAACACTACTTTTTATTTAAAGATATTACACCGTTCAACTGAACTACCGTCAACGTGTTAAGCTGAGGTTGAGAATAAATGACACGAATTGTGGACCCGACTTTCACTTTACCTGAAGCCCTTGGAATAAAGACCTGTCCAGTCCCAAATAGGTAAATGTTACGATAAAAAAAGATGTTGATTCTTATTACTTGTAGTAATATAATATCTCTTTTTCAATACAGTTTATAAACGTTATCAATTTAGTATAATCTTTTGACGTACTTTGACTACCGAAAGTTCGATGGTAAGTATCTTAAAGTATCGTTAGTTTGCTTATATCTAGCGGGGCATTATATGTTCCTGGTATAAGAAATAATATCAGTAAAAGTTCTAGTAATTATAAATACCTTGACATCATTTAACAACACAAAGCATTCTATTTGGCCGGTTTGCACAAAAACTACAGACGATTCAATTTCTAAATTGAATTCCAATTTGTATCCTTTCTATTACATACAAAGACCTTAAACTTTATATGCTTATTAGTGACAATTAGAAGTACCTGTTCAACTGTTTTTATCACAATTCGTTAAAACAAGTGAAATTATGGCAAAAATTAGAAAATTCTTTTTTTTTTTTTTAAGTTATGTATAATACATTAGACGTCTGGAACCAGAGGGGGTTTTGTATCCGATCGAACCAAATTGGATTTTTGTATCCGATCGAACCAGAGATCGTTGATTGCATCACAATGACCAATACTGTCGTATTTAAATCTCTATCAAATATGTCCTTAATATAAGTATTTGTGCATCATCAACTTCGTAATCTTTGAAACATTAGCTAGACGACGACGGCTTTCTGGGCGCCAATTCTTATAATTACTATTTATGATAAATATATAATTAGTACAAGAATAAAGAATTCATTATTTTTAGCGCATTGACATAGTTAAATGATGTTCGTAATTTGCCTTCGTAGTTATAAGTAACAACGTCTTCTCGAATGCTTATAGAATGGGCATAGCTACAGACAGAACGTATTACTTATTTATTATATAAATATAAACAATTCATTAAATAAAAAATTCTGATACAATTTTATAATCGATCTTAAACAGAATAAACATGGAAAAGAAAAAATAGGTAAATTTGACTACATTAAGATAGCGATTTTTAATTTTCTTAATAAAATACGGAGACAAATGGCATTAATAAAAACGTTCTTGTTAATGATTTTTTTTTGTTATTATAAATCTGAGTTTACCAAGTTTCTGTTCTCTTCGTATATCTCAATAATGATGGATGTATTTTTGGATCTTGTCTGTAGTAAAAAATAAGCAAGCACTGTTCTACCCTTAATTGTGTTTAAAGCATACATTAATTTATTTTAATGATACAATTGATGAAAATAGATACGGATACAAACATATTTTTAATTTGTGTCAGATACACGCATAAACTGCAAATCAGTCCCGTGATGAAGATAAGTACAATATTTATGTATTTTCTGTAACAGGTACCATTAACAAAATTTCCACAAATAGGTCAAATTTTATTACCAAACTTTACAATTAACACTATTCTAGGCAGCAACTGATACTAAATACTTGACAAATTCTGTATTAACTACCTCGTAAACTACTTAAATTTTAAATGCTTAACTTTAACTGGAACACTACACTCGTTCAACTCATAATGTAGAACTGATTTTTGTATTGCTTCCACAAATACCAGGCATATTATGAAAATTGAGTGTTAAATTATATATATTTCTATTGTTTTAAATACTGCATACACACAATTTTATTCGGCCACGAAAGTTTTTTTTAGTCGTGTCTGATTTTCATGGATGTTATGCTTATGTTGCTTGTGTTAACAAATAGCAAGGGCGTTTTTTTTTAGTCACCAGATGCTAAGCCACTTCAAAACTTAGTTGTAAACTAGGTTTTTAATTAACTTAAACAGATTTTCAAATCTTAAAATAATAAATTGCAGTCTTATTGACTTTTCTTAAAAATTTGTGTTGGGACCATTATTTTAAATATAAAATATATCACAGGGTTTTTTTCACCTTGTGAGCCAGACCAAAACCAAAAGAAAGTTGTTGGATATCAAAGTGTAATACGAGGTGTAATATTTCTTGTTTTCTAAGATAAGAAAACGTTCAACTATGACGATATCACGACGTCATATATCACGATATATTACTTCGTATTTTGGGTACTGGTCGATTCAAAGATAAAAATATTCTGGAAGCACAAATTAGTTCCTGGTTTTACTGTTGGAATTGCTTAGATAAATGCATTTGTTTTTTCTCTCTATAGCTATTACTCAAGCCTTACATAAAGACTAGGTAACGTAATAGCCACCTCCTGTTCATTAGTTCACACCCTGAGCCACCTTTTACCTTTTATTTAAGACGGTCCCTCGTTTTTATAAAAGCAGGTAGTCTGTACTAGCCTGTAGTTACAGTTAAGATAAGGAGGGAAAATTCACACCACTTCACCTGGGCTTGCGGTAGGACTGAAAACCATTTGAGGCCAGTCACTCAATTCAGGAAGAAGTTAAGGGTGTATTGAGATAAGTTTATCTATATACGGACTTGCGATAGGAACGATAAACTTATCTCAATGGACCTTAACTCCTTCCTGAATGAGATAAACTTATCTCAATCAACCTTAACTCCTTCCTAAATGGGGTACCTGATCCCAAATGGATTTCGTTCCTTAGCAAGTCCAGGTAAAGTGGTGTGGGGTTTCTTCCTTATCTTACAGTTAAGATAGAGAGGACTATTTCTTATACGTAATAAGTCCAGATGTCTTAAATCTCTAGTGACCTGTCAGTTTTTCGATGTTATCCGCCATATTGTCTATCCTAGACGACATACGGATCGCCTTGGCGTGGCAGGATGACGAAGCATGTTTTTGGACTGCCTGCAGCCTTCGGTTTATCTCCAACTTTGATTCTAGATGAATTTGCTTAAGGCTTGTGAAGTTAATTTCAGGGATCAGGCTCAGGATGTGAATTAACGAACAGGAGGTGGCTATTACATTACCTAGTATGTAAGGCTTGAGTAATAGCTATAGAGAGAAAAAACAAATGCATTTATCTAAGCAATTCCAACAGTAAAACAAGGAACTAATTTGTGCTTCCAGAATATTTTTATCTTTGAATCGACCAGTACCCAAAATACGAAGTAGCGATAATATATCGTAATATATGACAAGTTAAACGTTTTCTTATCTTAGAAATCAAGAAATATTACCCCTCATATTACACTTTGATACCCTTGTTGGACTCAGGAAAGTCTTATTACGTAAATTTACGACTGGACTATTCCTTCTGCTGTTATCTTGCAATGTGTCAAAATCAATCACTCTGTATTTGAGATTTTTAAAAGATATCGACCTCGACAACTTCTCACTTTTCGTGGGCCGAATAAAATTGTGTTAATGTCTTATAATATTTTGCTTAAGGTGTCCCTTTGTCTCCTGTAGTTACCGAACAAAAGTTTTAAGTGTACGTAATGGCAAATTACAAAAGGTACCTTCATAAATAAAAAATAATAATTTCTTTGGATAAGTATATATTTTTTTATAATATATTTAAACAAACAAGAAACATAACTTAAACCTTAGCGTTCATTACGGTTATTAACGGTTTCTGGAAATTTCCATGGCACCATCGCAGTGAAGTATGAAAATAAATTGCTCCAGATTCTCTAAAAATATCTGCGCGTAGTTTAAAGTCGGAGAAACGATTTTAACTTTCAACAATTTTTAACTGCTTTTAGTACATAATAATAGATAATCTTTTGAAATTTACTGTAAATTTATTGCAAATAAATGTATTTATTTACATTAAAAAGCGGTTATTGCGTCCCGCTCAAACACAGACGGGGACGGGGATCAAACAGGTACTAAAGCGGGACATCCTGCTAAAAGCAGTACACTTGGCAACCCTTGATCATACATCTTCATTAATACTCGTTGTAATACGTACACGTAGCCATACAATTCCTTGACATGAATTTCGTTCCTAATACAAGCCACTCGACAAACCATGTTCTAGTATTAAATATTATCTAATCTTTGTTATCTAAACGTCAATAATCGTTTCCTTATCCATCAAGTATATACTTCGAACAAAATCAAACTAATTAACAAACATGAAAAACGAAATATGAACATTGATCATCCTGAAAAGTAGTGATACCGCAACAAAAATGGACTTTTATTGAAGAGTTTTTACATCGTTTATTTTTGTACATCATTCATAAAATTTTCGCATTTTTATATTCTGTTAACGTTAAACACATTCGGCTGAAAGCGCTGCTAAAAGCATTGCCAGTTTATGAACTTGAAATTAGAACGTTAACATTTGAGTTACATTGCAAAAGTGTAAAAACTGATATCAATAATGAATCTCAAAGGTTTTTTGACATCCTTTAACATCTATTTTCCCCACAAAATAACCTAACTTAACCTGGTGCTTACCTAGTACCGATCCATCTATGTAACAAACATCCAAAATAAACTAAATTCTACTCTCGGTCCTACTTTATAATTAAATTGGTCTCTTCTATTTGTATCACATTACACCAAAACAAAATTAATTAACAAAACAAATAAAATCTTAAAAACAAAAGTATGTCGGAACGAAGTTTTGAAACAAAGGCCTACCGATTGCAAATCCTCAGTAATAACCACTAGGCCACAAAAGTGCAGGATCAAATAATAATATACACCACTAGAATGTAAACAAACATCGTGCAAAAATATTTTTATAGAAAGCCAACTTTTTAATTTTGTTCCTATATTTTTCCAACCCTTATGAAAATGCTGCCAGAGTCGCCCCAAACGTAGCAAAATATAAAAATGCTGCCAGGACAATGACAATGACATTAGGCTCGTTAGGTTATTAACTGATTTATACTTCAAATAAATAATCAGCATTTTAAATAATTGATTTATAATTAAAATTCGAATTGATTAATATATAAAAATCTAAAAAAAATAAAAAGGGAAATATTATCTTTTAAAATAATTATTTAAAACTCATTTATGCACGTGCATCCAGTCAGTCTCGCCAAATTTAATCTTGGAGACGTAAATAAAACCTTTTTTTTAGAGTAAAAGAATCTAATGGAGTAAGATCCCGATATCTGTTAGAAATATTTCGACGATATAATTGCCAATGACGACGTGTATCACAATGGATCATATTCAAAGCTCACTCAAAATTTGTTAGGTACATCGATAATGTCACTCTAAACGATTATCTGTGAAATATGTAAAAAAATTAGGTTTTCTTCTCTGGTAGCATTTCTCGATTTCTCTACGGCCGGCCTAGTAAAACAAACATTGAGCTGTTGCTGTGGCATCAGTTCATGGTTAAGGAAAAAGGTCTAAAGGGGTACATATTTTTAATTTTACCGTGAAATTCCACTGGAACGTACAAGAAAAGAAAACTGAAAAACCCGTTATACTTATATACTTTATTTAATGCTATAACCACGGAAAGGAGACTGAGGGCAAAGTTTACAGAATTATATTTAATTCTGTAAACTTTGCTGAGGGGATCAAATCATCCCTCTCAAACCTTGCGTTTTATGTTAGAAAATTATATTGAAAAAAATTAGCAAATGTAGTTAATAAAATATTAAAACTGAAATGGACATTTTTTTACTAAGTTATAGCTGAATTGTTTAAAAGCGTTTTTGTTGTATCAGGATGAATGTTTTTTTTTTAATTTCTCCTTCAGCCAAGATCTGGGAATTCTACCGGTTATTTCCGAAGTTGTTGACACGACATTTGAACTTTGAAAATTAAACAAAAATGTTTATTGCTTACGCAAAATTAAACAAATAAAATTGCGAATATGGCATTGAACTTTTACACTAAATAAAATTCAATAATTCGCATATAACTTGTTAATTCAAAGATAATAATAATAATATTAAGTAATAATAAAATAATAATAACAATATTAATAGTAATATACAGGAACTTTTGTTCTCTTTGGTTACAACTATATTAACTGTAGCCAGAATGTTTTTTCCGGATGAGATCAGATAAAATAAAGACTTCAATTATTCCTATACAATTTATCAAAGGCATTAAATATATTTTAAAACATAATTTTTATCAATATACATTCAAGGCTGCATTTAAACTAAATATACTTCTGAGATATAATACGCAACGTGCTCTGGAGATTTTAAACTACTTTCGAATTTCAAATAATTGATTATTTGATTAATATGACAAGCTAAGGAATTTAGTTTAATCATTTGGTTAATCAAAATCAACAGAAATTCTATAACCGTATCCAGCCTCCAAATGCAAAATCAATAGAGCTCCAGCGAAACTGTTATTTTTAGAGATAGAGCTTTAACAATTCGCGAAACAGCGCACCGCTCTGCGGGATTATTGATTTATCCGCCCTTACCTGCGAGGGAGGGATGTCCGTAGGCTGAGGCATGGCTCATGAAATCAAAAACAAATGACTGTCAACTCCGATAAATCAAACAAAATGTAAACAAAAACACATCATGCACAACAAAAAAAAACAAAAGGCAAACTAGCACATCGACACCCTCCACGAAACACGACTTGAAACGAACTGAATGTAATCATATAACGTGATTCATTTCGCTTCAGTCGGTGCAAACACAGCATGTGACCGACCGATGCGTTTTTGAACTGTGCGACCAGGATTGGAATTGGTAATCGTCGACGAGAAACGAATTGGTCTGATGAAGAAACTACATCTGAACTTGAGCGGCATTGGTACAGCAAGACTGTTGCAGAATCCGATGTAATTAACTTTTTACTTTAATTATAAGCAAATTATGATAAATGATAATACATTTTTTATAGAAGCATACCCAAATAGTTACATAATTAGATTATGAATTTATGACATCTCTCTTATCCACCTAAAATATTGATAAAGAAAATCGATCTTCACTCGTTTTATGAAAGAAAGTGACACATGACGCTGCTGGTAGGTATTGATATATACATATATATATATATATATATATATATATATATATATATATATATATATATATATATTGTTGATTCTTGGTCCTTCACGGATGGAAAAATACGATGTGTTTTCATTCCGGGTGTACATCCATTCACTACTGACGCGACGTTCTGAAAAGAACAATTTTCTCTCGGAGCATTGCCTTAAAATAATCACACTATAGAGAAAGCTATTAATGCTCAAAGTTCCCGAACAAAGAACACCAAAAATTCTGAACCGGGAAGGCAACATGTAATCTTGCCATATGTAAAGGGCACAACAGACAGAATCGTAAGAATTCTTAGAAAAGACAACATATAAACATTAAACAATACTACTTGAAAACCCAAAGGAAAAAATAAAATTGGAAAATGACGGAGTATACAGCATTCCATGCCAAGACTGTGAAAAGCTGTACGTGGGGCAAACTAACAGGCGAATATCAGCAAGAGTAGAAGAGCATATACTTAGCATCAGAAGCAAACAAACAACCTCGGCCATATTCCTACATCATCAGGAAACCGGCCACAAAATACATTTCGATGGATGTAGGGAGATTGCCAATATAGAGCATTATCAGACCAGAATAATCCGAGAAGCCATAGAAATAGAAAAACAAGGCGATTTAAATAAAATGCACGAATCATTATAACCGCCAACAGTATCGAAGACAATAATCGACAAATCTAAAACCACAAATAATCAAGCGGAATTGGCGCAACAACAAGAGCAATATCCGAAAGACATAAATAATGACCAACGGTAGCTCAGGTAAAACTGGCCCCGGTTGGAGGTAAAAAAGGAAGCTCGCAGTCGCTAACACATTAGTCTCTATTCGGACGCGAGAAGGAAAACTTCGAACATGCCAAATGTGATTTTGGCGAAACCTCAGCAAAACTGTTCTTTTCCGAACGCATCATAAATAAATAAAAATATATATATATATATATATATATATATATATATATATATATATAAACACAGAAAACAGAAACGTCTATTTTTATTGATTATGAAAAATTTAAATTAATAACTATGAACCCGTAAGCTACAAAATTATATACTTTAATTAAATTACATAAAAATGATTTACCAAAATAAGACCCCTGAGGTATTCTTCGTAACAGCTCCATCCACTAAATTATCTAAGAAAGTAATTAAACCTACAAAAAAGTGTAAGTAGTCTTTAAGCTATGCCGCGAACTTACAGACAGACAGACCGATATATATATATATATATATATATATATATATATATATATATATATATATATATATATATATATATATATATATATATATATATATATATATATATATATATATATATATATATATATATATATATATATATATAAAACGCGTGGCCCGGGCTTCAAAAAAACGGGCGAGAGTAAATTTAGTGAATATTAGTGACATAGAGGAGATAACAAATTGTGGCTGGAATATTTTTATATTAATGAAACGTTCAAAGCGGATTTTAGAACTTGCTTTAGATATTTGTATGAACGTTAAAAAATTTACAGCGAAATGGTTTTGGTTAATTGTTAAGCGGTAGGGAAAATAATATTAGCATATGTTGCGCTAAAGACAAAATAAATCCTACAAGATCCTCATTTTGATCTTTGACACATAAAAGGAGTTATTTGTAGTGAAAAATAACATATATGAAAAAACTTTGCTGGCCTTTAAAACTGCCACCACAAAAATTGTATTTTTTGTAATTTTAGTGTTGAAATCCATTTGTTTGTATGTATTTGATAACCCTGTATATCTGACCTAAAGTTTATTACTGTCTAAACTATTTTTTTCTATAAGCACCCACTTTCATCAGAAATAAAAATTTCTTAATGTATACCTACTTAATAATGTTTTCCATATGTTGCATACTTTTTTGGACATACTTGGCATATGGTTGTGAAGCATTAGTCCCGCCTGTGCACTAGCAGCGTACATTCTAGGCATTAACAGGACAAATATATATATAAAAAAAGATCATCTGCTTTTAAGCAGATTTAGCAATGACACATGAGGCCAGCTTTCGAGCTAATATCAAATCGTATTTAGTGTCCAAATTTTGTATTTACTTTGATACAGGGTGCTTTTTTGGTTGGTGACAAAACATGCAGGACATAATTTTTGGCTCACTTTAGGGCTAGAAGTTCATATTAACATGTGCTTGCAAGGCATTCGTTTTTGAGATAGTGAGTGTTAATATTTTAATTTTTTTAGTTTTTATTATATAACATTTGATTTACTGTATGCTGTGAATAATGCCTACAGAGTGGCTCTGAAACATTTCAGAACACTTTATAGGGCATTACTTTTTCCCAGGTTGCGACTCCTTTTACCTCACAGGAATTTTTACTACAGTGCCACAAACCATTTTTACTATAAATGAAAATTACTGACTCTGTTCTGTAATTTCTTGGTCTTTTACATTAATTTAATTTTTTGAACTGTTTAGAACCTATTAATGGAAATGTATATTTATGCTTAGTCATGGCACACATGGCTCGTAGAAAATGGGAAAAAATGGTCAAATTGTAATTTTGTAAATACTAAACAAATTTCAATTTAAAATGGTTTAAACCCAAGAACCATGATTTCTTAGTTGACTCCAGCCGTGAGAGCTTTCGTACTAAATGGATGCTTCCTTTGATTCTTGTGAAGTCCATGATTTCTTAAAAACATTAGAAAATATTTGTTAGGGGATGGGTGATGTATCCTTGTAGACAAGTTTAAATCATTCATTCATAACTAAGATGGAAGATTTCATTTCACAATATTTAAGTTTTATGTAGTAAATATTACAACCTTTTAGATCTATTTTACATTATAAAAGAGATAAAACATATCTTACCTGAATCTGTATTAAACTATGAACACGTATTGTCAACACATTTAATGCATTTTTTAAATTTTAAAACAAAACCTTCATTAGAATGACGCCATAAATGCTCCACTGATTGGGAACTTTTTGAACAATTGGTTCCAATTACCCCCCTAATCCGATTGTTATAAATAGTACTTGAAAGCAGTTAGTTTTAATGTGTTAGTAATTATATAGACTTAAATAATGTTGCACTATTAAAACTTTACATTTTTTATAGCCTTTCTGTGAGTGGTAAGGTGTCACAAAAAAAAAACATTTTCTTGTATTATATAATCATATTGCTAAAAATAGTACTCGACAGCAGTTAGTACTTTAAATATGTAAATAACTACACATTTTTTTAATAAGGTTTTATATCCAAAGTATTAGTTTTATTTTCTTTTGTTAGTAATGGTTACGACCCTTAAATGTGCAATAATTTTTTAGCAGATAAACTAAAAGTTCTTAAACATTTATTTTCAGACCAAGGATTTTTACATATGGAGGTAACCACAATTTATAAACTTTATATTTTTTCATTAATTGGTGATTAATTCAAACGCCACATACGATCAAATCAAAATAAAACAAATGGTAAAGTACCACAACAAAAACATTTTCTTGCATTAATAATATGATTGATAATCATAATACAATACTTTGAAATATAATACTTAAAATTGTAGTAAATATTATAAAACCATTTTTTCTATTAACGCATAGAAAATATTAGTCTATTACAAAAATGACTTCTTCAGTTTTTCGAATTACCCTATTCACAGTTAAAAATGTTTACTTAATATAATTCTCCGTTAATAAAAAATAAGTATGATAACTGTTAAGAATAAATAAAAATGCTTGTATTGCTTGAGCATATTGGCAACGCAGCTGGGCTTCGTATAATTTAACAAGTATATACATTTTTACACAGCGGGCTTCTTATTTTCTAAAAACGTATGGGATTCAGAAAACCGGGAAAATATAACGATTTATGTATATCAAGAAAAAGTTCCCCTCTGCCTTTGCTTCCAATAACTGTAAGATTTAAATTGTTTTTCAATAAAATGCACTTTGTTCAAACCAATATTAAGGCCGGGATTCGGGTAGTCTGTGGGACATACCGGGCTTCATATTAGTCATGAGATGTATATATATATATATATATATATATATATATATATATATATATATATATATATATATATATATATATATATATATATATATATATATATATATATATATATATATATATATATATATATATATATATATATATATATATATATAGGTATATATAAAAAACAGCTCTCAAAAACCACACAAGAAAGTTAATGTTCGGTTAATATCGATGGATTTAGTTCAATACAGTAGCGGATCTAGAATTATGTCAAGGGAGAGAGTTACAATACCCTAACTTGTATTTTACTAAAACATACCTAAGTTAGATAAAAAAACACGAAAATAATATAATGCAATTTTCTAAATAATATTAGTTTGTCCAATTTCCTATTTTTATTCAGTGTGGTTTCCTTTTGCAAAATACATTTATAATTTCGTCGACATCAATTTTTTGTGTTTTATTGATATAGACTAATCTTTAGTGTCTAATCGTCTTCCATGGTAACTTTTTAACCTCCTTGAAAGTAAAATAGGTTTTTGTGCTGTGGTTCTCGTCACAGGTAAAACAGATGTCAAGCATAGTTTTTATATATTTGTGTCATCAGTTTTAATATGTTTATATATAATTAAAAAAATATTGTTTGGCAAGATTGTATTGCTCCCTTCACACTTGGCAAAATAGTATTACTCCCGCGTTCAATATTGTTTCTTCGGTTCGTCCCTGCAAAGTAAGGTATAAATAGTAGGCTGTAGGTACTTCCAAGAAAGTAAAAAAATTGCTTCGTTTTAAACATAACGAACAAAACATAGCAACTTTTACTAAAAGTATTAAATCGGTTTCTTCAAGGGCGTCACTAAGGAGGGCAAACAAACGTTAAAAAACGACTTATCCAATTTACCTCAAATTTTGTATTACGTAGGAATGACCTACTAATATTTTGATACGTATCCAAGATGGCGAAATAAAATGGCGACTTAAAAAATATTTAAAAAACTTATTAGACTGATTTCAAATTTGCCGTAAGAACTAAGTGTGATTTAGTTAATGTTTTCTCAATTCGTCGGTATGTCTGTCTGTCAGTTCGCGGCATAACTAAAAAGCTACTTACCAGAATGACTTTTTGATTTTCGTCAAATATTGGGGATCATATTTACCCTCAAATTTAACACAAAAAGCAATTGTTACATTACAATAAACTGGTAACATTTTAATACGAATTCAAAACGGCAAAACATCAACGCGGCCTATCAAAATATTTAAAACATTATCCTGAAAAATTACATATTAGATTGATCTCAAGTTTTGCCGAAATTTTTAAAAATCAGTATAAAAAAAACTACTTTTAATTTATTTTAAATTATGTTCAAAAATCAAGTGTGGCATGTAAAAACTTTTAAAATATTGGTACGAATTCAATATAGTGAAACAAAATGGCGCCGAATAAAAATGTTTGAAACAAAAGTATTCAAGGCGTTTCCTAACCTCTCTGACAAAATAAAAGAGGCGAATCCTCAATTAATTTTAAGACGAACATGCAGTATAAATTTTTTCGAATGTCGCTTGATTTTCAAAACACAGGATGTTTAAATTTTTTTTTGTATTTTTTTTTATTAATTAATGCCAAACGATATTTTAATGATATTTGTTATTTTTATTTTAAATTTCGTTTACCCAATTTTGTTGAAATTTGGTAACGTTATTCGTAGTGATAAGGGGCTTATTTAGCCATAAATAGATGCAAATTATTGTCCAGTGGCGTCCCGAGGGACACCTTACAAATTATTGTCGAGTGGCGTCTCGAGGGGCACCTTAAGCAATATTATTGAGAAACAGATATACGTCACTGTGTATGTAGTGAGTTGTTTTCGCATCTCGCTTTGTTTTCGAGAAATAAAAATAAAAACTACTTTATTGCATGTTCATGGACTACACAAACACCATACAAAAAAAAACGAAAAAACATTTTTTTTAATCACTTGCAACCATGACAAAATCAATAGGAATACTCCTTATCTAATTTTAAGACAAAAATGTGGTATAAAAGTTTTTCGAATGTCGCTTCTTTTCGAAAAACAAGGTGTTTTTTTGTTTATTTTATTAATTAATGCCAAACGATATTTTTAAACATAATAAGGGGTTAGAACACTTTACTTTGGGTTAGTTTTAAGCTTTACAATTAGTTCATTGGCGAAGATCTGGGTAAATAGTACCTAGAGTCGGAAGTTAGAATAAAGAGGTATTTTTCATATTTTTATCATTTTGTGGCTTCAAATGATATGATTAGGATTTACTTCGTTCCATGGCAACCACATTTTTCAAATATCCTTTTGAATGGTTTTCCAATTTATTTATACTACATTACATACATCAGTTTGGTTTGTTTGAGTTAGTGTGGATTAGTTTAATTTTCATAATAGCTGAGTTTACCCATCAAGAAATGGTTTAAATGCATTTTATGTACGATTTAGCAAACGGAAATGCGCGAGAACCGAGACGTTTATATGCAGAACGTTGTCCTAATACACAAGTACCATATCCGGAAACATTTACAAGATTGCATGTCAAGTTAGAGTTAGAACCCCACAACTTGAGAAATCGGTCTTAAACATGGTGGAAGAATCTCCAGGCACGTGCACGAGGAAGCTTTGTTACCTAGAGACTTTCCAGCGAGTTAATTTTTGTAACTGGTTTTGACAAAATTCTTTAAGGGTCCCACATTTTTCTGCAAAAATACTATTGACAAATGAAGCGAATTTTTCCAGAGATGGCATTATGAATTTTCGCAATATCCATATTTGGGCGGAAGATAATCCTTATATCATCGAAGGACATCACCAGTATGTATTTTCGTTAAATATTTGGGCAGGGATTATTGGAGACACTTAGTTGGACAGTATTTTTTTTCCAAATAGACTTACTGGTATGTCTATTACAACTTCCTTAGAGATGAATTGCCAGAACTGATGGAAGCAGTGGCATTAAAAACGAAAGCTTTAAGTTTGAATTTTATTTAAAATTAAAACAACCTGTAAATAGTAAAGTACAGCACTTTGATCCCAGGTTCACAAGAACATTACAATAAAGACTCAATTGAGAAATAAAATAGTTGGGTCTTGTAAGTTTTCAAGAATTTTTGTCATTTTTACCAGTAGCTACCATTTTAAAATCGGCAGCTTATTTAAATATATTTTATGGATGAATTAAGGTTGACAAATCTTTCAAAAGATGTGCCACTCGAGTCCCCTTTCAATTTAATTGTTTTCTTCAAGATAGCGCTCAGCCAATTCAATCACAAAATATTAAAAAAAAATTATTTTTAACTCGGAGAAAAAAGCTTGCCCCTTCTGGGACCATACAGCCATTTTTATTCGTACTAAATATTGCTAGACATGTTTTGTCTTGCACTCCCATCCAGGGGTGTCCACAAGGAGTAAAATATTAAAATATAATTATCCTACGTTTTGTTTGTGATTTCTACCTCTTTAGGACCCCACATACACTTTTATTCATTCTAGATATTATTGCTAATATGTTTATAATAACCTCCAATAAATATTTTGACTTGCACTGACGATGACTTCCGGGATTGTCTACAAGGAGTAAAATATAAAAATGTAATGATTTTAGCTCATGTATTAAAATTTGTTGGAATTTTCTATTCATTTGATATTAGAAAAAATATGTCTAGTAACTCTAGTATAAATAAAAGTGACAGTGGGGTCCAAAAGGGATAGAAAACTCAAATTTTAATAAACGAGATAAAAGTATTGCATTTCTATATTTTATCCCTGGTAGAAACCACCTGAGGGTAGTGCAAGGCAAAATAATTATTGGAAGGTATTACCAATATCCCTAGCACTAATATCTAAGACGATCAATACTGGCAGTGGGGTCCTAAAGAGTTAGAACACTGAAATAAATTTTATTAAATAAGATAAAAGCTTTACATTTTTATATTTTACTTCTTTTTAAATGTGTTCAGATTATTTGTTGCGTTTAGATTGACAAACAAAAATCTTTTTTGGCTTTTTCGCAACTGAATAAAAATATTTAACTTTATTAAATATCTGCTTCAATTAATTTAAAGTTAAATATTTTTATTCAGTTGCGAAAAAGCCAAAAAAGATTTTTGTTTGTCATTTTACTTCTTGTAGACAACTATTCATTGAAAGTTATTAACAATATGTCTAACAATAATATCTAGTATATATAAAGCGGGCAGTAGGGTCCTAAATACCGCCAAAGGTGTAGAAAAATAAAAAAAATAATAAATGAAATAAAATTATTACATTTTTATATTTTGACCCTTACGTACGACGAAGCAAGCCTAAATATTTATTGAAAGTTATTAACAATAAGTCTAAAAATAATATAATAATATCGAGTATAAATAAAACTGGCTGCCAGCTTTGGCTGCCAACTTCACAGCGGGGTTATACCTCGGCAATCTTCTTCACCTGCATTTGCGTATTTAGGGAATGGTAAAAGGAATAAACGTTATAAGACCGCCCTGACATGCAAATAATAATATATGTTACGTGTACTGCAAGTAAGTGTGATAAAGAATTAGATATCTCCCCTCTTTGTCGGGCACCACTAAATCTATTATCCCAGCGGACCTATTTAATAACATACCTAATCATTTTTTTTACACTATGCATAAAAACGTATACCTAAGCTCATTTATCTTTGTTTGAGACTGCCGAACAAGGCAAATCTTTGATATTTCAATATAATTTATTGAACAAAAATGTATACTTTTTATGTCAAATATGTATAAAAAGATATAGGTATATACATATACCTCTGTTTTTTGAGTGTACGGATATAGATTTTGCCTTGGAATATTTTGAATTTTTTTATGTTAGGGAAAAAAGTGCAGATATGAAAATGTGTTGCCTAAAGAACAATAAAAGAGCAATTACAGGTCCAATTAACCCTTAAAGTATCTAATCGTACTTAAAAATGAAATAAATAATAGGAAGAATCTCGGACTGTGTACGGCAAATAATATAAAAAACCGTAACATTTTCACTTCCCCGAGAAAAGAAACGTTATGAGTTAAATAATCCAAATTTTTGCACACTTCGCACTTATGCACCGTAATGCCCAAGAATCCGCACAATAATAAAATGATTCTTATTAACTAATTTACCTTTACACCTTATAAATTAATTTTAATTTTACCGTCAAGTATAAATCTTATTCTATACATAGACATATATATTTACGAATAATACTTGACAATACTCTTTCGTATCAACCAAATCGACCCCACGACAATTGGTCCATTGTAAAAATAATAAATTTGACCATGTATGATTGCGTTCAAATGAAAAAAATCCGTGACTCTTTTTTTACAAATGTTTAAAATACGGCCAAGCTCTCCAAAATACTTTTTTCCCTTCTGGTGATGCCGACCATGCTGCCATTAATTCTGACTTACAACGCATACTAAGAGGCTCAAGAGCTTACGAATTGACATCTAACCAAATTAAGCCCTAAATCGCAATTTTTGGTGGGGGTAGGGAAAAAATAATTGGAATATCCTCTTTTTAAAATTTCAGAGTTTTCACTTCCCGCATAAGGAAATATCATTAATCGTGAAAAAATCATCGTTCCGGGTTTTTACAGATCTTCATGTTTTTCCATTACGCCCGATCGCTCGGTCTGTTTCGGTATAGCTAAAAAATCCACTTACTCGAATAAGGATTCTTACCTATTCCTTAATGAGGCAAATAGGCAGTTTTACAAATTTCAAAGAAATAATCGTTCCCGACTTCACTATCTAAAATCAAACCATTGAGTTAGGTAAGTTTAAAAGGAAATTAGTAATTTATATATTATAATATTTAGTTTTTAGTTATGTTTGCCTTATGTCACTGTCATTTTGTAATTGTGACATTTAGAAAAAATATTTGTTCAGTTGTTAAAAATATCATCTTAAACCTGTAACTGTCAAGTTAGACCTTGTCTAAATTTAAACCTCTTTAGTAAATACGGGTGTTAGAGTTTTAAACTAAAATCAATGCTTTTAACACGCTCTTATTGGCTTCCTACTCGTTTGATTGTATGTTTGTATGTCTGGTTCAAATCTTGTAAAGGGTTTTTCACCACTTCCATTACCGATTATTTTCAAATTTGACATGCATACACTTTCGGATATAAAAAATCTTAATTTTTTTAGTCATCGTTTAGAAATCGAAAATGGCGGCGCCAATTCGGCCGACGAATTTTGTTGCTTGTGTAGATTAAACTGAAAATCGATGGATAGGAAAATTTAAGAGTGTCAGCATTTAAAAATTCAAAAGAGCGGTGTAAAAATGACAATGTCAACAGGTCGGACGGATGATTTTAATATTTGTGGGGATTATTTAAGAATGCACAACAAAAATTAAAATGGCGGCAACAATACAGGGAACGAAGTTTGTCATTTGCACAGATTCGGCTGAAATATCAGTATCTAGAAGTATTTAAGAATGAAAGTTATTAAATTTTAGTCAATATTTGAGAATTAAAAATGGCGGCACCAACATAGCAGACTAATTTTAAAATGTTTGCAGATTTGATTAAAATTCGGCATTTAGGGGTATTTAAGACTGCACAACATGAATTTTTGTCAACATTTTAAAAATTCAAGATTGTATTCCCAACATGGCGGCGGAATTTTAACATTTTAACAACAGATTTGGCTGAAAGAAAGTAGTCATCTGGGGGTATTTGAGAATACATATCATACATTTTTAGTAAATATTTAAAAAATGAGAGTAGGAATGCCTAGATTGCGAGCGAATTTTAACATTTATACAGATTTGATTAAAAACCGATATTAAGTCAGCAATTCATACATTTTTAGTAATAAATATTCAAAATGGAGATGTTATCAATCAATAAATCCGATAAGTACTTTTTTCAAATATTTTTAAACATTTAATTAGGCCACCGTTTTGTTCCCCTATTTTAAATTTATCTCAACATTTTTACCAGTTCATCCTCTATATAATGTTTGATTTTTGAACGTAATCGATGCATTATCAGTTGATGGCCATGTCACACCTAATTTTTCTGCAACATTTGGATAAAATGGATAAACAGTTTTTTAGTATTAATTTTTTAACATTTCAATAGGCCGCCATTTTGTTCTGCCTGATTGAATTTTTACCAAAATGTTACCACGTCATCATCATATGACCTTTAATTTTTAACCAAAACTTGAAGTAAATAGGACAAGCAGTTCTTGAGCTTTATCGCGGACAGACATACAGACTAACAGACGGAACTGAGAAAACATGTTTTTTGCAACTAGAATACTTTCCCCTTGCGAGGAAAGTAAAAAAAGCGAGCATTATAAGATAAATATAGAATAGCCATTTGTCATATTGTTATTCCATGTTAATAGCTAAATTTAAAAAATAAAAGATTTTTTTTAAATTTTCAATATTTTAAATCTTAAATTCTAACCAATTTAGAACATGTTTACGAACATATTTTTACTTTTAATTACCCAAAGAATCATTATTTAAATTCATTTACCTCAGAACACTTATATAAAAAATTGACCCAACTCAAGTGCAAATCAAAAAACGCCCGAAATCATCCGAAACTTTATTATTTCCCCAGATTTCATCCAAAATCTAGTGATTTTCGAAATCGCAGTACGTTTTTTTGGGCGTGAGACGCCCTTTGACTATTTTAATATAGTATAGACATATTTTATTATTATTTCAATTCTCTGATAGAAAAACTGTAATCGTCAAAAAAATCACCTCAGAGTATTCTCACATTACCCTCGACGAAATATACGTTCTATTATACCGAAACGGATTGGTCAATACGTCATGTGAACCAAAATAAGTGAATACGGTATCTTCCATTAGACATAACAAGTCCCCTGGAAAAGGAAATCTAGCTGTTTACTTAGTGATTAAAAGACAATTCCAAACTTTAACGGCCATTTCTTTACAATCTCACATTGCCGCACCATAGTTAGGTCAACTAAAGCTCCTAGTTTCGCAATGTCCAAGATAAAGTAAATAAAATTTATTTATTAAATATTTTAAAAAAATCAAGGTTCTTCTAACGTCACCGCACCTTTAGAACGCTGCTTCTTGAAGTAAGGCAACATATAATTAGAAGATTTGAACCGTATCAACAATTACACAAAAATACATTAAAACACATGCAGTAGAAGAAGTGCAAGAAAAGCTTGGTACCTATTGAAAATATTAATTGAATTAATTTCTGAGTTAAAATATTTTTTAGCAAATTAATTTCTTTAATGTTAAAGTTTATTGTAGTTCCACGCCGGTCACGTGATCCTGTAACAATCTTAACTGTAGACTATTATACTTTTTTACTATAAGGATCTCTTGTCAATGAAAGTGGGATGGTCTAATACGACAGTGGGATGGTCTAATACGTGGATACGTCGATCGGGGTTGCCATATCTAACTAAAACTCTTGTTACTGGTGTAATCTGATCTGAGGCTTTGGGTATTTTAGCTTGTATTTTACTATTTTGCAATAAAAGTAATTTCTTTATACTGCTTAGAAACTAATACTGGAAAAACATTACTATGCTTTGTATGAAAATTTTATTGCATCATGTTTAAACATTTTCACTGTAATATAAATTGGTATAAACATTGGAGTTCTTGGCTAGGCTTAGCATCGTAGTGCGATCGACCTTATACTGTGAGGTAATCTTGGCGGTGGCTAAATATGTAAATAATGAACTCTATTTTTATTCTTACTCTCAGGTTGTGAGCTATAATGGAAACGGAAACCAAAGTCTGTCGAAGGAAAATTTACGAAAGAACTTATTTGACTGACCATGGTTCTCTCTAAAGTTTTGAGAATGGTAGACAATATACTTATTGAGAGATAATGGGATAGGTCACTTGGATTTGTTTGTCCATACAGGTATCAAAATCGCAGATTTCCATTTCTAGGAAATTGTTACTCATGTAGATATTGGTTAATAATAACTGTAATCTGTGGTGTTAGATAAATTCAGACTTGTGCAAACTGGAAATCTTCCTACTTAGCAAACCTTTGATCCACAGAATGAGGAAATCTTGATTATGACCTACGATTTGTGGTAACGCGGCAGTGAAAAATTGAAAATTGATTCAAATCGTCAGCTGGGCTAGTTTTTAAGTTAATATAATTATTATAATTGGTGTAATTTAGGTTCAAGTAGTGTATCGTATGCCAAAAAAATGTGGGATTTCTTTTAAAGGCATATTGAGCGCATGGTCTTTTTTCGGCTCTAAGTAAAATATTTACTTGATTTCTAATATGCTTATAATCTGACTATGTGGCATCTGATTTAATTTTATTTTACTTTATTATTATTTATTATTATCTCCGAGTTTCATTATAAGTTTCAAATTTGATGTTAGCCACGGAGCCAGTACGTGGCTTCCTAATTTTGTTGAATTTTGGAAGAACATCTTGATCAAAAAGGTGCTTGACGTTAGGAGTTGTCATGTTTTAGGTCGTATAAAAATTTACCGATTTTAAAATTATTGAAATTTCTGAAAAAGAATCCTTCTCGGCATCTAATTAGAAATGTCTTCCAACTTAAGAACCAAAACTTGATTAATAGCATTGCAGCTAAAAGATATCAGTATGTCAATGAATGTACTAAAGGTGTCACCAATACATATTGGTTCCTTGATACATTGAATTAAACTGTTTTTGTTAAGATTTTAAATGAAGAATTGTAACATCAAAATTATAGTGAGACGTTTTAAAGATACTTACTGTTGCGTTTTCCAAATGATCAAGGCACTGACTGAAGTTCACATAAGGTGGCCTATGTATGCAGATTGTACCTCCTAACCATACAGAAATACAGACTATATATATATATATATATATATATATATATATATATATATATATACATATATATAATAATGATATTAACACCTTATTAATCCTAAAATCCAAAGATCTGAAAAATCTCGGAGGAAATTGAATTATTAGTTTTTTTAGTATTATTTTTTAAACGTTTCACTAGGCCGGCATAATGGATTTTTACCAAAATATTGCCAGGTTATCCTCCTATAAACCTTAATTTTTGATTAAAATTTGAAGTCAATGAGATGAGTAGTTTTTAAGCTGTGCCGCGAACTGATAGTCAGACAGACAAACCGACAGACGGACCGATGGAATTGAAAAAACATGTTTTTTGGCATCTATGGACGCTAAAACCTAAAAGTATGGAAAATCTGAGAGGGTGATTTTTCACGATTACAAAGATTTTTTTTGGCCGCCATTTTGTTCTGCCATCTTAAATTTTACTAGTTCATCTCTATACTACAATTAGTTATGGCACACAATTTGAAATCCGTCCATTAAGTCGTTTTTTCAGGCTGAATTTGTATATATTTTATATATTAAGCCGCCATTTTGTTCGGTCACCTTGGATTCGTACCAAAAATTGTACCAGTTGATTCCAGATTCCTACATAATACTTGATTTTTGTGCAAAATTTCAAATAAATTGGTTAAGTAGTTTTTTAGTAATATTTTTTTTAACATTTCACTAGGCCGCCATTTTGTTTTTGCCATATTGTTTTTTTACCGAAATATTACCAGGTCATCCCACTATTGACCCTTAATTTTTGACTAATATTTAAAGTCAACCAAGTAAGTAGTTTTTTAGCTATGCCGCGAACCGACACACACACCGACGGAATTAAGAAAACATGTTTTTCGGCAACTAGGAACCCTGAAACGTAAAGATCTGAAAAAAGGGAGGTTGATTTTTTCACGATTACAATACTTCGAGGGAAGTAATATAAAACATAATTTTATACTTTTCGGCTTTGTTGTCTTTTTAAGCGAAAATTGAATGTCGTTTCTATTTAGATTTCTGTTTCAGATTATTTGTGTCATTCAATTTAGTTTCCTATTTCTATTTTTCAGGTCCGCTTCTTGATAGTGTTGAATATTAAAATAAATGTGGTTTACATCTACACAAACCTGTAGATAGTAAAGAATTAGAATAAAAAAAAGATACAATATGTAATATAATACTATTATATCACAGTATATATTTATTTTCAAAGGATATACGAAAGGCTTGGAAAAGAATAATAAAATATGTACAGAACTACTAGAATTACTATTAATAATTCTGTAGAATCTATCGGAAAGTATTTAAAAATATACTATATATTTTAGTGTAGAAAAAATCATGGATTTTCTGCTCTCAGATTTACTATTGCCTGATATATTGGCGAATTCTAGAATAATCATCACTAAACATCAGTGAACTTTGAGCAAGTATAAAATTTGAAAACGTATTTCTGTATTTCCTAGTCTGTTAAGGATCGTATGATTTACATTGATTGAGATGTCTATAGTGTCAAAACCAAAGGGGGGTAGGCACTAAATCTTCTACTTTAAACCCTCTCTTTATACAGTACGTTTTGCGACTTCTAAATTGTGTACTACAAAATGCTGCCACAAATTTCTCAAGCTAAACTGATATCATTAACGTACCTTAGACCAAAAGGTCACAATATTCGAGGTTTTGATTTTGTTACATTTTACGTAAATAGAATGTTTTAAATCATTAAGCATTTCAGAGTGTCACCATACTTTAACATGTTTATGTTAAAATATGTTAAGTTATGTGCCAGTTCGTTGATGCATATAAGTTATCAAATCGCATTAACGCACCGCATCACGCATAATGAGTAGCGAGCTGTAGTCACATTTTGGAAATAGGTGGAATGGCCGAGGGAATGACGCTCTTGCAGTTGGCCAATCCGATGGCGGATCTGACGCCAATAGCTCATTCAGCATTGGACCTCTAATGAGCATACTTAATACCTATACATACCCAGAAAATATTATGAGGACGAATATAAAATGCAGAAAAGATTTAAACACAGATGCAAAAAGTGAAGTACAAATTAACTATTTATCATAAACCGATTAATTATTCTTCGTATATATGAAAAAGTAGAACCTTTGAACATTTGCTTGAAGAATTTTTGTACAATTAACAAAGCGGATATAATTTTTTATTGAATTATTTACCAAATTTCAAATTTTTACAATTTTCTGTATTGCACTAATTGTTATCGAACCGATTATTCATAACGTGGTTGATCCGCTGGTTTTAAGATTATATTATTTTTCTATAGTTATGCTTTTCACATCCTATTAGAATATAAACTAGTCCTAACCCTGGGAAAGATTTAAACGATATAAAAACCTTTGAATTTATAAAATTCAGATCCGGGTACTCGAAGGATCGTTAGTTGACCCCAGCAATATAGAGATGTATCATTGGACCTCTTTAATAGGAGTCAATGAAGTCTTTTCCTATAAATGCAACTAAATGTAGAGGTAGAATAGCTAGGTGTAAGTTTTAATGTTAAATTAATTTGAAATCTTTATTTAGAAAGAAGACGAAAACAGGTCAAGATCTCATATAAGCACGGCCTGGAAAGACTTGGGGAATAAGGGATGATGTGGATGTCATGTTATATTTGCTTCCACTGGGCAACTATCAAAAACTTTTATCGTCGCCTATACAATGAGACAATTTGTATAATGCCTCAGAGTCCTAACCTACAAATTCCCTTGATTTTGCCTTTCACGGGTCATGCACAAATTATTGCTAAACACTCTAATTCATAAAACCTAATTGCTAAGAAATACTAAAGAAGGTAAGGTGTAACAGATAGTCATATTTAGCTTCAGAAATTAATTCGGATCTTCTAGAGACAGCCTGTCCCTCAGTTCGTATTAAAGCCAATTTTAAGATGCGTGCTTATATACTCGTTGTTCGCAGTGATGCGTTATGTCATACTTACTGGACTAGACCTGTTATAGTGTTGTCCTCGTAGTGCTTAAATCCAACTAAAAGATAAGTTTTGCGCCCAGATCGATAGGCTCACGGTGGGTTTGTCTTTCTCTCCGGTGGCAATCGAAACAGCAAACATAAGTCAAATCGACGACACTTTCATCACATCGAACAAAGACGACAAACAACTTAAATATTTAGTTTCTTGGTCACTTGATAATATACCCCTAACTATAAAATTCTGTGAGGAGATTCAGGCAAGATTCATGTTTACTTTTTCTTGATATTTTCGTTCAAAGGAGTGTTGACGCTAATATATTATTAAGACTATTTAAGACCTCTGTTTAGAGGAAACTTACTCGCACAGAACATGAACATCAACCAGATGTCTAACCATTCTGCAGAGATAAAGCAAAGAAGTAAAAACCCAATATAATTCAACACTAGCATCGATCATCAGTCACCCCTAGACACGAAAAACAGCAGCAATAAAAACAGATTTTATGCAGAGTGATTATATTAAAAAAATTGATTCTTTCCACAATTTCCAGAAGTCATGAGAAGAACTACGTAGAACCAATTGAAATCCACTCAAGCTCTCTTAAAACCATTCCGTATGTGAGAGGAATTTCGAAGATGATTATATTTGACAAGGGGAATTAAAACAACTTTCAAATCGGAAATAGCCTATAGAGTGTGTTAATTAAAATTAATAAACATCAAAGTTGAGTATCGACTGAGAAAATCAAAGAAACATCTTTCAATGAATATAATACCCAGTGTTTGGCGACCTTGACTGGATGTTACTGTCTCTCTCAGGCTCCGGGATTAGTGAGGGAAACTCTGATTAATATAAAAATACAGTCTTTTTCTTGTTTAACCCCTACCCGTCGATTAAGGAGGTGTTACGCTAACGGTTTGAATTATTATTTCTTTTTTGTCAACCTTGTTCTCATTGTGTCAGTTCTTCGGTGGAGTCATCTTGCTGAGTTGGTAATGTCTTTTTTGTCCTACGGCCGTATCTTCGAAGTACTCAGCTCTACGGCGACTTAAAATTAACTAACTCTTAGATTATAATGTTCAAATTTAACACTCCAAACAGGGGCAACAACTTGATGATGTTCTGTTCCTTTACAGTACTTGCTCTCGTTTGAGCAAGGTGTTCTGATTTAAACATCTGCTTTGTTAAATCATTTTTATATTGATTTTTGGGATATTCAAAAGATGCCACCATATGTTCATCATTTTGAAAACCTAATTAATGGGCTATGAACACGTACAGATGTTATAAAATCATAGGAGTTGTGTATACTGTGTCTAAAAGACATTATTTTTCGACATTTCTTCTTTGATTATACGACTTAGATCCATAAGTAGATTAAAACGGTGAATTCAATGAAGATAAGCCGTAACTTCGGAAAGCAATTTTAATTTGACATGGTCTACGATTTCTCTAAAATGCTCGATTTTACTTGAAAAGGGTAAAATAATTCTTTCGACTAAATGTCTCGGTGTTACTAATCACTAAGTACATATATAATAGATTTAAAGAAACATACTCGTTGGATATATCCTCCTAATGTAAGGCTGCAAATTTAAATTTTAGAAAAATTCGATTGGTTGAAAAATCTTGGTTTTTGGGATTAGTATATTATGGAGAACTTGGTGTGCTAATTGACATCAGTGTGCTCTGTTTTATCAACCATATCGATAAATGATTAACAACTTTTTGATGTCACAATGTTTCGAATTTAATAATATGGAAACCCTAAAAACTCTTAAGTACTCTTAGACAATTTGATATTAAATACATATAAAAGTACCTTTCGCATGTATAATTACTTCAATAAAACTTGTTGCAGCTTTTTAAACTTTTTTTTCAATTTTTACTTACCTCGTAAAAGGGAGGTACTGTAATCGTGAAAAAAAAACACCCTCCGAGATTTTTTCAGATCTTTACGTTTAAGGGTCCCTACATGTCAAATAACATGTTTTCTCAATTCCGTCGGTCTGTCTGTCTGTTAGTCTGTCGGTCTGTCTGTCTGTAATGTTAAAAAATTGTTACTAAACTACCTATTTAATTTATGTCAAATTTTGCGCAAAGATCAAGTCTGTTGGAATCAACCGGTGAAATTTTGGTACGAATCCAAGATGGCGGAAGAAAATGGCGGCTTAGTAAAATGTTTAAAAATTCAGTCTGAAAAACTAATTAATGGACTGATTTCAGATTGTGTGTCATAAATAATTGTGGTATAAAGATGAACTAGGAAAACTGTGGTACTAATTCAAGAAGACGGAAGAAAATGGCGGCTAAATAAAATATCTGTAATTGTGAAAAAATCACCCACCCAGGTTTTACATATATTCATGTTTAATGGTTTCTAGATGCAAAAAAATATATTTTATCAATTCCGTCGATTCGTCTGTCGGTTTGTCAGTCTGTCTGTCAGTTCTCGGCAAAACTTAAAAACTACTTACCCAATTAACATCAAATTTTGGTCAAAAATTAAGGGTTATATGGGGATGACCTGGTAACATTTTTGTAAAAATCCAATATGGCACAACAAAATAGCGGCGTAGTGAAATGTTAAAAAAATTGTTACTAAAAAACTACTTATCAAATTTTGCGCAAAAATCAAGTATTATGTAAGAATTAACTGGAAAAATTTTGGTACGATTCCAAGATGGCGAAACAAAATGGCGACTTAGTAAAATATTTAAAATGTCAGCCTGAAAAACTACTTAATGGACTGATTTCAAATTGTGTGCCATAAATAATTGTGGTATACAGATGAACTAGTAAAACTGGGGTAGTAACTCAAGATAGCAGAACAAAATGATGGCTAAATATAATATTTGTAATCGTTTTACATATCTTCACGTTTTAGCGTCCCTAGATGCCAAAATATATGGTTTATCAATTCCATCGGTCCGTCTCTCAGTTTACCTGTCTATCAGTTTACGGCATAGCTTAAAAATTACTTATCAGACTGACCCCAAATGTTGGTCAAAAATTAAGGGTCAAATGGGAATGACCTAGTTATGGAAAAAATCCTATACGCCGGAATAAGTCGCGGTCTAGTAAAACGTTAAAAAAATTATTACTGAAAAAACTAATTATTCAAGTCAAGGGTTATTTAGGAATGAACCGGAAACATTTTAATATGAATATAAGATACCAAAACAAAATGGCGTCCAGATAAAATATTTAAAAAACACTTCACTACTTATTAGATTAATTTCAAATTTGGGAAAGCATTACGTGTTATATGGACATAAACTGGTAAAGTTGTTGTACGAATTCAAGACAGCGGAAAAAAATGGTGGCCAAATAATTTTTTTTAAATCATCGTAAAAAAAATCTTATTCAGTTGACTTTAAATTTTGCAGAAAATTAAATGCGATATACTGATAAACTGGTACGAATTCAACATGTCGTAACAAAATGGCGGTGTGTGTTTTTTTTATTTATTTTAATTATGCCCAAAAAGCAAGTGTGGCATAGGTAGAAACTGGTAAAATATTGGTAGGAATCCAATATGATGGAACAAAATGGTGCCTAATAAAAATGTTTGAAAAGACAGTAATTATATGTGTTACTAAATAAGTATTTAATGAAGTAAATTGGACCACCACCACTTCACTATTCCTAATAAAAGGAAATATTCACAACGAGAGAAGTTCCGAGTAAAGGAAATTTACCGATTTATTATTTGAAATATACGAAATGAAATTTTAGTATGATGTTGTTCTGTCCTACGTTTTTACACACAATAGTTTAGAATACTATAATAGGATTCTACTAAGACTTAAGATGTTTTGTTTTTGTGTTTAGTTAATAAGGAAGATACAACATTGGGAGTACTTCCTGTATTAAAAATAACCCCCATACCATCCCCTAAATATAAAACTGGAACTGCATGCACTCAGTTCCGATTTGTATTTCATTTCACAAAAAAAAAAGAAACAGATATTTAGGGTTTAATTAAATAAAACAGGTAAAACTTTTCGTTGAAATTTATCTAGTTCCGTTCTTGATATTATTAAGTAGACAAGTAATGGTACTTAAGATAAATATACATTTAGAGTGCTGCCTGAGACATATATATTCATTCGTAAAAATCTATTCGACATAACAAGATTTATTTTTTCTGTCAACATCACTAAGTTTTAATAGGGACAACATGAAATTGCTTATTCTTTTTTGTTGTTTTGTTTCAGCTGTTTTTGGTAAGTTGAGCATTACATTTAATTTACAATACCTATATACCAATCTAAATATTTTATGAAACCTTATAAGTTTAATACTTTTCGTGCTTAATCATTATTTGTTATCTTAAAATTTTTAATCAGAGTTCAGAAAACAGATCCATCATAGCTATCAAAATAATAATTTATTACATTATAAATAATATATTTACTAGAGCAAACTAGGGCTAAGAGAATATAAGCATCCTAACAAGCTATAAAACTATTTGCTAAATGACTAACAGTGTTAGCTGCATACATTTTCTCTTTTAATAAAATCTATTTTTTCGCTTCTTAAGAGAAAAATAAGCCGCTTTAAGGGCGTTTAACTCCAACACCCCCCCCCCCTCCATTCCTTGATGCGCCATATCACATCCATAAATTTTAAAACAAAACAGATCTTCAAAAAGTAGAACATACAAATAATACCACAGTAGTTAACATGACAAAAGAAAAAAATCGGTAAATCGGTAATGTATTTAACATGACAAAAGAAAAAAATCGGTTTATCCGGAACTTTCCTCGTAACGGATTCTACCACACAAAACATAGTTTATATATACATATAGTTATTAGATAACAACTTTATACATTTTTAAAATGTATGTTTTTTCATATTTATTTTGTCTATATATATTTTCTACCGTGTTTACTAACATTTTATATTGTTTTTATCAAGTCGAAAGTCCCGTTCTCTTATATAGTTATATTGCGTTTGAGCAAATAAGAATTTATTACAATACATCAATTTTATTTACATATCTAACAATCATTCAGGTGAAAATAAATATATGTACGTTTCTCAACTTCACACCTATTATTATCCAGGTATGACATATATACATACATACATTCATACATAAAAACATTAATTTAGTTATCAAACCTATTTAAATAAAATCACTGCTTCGATACTTCAATACAACATTTTTTAAATTTTGTTTTAATGTTGATTAATTTATTTTTATTTTAATGTTTATACTATTTTCCATAAAAAAATCAATTATGACATCTGTTATTTTCATCCATAAAAAGGAGGTCTTTATTCTAGGAAATCGAATTTTACCGGCTTTTTAAACACTTAATTAGGTCGCCATTTTGTTTTGCCATATTTACAAAATTTTATCAGTTCATCCCTCTTCCACACTTGATTTTGTTGCAAATCTTCAACTTAATTGGATAATTATTTTTTTATGCTAATAATTTAAACATTTACCGCCAGTTTCTTTCACCATAATGTCTAGTCATTAAAATGTTCCCGCTTAGCCCTATACCACACTAAATTTTTGTGCAAACTTTGAGATAAGAAACATTTAATTAAGGAACCATTTGGTTTTCCCATATATGACGGAGACAATTTTACTAGTTCATCCTCTTTCACACTTGATATTTCTGCAAAATGTCAACATAACTGGATATTAATAAGTAGTTTTTTAGTACTGATATTTTAATGATCCCATTAAGCCGCCATTTTGTTCCACCAAAATGTTCCAGTTTATGATTATATCACACTTGATGTGTATAATTAAAAATGTATTTAATAAGTAAATTTTTCAGACCGATTTTATGAACATTTAATTAGACCGCCATTTTGTTACCCCATCTTAGACTCGTACCAAAACTTTTACAGTTTATATCTTTATAATATTTGTTTTTGTGCAAAATTTGAAAACAATAGATGAAGGAGTTTATTTCCATTGAATTTTTAACATTTTATTAGATCGCCATTTTTAGTAATATTTTTTTACATTTTGTTTTTAGTAATATTTTTTTACATTTTTAGTAATATTTTTTTACATTTTGTTAGATCGCCATTTTATTCCGCCATATTGGATTTCTACCAAAATGTTATCACTCATCCCCATATGACGCTTAATTTGTGACCAAAATTTGAAGAAGGAAAATAAAAATAGTTTTTATTGATTGTTATTAACTATTAAAACATCTCCTCTCCAACGAGATTTATTTGGACGGAATCTTTAATTTAACATGGGCTTTGAACCCCGGTCCTTGGTCACTTTTTTGACTCTCGAGTTACTGTACGGCATTTGGTCTACAAGTAAACTACCCACTAGCAAGTACTTATCTGTATCAACTTCCCTTATCCACTCTACGAGTTATGTGAGCATCCGGCCTCTAACACATACACATTACATTTGAATGTGTACGCATTTTATTTTTCATCCTCCAAATTGTTACAAACTATTACTATATGTTTAATTCATACCGATATATTTAAAGCATGATGGGTTACCTATTTAAAGGTGCTATTTAAACAGTAATGTCATAGGTACATCTTTCAGATAGAAATCTTTTTGATACAACGCGGTACTAATTTTCATCGTCTTGCCAGCTAGCGAGCGCCAATCATCAAAATATTTCTTACGGCTATTCCTTCCTCGGCAATCACGACGTCAAGGTCACGAAATTTGGGTATGTGGCAAATAAATAATAACAATGGTAGGTAAATCTGTCGTGAAATGGGAATTTTAAGTTTATTTAATTTCTTCATAAAACAAGGGTAATTTTGATACTTATTTTTAGATGAAATTTTAGAGGTAAAATTAGAAAGTTTCCTATACATTACAATATCTAAAACAAGGACAGGAATTTTACTCTGAGAACGACCATATTTTGTTACAATTGATATTTCAACGTCACTAGGTTCACGAGTAATGCCGATATATGTGTCTGCTGTTCAACCTGATTCAATCTTGCCAAACTAACTTTCCTTTATATCGTCATTCCGATATATCCGGGTCGGGGTCCGTAAAACACCTTCCGGGGTAGATCCTAAGAAATCGGGTATCATCCCGAATGTAACCTGTTGTTAGTGATTTGGAATTCCGTTTCTTCGTATGGATTAACTGACTATTTTGAAAATTTTTGGGGAAACCTGGATTTTCGTCAAGTCGTCTTTAGTCTAGCCGGAATTATTTCTTTGAGGCCTTGTTTTGGTAGCAATAGGATTTAATTAAGGTAAGCTGTTTATCGGGATTTCATTTGCTCTATTATTAAAAAATGTTACGATGCCTGGAGATCCCATTTATATGCTTTCTCCTTTTTTTTAGAATCCACATTGTAATCGACTGCTGGCATACCACGAGTTACGGTAACTATGGTCTTTTGAAATAACGTAATCAGTTGCCCCATCCAAACTTCTTTATGTTATCCAGTTCTGTTGAAATGCTCTAACCCTAGAATTTACATTCAATGAGCAATAAAATTTAAACTATAACATTTTGGTAAAAAGCAAGGCGGAACAAAATGACGACCTAATACTTACTTATATCATTATTAGATCCATTTCAAATACAAAGTACCTACATATATCCAAAATGAATGTGGATCGTGTCAATAAAAATAATACAAGTATAAGAATAACAATTTTACCGGCTAAAATAAAATTTTAAAACACGTTACATACAGTTAAGTTTAAAATAAAATATAAAATTTAACAACTAAAGTTTCCTAAAAGAGGCAATAACAATACATAAAAAAGCACATTTATACAACTCCACAAAATATTATTTAAAACTGTAATACAGTCAGTAAAGAGTTAATATTTAATCTCTTAGAATTCTGAATTCTAAGATAGAATTCTAAATTCTTAACCCTTCGGAAGCAAATTAAAAAAAAATCGATAAATTCACCTTTACCCACAACTTCCCCCGTACAGAATTCCATTACGTACATATAAAAAGGTTATACATGCATATAATTAGTTGGTAATACCTTTATTTAAATATATAAACTGATGTTTATTTCAATTTTTACTTCCCCATAAGAGCCAACATATCGTATTATTAATACACTATATGCTACGTTGGGAAAGTATAGCAATCGAATAATTAATCCTGGTTTTAGTCCCAGAGCGGTCAAGATAATATAAAAAACACTAGCTGGCCCGGCAGCATTTTCGAATGTTACAGACGCGTCCGTCGCTCGTCAATTTTCGTAAAACACGATTATAAATAAGCTATGTTACCGACGAGTCGTTGGAACTTGTCTGTAACATTTCACTTTTGCTTTGACGCGATATGAGATAATAATTCATAATGTCCTTTTAAATTTTTTCTCGTGTGTTTCTCGTATGCATTTTTATTAAAATCGGCGCTTAAAGCAGAATGTAAAAACTAGTAATCTGTGGTATAATTTGAATCCTTTATTTTTTCTTACACTTTTCATGACAATGAAGCATGCAATTATACATACTTTTAACATTTTTGTAACTACCAAACAATTAACTACCAAATCGTGGGGTAGGGATCAACAGAATGATAACATTGATAACCTTTACCTAATTTGGGTTCCACGAATCTGTGCAGTAAATCTTAGTTCATAAGCTTGCAAAATGCGAATCCAAATTGCGGATTTTTCTACAGGATGAATTTGAGTGTTTTCTATCATCAAACTAATCAAAAATACGTTAATTGAGATTCCTGTTTCGCAAGCTTATGAACTAAAATTTAATGCTTATATTCGTGGAACACAGTATAGCTACTCTTTACTACTTATTTTTTGCCTACACAAATTAAAACTCAAAATTATCTCTCGTTTATTACGTAACAACTCAAATTATAACACAAAAATGTACTCTGGTTTATAAGAAGGAATAAAAACAAGCCGAATCAAATAGCAATAAAACAAAAATTAAATGTAACTTATTTTCTAAATTTATTTGAACCCAGTCCAACGTTCTTTTCTACACATAGGGCTAAAGAGTGAGGGGCCCTAAGCAGTTTTCTACTAGTGTTTCCACTTTCTTGTGATCGAGCTAGTGATGTTCTACCGATTTGTCTTCGCTTCCCGCCCATTGCTACTTTTCTTCGTCCTATAGAGGTAGGTTGAACACTGATTTGTTTTCCTTTTCGCTGAATACCTAACTTGCCTCTTCTTTTGATTTTTGATGCTATGCATTTATATTTGAATGCGGTATGCAACCCAGTCAACAAGGCATTGTTATTGGATGCATATTTGATTTTATTATCTAAGTACGCCCGAATCGCTGGATAAAACTGCGCTGGATCTTCCTCTAAATTGTTCATAATTTCTCTGGTGTGGTTTTCCCATTCTAATTTTAGAGCTTCTAGCTCTTCACTAGAAGGCATTTGTGTGTTTTCGGACTGATTCTCGTTCATAGAATTTTCAGCAATATCGACCTCACTTCGATTGTTGCCTAATGGTTCTGTTTTCAACGTTGGAATTATTACCGATATGCAATAATGGCAAAAATAAATTGGAATCTGGCTTCTTTCCTGTAGCAATTTCATATAATTGACTTTTAGTCATCACAGATAAAGTATTAATACTGTTTAATATGCCATATTTTTTTACAACAAATGCCTGATGCTTGCAGTATTTTCCGTTATAGCCTACTGGACAAGTGCATTTACAGATTGACATATCAACATAATAAAATATCTGAGCATCTTTCGAACTTTGAATTTTGTATTCCATATTTCCAGTCTCAGCTACAGATACGCTTGAATCAAATTAGAACAGCTTAAAGTATCGATTGTAAACAGTCTTAGATTCTCTTTTAAGCAGTAGGTCAAGAATGCGTTGCTTATAATACATCTCAAAACTTGTAACTATGAAGTCTGCTAACTGAGGCAAGTTAAAAGCTTTGGTGCGTTCTAGTGGAATGTCTTTGAGGAGGCGAAACATCACCTCGCTGTAATTATTTGTATCTGTTCCACTTAGAATTAATTTTTTTCTATACAAAAGGCACCAACTCTCAATTTTAGACATCATATTATTAACGTAATTTTTATATTTGTTATGAACACAATGGGTATCAAATTCTTTTGTTGCCTTTGCGAGTTGATCATCGCTTTTGGAATATAAAATATCACGAAATAGTTTATAGTAAGTCTGGGTTTTATCTTATTTATCTTTATTCTTTGTTATTGTTAACCATCGCCAACAAGCTTTAAGACAATGAAATGTGCACAAGAGCAATTTAGAATTTGGCCAATTTTTTTGTAGCACATTTCTTTCACTAAGATCATCATCTGTTAAAATTGCTGTTGGTTGAATTTTCACAGGGAAAATTTCGATTAGTGCGCTCACAGCCGCACTAAATATATCAGCTTTTTGACTACTGCTCAAAATACATCCGATTGGTATTCCACCCGCTGCTGATTGTGTTAGGAAAAAATATACTTTATGGTCTTGAGTGTCACAGTTTCCTGTGGCATCCACGAAAATAACTTCAGAAGCTTGAGGTAGGGTAAGAGCTCTTTGCATTATTGGTGTACATAAGGACACTGCATAATTTTTACCACTAGTTACAATTTTGGATTTGATTCCATTACTGTGTTCATGCTGTGAAAGTAAATCTTGTAATTTTTGCATCATATCTTCCCCACTTCTCTCTCCATAGTGACATTTAAAATGATTTTTCCACAATGAGCCCACATCACTTTTTGTGGGGAAATAATGTCGGTCATACACATATTTTTCGTAATCATCACCAAGTTCCTCCATTTTAAGTGAGCAAAATGTATGGTAGGCTGAAGCTGCGGTGTGCCCACGTTGAAATAACTTTAATAACGAAGTTTTTGCTTCTGGACCAATAGGTCGCTCTCTGAGAGCTTCTGCTACATCAAGACGATGATTGTGTTCATTTATAAATTTCACAATACAAGGCCATTCCTCGTCTACAGGATTTTTGGATCTTGAGTTAGCGATATATCGTTGAATGGTAATATTCAATTTTGCTGGACAGTCTATATTTTTAGATTTTTTCTCTCTTTTATTCAAAGTTGTTTTTCGCCTATGACTATTAAAATGGCAATGATATAACCGCTTGAAGAGATTCCTTGGAGCATCAGCTGATATCTTGAAGGTTTTTGTTATACGCCATGTTTCTTTAGTTGAGCTTTGCAAAATGTGTAGCCATTTCTAAAAAAATACATTATTCAATACAAAACTCTTAACCGGATGTTGACGGGATCTGGCACGATTATTTATTATGAATATACAATGACTGGTGTCTCTCTCTCTCTGTCTCTTATGGTTGTTGAGATATTAATAATTTTAAAGAAAATTTCTGCAAAAATGGTACTTAGAAAAATATTAATATCTCGGAGGACGTGCTAAGTTAAAAAGTGTAATTTTAGTTTTAACTAGAAAATACTTATCGCTTTACAAATATGTTGTCGAATTCTAAAAATATTATACAGGGTATCTTCAAAAAAATATTGAATGCGAAGGATAGAAAATATGCAAAAACTCTCCTTTCTTAAATAGAATGGGTATGTTTTTATTATTGAATTTAAAAGCACGTCAAATTTCCAGTATTTTGATATATCACATTCCTATACCCATCTAGAGTTGTTTTGGTGTTATTACAACTTATTTAAAAAAAAATCATATAATATTTTAATTTGATAAATAATAATATCGAGAATAAGCAAGATTCAGTCAAGTTTGTATGTGTTATTTTATCCTCTTATCAACGCTCAAAATCCCTGCTACTTTAGAACAAGGAAAGCGTTTGATTAATTTTAAAATTTAAATATTAATATAATTTTTTTTTGTTAAATTGTTATAATAGGTACCAAAACAAATTTTGATGGGTATACGAATGTGATATATCAAAAGGTCGAAAATTTTACCTGCTTTTAAAGTATAATTTTTGCAGAAATTTTTTCTAAAATTATTAATATCTCAACAACCATAAGAGACAGAGATAGGATATATGCTATACAAATCTACTTTTATTAAAGTAAGGATTCGAAAAAAAAATATTAAAAGTTGGGTGTTCCATTTAAAATAGTGAAAATGTTGCCAAATTTGCATAGAAGTGGCAATACTGCATTAACCAAAATATTTTAAAAACATAGATCTTTTACTCGTAGGGCACGTTGCCAAATTTCAGATCAATCAGTTTTGCCGTTCTCCATATAATTTTAATAGTCCATCCACTTTGAATCACCCTGTATATACCAAAAAATCACATAATATTGAGTTGCAAATGTAAATTTTACGAGTATAAATCGGAGGCTAAGATCCAGAAGGTTCTGCGTTCTCGATCACGAGCGAGATATTCTTGAAATTGGAGGAGACTAGCTTCACACATACGAGTATAATAATACGATCACTAATTAATACAACTCACCTCAATTTCATCTCCTGTTTTCAACTGCATTTTAATTATATTTCTTTCCATGATTTTGTATTCATAATTTTGAGGTAAACGATTTAAAAATGTATCATCCATGTTGCTTTCTCAACTGTACAATGGTAAATAAACTATTAAATCAAGGTCGGATATACTACTTATGACGCTGCTGAATTTAGTCGCAAATGTTACAGACCAGTCCGCCTAAATCGTCTGTAACTTTGCAAGCCCTCTTCGGGTAACACGGAAATTGCGGACGCGTCTGTAACATTCGAAAATGCGGCCCGGCAGACCTTGTTATGCCTTTTCCGTTAGATGGCGCGATGAATTTTGAAAAATGTTATTGAAGAAAAACATACTGGTTTTATAGAGAAAATACACAATAAAACAATACAAAAAATATTGTTGTAAGATCTCGGTAACCAGACGACCATTTAAAAAGAAATTCGTGTAGTACAACTCTCCGACGAACTTGCTGAAAAATTTGGTTTAGTGTTTTAAATACATACAAAATATTTTTAGACAAAAAAATATGATGCCGTAAGGATGTGTGTGTGTCTATATTAACAAAATTTTGTCGAACGATAACTTGAGGTCACCAGAAATAGGTTAGTGTGGTTAATTTGGGATGATCTTTGATATTTTTAAGGGATTTTAAAAGGTAACAAATTCATTATTTTGGAGATGCACAAACGAATAACAGCCAAATTGAAAACCAAATAGTTGGGGTAAATGTTCTGACATTGAAAAATTGTTGAAGTTATTGGCGTAAATACTTATAAACATATTTGAAAAAAACGTAATATTTCGAAAAATGGCGAAACACTTAAAATGTGTTTTAATTTATATACAAAATTATTCTTGTTCAGTATACATCCTGCCTAATCCAAAAAGGATTAGGCAGCCCCCCTGAAACGAAAAAAAAATCAAAAAACGATAAAACATGTCTTTTATTTTTTGTATATAAAAACATTTTTTTCGACAATATAGGGTAGGCCTAGGAGGATGAGCAACCCAAGTTAAAATTTAAAAAAATGTATTACAGAAGTATTTAGCTTACTTAGAAAACAATGAAACACGTCGATAATCTCTTTTTTGTATATAAGAAATGTTTTTTAACTATACAGAATAGTCCTAGGCTAGTCCTAGAATGATGAAACAGTAAAAAAAATATACTGTAAAAGCATTTAGTCCGTTTCGAAAACAGTCAGATAGATTTAATTTCTTTATAATTTTGTATATAAAAACATTTTTTTCCACTATACAGCGTAGCCTGCGTAGCCCTAGGAGGATGAAACAGCACCCTGAAAACGAAAAAAATATATATTTCAATAGGGTTTAGTTTTTTTAATAAACGGAAAAACGTCAAATTTCTTGTACTTTTTTTTTCTATATAAATACTTTGTTTATTCATTACACAGGGAAGCCCTAGAAATATGAAGCAGTTCACATAAAACAAAATTATATTTTGATTTAAAGAACTTATTTAAACAAAACAAACGGTAAAATATATCAAATTTATTTTATCTCTTTGTACATAAAACTACTTTCCACTATACAGAATAGCCCTAAATAATACAATAAACCCCCTTAAAATGCAAATATTTATTTCTATCCATTACACTCAGCTTAAAAAAACGGTAAAACATTGGGAATTTATTTCTCTTTTTGCATACATTAGCAATTTTTTCTTTTATATAGATTTAATTCAAGGGACTGAAACGTCGCTTAACTTTAATAAATAAACTAATAACATTTTAAAAAGACGGCAACTTTATTATATTCTTTGCTCATAAACCTCATCTTGAGAAAACCATTGTCGTACATACATATATATTTTTTTATTTATTACCAAAAACTATATGAGCTCGTAAAATGGGTCATATGTGTGCAATGGAATTATGTACGAGGGAAATTGTGGGTAAAAGCGAATTTACGATTTTTAAAAATTCTGTTTATCTTATTATTGAAATATTTATTGTTTTTTTTTATAATAAAATTTTTTACATAGTCTATAAGAAAGCTGGCCAGTTGGTTTTTACCAGTTCTATTGAACTTATACACATACACACAGTCTATAAAAAATAAAATATGTCATTTATTATTTCCCCATAAAAAAATATTTTATTCCAGATAATATAATATTAAAGAATATTTAAACATTTTATTAAGCCCCTATCTTATTTTGCCATATATAGAACTCGCACTTAAATTTTACCGGGTTTCATACTTGATTTTTCTGCAAAATTTCAAATCAATTGGATAAGTAATCGTTTGCACTGACTTATTCAACATCTTTTTTAAACATTTTATGAGACCGCCTTTTTGTTGGATTTTTACCAAAATATTATCATTCCATACCCACATGACCCTCGATTTTTGACCAAAATTAGAAGTCAATCGAATAAGTTCTTCTTGAGCTTGTCGCTTACAGCCAGACCGACAGACTGACAGAAATGGAAAAACATGGTTTTCGGGGTCCATGGACCCTAAAAAGCAAAGATCTACAAAAGAACTCCCTTCTAAGAGGGAAGTAATAAAATGAGTGACATTTTTTTAGATGTAGCTAAAGTTGGCTCTCTCAGTTTTTAAAATTTGTTTATACTTAGTGTTATTCCTGTGATGAGATTTCATATAGGTACCGGAAAAGATTGTCGAGAATCAGGCACGTAACCAGAGTCCAGAGGCTCTGACCCCCCCCCTGAAACTGTAAAAATATTTTGATATAGGCAGGCATGCTTCTTCCTAATTTTTCTGAGGTTTGACTGTTTAGACCCCCCTCAACTGCATTTCTGGCTACGTGCCTGTCGAGAATGAACACTTACTTAGAGTATATGTATTATATATTGCTCCACTAAATTTACCCAGAACATTATACAATACCTGATTTGGGACTATACGTAAAATATCTAAAAATTCAGTGTTAAAGACCACTTGATCGATTGACCTCAAATTTGACATAAAAATTAAGTGTGATATAGGAATGAACTGGTAAAATTTCGCCACCATTCTAATGAAATCAATGTTCAAATCTGCTTATTCGAACTGATTTAGCATATAAATCACCTAAATTATCTGTATACTTTGGCACGAATGCAATATAGCCAAACCAAGTGACTGAAAAGGTTTAAAAATAAAAGTATACCAATTCAATGGATTTAAAATGTTGCATAAAAATAATGTTTAAAATAGGGATACATGATAATTTTTTTACGAATCTGATATGATGCAACAAAATGGCAGCCTAATAAACTATTTTAAAAAATCTAAATAATTAAATATTCGATTGACTACAACTTTTTCACAAGAATCAGATGTGACATAGTATAGCCCGAGTGTCACTGTCGCTCTGGTCATAAGATACACAGACGAAATATGTATGAAAATTTTTGGTATTAATTATTACCTCTTACGAGCCCGAAGATATAATATTTACCTGACAGGTAGGACGACATAACGAGGGGTCATAATATATTCAAAAAATTATATATATATATATATATATATATATATATATATATATATATATATATATATATATATATATATATATATATATATATATATATATATATATATATATATATATATATATATATATATATATATATATATATATATATATATATATATATATATATATATATATACTTGATAATTATAATTTTTCTACTTAAAAGAGGGATCATCACTAACGAGTATGTTTTTAATGATATATATTATATATAATATATATTAATATTATATGTTACAAATATCCAGAAGTTTGCAGAGAACATCCAAGTAGCACCATTTTAAGAACACACAATGCATGTAAAATGTAAAATGAATAGTACTTGTGCTCTTGTGCAAGTGTCGCGCGGCAAAGTTGTTCGGCTCTGGACGTTTATATTTGAATTTATTATTAAAATATGAGGTTAAAACACATTTAAAACATTTTTCGTTGCGTAATAATCAATAATCGATTTCTTTTTTATTTTCCTCATAAAACGGAAGTACTGTAATCGTGAAAAAATCACCCTCCCAGATCTTTTCAGAACTTCACGTTTCAGTGTCCCTAGATGCCAGAACATATTTTCTCAATTCCCTCGGTTTGTGGGTCTGTCGGTCTGTCTGTCCGCGGCATAGCTAAAAAACTACTTATCCGATTGACTTCAAATTTTGGTCAAAAATTAAGGGTCATATGGGGATGACCTAGTAACATTTGATAAAAAAATCCAACATGGCAAAACAAAATGGCGGCCTAGTGAAATGTTAAAAAAATTATTACTAAAAAAACTATTTATCCAACTTATCTCAAATTTTGCACAAAAATCAATTATTAGGTAACTGATAAAATTTTGATATGAATCCAAGATGGCGGAACAAAATGGCGGCTTAATAAACGTTTAAAAATTCAGCCTGAAAAAACTGCTTAATGGACTGACTTCAAATTGTGTGCTATAACTAACAGTAGCGTATATAAGGGTGGGTTTGGGGGATAAAACCCCTTCCCCAGAGCCACTTTTATTTAAGCTAAAAATTATAGGAATAGTATAAGGTAAGGACTTTTTCGGGACTGGCGGACCCCCAGAGCCAGTTTAACTTATTTTATTTACGCTAAATTAGGTAAAAAGATCCGTAAATTTCCTTTGCTTGGAATTCGTTATTATTTTTTCCATTTATTAGGATTAATGAAGCATGACCCAACTTAGTTCAGTAACACCACCACCATATTGGATTCCCACCAATATTTTACCAGTTTCCTTCTGTCTACGTCACATTTGATTTTTGGGCATGATTTAAAATAAATTCAATAAGTAATTTTTACATTGACACATTCCGCCATTTTATTATATAATGTTGAATTCGTACCAGTTTATCCAATTTTCGCATTTAATTTTTCTGCCGAATTTAAAATCAAGTGAGCAAGATTTTTTTACGCTGAAAATATATGTATGTTTGGCTGCCATTTTGTTTCGCCATCTTAAAAACTTTACCAGCTAATCTCTATATCACCTTAATTCTTGCTCATAAATCTAAATTAATTGAATAAGTATTATTTTCAGGCTGTTTTTTTAAATATTTTATTAGGCAGTTTGTTTGCTATTTTGGATTCATACCGAAATGTTACGGGTTCATTCCTATGTAACACTTGATTTTTGTTCAAAATTTGAGGTAAATTGGATAATCAGTTTTTTTAGTAATAATTTTTTAATGTGAGGGCGCCATCTTGTTCGGCCATAACGGATTTTTACCAAGATATTACTGGGACCTCACCATATGACCCTTAGTTTTTGACTAAAATCTGGAAAGTAGTTATTAAACTATGCCGCGATCTGATAGGCAGACAGCCTGACCGACAAAAGGAGCGAAGGAATTGATAAAAAATATTTTTTGGCATGTAGGGACGCTAAAGCCTGAAGATATGTAAACCCTGAGAGGGTGATTTTTTTTCACGAATACAAACATTTTCTTTGGCTGCCATCTTGAATTATTAACACAATTTTACTAGTTGGTCACTACACCAAAATTAGTTATGGCACACAAGTTGAAATCAATCCATTAAGTAGTTTTTCAGTAGTCAATTTGTTCCGCCATCTTGGATGCGTACCAAAATGTTTACCACTTTATAACACTTGACGTTTGTGAAAAATTTGAGATGAATTGGATAAGTAGTTTTTTAACATTTCACTAGACCGCCATTTTGCTTAGCCATATTGGATTTTTACCAAAATGTTACCAGGTTATCCCCATATGACTCTTAATTTTTTGTCAAAATTTGAAGCCAATCGTGTAAGTAGTTTTTAAGTTATGTTGCTAACTGACAAGCATACCAACAGAGGGGCCGACGGAATTGATAAAACATACTTTTTGGGAAAGGGGAAGATATGTACAACCTGAGAGGATTGTTTTTTTCACGATTACAAACATTTTACTTGGCCACCATTTTGTTCCAACATCTTGAAATAGTAACACAATTTTACTACTTGATACCTATACCACAATTAGTTATGGCACACAATTTGAAATCAATACATTAAGTAGTTTTTTCAGGCTGAATTTTTAAATATTTTATTTAGCAGCCATTTTGTTTCGCAATCTTGGATTCGTAGCAAAATGTTAGTAGTTAATTTCAATGTAATATTTAATTTTTGTGCAACATTTGAGGTAAATTAGATCAATAGATAGAGAATAGATTTTTATAAAAATTTTTTAATATATTTCACTAGGCCGCCATTTTGTTTCGCCATATTGGATTTTTACTAAAATATTACCAGGCCATCCCCATATGACCCTTAATTTAATTTTTGACCAAAATTTAAAGTCAATCGGGTAAGTAGTTTTTTAGCTATGCCGCGAACAAACAGACAGACCGACGGATTTAAAAAAACATGTTTTTCGGTGTCTAGGGACCCTGAAACGTAGAGATGTGAAAAAATCTCGGAGGGTGGTTGTTGTTCAAAATTTTCGTCGTCTCAAAACCCCCCAAGAAGCAATGTATATCTGAGTAACTAATTGTGGTATAGAAATGAACTAGTAAAATTGTGGTACAATTCAAGATTCCGGAGCAAAATACGGTCAAAAATTTGTTTCTTTTAATTTTGCAGGAAAATTAAATGTCATATAGTGATAAACTGGTACGAATTCAAAATGGCGGTGTGGGTCTATGTAAAAACAGTTTTTACATTGAATTTATTACTTCCCTCGTCAAAGGGAAGTATTGTAATCGAGAAAAATCTCCCTCCAAGATATTTTCAGACCTTCATGTTCTCCCAATTCCGTCGGTCTGTCTATTCGTAAACTAAACTACTTATCCGATTGAGTTCAAATTTTGGTCAAACATTAAAAGGTATTAATATGGTAATAACCTAATAATATTTTGATAAAAATCCACTATGGCGAAACAAAATGGCGGTCTAGTAAAATTTTATAAAAATTATTGCTAAAGAACTAATTATCCAATTTACCTCAAATTTTTCACAAAAAAGTATTAGGTAGTAATTAACTAGTAAAATTTTGGGCCAAATGAAATGTTTATAATCGTGAAAAAAATTGTTTTACACATCTTTACGTTTTAGCGTCCCCAGATGTCAAAAAAATTTGTTTTCTGACTTCCATTTGTCCGAAGGTCTGTCTGTCAGTTCGCAGCGTAACTGAAAACTACTTACCCGAATGATTTCGTACTTTGGTCAAAAATTAAGGGTTATGTGGGGATGACCTGGTATCATGTTCGTAAAAATCCAATAACACGGACAAAATGGCGGCCTAGTAAAATGTAAAAAAAACTATTACTAAAAAACAGATTATCCAATTTACCTTCAATTTTGCATAAAAATCAAGGAATCGATGTGGTATATCTTGATATAACTCCAAGACAGCAAAAAAAATGGCGGCCTAATAAATTATTATAAAAAATCAGCGTATCCATCCATCCATTAAGTGTGATATAGGGATAAACTAGTAAAATTGTAGTACGATTTTTTATTTAAGACGGAGAAACAAAATGGCGGCGAAATAAATTGTCTAAAAAATCATTGCAAAAAATTTCCTTGACTTGCAGCAAAATTGATTGTGAAACAGGGATTAACAATTAATTTTAAATCATGCTCAAAAAATAAGTGTAGCATAGATAGAAACTGGTAAAATATTGGTATGATTCCGATATGGTGGAACAAAATGGCGTGCAATAAAAATTTTGGAAGAGAATAAACTAAATGACTATGTGCGGAAGTAAATTGGGTTACACTTTACTATTCCTAATGAAAGGAAAGATTCATAAAGTTCCGGGTAAAGGAAATTTACCGATTTTTTAAATTTCAGTTGACTTTTTTTAACTGTGGCACAAATAAGCTTGTCTCTCATAATCAATTCCAATTTATCACTAAGAATGACGCAAAGCTCTATTATTAAAAAGCATGTATCAAAAAACGAGTTATGATATTCAAAGCAATTGTCTATAACTTCATAACTGCATTGCCGAAATAAACTGATTCAAACTTCATGTCACAATAAAAGGATATATTCGTAATGAGTAAATTTTGAAAGTAAAGACCTCCTTCGAAATCTTACAGAAAATTTACCGATATTTCTTTGTCGTTCTTTGCAGTAATCTATTTTTTATAGGTCGCCAGGGATTTGGACCAACAGATCAAGAATGGGGTTATGTAACAGTCCGGGAAGGAGCTCACATGTTCTGGTGGCTGTATTACACTACTGCAGCTACTAATTATACTGAAAAACCTTTAATTATTTGGTTACAAGGAGGGCCGGGTTCTTCATCAACTGAGTATGTAATCGATGTATAGGTACACTTTTTGAGATTTAGGCATACTTACCTACTTATGTGAATATAACATTTTTGGCGCCAAAGCTCACTACCTGTAATTATTAATTTAAATCATTAAAGCATGTATTTTGAATATTATAAGTTACTTATCATTAAATAAAAATTTGGCAGCAATTGTCAAATGTTACAAATAATTTTCACATTCAAAAATATCTGTCTATATAATGTCTTGAACAGAAGGCGTTACTATATACATAGGTCGCGGTCGGAGAGAAACAAAAAGCAAAAATACTATGTTATTAACTAAACAGTAATTCCATGAGCATTCAAAAATAAGTTCAGGTTGTCCCAAAATTTCGAATACAAGATGTAAGATTTGTTTCATTATATGGAAAATAATCCGTTTGAAACAGCAGTCGTAGAAGACAAAAGAGAAGGCGCAATTTACTGGGTCAGTTTGTACCGCTTGCCGAAGAATGTGCTGTTAACAACATCTATTTCACGGAAATCAATAAGCAAAGAAAGTCGAATTTGAAAGAAAATGTGTAAATCGGTATAATCTGTAGTAAAATGTGCTTTTTCCAGATGAGGAGACTTTCCCGTCTACTCATAATATTAGAATGTGCGTTTATAGACCGACTGGAAAAGGAATTGTGATAAATATACTTACAAAGTTACTTAAAACAGTAGAATTTCTGTTAATAACTTAGCTTGGACTAGCGCCAGAGGACTAAGTGTTTGTGCGACTGTTAAGAAGAGACTCACTGCTTCTGTTTATTGCAACATACTGAATTAAATTATGCTATCATCACTTAGACCAGTGTTCTGAGAAAGTTTCACTGTCCATAATGCTAGAGTGGTCCAAGATTATATTGACCAACATACATATTTTACTCGTCTTAAACTTCATGGAGAATGTTTGGGGGGTAAATGAGAAAAAATTAAAAGCAGGATTTTTATCAAAAAATTAAAAAGATTTGCAGCAAAGCATAATTGAAGATTTGAATCAAATATCAAAGGATTATATGAACCCTATTTTTAAGCATGCCTCGTAGTAGACCGTAATGGGTGCTGAAGAAAATATAATAATATCTATAATATTATTATTCTGGCTTAATCAAATTTATTTGTGTTAAAGGTGTTAATGTTTTTTAAATTTTCACTTCGTGTTTAAGTTTATAGTGGTTTAACAAAATATGAATATAAATATTTGTATTATTATTTTGGTTAAATGTATTTGATTCCAGTTATTGTTCAATGTCTTAGTTATTGTTTTTTTTTATATTTAGTTTGTGTTTGAGTTTAATACATATTATATCCTGAGTTATTATCAGAAGCACACGTAATAATAAAAAAAATGTATTTATTATTATATTAAAGCCAATCTGTGTTTAAATACGCTATACCTAATTGCACTCAAAAACAAAGTTATGAAAGCTGCATATTCTATTATCGCGTCCCTTTATAAATATGAACAAACCTGAAAATAAATACATCGGAAATTATCAAATATGTCAAATAAATCTCATTCATTTTAGTTGGGGAGCTGCAAACCTAGTGTCCCAGTTTTTTTTTACACGCGATTATTCGTACTATCGCAAGATGAATGAGGTTTATTTGACATATTTGTGAATTTCCGATAGTTGTGTTTTGTATTTGTTCATACTTACAAAGCGACGCAGTACGAAAAATGCAGATTTCAAAAGTTGGTTTTTGCAATACCCATTCATCCAACTTCTATGATAGATATTACCGTATTTTGTAGCTCTTTAACGTGAGAATTTCATTTAAAAACAGGTTGACTATTGAAAGCTGTGTTATTAAATAATAAATGCGTATCTTCATTATAACGTGTACTTCTGATAATAACCCAGAATATGATATGAATTAAACTAAAAATACAAACGGAACATTTTAAAAAACAATAACTAAAAGGTTGATATGATATTGAAGAATAACAGGAATTAGATACCTTTAACAGAAAAAAACTTTGTTTAAGCTGCAATGATATGAATAAGACTTAAACATAACACTGAACATTCAGAAAAAGAAACAATAAATAACCCCTTTATATTACATTGAATAAATATAAGGCTAAAACAAATGTAATAAAAATAAATTTCGTTAAATCACAAGAAGCGAATCTTATTTGCTTATTTATTTCGGCGAGATAAATTTTGTTAAAAGCACGACGATTTCTCATAACATTCCAAGACTCCTATGTTGCATCATCTTCTAAGGAGGATGTCGCAACTGACAATTATCCTTATCAAAACTCACTTGACGTTGGCGTGATTACCGAGGATGAGGTTTTAATTAGCTTAAAAAGAATTAAACCTAAGGCTACTATAGGGCCCGATAAAATACCTGCGTTTCTCTTAAGGGACTGTGCTTCTATTTTTGCTAGACCACTTTCAATATTATTTAATATATCACTTAATACTTCCATTTTCCCAGACCTATGGAAAATATCACGAATAACTCCTGTCTTTAAAAAAGGAGACAATAATTCTGTCTCAAACTATCGTCCAATAAGTATTATAAATAACTTTTCGAAGATATTTGAAATTATTCTGCATGGCTATTTATACAGTTCGGTAAGTATGCATATATCACCCCAGCAGCACGGCTTCATGAAGGGTCGAACTACAGTTTCAAATTTATTTTGTCTCGTTCAAGATCTTGCAGAATCTACCGATGCTGGAGATCAAACTGACGTCATTTATACCGATTGCTCAAAAGCTTTCGATCGTCTTGATCATGGCATTTTGTTAAATAAACTAGCTTCCTATGGTATTTCAAATAAGTTACTTTTATTTTTTGAGTCTTACTTAAAAAACCGAGTTCAATTCGTTCAATGTCATGGTCACAACTCCAAAGAATTTGTCGCTGCATCTGGTGTGCCACAGGGCACCCACCTACGGCCTTTGCTTTTTCTTTTATTTCTTAATGACCTTATTTATACTCTAGACGTTGATTATCTTCTTTACGCAGACGATGTCAAGCTATACCTCAAAATTAAAAATTTAAGTGATTGTGTTAAACTACAAAATAACTTTGACAGAATGAACATGTGGTGCGAGGAAAATAAATTGCTTCTAAATGTCTCTAAGTGCAACGTTGTCACTTTCACTAAAAAACTTGGGCCTATAACCTATAATTATACTATAAATGGGCAAATATTAGATAGGTCTGAATCGGTGAATGATTTGGGTGTAGTTCTGGATGCAAGTCTTTCATTTCGTGGCCACGTCTCTAAAGTTGTTGCAGATAGTTTTAAATTGCTGGGATTTATTATACGAAATACTCGTGACTTCGTCAATAGTAATACTCTTAAGCTGCTTTTCAATGGTTTTGTCAGATCTCGGTTAGAATATTCCGCAGTTGTTTGGTGTCCGTTTTACCAGGCGCATATCACAAGTCTAGAAAAAGTTCAAAGACTTTTTTGAAATATATTTGTTTTAAACTTGATGGGGTTTATCCTGAAATAGGCTTTCCACATGATCAACTTTTAACTAGGTTTTCAATGGAGAGTCTAGAAATTCGCCGAGATAAAGCTCAACTTATCTTTTTACATAATATAATTTCTGGGAAAATAGATGCCAACAAAATTTTGCAGTCTCTGAAATTCCAAGTACCCAGACCTATGACGCGTAATTTCTCTACCTTTTTCTTACCCACCCCAAGAACAAATGTGCTAAAATTTTCCCCGCTATTTCAATTGTGTAACAAAAACAATAGTGTACAAAATCAACTTGATATATTTGGTTGCAGCGTGGCCTCGATTAAGAGGCTGATTTTTTGACATATTGTTTTATTTTTTCCATAAACATCTTAAATATTATATTTTACTTATTTAAATTAATTTAAATATGTTTGTACGTAAATTAAGTAGTTTTTCCCATTCACTAATTGGATATATTCTGTAGAATGTGGTAAAATAAAATAAAATAAATAAAAATAAATAAAATAAACATTCGCAGAGCAAATTCTCCGGCGAGCGGTACATACAGATCCAGTAAACTAGCCTCTTCTCTTGCTATGAATGCTGTTTCAAATAGTTTATTTTCCAGATAATAAATCATTCAATTTTGGGTTTTCCTGAACCTGGTTTCTTACTAAATTTCCATATCCATAGAATTTCTGTTTATATATGTGTATATAGTAACGATTTCTGTTCTAGACTTAACGCAGGCAGAGCTGGGCAAAATACTTTTCAATTTCAAATGTATTAAAATCCTAAATACTAAATACTGGACCTTGCTGTAAAGGATTTAAATACTAATTACTTTTGTAAAAAAAAATCATTTCAAATACAAAAAGTATTTAAATACATTTTTGGATTTAAATTCATTCATAATAAGATTTCAATACATCAGTTGTAATTAAATACTATGAGGTATGTGTAGTTAATTATTTTAATACTAAATACCCTTGGTATTTAAATACACATGAACATTTAAATATGAATTTATCATTACTTATGTAAATGATTTTTTATGTATATGTTTATTTATGTAATTGAATCCTTCAGAGCTTAGTATTTAAATTATTTTTATACGCTACTAATAAACAATAAAATTAAATCACGAAAAAACAATAATTGAATGTCAAGTAAAAAAAATGGTGGAAAAACTGATATTTGAAAAATGTTTAACCCTATATATTAAAAGAACATTTGATAACTGGTGTTATATGTTTTATTTCCGGTTTTATAACCGGAAACGACACGGGAATCAAAAGGTAGCACCGGTCAATAGAGCTCTACTTCCTCATTTTACAAATATAGTACTAGCTGTACCCTTGTATGTTGCAGGTAAAAATTAACATGGAAAAATAAATGAGAGAAATGCAGAAGTTAATTCAATTTATTCAGAGTAATGCTTTTTTCTAAACATTACGTTACAAATAGTCATAACATAAAATTGAACATGCAAAAAACAAGTAGTACGTAGATCATACCCAGTAATCTGGATGATGAATGAAATGGATAGAGTTTGCAGTTGAGACTTAATTATACAATACACTTATTTTATCTCTTCGATTTTGGGGATATAGCTTATCGTAGCACGTTAATTGAAAGAATTTTAAATATTTATCCACAAAGTTCAAAATACTTGCAAGATATTTTCCTAAAATATTCATATTAGGATCCATATTTCCTCCTATTTAAACAATATGTCAGTTTTATCGATAACAAATCAAGGTAAGTTACATTTACAAATATTCAAAAATCATTTAGTTTAGCCAAAAATTTTATACCTAAAATCAGTTTTGTGTGGGGATTGTAATTAAACTCCTAATACATAATTAGTTTATTTATATTTAAGAAATTTAGCTGGTTAATAACTACCTAGTTAATCTTTGTCCGGGACTTAAGTTCAATATCTGTATGCACTGCATTGGTGTTTTTGGTATCTCAATAAATCTTTATTTTAGCATAGCTTGTTTCCGGTCCTTTATGCCTTGCTTACCTATTTCATCTAATCTTAATCTTTTATAACATATTATTATGTTGCCACTTATTCACAATTTTCTTGTTTTGAAATTGTAGTCCATATATAGTATTAAGTCATATGGTTGTTCCGCACAGTCGCATGTTTCATGTGGCTGTAGCTGTGAATCAAATTCATATTGGTGGTGCAGTACTTATTCCTCAGTCAATCTTAATTTTATAATTTTTACTATGTAAGAATTTTTTTGACATTAATGGTTATAATTGTTTTGCTTATTTTTTTTTGTTTTCTGAATAAAAATTTATTGAATTGAAATCAATAATTTATAGTTCTGGCAAAGCATACTTTTTTGGAAGGTTTAGTTTTTAAATCATAGATGTTAGAAATCATTAGAATCGAGTTCCGTACTATTGTACATTTAAACATTGGGACACGAGAACAATTTATTACTGCCTCTACCAAGTCATCCAGAAACAGTTTTTATGAAATATGCTCATAACTTATTCAAGTATCTCTTCTAGAAGTATAGATTATATATTCAAGTCCTAGAGTTTTTGACAAATTCGCTTCTTAAGATTATACAATTTCTTATTTCAATAATAATATGATAATAATAGTAATAATATATTATATATTTTTGGTAACAAGACTGTCGATCTGTGCTAAAATTAACACTATATAATAAATTTAATACATGGAACATATTTAAATTCAATGCATGTATATTTAAATCAAGTATTTAAATACAGACTAAATACATTGTCTACTAATTCCTTAATACTTTTCGAAAGTTTTTAAACTAAATACTAAATCCTTGTTATCCTGGGTATTTAATTACAGTGTATTTAAATACTAATATTAATATACTACCCATAGTGCACAACAATGAACGCAGGCATTGTTGAAAGGGAAAATTATTTGTAAAATTTGACGATTGCTGCCAAATTTCTGTTTGACGGTGGGTAAATTATAATAGTCCAGGTGATATAACTATAAATGTTTTTTTCACAGTTTTTTTGGCCGCGATTGTACATCGATCCGTGATGATTTGAGAGTTTCGATTAATCTTTTAGGAAATATTCTTGGTAATAGTAATCCCATGATAAGCATATTTAAAACAATTATGAGGCCTGAATTACGAATTGAATATTTTTCAGCGAGAGTTTCCACGTTAACTGTGAAATGCTGAAGAATATTTCCTTGTATTTGGTATATAAAGTATAATTAATAAAAAAATTAATATGAGTGTACCATACCATCCCCAACCTAGAGGAAGGGAATCTATTTTCTTGTAGGGTTCTTCTATTATTATAAACCTTACTAGATGTTGAAAATAATAAATCACTTTTTTCTGGGTACAAAAAGTATATTGTGACAATAAGTAAGTGTACGCGCCAGGACTTGGGAGGTAAAGAGAGGGGTAATGTAAAAATATGTATATGGTTTTTACGGTCACGAACTTCAATTTTACCAATTATATTAATTTTAGACAATTTGTATTGCTGATATGTATAGATATATAATATTAGTAATATGGTGGTTCTAAGTACTGTGCTAACAATCTATCTTGATACAATTTTGAAAGTTAATAACTTCTTTACATATCGTAATGAAGCAAAAACCATATTGTAGGGTTACATAAAAACTTTTTTTTAGTTTTTAAAAAAACATTGGATAATAAGTTTTACAAGATATCACCACAAGTTTTGTTTTTTTTAATAGCCTCTTTTTACCGATGGTAAATATTTTAGGTTTGATACCTTTACCTTTAAAGACAACCGAAAAAATTGACACATTGACAAATACCGTGTATATTTGTAATCGGTAAGAAGAGACCCATTTAATGAAATAATAATTTACAGGGTGCCCCATTTAAAAATATATAACTTATGGCGATAACTTGTAAAATTGATAGTTTTGTTTTAATAATAACTATAAAAAAAAACATTTTATGTAACCCTGCATTTTGGTTCACTCCACAATAAGTTAAAAAGTAAAAAAGTTATTAACGTTTAAATATTATATGATATTAAAATAGATTGATCGCACTAATTATTGTCATACGATTTGACCAACTTGTATACATTTTTTGAGATGTATTTAGATTGGTAACCAAATTCAAAAAGAACTAAAATGAAGTAACAGCGCTATTTTGAAATTTCTCTTCTGAGACAGTTTCCGGCATAATTTTGAAATGCTGTAATAATTTGCCTTGAAATTTAATGCATACCTGGAATTAAGGTGATTTCGTTGAATAATTATTAATCTTAATAAATGTTTTTAATATTAAATACCTTAATTCTGTACAAAATTATTTTTAGCGTTGTTTTATGAGCTGGGGTGATTGAGTGTGAAACCGACTTCATAAAAAATACTAAAAAGTAGGAAATAATATTTTATTTTATCATGGAAATTGGATTTTTATGAAGTCGGCGTCAGAGTAATAAAAATAATAACAGAGATTACAATTTTAGTTATTAGGCATTAAAACATTCAATAAATAAATCTATTTTTTGTGATTTAGTTAGTAATTCGGTCTTTGTTGGGCGCTGACTTCATAAAGTCAAATTTCCAAAACGAAATAATTAGTATTTTTGTAAAGTCGTTTTTATTTATTTATATATTTTTTATTTAACTGATCTATTGAAAGGATAACGGTTATTTTATGTCATCAAGTTACCTTTTCGTATTCAAAAAAAATTGATTGCCTCCCCAATAATATTTTCAATTTATTTCTTAAACAATTTTGGTGGCATATAGATATTGTGATTCAGATCGTTCTAAACTTACATTAAGGACATGTTTAGTTACCTAAATTAACATTTTTGTCTCTAAATAGGTATGGGAATTTTGAAGAACTGGGTCCGATAGATTCAGACTTAAATCCCAGAAATAGCACTTGGGTAAATTATGCCAATGTTTTATTTGTAGACAATCCTGTAGGTACAGGCTTCAGTTATGTGGATTCGGATGAATATGCAACTACTAACCAACAAATTGCTGAAGATTTCGTCATACTTCTGCAAGGATTCTATAAAGAGCAGCCTGAATTTGAAGAGGTTCCTCTTTATATATTTTCCGAATCATACGGTGGAAAAATGACAGCAGAAATTGCACTTTATCTTTATCAGGTTGGTAACTTTCGCCGAGAAAAGGAGAAATTTAGACTAATATTTATGAAATATAAGCATATAGAGGGTGTCCCAAACTGAATTAGTCAGGCTCTGATTCCTAAACCGTTTGAGATATTTAATTGAAACCAAAACTAGCATTTTTAGCTACGAGGATGCTTTAAAATGACAGCAGAAAAATGTATGGCAAAAAAGCCATCCCAAAAGAATTTAAACCTAACCATAAAATTTTAAATAACACCCTGCATATCTTATATAAATGTTTATGATTTTCATTTCCCTGTTATATTTTTTTCTAATTGAAAATCGGTTAATATGAGAAAATTAACATTTCACATTCCTATCAAGTTAGCCATGACTCGATAAAACAAAACATTTTTAACACTAAAAGTTCTACTTTTTGTCCCAATTAAATATCTCAAACAGTATAGGAATTATCACTTTGGAACACCCTGTATGGATCTATTAGAATTATAAAATATGACCTTTCCACAGGCAATTCAAAACGGTAGTATTACAAGCAACTTTAAAGGAGTCGGCCTTGGTGACTCTTGGATTTCTCCTGTTGATTCTTGTCAAACGTGGCCATCATACCTATTCAATTTGGTAAGTATCAGATGTAATGGGTAATAGACGTATTACATATTGACATTTTAACAACTTAAATCAAAATGTACTAGCGCAAGTTAATGTAAAACAGGTTTTTTTGGCGGCTGCGTTGAAACTTATTTATTTAACCACCCTTGGCAGTTTTTGTATGAAAATTAAATTCGTTTTGAGAATCCCCATTTGAAAATGATCTAGTCACATGTCATGGATGTACTTATACATATATTGCTGAATGTGAGTATATTTGTCTGGAGAACAAGTAGACTTCTAGAAGAGATGTCAAGTTAAAATTAGGCATATATCTAGGCAATGGTATCAGTATGTAGAGAAATTCCCTAAATCTAATCTTTGAGTGAGTTATGAGCATATTTCGTAAAAAAATATTCTGAACGACATTGTGGATGCACCATTAAATTGTCGTCCACGTACAACATGCTTGCCCGAGGAGACCTGTCCGGTCGTATGTAACTGCTGATCGGTGCGGTACCGGTTGAGTGACTCCGATATAATTGAGGCTTCAGCATCTGAGAAGGTTGTCCTGTTTCTTTTTTCTCTACGACTCCTATTAAAATGCAAATAATCCGCATAGCATCCTTGCATTTTAAAATTCCGCGTTTGTTTATTGTTGCTCCATAAAGTGACTAGTTCAGCTGTTGACTATAGTGTGGCCCCACGATAGAGAGTGGGAAATATTATTTCGCACAGTGTGATGATGAGGAATTTTTAATGCAAGCACGCTATGGGAATTACATGCACCATAATTTTATTATTCATTTCATTTTCAGAAGGTTTTCTATGTAATCGTATAGTCTGAAACACTTGCAAAATATACATTTCATACTCGTGTTTTGCTGCACTCAGCTTCGGCTCGTGACTCAAAATTCCACACTCGTATGAAATATTTGTGTTTCGGAACTTGTTCTATAAAATATGTATTTTTTTTAAGGAACCCCTGTATATTGTTGCATATTTCAATTTCTTGCAAAAATCTCTATATGACGCCATATTTAGTTTGGCACAACAAACTTAAACAAATTAATTAATAGTATTGGAAGAAAAATAATCGCCGAGGGCTCCCAAGGGGCAATATATTGATTATATTATAGAGGGTGTTTTGAGTAAATGTATCAATATTACGAAATTCAAACCAATTCAATAATTTACATTGGTTTTTCAAATGGTACACTTTGTATTTTATCACTTTCTTTTTTAGAGATTTTTAACCTCTTCAAATCTCTAGTAATTTTGACGATATTTATCTTTTTATGGAAAATCTATTGAAAAATTAGCAATTCTACACTTCTAATCAAGCCAATCATGATTAAACATAAAAACAAAATTTTGAGTTTTTAGATAAATATGAGTTTAATGCATTTTTGACAGTCTTTATTGAAAGCTATCTTTGCTGTTAATGCCCATTAAATACAATCAAAATGAGTTTTTTACAATTTCACCAAGGATTATGCTAATCTAACAATTGGAACTCAAAAATTGTTTTTGTAGATTTTCGGAACAAATAAAAAATTGAAAAATTTGCGGAGTCTGGTTTAACACCCTGTATAAATAACTTTTTAGCTTAGGTAAGTGTTACGCCTATCATCGGTTATATATATATATATATATATATATATATATATATATATATATATATATATATATATATATATATATATATATATATATATATATATATATATATATATATATATATATATATATATATATATATATATATATATATATATATATATATATATATATATTTTTTTTTTAACGCGGAAAGAACTATAATATGGTAAAAAAAAGGAGACCAATAAAATAAATCGTATCATCGAATTTACGTATGATGCCTTTGAATCTTTCAAATCGAGTAAGTCGTCAATCTGTCAAATTGTTTTCTATGGGATGGACCCCAATGCACTTATTTTGAATGATTTCAACAAGCAATATACTAAACACTTATGAAAAAAGTATATCTCTTCATCTTCAATTATCAGAAAATTCTATTGTTTAAAATTTAAAATAAGAGAAATGCACGAGTTTCCACTTACTTAAATCTAAACGGTGGATTTGCAAAAAATGCGTTTGTTTGCTATTTTTATAAAATTACGTAAGGAAAAAAGTAAGATAGGAAAGTACGATTTTTGCTTTAATAAGTGTTAAGTCGCAGCTTTGTAAACTTCAAGGGACAAAAAATTGAACGTTTACTCTAGCGATATTTTGTTTCTACCTATAAATTGTCACCGTAAGTCACTTACTAGCAGTATTTGCTTTTCGGTCTGGCTGATTTTTGGAAAGAACTTATTAAATAACATTTGCCATCGTGCTGGGCCGGAGTAAGCACCAAATTTGGTCTACTAGCTATGCTTCAACCTCCTGTTAATTACTACTTCTACTATTTTATTGTGCTTAGATTCCTTTCTTTAAGTGATATATACTGCGATTAATCTAATACTGGATATTCATTAATTCCCACAAGAAATAATTTTTGGTTATGTACAACGTAGGTACTTTATAAGTATATTTTTTGTTTTTTTCAGAATTTTGGAATTAGATTGTGTATCTTTTTATTTCCCTTGGGGAAGTATTAAGACCCCTAAATCCCGAGAAACATGTTCTCCCATTTCCGTGGGTCTGTGTTACACGATCGACTTCAAATTTTGATAAAATAAATAAGTGTCATATGGGGATAATATTTATTAGATTTTGGTAAAAATGTAATATGGGGGAACAAAATAACGGACGAACAAATTGTTAAAAAATCAGTATTAAGAAATATGGGGAAAAACTGTTAAAATTTTAGTGAGCATCGTATAAGGCAAACAAAGAGGCCTAATAAAATATTCAAATATTCGGCACAATTCTATTTCCTGGAATAAAAATATTCTTTTTATGGACGAAAATAATAAATGAAATAATTTATTTTTTTTAGACTCTGTAAATAAAGTTATGAAAAATAAATAATAAAAACAATAATATAAAAATGAATTAAAAACAGATTAAGAAAATGGGTATATTCGCTTTTACCGACAACTTCCCTCGTACATAATTCCACTACAGACAGATAACATATTTTATGAATCAATATAGTTTGGTAATAACTTCAAAGAAATTGAAAAACATTAAAAAATATTAATACTAAAAATAATGTATATAATATTAATACTAAATAATATATATATATATATATATATATATATATATATATATATATATATATATATATATATATATATATATATATATATATATATATATATATATATATATATATATATATATATATATATATATATATATATATATATATATATATATATATATATATATATATATATATATATATATATATATATATATATATATATATATATATATATATATATATATATATAAATATTTAACGCGGTAAGAACTATAATATAGTAGAAAACAGTTTTTTTTTTGGGATGACCGCTAAAGCAACAATCAAATTTGGCCAACGATGGACACGTGTTTCTGGCTTAAGGTCCCCATCAGTGCATCAACGAAGCTCGTATAATTATTGATCTATGGACTAATTTTCGTCAATTTTATGTTACCTTTTATATAACTAAAAAAAATAATGAAATTTGACACCAAAGAAGCAAACTAAAAATATAGTAGGTATACAAAGAAGTGCACGTTTCGCGATTTTAAATAATTTCAACTTTGACATATCTCTATTATCACATTATTAACAGTAGGTATATCAGAAAATGTTTTAAAACACAATGTATGATTTATTCTGAAAAAAACATATTAATGAAAGCAATCTTATAAACTATCGTTTCAGTGTTTTGTACATATTAGTGATTAAACAATAATAAATGAGCGCTTTTAACACAATAGTGATAAAATGATAAAGGTGCTAAGATCATTGAAGTAATCCTAAAATAAAAATATATTTTTTAATAGATTGTACTTCACTCCCAAGGTTTCTAGATAGAGATCTTCACTCCTATTACACAAGAAAAATAAAAATCTGCAAATTCACCTTTACCCAAAACTTTCCCTCGTACGGCCACTACGTACAGATAACACAGTGTATATATGAATATTATTATTTAGTATTAATATTTTAGATTTCCTATAATGTATTTCAATTTCTTTCAAGTTATTACCAAACTATATTGATTCATAAAATATGTTATCTGTCTGTAGTGGAATTATGTACGAGGGAAGTTGTCGCTAAAAGCGAATATACCGATTTTCTTAATTTGTTTTTAATTCATTAATATATTATTGTTATTATTATTTATTTTTCAAAACTTTATTTACAGAGTCTATAACAAATAAATTATTACATTTATTATTTTCGTTCACAAAAAGAATATTTTTATTCAAGGAAATGGAATTTTGCAGAATATTTGAATATTTTATCAGGCCTCCATTTTGTTTGCTATATACGATGCTCACTAAAATTTTACCAGTTTTTCCCCATATTTCTTTATAATGATTTGTTTAAAAATTTGTTCGGTCGCCATTTTGTTCCCCCATATTGAAATTTTACCAAGATCTAAACATATTATCCCCATATGACACTTATTTTTTTTATCAAAATTTGAAGTCGATCGGGTAACACAGACCGACAGAAATGGGAGAACATGTTTTTCGGGATTTAGGGGTCTTAATACTTCCCCCTTACAAGGGAAGTAAAAAGAACACAGTCTAATTCTAAAATTCTGAAAAAAACAAAAAAATATACTTATATAGTACCTACATTGTACATAACCAAAAATTACTTCTTGTGGGAGTTAATGAACATCCAGTATTAGATTAATCGCAGTAATGTCACTTAAAGAAAGAGACCTAAGCACAATAAAATAGTAGAAGTACTAATTAACAGGAGGCTGAAGCATAGCCAGTAGACCAAATTTGGTGCCTACTCCGGCCCAGCACGATGAAAAACGTCTTGAGTTTAATTTTTCATAGATATATGTAAATTGTTAAAGTATCATAGTTACTACAATAACTAAAATGTTTTCCTGAGTATGGTCCAAGTTCAAAGTTTCTAATGGCGATTTTTAGTACACGTTTCGCGATTTATGGCAACCATCAAGAAAAAATGCCACGTCGAGCCGCAGGCGCCATAATGCACATATTTCTTGTCGATATTGTATACATTTGTGGTGGATAATATTTTAAAATCATATCCATATATTTTTCCAAAAAATCATCCAGACCGAAAAGCAAATACTGCTAGTAAGTTTGACTTACAGTGACAATTTTTAGGCAGAAACAAAATATCGCTAGAGTAAACTTTCAATTTTTTGTCCCTTGAAGTTTACAAAACTGCGACTTACCCCTTATTTTCAAAAATTCTGGAACACTTATAAAAGCAATATTCGTACTTTCCTATCTTACTTTTTTCCCTACGTAATTTTATAAAATAGCACAGCAAACAAACACATTTTTTGTAAATCCACCGTTTAGATTTATGTAAGTGGAAATTCGTGCATTTCTCTTATTTTAAATTTAGAACAATAGAATTTTCTAATAATTGAAGATGAAGAGATATATTTTTTTCATAAGTGTTTAGTTTATTGCTTGCTGAAGTCATGCAAAATAAGTGCATGGGGCCCATTCCATAGAAAACAATTTGGCAGATTGACTACTTACTCGATTTGAAAGATTCAAAGGCATCATTCGTAAATTCGATGCTGAAATTTATTTTATTGGTCTCCTGCACATATTGTTCTTAATTCTTCTTAATAGTTTACATAATGATTTTTTATGAAAAGCCTATTTAGATAAAATACGCGGTTGTATTAAATGAGATCATTTACAAACTCCTCCACATTTACCGAAAATTAATTAACAATAGTTTTATTTGTAGTACTGAGATGCCGTCAAAATTCGACAGCATTTTTAGTTTTAAAATTACACCTGAACACTATAAAATAAAAAGTTGCCCTCATATCCCTACTCAATGAATATTTAAAAATCACTCTTTGCAACCTTTGTGAATATTTATATTAGCGGATATATTTCAACTTTTACAGCTTTAAATACAAAAATCAACTTCTAAAATGGATCCAATAGTAACTAACCTATCACGAAAAAATTAAAATTCAAAAACTAATTTACATCGCAAAAAACTCCTGATAATTCTCTCTAAATAGAATAATTTTACATCGCATCAATGTTCCCGACCCACTCCTTAAATGTAAAATCAAAAACGCTTAAACACAAATCCAAATAACGAATGATATAGGAAACATCGGATTTTAGGATTTGACCAAAAAGCGTTCGAACATGATCTCCATTCCCTTCCTTTGGAAAGTATATTTTTTATTAGCATTGTTAATGAAAAGGTAGTTTTTTTGTGCAGTTTGTTGGAAAATACAATACATCTAAGAATTTGCAAATTATATAAACCAAAGGCCCCATGGCTAACTAAAACCAAAGAACATTAATAAATGTTCAAATATTATAGAAATCTCACCAACCATAGTATCATTCAAGAAAATAATCCTATTTCCACCATTTGTCATGTTATAATAAAGACAGTAAAACGCTATAGAAACAACTAAGTTCATTAAATATCGGAATGTCAAAACGCATGGATTTATCCACTAAATTTGAAAACCCTGAAAGTATTAACGATTGTTTTGTAGATAGCATCCCTAGCACTTTCCTGTGATAAAAGTTCGACTCTCAACTATTACAAACAAAACAAATTTACCAATAGTGTATTCGAATTTGTTCCTGGTTTTTTCCAATTAAGACTATTATTCATAACCTTAAAAACTTTACAGCCGGAAATAACGAAATCTCATCTTTTTTTATTTAATTATACTGGTATTACCTTATACCATTTTAGTAAATATATTAAATTCCATGTTTTTAGAGAAAACGTTCCCTGCCCAGTAAAAATCTCATAGTTACTCCAATACCAAAGAAAACTACTCCAGAATCTTTAGCAGAATTAAGACCTATAAGCATTCTGCCTGGACTATCTAAAATTGTGGAAAAGTTTATGGAAAGTCATCTGTTATCATTTATACAACAAAACGATCGCCTTCTAGCCACAAAGTCAGGATTTCAACCTTTTCATTCAATATAATGGGAGCAACAGATTCTGGGAAGATTCCGTGTTTGTTTCTTCTTGATTTCCGCAAAGCATTCGATACCGTTGACCATGACATTTTAATTGCAATTCTAAAATCATGTAGTATTAAGCAACTAGTTCTACTTGGGTCCAAAATGTCCGCATCCAGAGCTATAACTACAGGAATTTCGCAGGGATCAATTGTCTCGCCTCTGTTTATTCTTATAGACTTCCACACCATATCCAAAACTACAGTCTTCACATGTACGATGACGCTAGTCAGCTGTATTATATTTTTCTCTAACTGATTCACCTTTTGCTTTTCAGAATTTTCAAACACTCTTCTTGCATCGTGATAAGTCTTCTGTACTTTTTTTCGGAAACAAAAACCAATGCAAAATAGTAAAAAGTAATTTCAACATCATCCCTAATAGTGCAAGGCTTACAGTGGTGGATAAAGACCGGAATCTAGGTTTGGATTTCCATGATCAAAGAGCGCAATTTCTTAAAAGGGATTATAATGGTCTAATAGCTCTATATCCTCAAAAACAAGTACTTACTAAGATTATGAGGACATTGTTATGTAAAACTTTGGTCCAGTCACAACTGCATTCGCAGCTCCCGTTTATGGAGGCAACCTTAGATTTTCATACTTCCAGCCGTATTCAGATTCTTGAAAATCATGCGCGCCCTTTATTTATGGCGATTAAATGCGATCACATATCTCGTAAAATTAAAGAACTGAATCGACTTACTATGTCTAAAAGAAGATTACCTCTTTCTTTGTGTCTGTACCTTAAAATCATGTAAATTATTATGAAATATATTTATTTATATAACAAGATTAGATATTTTCGCAATGTATAACGGAATTTCAAATTAATTTAAAAAAATAAATATCAAAAGATCTAAAAGAGAATATATACCTTCTTCGACAATAATTTGCTTTATTTTTTTTTCTTTATACTATGTTATGTCGAAAGAGCTTTCTACTCTATATCACCGCAGATTAGACGAAAATCAATTATTTTCGTACAATAATTAGTGTAGTATATAATTATTAGATGATTATATATATATGGTTATAATATAAGATAATTATAATAATTTTCTAAGGGTTAAATGGAAGCGCACTGTAACAGTGAACTTTCACTTTGTACATAATTGTTTTTAGTATTGATATTTTAATGTTATCTATTAATATTATTTTATTTTTATTAGTATTCTATTATTATTGCGTTGCATTATTGTACTGTGTACAGAACCAAAAATAAAGATATTTATTAATATTATTATTATACCTATATCCGAATTGGTCAAGCGGAAGCTTTGTGTTTTAAAAATACAGGGTGTTAATTAAGTACATAGTCAAACTTTCAGGGATGATTGCTGGGCTCATTCTAAGCAAAAATGTTCATATAATCGAAAGGCCTAAAAGCTCAGTTCTCGAGATACAGTGTGTTACATTATTTTTAGAAAATAAGTGTTTTTATTAATATTTTCGGAAACCCCTTAGCGTATCTTATTGTGCGTGCGTACGTGCGTGCGCGCGTGCGTGCGCGCGTGGGTGTTTGTGCGGTTGCTGGTGCGTGTGCGTGTGCATGTGCATGTGCATGTGCGCGTGCGCGTGCGTGTGCGTGTGCATGTGCATGTGTATGTGCGTGTGCGTGTGCGTGTGTGTGTGCGTGTGCGTGTGCGTGTACGTGTGGGTGTGCGTGTGCGTGTGGGTGTGGGTGTGGGTGTGGGTGTGTGTGTGTGTGTGTGTGTGTGTGTGTGTGTGTGTGTGTGTGTGTGTGTGTGTATGTGTGTGTGTGTGTGTGTGTGTGTGTGTCTATGTGTTTTTATATAATAGACGGTTTTCAAAAAAAATAAAAAATTCTGAACACGTTATCCTCTTAAAATCCTCTTTCAAAAAAAAAAGAATTTTTATTAATATTTGTAAAATCTATTAAGGTATTTTATTGAAATTTGGCATGTAAAATAAGATCAACTGGACTGAGCCACTGACGTGCGCATGGCATGGGTCTCATTTTCTTCCTTATATACTAAATGGCGATCAATAACGATTGATCTTAGAATACGTTCTGCCTGAACTTTTAAAAGATGTTCCATTGTTGCAATGAGATCAACTATGTATTGAGATCAGAGGTGGTTATTTTCAACAGTACTCTAAGCAGTTATTCTAAGAGCATGTTCTAGTTATATTTGGTGTTATGGTTATTCTAACTTTGTTATTCTTCGGTTTTATAACTAATACACATTCTAAAATAAACTTTATAGTATTTTATGAAATGAAATAGATTTTTAATTTGCTTATGGAGATTCATGTCGTTTCTAGCGTTTAGACATTATATTACCATGTTTTTTAATTCAAAATGTTTTTCTAACGAGACGTTGACATATAACTAACTAAAATAAAAAACTTATGACACATATTATATATTTAATAAAAATACAAAAAACACGCTAAAGAAAGAGTTAAGTTAAGTACATGGACGTAACTAAGTCCCAATTGAGGGAAGAAGGTCTAATTAAAAAAATGCAGGTATGAGAGAGAATAAAACAACACACACTAAACAAGTTTAATCTTTACGTGCACAAGAAACAAATAAATATTTAAATAAAATATAGCCTAGTTCAAAAATTTATTTTTTTATTTAAAATTCGACTATTTCGTCTAGATTTACATTGATGTTTTTTTTATATAGTTATCATATATAAAATATAAGTAAAAAATCTCATATTACTATCAAAATTCTTTGCCTGATTATCCCCGTCACACCCGAACACTTTATTGTTGTTTAATGAACTAAATACAAAAAAGGACACAGAAATCCGCACACATTTTTAAACATCAACTGAAAATGCACTGAAATCATATAGCCGAAGGTCAATGACAGCCGGCGTTAATCACGCGATGACGTAGCAGGTCGATGCGCGATATCATACCTTTGGTTTATTATATCATGGATTTTCACCATTTCGTTGCCATAACAAGTGCCGTAAATATGAAAATCACTGTAAAATTTATACTGATGATTCAAAAATTCAACTTGGTGTGGTTTGTGGCTTTGCTATACCGCAAATAAACTTGGTCAAACAATTTAAATGCAATGCAATGGCGTCAGTTTATACAGCCGAAGACCTTGCTATCCTCAAAGCACTGGAATGTATCTCTATTAACAAAAATATGACAAATGTTGTCTTATTGACAGATTCTCAATCAGTCTTGTTGTCCGTCAAAAACAATCAAAACTGTAAACATCCTATAATTACCAAGATACTCCATCTCATATCCAAACTATATTCCATCTAAGTAAAGATTCTTTTCTTTGGATCAAAACTGCAAAGGAGGCTTACTAATTCTGAAACAAATATAGAGGTAGTATTCCCTATTCAGATCAATTGGAAACAAGAATATAAACAACACGCCCAAAATGCAAGAAATATATATACAATGTTCGAAGAACTTAATCAGAATCCCTTAATTTACAAAATGAGTTTTCCTGTTTCTTATTTTCGGTTGGACATGCACATGCGGCAATTTGACCAATGATGTCATACCGTATTTCTGAACTGGGTAAATTAAATTTACTCACCATGTCTCACCTTTATTTAATGAAAAAGGTCTTTTCGGATAAGAAATTGTATTTAAAAAAGTGCAGCCTAAGAGTTTAATAAATATTTACAGGTTTATACATTAACAGGTTAGATAGCTTTGTATCCTCTGTTTTTCTCCTTTTGTAACCTCTCAACCTAATTATCCGGGCCTACCTGTGTTTGTGTGTTTATAACAACATAATAAAAAGTCCTGAATTGGCCCCACAGCGAGAAGTGTGTGACCTTATGTAAAATTCCTTATCGTTTTTATTTTGCTCTCGTTGAGTTAGATTAGCATTTGAAACATGAAAGTTCGTGGCTAAATGGGCTCCGCTTAAGGCCCTAAAAAATAAATAACTAAATAAATTGGAATGGCTGCCCATGCGCACGCCTGTAATTCAGTCAATTTTCTTTCACTTGGAAAAATAGCATTTTAAACACTTATTTTACTTATCTAGTTCCAATAAAATACATTAAGTGGTTTTCCAAATATTTCAAAATGTCCTTATTTTTCTAAAAAAATTTAACATCATGTATCTCGAGAATGGAGCTTTTTATATCTTATGTTTTTATGAACATTTTTTTCTTAAAATGAGATTACCAATCAGCCCTTAATTATGTACTTAATTAACACCCTGTATAGATGATATCAATTTTAGAATATTTTTTAGGGATTTCTAGATGATCAACAATATAGCAAATTAAATACCGAGGCAGAGCAACTAAAAAGCTATGTTGACAACGGTCAGTGGGATGAAGCAACTAACGCTTGGATGTATCTTGAGTCATCCGTTGAACAATATAGCAACAATGTTGATTTTTACAATGTTTTGACTCCAAGTACTTTCATATACAGAAAAACCCAAAAACCTGGATGTAAGTTTAACAGCAATAACAGCATATTTTGTAAGGATAAGACATTAATTAAATCGGCAAGCTTGACATGATTTTATTTCATATTTAATTTTTATGGTGATTAAAATTCTAATTTAAATCAGTCAAATTGCATAAAACGAAATTTAATTTTTTTTTGCACTACATTTATCCGAAGTGTACAGTATATTTGCCAAACTTGAGAGGTGCTTGAAAACAGAAGAGTAACGTTGTTACATGTAAGAGATAAACATTTTTTAAGACCTCTCCTCCGTTGTAATTCGATCGCTCAACTGTTAGTACTACAGTTACGTGGTCGTTTTAACTTGTTAATTTTAATTTGCTGTAAATTGCTCTTTTTCCTAGATCATCAGAATAACCCAAAAAGTTTTTTAACATTAGACAAATTTTAAAAACCTCTCAATTGACAAAAACACTTTTAACAAAGGACTTAATCACTTTATCTTTAAAAATAAACGAGAAAATGGGGAAGAACTTTGCCATAAGACAAATGTTATAAAGAATGAAAGAAATCTGATCACACACATCTGGTCTTATGGCCTACTTTTTCTTTATTTTCTCGTTTATTTTTATTTTTAAAGTATCAAAGGTACTATATTATAAAAAGGAGATCCATTTACTGAAAGTAAATTTTACATATTTGTAACGAAATTTTCTAATATAACTGTATGGTCTGGAGATAAAAATCCGATTCTTTTTCACACATGGTTAATAAAGTTCATACATTTAGTCTTTAATTCATTTTTCTTGACTTGAAGAGCCTGCCAAGCCAACACGCGATCTCCTAATAAGACGTCAGGATAGAACTAAGAACTGAGAAGTGTTAGAAACTATTTTTACAGAATATATAGTCACAGTAAACTTTTTATTTATACTGTGAAATAGTTATCGATTCAGCCTAACTTGGTATTAATTTATTAAATATAAATTCTGGTTGCTAAAATGGCGTTGAAATTTAAAATTTAAAAGTAGAAAACTCTCTGACTTGCGAAATTGTAGAGTATTAAAAGTAAAATAAATAGTTATTCAAAATCAAGGGTTCTGTCGAATTGGTGGCTAGAGGTTTTGGTCGTCACCTTAAAAAATGTCTTTTGAACTGCTCTTTTGCTGTGTCGATATTAACAAGTATGTCGACACTGCCAAGTAAGGAAGTGTGACTGTTCTCTTTAAAAATAACAATTAAGATTAAAAACTCAAGTGTTCTTTCACAATGGTGGCTGGAGGTTTCGGGCGTGAATTTACAATTAGCAAGCATGCCGGCAACGACAGATAGAGAATTCTGATTGTTAAGATGAATCATTAAACTGGAAATAACTCTCCTTTATAGAGCTACGCGTTATATTATATATATATATATATATATATATATATATATATATATATATATATATATATATATATATATATATATATATATATATATATATATATATATATATATATATATATATATATATATATATACAAAATTCATTTTCATTGGTTCTGGCACCGATTGTTGATTTAAATTCAATCAATGCATGGCTTTATTTTTTTGTTATTTTGTGTACCGAATAAAGTTTCTATTTGAGTAGGTTATTTATGAACAACGTATTAAGTTTAAATAAGGTATTTAATAACAATCCTTGTACATTTTGTTAGGTAAATAGTAGTAAGATTGTACAATTTGATAGGTAAATAGTAGTAAGATATTTAACCAATTCTTACATATTTTGTGATTTGGATAGATAGGTGTGCTGGGAAGCAACTGTAATAAACCTCTAATAGGTTTTAAATCTAGACTTATTTTTTATTTAAAAACAGAACCTTTCATCGTCACTGTATAAAAGTTACCTATAGGTATAGTGGGGTCTCTACCACTCAAATCTAAAAACTGATGCCCGAGATCTCCGTGGGAAAAGCAGTATGGAAGCAAAAGGGGTTAAAAACGTAAATAAAAAAAACATCTTACACGTAAAGATGAATTTGCAGACAAGTTAGAACGAAATAGTCATCAGGACCAAATGATAAAAGGCGGATCAAAGCTGTAAGAGAGAAAACACTAACAAAATAGTGTGCTGATCGCTGGATAGAGAATTTTGGTTAAACATATATATATATATATATATATATATATATATATATATATATATATATATATGTATATATATATATATATATATATATATATATATATATATATATATATATATATATATATATATATATATATATATATATATATATATATATATATATATATATATATATATATATATATATATATATATATATATATATATATATATATATATATATATATATATATATATATATATATATATATATATATATATACCAGTGGCGGCTCGTGGATTTAAGAACGGGTGAAGTGCAGCGTAGCTAGGTGCATAGCGCCACAGGCGAAAATTTTTCGGGATGCCACGACCAAAATGGCTATTTTTTAACCTTTTTATGAGGTTAATTATCCATAGCGTTGGAGAGTTTTTTAATACTTAGGGGAAATAATATGAATTTATAAGATTTTAAATATATGTTTTTGTTCTTAAAAAAACAGTTATGTAGCTATATCTTAAAGCTAATTTCGATTCGATTCGATCGATGCCAAACTGCCTCCGCCTCCGATGATCCGAACGCACTAATTTACTAATAGTTCTATAACAAGCAAATAAGCGCCTGCACCCTGCAGCAGCCGTCTTTTGCGCTCGCATCGCTATTTGGCTTTGGCTTACGGATATTCACCATTGCGTTGCCATAGCAGCTGCCGTAAACAAATCTAAACGCGAAAGCCGGCGTGCGGGGGGAGTTTGATGCGGAATTTGTTACTGCTGACACCGAACATTAACAATTGTTATAACAATATAAGGGTCGCAGAACTATTAGTAACTTGGCTTGCTTTCCTCAATTTACTGACCATGCTTTGGATAATCATATCCAGGTTGATGTAATTATAACGATTTTTCTAAGGCTTTTGATCGAGTTGACCATTTCATATTTTTTAGTAACAATTTAGTATTATTTTTTAACTCCTACCTAAGTAGTCGTATTCAATGCGCCTAGATCACATATCCTACAGACTCATACCCATAAGTGTTGCCCCACAGGGTAGCAATACGGCCCCACTTATAGTTTCTCTTTTTATAAATGATATTTGTAAAGTATTTCAAGCAAGGTTGTTTGAGAATAATTTGAAACTGTTTCGGGTCATTAGTGATCCAAATGATAGCATTGCCTTACAAAGGAATTTGGATTTGAAAAAGGACTGGTATGTTAGAAATAATTTGCCGCTAAATACTAAAAAGTGTTGTGCTGTAACTTTAAACAAATTCATCTGTCTTTATTTTCGATATGTGCTTGGTAATTCCGAAATTTTAGGGTGCGTCACCTTTAAAGATCTTGGAACATCTCTGAATCCCAAGCCCTCAGCCAGACAATCTTGTAAAAGCAACAAAAATTTATATTTTAGTTATGTGCGGTCGCGCCTTGAATATGGTTGGATTATATCGCATCCAATCTATAACAAATATATTAATAAAATGAAAAATGTTTAAAGGATTTTTTTTAAGTTTATGATATTTACAGCTGATATCTATTTCCCCCCTAGAGGCATTGAACAAAATAATCTTCTAGCAAGATTTCTGATACCATTATTGAAAAGCCGTAGACACTACTTTTCATTACAGTTTCGCTTTAAATTTTCTAGGTCCCTTATTGACTGCCCGATACTATTATTTCAAGTTAATTTTTACGTCTCTTCACGATTAGTTAGATCTTTTCTAACTTTCTACTTCCCTTCTCCCTCGACTAACATTTTAGTTACAATACCAGTGTTTCAAGCAATGAGTAATTTCAACAGAACTTATAAAATGGCGTGATTTGAACGAAACCAAATAAAGCCAAGAATTTGAATCATGTGTAAAAATTAGCTCATATATTCATTTTAATTACCCAAACAATGCGGAGTGGCAGTATCGAAGAACTCTTCTCTAATCTTCAACAATCAACTCAGTTTTTAGAGAATTCAGGAACATTCAGGGAACAATCGACTTTCGAATCCATGCGACATCAACCTACATTGAAACAAACAAACTTTCTTATTTACATCTGGAGCAAATATATATATATATATATATATATATATATATATATATATATATATATATATATATATATATATATATATATATATATATATATATATATATATATATATATATATATATATATATATATATATATATATATATATATATATATATATATATATATATATATATATATATATATATATATATATATATATATATATATATATATATATATATATATATATAAATATATTTATATTTATATTTTGGGGTTTTGGTCAAATTTTATGTATCTAACCACTATCTACAAGGATCATTAATCCACGAAAATACTAAATCACATATTTTAGAGCAAGTAAAACGTTTAAAAATGTATTATAATGGTTACAGTCTAGCTGCTACATTCTAAAGAAGGTATTGATAAAAATAAAAGCATATTTTGTAAAAATAAAATAAGACAAGTTAAAAGAATTAATAGCATGTCCTCATTAATTTTAAAACTTAACAAACTAATTTGTTTAAAATCAAAACTGGAAGAAAAAGGTATAATTTGAATTATTTAACGTAAAAAAGCAAAGTTAAAACCATAAGACTTATTTTTGCTCCAGATGTAAATAAGAAAGTTTGTTTGTTTCAATGTAGGTTGATGTCGCATGGATTCGGAATTCCATTGTTCCCTGAATGTTCCTGAATTCTCTAAAAACTAAGGTGATTGTTGAAGATTAGAGAAGAGTTCTTCGATACTGCCACTCCGCATTGTTTGGGAAAAATGAATATATGAGCTAATTTTTACACATGATTCAAATTCTCGGTGTTATTTGGTTTCGTTCAAATCACGCCATTTTATAAGTTCTGTTGAAATTACTCATTGCTTGAAACAATGGTATTGTAACTAAAATGTTGGTCGAGGGAGAAGGGAAGTAGAAGGTTGGAAAAGATCTAACTAATCGTGAAGGGACGTAAAAATTAACTTGAAATAATAGTATCGGGCAGTCAATAAGGGACCTACAGAATTTAAAGCGAAACTGTAATGAAAAGTAGTGTTTACGGCTCTTCAATAATGGTATCAGAAATCTTGCTAGAAGATTATTTTGTTCGATGCCTCTAGGGGGGAAATAGATATCAGCTGTAAATATCATAAACTTAAAAAAAATCCTTAAAACATTTTCCATTTTATTAATATATTTGTTATAGATTGGATGCGATATAATCGAACCATATTCAAGGCGCGACCGCACATAACTAAAATATAAATTTTTGTTGCTTTTACAAGATTGTCTGGCTGAGGGCTTGGGATTCAGAGATGTTCCAAGATCTTTAAAGGTAACGCACCCTAAAATTTCGGAATTACCAAGCACATATCGAAAATAAAGACAGATGAATTTGTTTAAAGTCACAGCAAAATACTTTTTAGTATTTAACGGCAAATTGTTTCTACCATATCAGTCCTTTTTCAAATCCAAATTCCTTTGTAAGGCAATGCAATCGTTTGGATCACTAATGACCCGAAACAGTTTCAAATTATTCTGAAACAACCTTGCTTGAAATACTTAAATACCCTGTGGGGCAACACTTATGGGTATGAGTCTGTAGGATATGTGATCTCGGCGTATTGAATACGACTACTTAGGAGTTAAAAAATAATACTAAATTGTTACTAAAAAATATGAAATGGTCAACTCGATCAAAAGCCTTAGAGAAATCATTATAATTGCATCAACCTGCATACGATTATCCAAAGCATGGTCAGTAAATTGAGGAAAGCAAGCCAAGTTACTAACAGTTCTGCGACCCTTAAAGACTAGTCACATCATTACTAGCTCACCTGTTCGTTACAGTGTGGCTCCACAATAGACTATGAGAAATATTATTTCACACAGTATGACGTAACATCATGGCTAAATGAGAAATTTTCAATACAAGCATAATTTTAATATTAATTTATTTTTCAAAAAGTTTCCTATGAGTCGTAGAAAAAGTAAGCGTGAAACACATTCGAAAAGCACATTTCCTACTCGTTTCGGCACTTATTGCATAATATACTATTTCTTTTTCACTCAAGGCAACCACGACCCTTAGGCTTCCAGCTTTTGTTGTCTATCTGCCCATTGATATAAAAATATTATAAACTCGATAACAAATGTCCCTGACAAATGATTAGTTTCTCCAATTTCAGCTGTTCGAGATGAAGAAGACCTAATGAACGGACAAGTTAAACCGGCTCTAAACTTAACTCATGATTGGGGCATACAAGATGGAATGGTTTTCGCTTATTTAACGACAGATTTTATGAAACCAGTTACAGATATTGTTGAAAGACTGCTAAATGAAACTGATATAAAGGTGGCTGTGTACAACGGGCAGCTTGATTTAATTGTTGATACTCCAGGTGAGTTGAAGTTTATTAAGAAACGTCCGCTTTCGACATTTCGGAAGGCATATTTCAGAAATTATTAGAGACAAGACATTCAATTTGTTACGTATTTTTAGAGGCAATGTCAACCTCGAGATTTGTTTGAAACATTTTTCTGTACCACCTTTGATACCGAAGATATGGCACCGCAAAGTTGACCAAAGAAGTCATCTTTGATGTAACACAGTTGAAATCGCAATTTAATTTTTTTTTTCTGACGAAAAAATCGAAATTTTTTCCAGATCTACGGATGAAGCATTTATTTGGCTACAAAAAAGCTCTAATAACATTTCCCTCTAACTACTCAGCAATTGGGTGAAAATTCGATTTAAAGAAAAAAGTGCAAATATCGGTCACAAATCGATGCGTCCATATATGACGCGAAATGACAGGTGGCTTTAGCCTAGGATGATAATAAAATTTACAGAGGTATTTGACATGTCACCTGTGATAGATGTCACAGCTGAGTTTTGGTTTGTTTAAAGCAAATATTTCTCTGATTTACGCGTTAAAGAGATTTTTTGAGAAAAATTGATTTTTTTTTCGTTTTGGTCAGAAAACTGGTTACGGCGCCGGAAAGTATTCAGCACAAAATGGACGGCATAGGATGGGTCCTGGTATATATACGGAGGTTACAATTACGAGTTGAAGTTTGCACAAAAAACTGTTTTCTTTTTCCTTAACTTTTAAACTGGGGTAAACTTGGTAGTTATTGGACATTTGGGAGCTATTGGACGCCTGACGTATATTTACGAAAAACAAGAATTCTGTATTTAGTAGTTAAATGAGTTTTGCTTAGATGTCGCCGTTTTACCCTACTGCAATATTCACTTAACTGACAGTTTCCTAACGTTTTTAATTTTGTCGGCAAAACATCATTTTTCTCGACGTGTACCAAACGGACGGGTTTCTTAGGAATTTAATAAGAAAAACGGTGTGATTTTTTTATCATAAGTAGTGTTGAAATTTTAGTGAAGAGATCAACAAAAAAAAATCAGGTATTAGTATATCATGGCTCATTAGTTTTTAAGGTTTAACTTGATAGAATTAATATAGGTTAGGTTTTAGTGAATGTCCAATAACTAAAACTAACATATGATCTTTTCAGTAATTGGACAGCTGTCTAATAACTGCCTTTGGCAAATTTTGCACAATTTTCATGTGAATAGTTATAGTTTCTTTTAATGTTTCATGCAATACAATTTATATGGCAATATTCGCAGCGTAACCAGCTATTGGACGCCTGTTTCTAAACATTTAAACATTGATGTCCAGAATTTACAATGGCGATGAATCTGGATTTAAAATTAGCCCAGAAACAGGCAAAGTTTTTGCTGGAAAAGGCACAAAGAATGTTTATTCTGTGGAAAAGGGATCACCTAAGGAAAACGTTACTGTGATGTTTTCATTTTCCGCTTCCAGAATAACTTGCCCGCCGATGGTAATTTATCCATACAAGCGAATTCCGGAAAAAATAAGCATCACTGTTAATCCTGATTGGGGAATTGGAAGAGCCGATAATGGTTGGATGACTACGGCGACATTCCTTGATTATGTGAAAAACATTTTCCATCCATTTTTGGTTCAAAATAATATGGAGTTTCCCGTAATATTATTTTTGGATGGCCACAAATCTCATCTAACGTACGAGTTGGGTATTCTTTGCAACGAACTAAACATCGAAGTAATCGCGTTATATCCTAATGCAACGAGAATTCTCCAACCATACGATGTAGCAGTATTTAGGCCTGTAAAAATGGGGTGGAAACAAGCCGTGAGGGAATTCTACGAGCAAAATCCAGGCCAAGTCTTAAATACAACTACATTTGCTCCACTATTGGAAAAAGTACTTGAAAAACACATTAAAGCAGAGACCCTTATTAATGGATTCCGTGCATGTGGTTTATTCCCCTTTAATGCCGATGCTGTGGACTACACAAAGTGTTTAGGAAAGAAAAATAATCCTGCTGAGGTATATAGGAATCTACTCATTCATAATTATCACCTAAATAACCGTTTTTGCTTTCAGGTAAAAATCCCACCCCGAATGGATCACAATACATTTGTCAGTTTGGCTGGAGAAGGTTTAATACAAAGGTTCAGATTATTCGATGATGTTCTGATCAGAGAAGGTATTACCGAAGAATTTATGACTTTGTACAATATGTGGAATTATTTTGAAAGACCAGATTCGGTGCCCAATAAGGAAAATGTTGATGTGGAAATGCCAGGGGTGCCAGAATCATTTGACAATCAGTTATTAAACACGGCTTCGGACGCTGAATTAGTTCCCAAACCGAATTCGTTGCCAAACGAGAAAAAAGTTGATGTGTAAATGCCAGGAGTGCTAGAGTCATTTGATAATCAGTTATTAAAACCGGATTCGTTGCCAAACGAGAAAAAAGTAGATGTGGAAATGCCAGGAGTACCAGAGTCATTTGATAATCAGTTATTAAACACGGCTTTGGACGCTGAATTAGTTCCCAAACCGGATTCGTTGCTAAACGAGAAAAAAGTTGACGTGGAAATGCGAGAAGAACCAGAGTCATTTAATAATCAGTTATTAAACACGGCTTTGGACGCTGAATTAGTTCCCAAACCGGATTCGTTGCTAAACGAGAAAAAAGTTGATGTGGAAATGCGAGGAGAACCAGAGTCATTTAATAATCAGTTATTGAAACCGGATTCATTGCCAAACGAAAAAAAAAGATGACTCGGCTTCGGACGCTGAAATAATTATTACATCTGAGCATCCACCTCAAAATATATCAAAAGTTAAAATCATACAAAATATAGTCCTAAAAAAAACGAATTCTAATACAAGCTATACAAGCTATAGTTTGCCAACTACTAGTAAAAGCATTGGTATTTACTTAGAAGAACCAGAAACACCAGCAAGAAAGAATAAGCGTGATATCGAAAGGATTTTATTTGTGGTAACGTCAAGAAAATATCAACAGAATTTCGAAAGGAAACGTATCTTAAAATTGGACGCAGAAAATAAAAAATTTGAGAGAAAACGAAAGAGAGAAGAGAATGTAGCAGCAAAAGCTTTAAAAAAGACTACGCGTGCTGTTGCTAATAATAATTCATGCTTTATATGCAGTGTTCGTACAATAAAAAATAACTACCTAACATGTGATAGCTGCAAAAAAAGAATTCACCATAGATGTATTCCGAAAAAGTATGAAGAATATATTCCCGACGAGGGTGATGAAGATTTGTTTATATGTCATATATGTTATAGGACCGAGGAAAGTGATGAAGATGTAAATTTAGAAAGCGAAGAAGATAGTGAAACAGATGATCGAAAGGAAATCGAATGCGAAGAGGAAAGTGACGCGGTAGAAGAAAATGTTATAGATATTCAAGAACGCGATGAAAGAGTGTTGAAAAAACAAAAAAATTAGGGCGAATTTGTTGCAGAATGTATATTATCAGATCAGATGAAGATCGAAGCGAAAATAGACGAAGAAGAAGAAAACAAAATCCCAAATTCTGAAATTATAGAGAAAATGGGAGGACAAATATCAGACACAAATTCAGATGACGAGATGGAGATTGATGAACTATTTAATATGTGTCAAGATGAGATTAAGAAATTCTATTAATAATTATAATTTTAAGTAAATAAAAGTTTTTGAACAATGATTTGAATTTGTTATCAATTTAGAATAACTATTTCTCCGTTGTTCAATAATTGATAATTTGTGTCCAATATCTAAATTTTTTGTCCAATAACTAATTTTTTGGTAACCTTCCTATGTTTTTTTCTATTTCTTAAAAGACCATAATATTAGAAATATTTAAAAGTCACTATCCAAATACATCATAATAATATATGAGGTAAAATATGTCACAGGCAAATTAAGGTACCTTAAAAAATACTCAAACGGTGACAATTTAAAACAAAAAAAATCTTAACTGTCCAATAACTACCTAGTTTACCCTGCTCAATTTTTTTAAATACGGTTTTCAAAATTCGATGTAACTTTTAGGGGAGTAATTTATTTTGAAAAAATATTGAGACAGTTCTCAGAAAAAATCATCTTTTGACATCTGTCAAAAAAAAATTTCCCTGTAATTTCATTTTCAAATACGGTAGGTATGTTTTATTCAGGTAATTAAAAAAAAACACATGTCAGATAAAATTATAACTGCTTCAAATTTTTAGATACGGGTTTCACAGTTTCAGTTAGTTCAATGTAGCTTGAAAAATGCAATAAACTTAAATATTATTTATAGATAGAACATATCATTTTTCGGCAATATCGTGAAGTCATTTTTAACATTAATTATACAAATATCTATCTATCTAAGTTTTAATACCTATCTTAAACGAAATAAATAAAGGTCTAATTTATTTGATAAATCTCCGACAGAAATTCTGCATAGTCAGACTGTATAACGTTAAAAATTAAAACATTAAACTTGACCAATTCGTCGCGGTGATTCTTCGCCGTACTAGCCGAGCACGATAGGGTGGCAGATCCTTGGTTCGGGAGTCAATTCATGAGTTAGGAGCCTTGGCAAACGACGTTAGGAGTGTATTTAGCTCCTTGGTTTCGCAGCTCAATTGAGCCGACTCAGTGAGTTGACTCAGTAAAGTGAGCCAGACAGTGAAGCGCATCATTTACGCATGAGTTACATGTCCCATCTCTAATATATAATAAAAAAAAATTTACGGATCGTAAGAATAGCAATATATTGACAATTCATTTAATGTTTTCTTGAATGTAATTTTTAGATAATTTAATAGTCAACCAGACAAAATTTTCAAATTATGAAGTTTTTTACATATTCACCATTCATTTTCTCCATCTACTACCAAAAAACTTTAAAAAGCTGTTTGACTTGTATTTTTGTCAACAGTTGATATTTTAAGATTTGCTTGTTTTGCAAAGTTTTATTTTTGTATTTTCTTCATAACTTGTTTGTCGAATCACATACTTTATTTATTATTTTTAAAGTTAGCAAAACTGCTATAGAATAACTATGTTACTATAGTATATATATGTATATATTTTGGAGAACAAAAATGCACAGGGAATAAAATAGGTTGATTTATTCCCTGTATGAACCTTATCCCAAGAAAAGTTTTCCTCTAAAAATATATGTATATATATATATATATATATATATATATATATATATATATATATATTATGTTTTTGTATTCTTGGACTCCTTTTTCAGTAATATATTTTCTTTTTCCCAATTTTCTTGGTTTAAGGTCATTATATTAAACAGCAAATTAGAAGTTATATTTTAAAACATATATTTGCTGCCTTGGTAACGTTTCGACCATAGTTTTGGTTTTTTTCAAACCTAAAAGATTTTTTAGCACAATTTCTATATATAAATAAAAGTATTTCAAATTTAGACTTACCATAGAACGTAAAATTATCAAATAAATAATACCACTAGATTACACATATTATGACGTATACTGGAACATTTATTTTACATTTCAAAATTATTAACACGTTCACTATCTTAAAATGAGACAAATACTACGAATGTTGGTGATTATAACAAAGATATATATATTTTATTTAGGTTGTTAATATCTTTTTTGTCGTTCATGGCATCTTTATTTTTATGAATTTCAGCCATTTCAAAAAATTCCCTTTTTTTTAACTGAGGTTCGGTTTTTAATATTTTAGCTTGTTTATAGTTGAATGTATGATTTTTGGATATTTCGTGGTTTGTTAATGCGGTGGTGTTTTTTTGTCGTATTTGTGACTTTTTAGTCTGTTTTCCAAATAATGGCTTGTTTGTCCAATATAAACACCGTTGCAATTGTTGCAAGGAGTCTGATAAACTATATTGCTTTTTTTATTAATTGGCGTTTTTGTTTTTAAGTTACTGAAATTTTTTGGCAGCCAATTATATCCTGTGGGGCTTGTCACGATGTTATATTTTATAAAAAGTTTTTGAAATTTTTGGGATAAACCATTTATGAAAGGCAAAGAAATGTATTTTGATTTCCGGCAATTTGATTTAATATTAGAGTTTTCAGAATTGTAATATTTGTGAAATCTGCTTTTGAATAATTTATTAATTAAGTATGAGGGTTATTCGTTTAGTTGCAATACTGTTTTAGCTTGCTCGATCTGCCAGACCAATAATTATAGATTTTTTTGAGATATTGGGTGACAGGAGGTAAAATTTAAATATCGAGAGGACCAAGTTTGTTTTGTGTACCATTCTGTTTTAATTTTCTTTCCTATATGATGCAAAGTTAGGTCTAAAAAGATTCGGTTGTTCTCTTCGGTGTCAATTGTAAATTGTAGTCTTTTGTGGTATTGATTGAAATGTTTTAATATACTTTCAGCTTGAGCAGTTTGAATTGCAGTGATACAATCGTCGACATAACGATAAAAGAAAGGTATATTAAATTCCACATTATTTAGGACACTTTCTTCTAGATCCTCCATTACTATTTGGGCAACCACGCTCGATATCGAATGTTAATTCTACAGCTTTTAGAAATTCATTTTGGGGTATATCTGTGTATTGTTTTATTTCAGACCATTTTTTTAAATTATTTTGGTAGCCAATGAGATTGGAATTTATATGTTTTTACATCATTTAGTATTTCATTCATATATATATATATATATATATATATATTGTAGTCAACAAAAAATCTTTTTATATTACCCGATATTGCTAAAAAACTAAAAATTCGTTATGCTGTTCCCCCCAAAATATACGGATTACCAAAAATACATAAAGAAAATATCCCATTACGGCCAATTGTCTCATGTATTTAATCTCCATTTACAGCACTATCAAAGTATTTAAAAGAAATTCTGAAAAATATTGTACATAAAAATAATTACTATATCAAGGATTCCTATCATTTTAAAGAAAAATTATAAAAATTAGAAGTTCCAGAACATTACCAACTAATACCGCTTGACGTTGTATCCCTGTATACCAACGTTCCAATTTCATTGGCTACCAAAATAATTAAGAGAAATGGTATGAAATAAAAAAATACACAAATATACCCCAAAATGAATTTCTAAAAGCAGTAGAATTAACATTAAATTCCACGTATTTTGTATACGAAGATAAGCTATATAAATATATAGCGGGTTGTGCTATGGGAGCATCGATATCGAGCGTGCTTGCCCAAATAGTAATGGAGGATCTAGAAGAAAGTGTCCTAAATAATGTGGAATTTAATATACCTTTCTTTTATCGTTATGTCGACGATTGTATCACTGCAATTCCAACTGATCAAGCAGTAAGTATACTAAAACATTTCAGTCAATACCACAAAAGACTACAATTTACAACTGCAACCGAAGAAAACAACCGAATCAATTTTTCGGACCTAATTTTCCATCATATAGGAAACAAAATTAAAGCAGAATGGTACACAAAACAAACTTGGTCGTCTCGATATTTAAATTTTACCTCTTGTCGGCCAATATAGCAAAAAAAATCTGTAATTATGGATCTGACAGATCAAGCAATTAAACTTTCTGATCCTGAATTCAGAGAAAAGGCCATTAGAAAAGCTCAAAACAGCATTGCAATTTAACGAATACTCCTCATACTTAATTAATAAATTATTCCAAAGCAGAATTCACAAATATTACAATTCCTTCATAAATGGTTTATCCCAACAATTTCAAAAACTTGTTATAAAATATAACATCGTGACAAGCCACAAAGGATATAACTTGCTGGCAAAAAATTTCAGTAACTTAAAAACAAAAACGCCCATTAATAAAAAAAAGCAATATAGTTTATCAGACTCTTTGCAACAATTGCAACGGTGTTTATATTGGACAAACAAGCCAATATTTGGAAAACAGACTAAAAAGTCACAAATACGACAAAAAAAAACACCACCGGATTAACAAACCACGAAATATCCAAACATCATACATTCAACCATAAGCAAGCTAAAATATTAAAAACCGAACCTCAGTTAAGAAAAAAGGAATTTTTTTGAAATGGCTGAAATTCATAAAAACAAGAATGCCATAAACGACAAAAAGGATATTAACAACCTAAATAAAATATACATATATCTCTATTATAATCACTAACAGTCGCAGTATTTGCCTGATTTTAATAAAGTGAACGTCTTAATAATTTTAAAATGTAAAATAAATATTCCAGTATACGTCAGAATATATGTAATCTAGTGGTATTATTTATTTGAAAATTTTACGTTCTATGGTAAGTCTAAATTTGAAATACTTTTATTTATATATAGAAAGTGTGCTAAAAATCTTTTAGGTTCGAAAAAGACCAAAACTATGGTCGAAACGTTACCAAGGCAGCAAATATATGTTTTAAAAGACACCTTCTAATTTGTTGTTTAATATAATGACCTTAAACCAAGAAAATTAGGAAAAAGAATATATATACAGGGTGTTTCTTAATTGAGTGTCAATATTTAAGGAGGTGATTTTTGGGTCCATTTTAAGAAGAAAACTTTATATAAACATATGTCCTAAACGGTGTAAATTTTGAGATACAGGGTGTTAAACTTTCAATAATTTCATAATTTTTCGATAATATCTCGAATACCACTCTAGATATTGTAATGAAATTTGGTATAGAGGTACTATGCATCTAGTGGAATTTTTTGATGTAGAACATTTTTTTTATTTCCACCAGTGGCATTCGTGCGGAAGCCGACCTGGATATTTTCCCAGACATTGATGGTACGCCACTGATTTTTTTTTAAATAAAAATTATTTTTGAAATTGCCATTCATTTTTGAGCAAGTTTAATCTCTTGGTAATTTTGAGTTGAACGCACGGTTTTCGTTTAAAAAAAAACAGTTTCTCTGCAGAGTTTTAACAATATCGCTAATATGACAACACCAATCGCCATGGCATGTAAGGAAATTTTTTTTTTACTGAAATTCAAGAAATCAAATTTGCTTATCAATAACTAATACCCAAAGATTTCAAAATTATTATTTGAGCTTATAATTTTTTAACACGAAACTATAAAATACAATTAGTTCAACAATAAAGAAAGATTACTAATAATTATTATTATTGTAGTAGGCTTTGGCTGTCAGAATTAATACTTCTCTTGTAACTTAATTTGACAGTTCAGCTTTCAGATTCAGTCGGATTTAATTAATTTTGTGTTCTAAATATCTGATATATCTGAGAAAAGAAATGGTTGAGTTTACCAATGAAGAGTTGGCAGACATGCATTACATGTATGGTTTGGCTGATGGCAGTTCACCGGAAGCTAGGCGATTATATCAAGAGCGCTTTCCTGGTAGAGTCATACCAGATAGGCGAATATTTGCAAATGTGCATAGAATGTTGACTGAAACAGGTACATTCAAGCCAAATAATCAATTAAAAGGGGCCCATCGGACTGTAAGAACTCCAGAAATTGAAGAGGCAGTATTAAATTCCATATATGAAAATCCTGAACTGAGTACTAGGAAAATTGGAATTAACCTAAATATTTCGCACATCCTAGTTTGGAGAATTCTACATGATTTTTTTATACCCATATCACATTCAACGAGTGCAAGCCTTACTTCCCCGAGATCATCCTTTCCGAGTTAAGTTTTGTGAATGGTTTTTGGAAAAAATTGCGCGTAATCCCTTATTTGATCGCGAAATAATGTTCACAGATGAAGCGAACTTCTCCAGGAACGCTATCAGAAACTTCCACAATAATCATATCTGGGCCAACGAGAACCCCCATGCCATTGTAGAACATCATCATCAAGAGCAATTCTCTGTAAATGTTTGGGCTGGCATTATCGAAAATCACCTAATTTGACCTTTTTTCCTCCCAGAATGACTAAATGACCATAATTATCGCCGGTTTCTTGAGAACGATTTGCCGATATTGCTAGAAGATATACCAATTCTGATTAGAAACAGAATGTGGTTCATGCACGATGGCGCGCCCGCTCACTTTAGTATTGAAGCCAGAGTATATTTGAACCGCACATTTAACAACAGATGGGTAGGTTGTGGCGGACCCCAACCATGGCCCCCTAGGTCCTCAGACCTAAATAGTTTGGATTTTTTTCAATGGGGACATCTTAAATCTTTAGTTTACCGCACCCCAGTGAACACTGTAGAGGAGCTGAAGGATCGTATAAGAGATTCTTGCGATATTATCAGAAACACCGAGGGTATCCTTCAAAGAGTTCGCGATAACATGACAACAACTAAAAGGGCTGAAGCGTGTATTCTCCAAGGTGGTGGGCATTTTCAACAACTTATCTAATTTTTTTCTTCTATTTTGTTTCACAAAGTGTGCTGTCAATTTGTTAAAACCTAGTTGTATTTGTTGAAGAATGTCATTATTTTAATAAAATGTATAAAAAGTATTTATGAAGGAACAGACTTCTGAAAAACATTGACATGGTGGTCCTAGATTGGTGGCTGAAGACTACATATTATTATCTACAAATATCTCTCACTAAGATAAAGCGATATCTGATTTTAATAAGAATGGACATAGTAATTACTTTCACGCCACTGATTTTTCTAAAATAAAGCATTTTTATTCATTCATTTGTTTGTTTTTGAAAACTTTTAGTATTTATTTTCGACAAGATTTGATTTCTCGAGTTTAATACAATAATATTCCTTTGCATGCATGGTGATATCTGTCTTATGACCAGGATTGTTTGGACCATGCAGTGAAACGGTTTTTATTTTTTTAAACGAAAACCGTGCGTCCAACACAAAATTACCAAGGGATCAAACTTGCTCAAAAGTGAATGGGAATTTCAAAAGTAATTTTTTAATAATTTTATTTAAAAAAAAAATCAGTGGCGTACCATCAATGTCTGGGAAAATATGCAGGTCGGATTCCGTACGGACGCCACTGGTGGAAATCAAAAAAATGTTCTACATCAAAAAATTCCACTAGATGCATAGTACCGCTATACCAAATTTCATTACAATATCTAGAATGGTATTCGAGATATTATCGAAAAATTATGAAATTATTGAAAGTTTAACACCCTGTATCTCAAAATTTACACCGTTTAAGACATTAAATATTGACACTCAATTAAGAAACACCCTGTATATATATATATATATATATATATATATATATATATCGAAAATAAATTTCACGATATTCTTAATAATACAAAAACTAAAATCTTAAATCTATGCATTACTGAAACAACAAAAATTATAAATACTTTAAATAATGTCATTCAACAAAAACTTAATGATATAAAGTCAGTAATTCCAACTAACATTCTTGATAAATTTATAGAACTAGAAACTACGAAATATGAAAAATTTTTCAATTCAATAAAATACAAAAATCAGAAAAAAATTTCAAAATTAATAACATACACTGAAAAAATTACGTTAAAATCAACACATCTTCTTGGCTTAAGAATATTTCTGATATTAATATTCCAAACGATATAGCAGAAGTTATGTCCTTAGGTGATAGTTTCTCATTATGAATTAATAACGAAAAAAATATCTTGCATCAGTCATTTATGATCAGCTCAATGAAATAAAAGACAACATAAGGTCTAATGTCGTAAATGCATTTACTAACCATAAATTTAAAATCAGGCAATAACAAATTCCAAAATCGAATAATTAAAAAAGTTAACAAAACTAAAAAATGTATTAAAGATAACCCTCAAATTACCATCCTTAAACCTGACAAAACCACCAAAACTGTCATAATGAACACCACTGACTATAACACGAAAATGATTCAACTTCTAAATGACGCAAATACATATAAAAAATTAAAATCTGAGCCTACAAACGTTTTACAAAATAAAAACAATTCTTTTATAAAAAAGCTTAAAAACAAAAATATATTAACTGACATAGAAAGTAAAAATTTGTCTATACACAATGCAGTTTCACCTACAATTTATGGACTTCCCAAATTGCATAAACCAAACATTCCTCTAAGACCAATTGTATCTTGTGTTCAATCGCCTTTCAATAACCTTTCAAAATATTTGTCCAAATGTTTATCAAACATCACAGGAAAAAACCATCATTACATAAAAGACTGTTTTAACTTTAAGCAATTCATTGATTCAGTAAAATTACCACCAAACTCCAAACTTATACTATATATACTAATATACCTAATGAACTTGTAGCTACAGCGATAAAAGAAAAATGGAATGAGCTAAAAGAATTTACAACTTTAACTTACAACGATAATTAATTAAAAATGATTTTTACCAACAATTAGACGGTTGCGCCATAGGCTCACCAATTTCTTCCACAGTGGCACAAATACTAATGGAGTTTTTAGAAGAAATAGAGAAGATTTTAATATTACCTTTTTTAAAAGGTACATTGACGATTGTTTGCCTTTAATTCCAGAAAATAAAATCGACAATATATTACCAGCTTTTAATAGTTTCCATCCTAAACTTCAATTCACATTTGAAGTAGAAGGAAATAACCAAATAAATTTTTTAGATTTAGCCATAATCACTCAAACTAACAATAATTTTAAAACAAAATGTAATAAATACCTTAAAATCTAATAATTTTCCTGAAAGGTTTATCAAAAAAATAATTAAACAAAGAACCCACAAATATTATAACCAAACTAGTCAATTAAAACAAAATAACATTAAAAAAATACGTAGCAATACCTTACACAAATCAATTACAAAAAAATAAAGTACATTTTAGGAAAACATAGTATAATTGCATGTCACAAAGCACACAACTTAATTGGTTCTTTGTTTACTACACTAAAAAGTAAAGTACCAAAAAATAAAAGATCTAATCTAATCTGCTCAGTACCCTGTTTAAACTGTCCAGCAAAATATATAGTCATGACCACTCAACTATTAGAGAATAGGTTGAAGGGACACAAGTACACAAAAAATTCATGGACAGCCTTACACAAACACGAAAAAACAGAAAAACATTAATTTGATTACGCCAGTACCAAAATATTAGATACTGACAATAAATACCATAAACTTTTTATAAAAGAAATGCTTCATATAAAAAAAAATACGCTGTTAATGACAAGCAAGACGTAAAAAATCTAAGCCAAATTTACCATAATTTAATACATGCATTATAACAAAATATAAATAATTTCTCCATCACCTATATTTATTAATTTACAATTGATTTAAATCATTATCTCGAATTACTGATTCTACCTTGACTAAGCCTTATAAAAAGATGGAAAAAAATATATTCCTCAAGTGTTGAATTTTAAACAAATTTGTTGGCAAGCAGTAAGTAAACAATAAACATTTATTGGTACAGGTATGTACCAATTTCTGTTCCTGTTTTGTCCCATTTTCGTTTAATTTTTAAAATGTATTGTTCTTTTTTATTCTAAGATGTACGATATTTTAAATGTAAGTTTTATATCAATGTTAACAATTTGTAAAATTTTAAAATTATTTTATGTTTAACATGTATTTTCAAAATATTCAAAATGGGAAAAAACTTAAATAATAATCAAGACCTTTTAAAAAAGCCTACTAAGGCGGGCGAAACGTCAAGGAAATATAAAACATAAACATATATATATATATATATATATATATATATATATATATATATATATATATATATATATATATATATATATATATATATATATATATATATATATATATATATATATATATATATATATATAGTGGGTTTTTGGACCAATTAAAATATATTCGTAGGAAAATTTTCTTTGGTTTTTTGGTCTCAAATTTTTTTTGGGGAAACAAGCAGGTTTATTTTTCGGCACATGCCACTGAAATTTTAAAAATAAATCTTCGACATGTTTGTGTCGTCAAATTAAATTTTATTAAATGTGACGTGATGAATTTGTTTTTTTAGCTGAATATAGGAAGTTACCTTCTTGGTTTCAGTCAAACAGCACTGATGGAGGCATGCGCCGAAACGTTTGTGGTAAACAAAATAATAATTTGTGCCGATAAATAAACCTGTTTGTTTTTCCAAAAAAAAATTTAAGACCAAAAAACCAAAGAAAATATATATATATATATATATATATATATATATATATATATATATATATATATATATATATATATATATATATATATATATATATATATATATATATATATATATATATATATATATATATATATATATATAGTTTTCATTTTCAATAAGTGTAATTTAAAGTGATACTAGCGACAACTTTTGCATATACTGTTGTAGTACTCTCGAATTTTGAAAGAAGAAATGACGACCCCCTGTGTAGGAGGCCTATATACAAGAAATGATCTTAGATATAAAATATGAACCAAAATCATTATACATATAACAATATATACAAATGTATTTGAAGAATACTTTGACGCTATCAACTTACATGACCTTTTGTTTTTTAAATGGGGTCATTAAATCGCTCTTGAGAGTATTGTAACAATTCAATGCGTTCGTTTTTAGGTACGATACTTTGGGTTAACAAATTAAAGTTCAATGGTTCAAAAAACTGGATGACTACTGAGAAGCAGGGTTTTGCTATAGATGGTACATATGAAGGTTTTGAAAAAAAAATAGGAAATCTAGCCTTTTACTGGGTGCTGCGTGCAGGGCACATGGTGAGTGAAAAGAATAAAGCTAAAATTGTATAAATAAAGGACAAAAAAAACTGCCTCGTATTATACTATCTTGGAGACGCAAATATTTTAAAAACTATCCTTCTTCTGACTCTGCTATTTTCGGTTTTAGCCGCATTAAAAAATAAAAAAAGGCACATTTGTAGTCCCCGAATGAAATTTGCAGGTATTAAAGGGATATTTGACAGCTTCTATATCTAAATCGCCGCCAACTTACTTCTATTTACAATTAATTATTTAGCGTTCCTTAAGTAATAATTATTTACAGATATGTTTTAAACTTTATTTCCATGGGCACTTTTTGTATCTGGTCTTTTTCTGCTCAATTTCTATTGGTACTGTAATAATTAAAGTTTAGTTACAGCTATAAAGTTAAAAAGTGTTTTTTTTCTCAAAAGATGATAAATTGTAGGACGGAAGCTCTCACGGCTTCGGTCAATTAAGAAATCACGGGTCTTGGGATTAGACCGTGTCAAATACGGAATTACTATCCGTGCATTGATAGCACGCTTATAACAATTCTTAGCGGTTCTAAAAGTGATATCTCACCAGTAGTGATTTCGGTACTACATCTTCTTCTTGCTGTTCCGGAAATCGCTAAAATTTTTGGCACCCTAGTTAATTTCCCCCCCCCCCCCCCAAACAAAAAAACCCAAAAAAATATTTTGATATAGGTATACTTTTTCCTAATTTTACTGAAATTTGAATGTTTCGACCCCCCCCCCCCCCCCCCCACCCGAAGTGGAATTTCTTCTGGCAAAGTGCCTGAGGTTATCTAACATAGAACGGAAGCATTGGTTAATTAAAAAAATCATGGTTATTGGGATTATATCGTGTCAAATTGGAATTACTATTTGACACGAGAGCTAGCAGTTAAAACCGGATTTCAAACATTTTTATTAAATCTTTTCTAATAATTGCTTTTTTTCAAGGAAAATTTAGAAATAATTTATTATTAGTTTTTTTAGGCCAGCCGATTCTCACAAATTGTGTGAGAAAATACTTCACTGTTTCGACACTCATTTTGCTAATTAAGTTAGCATATTCCGGAGATGTTAAAAACAATTAAAAAAATATTTTTACATAGTTAAAATAGTTATAAGAAATAAAGCTACCTTATTTAACATGCAGCAAGAAGCAAGCAGTTACCTACGTTTGCTGGACTTGACTAATTTTTGATCTATGTCGCGTACAGACAGTCCGACGGAATTAAGAAAACATGTTTTTTGGCATCTAGAGACCCTAAAATGTGAAGGGTAATTTTTTCACGATCACAATAGTTACTTCGATATATTTATTAGGCCTCAATCAGAATTTACCTTCGTGATTATCAAACATTTCGACGAGGTCAGTTTTTCTCCTCCTTAGATTGCTTTGGACCGGATTGTATTTGATCTTAACATTTTTTTGGCACAAAGTGGTAATTTTATCTTAGAAATAAAGCACGTATTTATAATCTCCTCCATGCCTTGCCGACACAAAGTAAAAAACAAAAATACCTTTCTTGGAAAAATGTATATATATATATATATATATATATATATATATATATATATATATATATATATATTTAATATATATACAATACAATATTACATATATCTAAATATATATATATATATATATATATATATATATATATATATATATATAGACATATACATATAGAGACATAGACATAGATGGGGAGCCCAACAAGGGCAGCACTTAGGCTCACTGGGGCCCATTGTGCTATCCCCCAAGTAGGCGCGTCAGGCCAAGAGCCCACTTCTTTTTAGAAAGGAAAGGACCCTTTCAGGTCGCGCACGTCCCACAAGCTCGGGTTCCACATAGGTGTCACCCAAGCAAAGCAGTCTGGCGTTGACTAAAGCGTCACATCGACAGACTAGATGCTCGGTAGTTTCATCTACCTCAGCACAAAACCTGCAGTATGGATCGTTGTCGAGTCCAATCTTATGCAAGTAATATTTCACTAGCCAGTGTCCAGTTAGGACCCCGGTAATAGTGCTAAGTTGACTTCTGTTTAGATTTAGAAGTCTGTTAGACTGTTCGAACGGCTATAAGGGCCTGATATGAAGACCTTAGACTGTCTGAGTCCTGCTAGCTAGTGCCATTCAGCACGGAATTCCTCGACAGTGTCATTCTTAATTCTAGCCTTAACAGCTGAAGGAGCAATTCCAAGAGCAGGTTCCGGCTCAGTGAAAGCAGTGTTGCTACCTTCCCGAGCCAGCTGATCCGCCCCTTCATTACCCCCAATACCCTGATGGCTAGGCACCCAAATGAGTCTAACCCTATTGGACTCACACAGCCCCTCTAGGGCTCTCCTGCATTCAAGTGTTAGCAGCGAATTGACCCTGTTCGAGGACAGAGTTTTCGAGGCTTGACTATCACAGCATATATAGATATGCTTGTCGTGATATCCTCTGGAAAGGTTTTCCTGTACGCAGTCCAAGATTGCTGTAATCTCAGCCTGATATACAGTCGCATACCGTTTAAGAGCAAGACTAATTCTTGCCGTAGGACTCTCCCCATAAATTCCCGCCCCAGATCCCTTCTTCATTACAGAGCCATCTATAAACCAGACAAGGCCCTCCGGTTTGAGGAAGGATGGGGAGGAATCCCTCCATTGTTCTCTCTCAGGAACAATTACACAAAACCTTTTAAAGGCAATTGAGACCGGAATCATGGCATCTCTCCTTGCTAGGAGAGGGTCTGATCTGATCAGTTTAGTCCACACTCACGTAGGCCCAAAATTCCAGTCTCTGTGTATCCAACGACCCCAGTCGTTTAAACGGACAGAAACCTTCCGAGCCTCTTCCTCTACAAGCAAGTGCAGAGGACTTAGTCCCAGAATAGCTTCCATAGATCGGGTCGGTGTGGTTCTTATGGCTCCAGTTATGTCCAGACACGCAAGTCTCTGGAGCTTGTCAAGCATCCTCCTGTATGTGGTCTTGCGAGTGGCGGGCCACCACACAAGAGTCCCATAAGTGATCATTGGCCTTATCACTGACGTGTAAAGCCAATGCACAATACGAGGTTTTAAACCACAAGTTGATCCGAAGGACCATCTGCACGCCCATAGACACGCTGTGGTCTTTTTTGTGATCCTTTCAATATGATCCCTCCAGGTCAATCGGGAGTCTATTAGGACACCCAGATATTTTACCGACTCGGAAGGTCTCAACTCTTTCCCAAAGAGGGTGAGCCTCTCAAGGTCCACTTTTCTCATATGGGTAAATGGTACCATTTCGGTCTTATCCGGATTAACACACAGACCGTGTTTTTGGCACCACTTTTCCGCCATGGCCAAAGCCCTCTGCATGAGCCTTATAATGGTGTTTGGGAACTTGCCTATTACTATAATGGCAAGATCATCAGCGTAGCTTTGAGCATAAACTCCGCTCTCGTTGACAATATGAAGCAGCCCATCCACAACCAGACACCACAAGAGCGGAGAAAAACTCTGCCCTGCGGACATCCTTTGAGCACGGACGAGCATACTGTCACGCTCCCAAGAGAAGATCTTATGATTCAAGCATGACGCGAACCCACCTAATCACAGCCCTATCCACGCCAAAACTCTTAGCAGCCTCACTAATGGAGTCAAAGGTGGTGTTGTTAAACGCCCCCTCGATATCCAAGAACACACCCAGAGCCATCTCCTTGGAGTAGACCCCCACCTCCAGTCTACTGACTAGACTATGAAGCGCCGTCTCCGTCGACATGGCCGTCCTGTAAGCGTGCTGGAATGGGTGCATAGGATTTCTACCCATTGCGCCGTTTCTTATATAAGCATCCACGATCTTCTCCATGGTTTTCAAAAGAAAAGAGGATAGACTGATGGGCCTAAAGCCCTTATCCGTTTCGTAGCAATTACGACCCGGTTTAGGAATAAACGCTACCCGAACCCTGCGCCATCGTTCGGGAATATATCCCAAAGCCAGGCAGGCCCGAAAAAGGCGCAAAAGATAAGAGATCAGTAGTTCCTGACCCTTCTAAAGAAGCGCCGGGAATATTCCATCTGGTCCCGCACTTTTAAAGGGGCGAAACGAAGATATTGCCCACTTAATAATGTCTACTGTAACGACCTTAGCGGTCGTCTTCCAGTCAACCGGACCTGCCCCTACTTGGAGAGCCTGCCCAGTAACCTCATCATTAGATTCCGGACGAGAGCCTGGAAAATGAGTTTCCAGGAGCATTCCTAGAGCCTCCTCTGCGGTGGTGGTATATCCACCGGTCGGAAGCCTTAGAGCCCCCACGCTCTGTCCTCGACCTTTTGAGAGACTCCTTTGAAGTCTAGCGGCCTCCGGAAGACCTTCTAAGCTTTCGCAGTAGGTCCTCCAAGACCCTCTCTTTAAACTGCGTATCAGTTCTTTGTACCTGCGTTGAGAATTCCTATGTTCTTCCCAGTCAGCAGGTAATTTCGATCGCATGGCCCTGTTAAAGAGCCTGCGTGTATTTTTACGTACCTTTTCAAGATCCAATTTCCACCAAGGTGTTTTCTTGGTACCTCGATAGGTCCGCAATGCACAATTCTCCTCATAGGAGTCTATTATGGCTTCCTATATAGAGTTTGCCACATTTTCCACTTGCCTTACTCTATAGCATGGCATTAGTGGCATATCTAACCGCACCTTAAGCGACTCCACATAGTGAGCCCAGTTGGTTGTCCTCGGGTTTCGAAAACTACTGAGCTCCATGTCATGCTCAAGGTTTAGCTTAAAGAGGATGTGTCTGTGATCCGATAAAGATGGCTCATCAGACACCCTCCATTCCCTAACAACCGGAACCAGCAAAAATGATCCCAGAGTTAGGTCAATAACCTCCTGCCTTCGTGACGTGACAAAAGTTGGAGTGTTTCCCCGATTTAGAATTTCTAAATCAGTTGTACTGAGGTACTGTAAAAGACTTGCGCCCCTCGAGTTGGTGTCAGCGCTGCCCCAGACAACGTTGTGTGCGTTGGCGTCACATCCGACAACGAGAGGAAGCCCGTTGTTCCTACAGTATCCTATTAAGTCAATCAGTTCCCTGGTAGGTGGGTCCTATCTTGAGTCATAGGGAAGATAGGCTGAGCACTGGGTTTGCGATGCCCTGCCTTATCCTTAAGAATCAGTTTCAGAGCCACTAGGTCCCTGAAACAAAATTCCGGTAATGACAAGGACTCAATACATCTGCCAACGTAGATGCATGTCCTTGGGTTCAGGTGGATGTCCCTTTTATAATGTAGAGAACTTTCTATCTGCCCAAGACCTCGCACATGCCCCTTGTAGGAGGTAGATGTGTGTTTGCCCCACAGCTATGTGACGGCCTATTAATGAGGTCGCCCCTCTGCTGGGCTGCAAGTTACTTTATAGGAAGAGCACCCCTTTGCCCATTGGAACGAGCTAAGGGTAATCCTCCGTCATCCGGGAAGTTGTGTCCTCCGACCCAGATGCCGTGCTATGCACGTCTATCTGAGACAGAAGCTCAGCAACTTCCTGCTCAGCGTCAAACTCGGAGTCCAGCCGCTGAGCTGGGTTTGACGGGGAGATAGGTCTCCCCGCTGCTCCAGCTTTGGTGTCTTGGGAACGTGTTTCTGAATTCTCAGAGATGCATTATCCCATGGCTTATTGATTGGAATGGTCCCCTCCAACCAGTTCAGGGACCACTTCACAGTTTACCACAATGGCTCCCTGTTCCATCAGCCGGAAACCGCTGAATCTGGGGAAGGGCCCCTCCACCATGCCGTCTACGACGGTATTAAGAGATGCCAAGACAGCTCTATATTGAGTCTCCGAGATGACCACATCCGGATATGCCTCCGGTATAATGGTCACCCTGAGACCTGCCGCTGCCGCCTGTCCGTTTGTGAGAGTGCCCGTTTTTTTGGGCCTCTTCTCATGCTGCTTGCTTTTCTTAGTCCCTGGGATGTTCCCATTGGACCTGGGACGTTTAGTCCCCCCCTGAGCCTGAGTGCTAGGCCCTGGCTTTACTGCGCCCTGGCCCGAGGGGTGATACCTTCTAGCCTGAGCCGTCTAGCCCTGGCCTTCTCAGCACCAGACATGTTCTTTTTCTTAGAACTGCCCGGTGTGTTACCAGTCCACTTCATGGAGCCTTGTTGAGTCGTCTTCTTTTGCAAGGAGCCAGCTCTACTAGTCCCCTAGAACCTGTGGCGAAACTCATAACCCAAGAGTAGTAAATCAATATATATATATATATATATATATATATATATATATATATATATATATATATATATATATATATATATATATATATATATAGCAGAAAATGGATTCTTTGGGATGACCGCTAAAGCAATGGAATTTGGCTAACCATAGACACGTGTTTCTGACTTAAGGTCTTCATCAGTACAGTCAACTAGTTGAAAGATGAGTACAACTAGTGCCAAAATGAATACACCACTAACTAACCGCGTTATATATTTTCCTTATTTTGATTTACTACTCTTGGGTTATGAGTTTCGCCACAGGTGGCTATATATTTTCCTTATTTTGCTGCTCCGTGGTAAATAGAGTATCAAGTCCGGCGAAGATTTCGGATGTTCTCTTGGTAATCACAAATGCCGGTTTTGCTCCTGTTGGTGACTCTGGTATTGTTTTGTGTATTCATTTTGGCACTAGTTGTACTCATGTTTCAACTAGTTGACTGTACTGATGAAGACCTTAAGTCAGAAACACGTGTCTATGGTTAGCCAAATTCCATTGCTTTAGCGGTCATCCCAAAGAATCCATTTTCTGCTATATACTAGTTCTAACCGCGTTATATATTTTCCTTATTTTATATATATGTTTAATATATATATATATATATATATATATATATATATATATATATAAACATATATATATATATATATATATATATATATATATATATAAATAACGATTTGACATCTAGGCTTGCTATGATATCGTTTTTTTCAAGGACGATATCTCGTATAATTCGAATGAAATGCTCCGAGTTTTTTACAAATGAATCAGCTTTTTCTACAGTTGGTTGCATAATTTCAGAAAAGTATTTCTCCAGTTTTTGTAGCGGCGAATTAACAGCACTAACAATAGGTCTGATAGGCGCCCCTGGTTTGTGTATTTTTGGTAAACCATAGAGTTTAGGACATCTGCTCGACTTTTCCCATGGTATGATTTTTTGTTGAATTTCGGGGTTTATTGGTGAACTTTTTATTTTATTTTTAGTTGTTTTTTCTAGGTACGTTGTCGGGTCCCTTGGAACAGGCCTATAACAATTGTCTTGTAGGATACCCTGCATTTTTTGTACGTAATCTTGTTCTTTTCAGAACGACAGTAGTGAACGGATGTACACCCGGAATGAAAACACATTGTATTTTTCCATCCGTGAAGGAGTAAAAATCAACATATATATATATATATATATATATATATATATATTTAATATTTATATATATATATATATATATATATATATATATATATATATATATATATATATATATATATATATATATATATATATATATTTATATATATATATATATATATATATATATATATATATATATATATATATATATATATATATATATATATATATATATATATATATATATATAGAGCTGCCCTTCCGCCCGGAAGCCGACACTTTTCAATATAATAAAGAGTGCCTGGTCCGGTACCTCCACAAGGTGCCTTTAGTCGTTGGGACGGGAAACCACTACGTAGAACACATTTCCTAGTGTAATAGTGTAATGGTCTAGTGTAGTGGATGTGGATTGAAGAAACTAGGTACATCTTGATATAAGATAGGTTTCAAGCCACTTACTGAGCATCGCCAATGCCCGAATACGGGTACGATACTCGAAGAAAATATATAATAATATTAGTATAATTTATATGGGATAGTTCAATTTTTTACGGTTTCGGGATTTATTTGTACTGATTTCATTTTTTATTCAATTAATAACGAAAAATATTTGATTATTTTTAGGTACCGAGGGACAATCCTAATGGAATGCTGTATATTCTCGAACAAGTTACAGATAACTTTGAAGTGTAAATGTGATCAATAAATGTTTAAGTTATTTGAGTACACACAGTATTTTAATCACACATTTATAAGTACTATAAAACAATTTGTTAATCAATGTTCTTGCGTATAAAACCTGTCGATTATTTGATAATGTGTCACAACGATATTTCGCACCAAGGCAAGTAATCCACAGATATACAACCCATATTCCACACCAAATTTTTGTGGCAGTTACAATCCTTATCCGAAATCCCCACAATGATTAGGTAAACTAATTACTTACGACATATATGCAGAACCCGAATTTTGTAATAATTTATTTTATTTTTTAACGCATTTTTGTGTTATAGCTTCAACATAGAATATCGGCTTATATCTCTCAATAATATAGTTTGAGTCTTCTAAATTTATGATAACGCTTCCCGTGTTTGTTATTTTATAAAGCCTACTAGACCTGGATCCTAACTGGACAAGGAAAGGCATAAATCATTTACTCCACCAAAGGATTAAAGTTGGAAAGAACTTCATTTGAAGGTAGGTGAGACTGGAGATATAACTTACTATTTTTAGTGTCTTGCTTTACATCATCCTATAAAGTTTTTTTATTAACAAGTTATTAGCTCTCGTCTCATCTCGTCTCCTCTCGTGATATAAAAATTAGAAAAACTATTCCTAATTTGTTAACAGATGATATAATAATATTAAAAGCTTGATATTTAATTTTGTAATAATTTTCAGTTTTTTATCAATTCCTCAGATTTTTATCAATTTTGTTGGCCTGCTGCAGTTACTGCACTTGAGAATGAACTTTAGTATCTCTTATGAATATGTTTTTCAAATATTGCAGAACAAATATTGGACAATATGCCTGCCCTCCAATTAAACCACAATCTTGCCTTCAAAAACAATCCTTAGACATACCAACATATGGTTCTTTCAGAGAAGTGACTTTTATAGAAGTTAGGGATACAATTGATTTCTTAAAAACCAAAAGCAGTAAAGACATATTTTATCGGTTTAATGTTGTTCTCTTAAAAAAGGTCAAAGACATCTCGTTTTGCCACTTACACACTTGATAAATTCCTGCATAAGAGAAGGTATGTATCCTGGTGTATTTAAAATATCCAAAGTGATCACAATTACAATATACAAGAAGGGAGACCATGGCGATGCAAACAATTAACAGTCTATCCCCTTGTGCTGGTAATATTTAAAGTTTTTGAATACTTGCTTAAAAAACAAATTTCTTTATATTTCGAAAATAATAACTTACTCACAGCCAGTTGATTTTCGAAGACCTTCGTCAACAAGCAGTGCATTGCTATCATTAATGGAGTATATTGTCGAAGACTTTAGGGAATGTCAACATGTAGGAGCAATATTCTGCGACCTCTTCAAAGCCCTCAACTGTATATGCCCTGATATGCTCTTGTCAAAGTTGGAGCACTATAGATTTGATAGGCTGAGCATAAAACTAGTGAGTAGTTACTTAAAAGATAGAAAACAGCAGGCCTCTGACGGAAAACTGTCTCATTTTGCGAATATATGTAATGGTGTACCACAGGGGTTCATTTTTGGTCCAATTCTTTTTTTAATATATATATAAATGATATACAATGCGGAAGACATAACGGCCCTAGTCCTAGTAAATAACACATCGGTGGACATTCTTGTCAACCATATGCAGTTAATAATAGAGCAATTTCAGGCCTGGTTCAGTTCAAATAAATGAGCAGATGTTATTTAGTCTCAGTGAAATAAATTAAAAACATCGAACTCTTAGTTTCCAGAGTTGACTCTGTTAAACTACTTGGAGTAGTTCACTTTGATAACACTGGCCGACAAAAAAAAAATTTATTGTAACACAAATCAGAATATCATAATCTAACAGAATGGACCTATCCAAATACGAAAATGACAAATAGAAAGTTGTAGCACGTAGGGTTTTCTTGTTAGAGTTCTAGAACAATATCGAATGTTACGATACTTAATATTTATAGAAAAAATGATTTCAGAAAATTCTTAACCCTGTTTATTGACTATATTTACAGTTTTCGCCTATTAAACATACCATACATCTAAGAGAAAACAAACGAGAAAAATATTCACTTAAAACACTAAGTAAACTTTATTTTTTCCGTTTATGAGGTGTCCTATCTTCTCTCTTCACAAACCAACAGTAAGTCACCCATCATGGCTGGATCTCATCGTCCTTGGTACCGAATTTCCATTGTTCTGATATCTTGGTGAAACCTTTCACCCTGCTGGTTACTAACAGCTCCCAAATTTTTAGGAAAAAAATGACAGATGGGAATGGAGGAAGTTAATTTTTAATGACGTTTTGGCACCAAGCGCTTTATAGGCATCTAAGAGTTCATTAACTGATTGTTCATAATTTTCATCTAAATTGTTGCCTAAAAATCCTTTTACTACATTAACAAATGAATTCCATGTTCTGAGTTCCTGCCTGGTAAGCTTTTCTGTGAAATTAACATCGTCCAGCAATTTTCTGTTTTGTGGCCCAATAAAAATGTCTTCTTTAAATTTGGCATCACTTAACTGGGGAAAGGCTTGTCTTGTAGGTATTTAAATCCATCACCATCTTTATTCAAAGCCTTCGCAAAGTTTTTCATCACCTCAAGTTTAATGTGAAGAAGAGGCAAAAGGACATTTTTGGGATCAACAAGAGGTATTTATTTAACATTTTGAGATCCCGGTTGAAATTCGCTTCTTTCTGGCCAAATTTTTGTTACATATGCTGATTTACTGCACGACTCTCCCATAAACAAAGAAAACATCAATATTTTGTAAATCCCCCCTGAAGTCCCACTAAAATCGCTATAACTTTTAAGTCCCCACATATCTGCCATTTATACCTATTATAGTTTATTTTATCCAAAATCGTGCGCATATTTTCATATTTTCTTTCATTGCAACTGAATGGGCAACTGGTATAGAAGGTTTTAAATTTCCATTATGCATTATGAGTCTATGAGTAAGCGCCACTCACAGGGAGAATGTTCAATATCAAGTTCCTGCATTAAACTGTCTATATCAGTACACGCGCACAACGAATTTTCCATACTGTAAAATTCAGAAAATATAGCATTTTCCTTTTTCTGAAATTCGTAATTTTTGTTTCTTTGCCAATAGGTTCCATTCCTTAAGATGGGAACTCAGAAGTTCTGACTGTTGCTTGGATAACCCCAAATCACGTACTAAATAATTTAATTCACTTTGAACAATCAAATGTGGCTCGCTTGCCAATTTAAAGGCGCAACCGGCACTGGCAAATTTGCATTTTGAGGAACAGGTCGTATGGCAGATTGCAAATTTGGATATTCTATATTGTGCTCTCCCTTTTTTGGAATAACCTTCAGTCTTTGTCAGGTAACAATAACAATCGTCAGGAATTATTGGTGGATTCTCGCCATACCATTGGAACTGCAAAAGGCATACTTTTTCTCTTTCCTTTCATCCACTGCACCAATAATACACTACAACTAACACAGCACACATGGGGAGCCCACCGCTTATCTTGATCCCCAATTAACACACCAAAATATTTAAAGTAGGCTTATTTACATTTTCGGAAAATGGCCTGGCTTGTGATTTCACCAGAAATTCTCCACAAATATAACAAAATTTGTCGTCTTCACATACACTTGCTTATCGATACACAGAGAACCACTCAATTCGAAACTCAACAGAAGAGTGATGTTTAACGTTTATTTTATGTCTAATGTTGTAAACAACCCAGTCTAGGTAATTTTTCCGTTGTAAAATGGACCCATTTTAGCTGCTCCACAATAAAATTGTTTACCTGGCAATATAAAAGGTTCTAATTAGGCTATTAAAAAATGATAGGTATTAGGGCTTTCCCAATATTTTTTTTATTATTGGGAGGGTATTTCCATTATGAAAATAATGATCTGGCCCGTGTTAGAAAAATCTTGTCGGCCAGTGAATCATATTAACAAGTTGTCAAGAAGTTAACATCTTCAGTGTTCCTCTTGAAAAACTTGGTAAAAGTGGCTAACAGGAATGTCTCACTGATGGTTTGCCATGCCTTATTTCTATAACATTGCGATTATGCAGCACTCATCTGGGGCCATTGTGCTTATGCCACGAGGATTTTTAAAACTCACTGAAAAGCAGTTAGAGCTATTGAGGGACTACATTATAGAGTGGATGCAAGAGAGGCATTCATAAGGTTACGGATTTTAAGTGTACCCTCTTTGTATGTTTTGAGGTGTGTTGTTTTTATTAAGGCAAATTAAAGTAGGTACAGCCTCCATCATGAACATATTACTAGTTATTATAATACTAGAAATAAGTTCAGTATAGTCTCAGAATACCTGAGACTAAAGTAGTCATGTATTAGTTCCACATTTTTTGGGCCTAAATTTTTTAACAAACTTCCAGAAGATGTAAGGAATATGAATGAAAAAACTTTGTAATTTGTGTAAATTTTTTTTATTAAATAAAGCATTTTATAGTATACAGTTCTTGGATGTAAACATGGCCCCAATGTAATTGTCGCCTTGGTATGTACCTGAGCGGATCAGCGGAATTCTCATAAGAATATCATTAATTGTATATTTTTAATATTTTTACGTTGCCAGAACCACAACTAATAAAAATTAATCAAAACAGATTCTTATATAGTGCCACTTTTTACGTTGTTTTGATTTTCAATCTTCTACGTATAGAAGAATGCGATCTATTTTCATTCCGGGTATATATGGATGGAATGGACTGACATGTATATGTCTTTAACATTTTTAATGTACGTCTGGTGTATACCAGACGTACATTAAAAATTTTAAAGTTTTACTATACAACGATCCTTAAAAAAATTGTTTTCTTGAAACTTAAAATAAAAAGCCTAATGGAGTTAAAAAATTATAGGCAATCACTCAATGCCTCCTTCATTTCAGACTACAATTACTTACACACAAATGAAAACCATAAAAAAAGCCTTAGAGTTGTGCTTATATAGGGGTAACTCGTGAATTCGCCCCTAAGATCAGGCCCATCTTTTCCATTGGGCACTTTGGGCAACTGCCCAAGACCCCACGATCGATGGGGCTCCCGAAGTTTCCTAATTTCTGCCAGATCGCCAACCGATAACTGATAAATATATTTATTCTGTAAATCAAACCATAATTTCCGCCTGTAATACCTATTTTAGATTCTAATAACAAGGGCCCTGCTAATACTGGCAACTATCTCTATTTGCCTACGTACGTGTTGTATAGCCAGGCTACTTCAGCTTCTATTAATTTAACAGAAGAGACCGAATCAGAATCTGTATTATTGGAACAACATCAGTTTTTCAACCCAGAAAACAAAATTTTACAGAAGCAAATCGCGAAATTTGGATTCGTAAAGGACCTACTTATTTTCAAAAATAAAGACCATGACTTTTCCGAGTCATATAGAAGCTACAATGAAGTAGATGGTAAATTAGTAACTAGGCATTTCAATAAAACATTGTTTACCCGTAAACTGCAAAACAATGAAAGCGTCGAAAGAAAATGGTTCCTTTACTCGCATTCAAAGAATCTGTATTTTGTTTTTCATTCTGCTTATTTAACTCTTCTGGTATAAGCCTATGCTCTTCAAACGGCTGTAATGATTGGAAACACATTAATAATATAATTTTAACACTCGAAAATAGCCCAGCACATACGAACCACTGATGAGTTATGCTGCGAAGTCAAGCGGTTGGTAGATTAGATACAGAATTATTATCTCAATATCAAAAAGAAGTGGATTACTGGAGCAGTTGTTGCAATCGTGAAATTTTTGGCATCGAGAGGTATTTCGTTTCGTAGTGACAATGAAATCTTTGGATCCCCCAATAATTGAAATTATTGGGAGTTATTAAGTGATTAAGTGAATTAGATCCATTTCTTGCAGATAACTTTAAAAAATATGGAAATCCTGGAAAAGAAAAAAATTCTTATTTATCAGCAAAATTTGTCAAGAATTAAGGGTCATGTGGGGATTATCTGGTAACGTTTTGGTAAAAATCCAATATGGCGAAACAAAATGGCGGCTTTGTGAAATGTTAAAATATTATTATTAAAAAACTACGCATCCAATTTATTTCAAATTTTGCAAAAACCTCAACTATTATGTTCAATCATCTGGTAACATTTTGGTACGAATCCAAAATGACGGAACAAAATGGCGGCTTAATAAAATATTTAAAAATTTAGCCTGAAAAATATGCTTAATGATTTGATTTCAAATTGTGTGCCATAAGTAATTGTGGTACAGGGATCAATTAGTAAAATAGTGGAACTAATTCAAGATGGCGAAACAAAATGGCGGCCAAATAAAATGTCTGTAATCGTGAAAAAAAATCACCCTCTCAGGTTTTATATATCTTTACGTTTTAGCGTTGCTAGATGCCCAAAAATATGTTTCATCAAATCCGTCGGCCCGTCACGCGTCAGTTCGCGCCATAGCTTAAAAACTAACCCGATCGATTTCGAATTTTGATAAAACATTAAGAGTCATATGTGGATGATCTGCTAATATTTTGGTAAATATCGAGTAAGGCAAAAACAAAATGGCGGCCTAGTGAAATGTTAAAAAAAAATATTATCAAAAAGCTACTTGTCGAGTTTATTTCAAATTTTGCATAAACATCAAGTATTATGTTGGAATCAACTGGTAAAATTTTGGTATGAATCCAAGATGGCGGAACAAAAAACAAAAACTACTTAATGATTTCAAATTGTGTGCCATAACTAATTATGATATAGGGCTCAACTAGTAAAACTGTGTTACGAATTCAAGATAGCGGAACAAAATTGCGGCCAAATAAAATGTTTATAATCTTGAAAAAATCACCCTCTCAGGTTTTAGATATCTTCACGTTTTAGCGTCCCTAGATGCCAAAAAACATGAATTATCAATTTCGTCGGTCCGTCTGTCGGTCTGTCTGTCAGTTTGCGACATAGCTTAAATACTACTTACCCGATTGACTTCAAATTTTGACCAAAAATTAAGGATCATCTGGGGGTGATCTGGTAATATTTTGGTAAAAATCCAATATAGCTGAACAATGTTAAAAAAAATTGTTAGAGTGGTGTATTATTTGAGCTTGGGATCCAGTAAAAAAAACAAGTCTTTGAATTGTCGATGTTTCGGAACTTAATATGTGCATCCTCAGGACACATACCTACTCTGTTAGACCGCAGATATTTCCTGGATATTCAGTTTCTAAACGGTTTCCGTTAACAATTAAACAATTATTGTTATGTTACAGTGTATTATTTTAAATAGTCGATGTTTCATAACTTTATTGTTGCATCCTCATATTATTAGTCTTCACCTACTCCGTTGGTCCGCCGATATTTCTCAGATATTACGTTTCTATGGTTTTCATTAATGATCCTCTTGTTGTTATGTTAGAGGGGTGTATTATTATTGGGGTTAGGGTCCAGTAAAAAAAACTAAAGTCTTTTTAAATTTTCGACGTTTCGCAACTTTATTGGTGCATTCTCAGGACACATATATAGATTTTATATCTTGCATGAAACCCATATTATCAGTCTTTACCTACTCCGGTGGTTCGCAGATATTTCCCAGATAGTAAGTTTCTAAATGGTTTTCGTTAACGATCTTCTTGTTAGAATGGTGTATTATGTGGGGTTAGGAAATATCTGCAGACCAACGGAGTAGGTAAAGACTGATAATATATTTTTCATTCAGTATAAAATCTATGTGTCCTGAGGATGCAACAATAAAGTTGCGAAACGCCGACATTTTAAAAAAGTGTTTTTACTGGAACCTAAACCCAAAGATCGTTAACGAAAAGCATTTAGAAACTTAATATCTGGGAAGTATCTACGGATCAACGGAGTAGGTAAAAACTGATAATATGAGTTTCAATTTAGGATTACGAAACGAAATGACGGCCCAATCAAATTTTTAAAATATCAACGTAAAAAAATCTTGTTCAATTGATTTTGCAGAAAAATTAGATGTGAAAATGGGATAAACTGCTACTAATTCAACATGACGTTACAAAATGGCGGTATGTGTCAATGTAAAAAAAGTGTGGCATAGGTAGAAAGAAAATGGTAAAATATTGGTAGGAATCCAATACGATGGAACAAATAAAAATGAAAAGACAGTATATCTAACATATATATACTGTGACTATGTACTGAACTAAATTGGATCACACTTCACTATTCCTAACAAATGGAAAAACATCATAACGAGGGAAGTTCCGGGTAAAGAAATTTATCATTTTTTTTTAAATGTATGTTGTTTTACTAAGAAATAACCAAATGTAAGTAAACCTGAATCAATTTATTACTGCAGTTTTATTAACAGAATAAGGAATTTACTCAGTTGCTTACAGAAACTACTTTATAATTTAGGCTTTATTTGATTATTTCATTCCTTCAACAAGAATATTCTATTCTTTTAGAAAGGGCGATATAGAACTAGCAAAAAAATTAGTTTTGTTTAAAAAATGGTATTGGAATACTAAAAATTTTCTAAAATATATTTTTTAAAAAATATGTCTGTACGCGAACGATAATTTGAGAACGGTCTAACCGATTCTTTTTAAATTTGCACCATAAATAGACTAGGTCAGTGTCTCCCTGATATTGGCATAGATGTTTTTTTAAGGGGTATAAAACGCAAAAGAATCATATTTTGAGAACCCGGAAGCCGATGACAGTCAAATTGAAAACAAAAATAGGTCGGGTAAATGTTCTAACATTACAGCTAATTTCATAGATGCCACTCCTCTCCCTCAAGTCAACTTTGTCTTTGGGGTTTCCAAGGAGATTTTTTAGATTTAGAATCGAATAGGAATAAATAATCTTAAGTTGATTAAAAATGTATCTAATAGTAGATTATTGGATGCATTTGAAAGTATAGAAATAGTTAAATGTGATAAGAAAGCACTAAATAAAGACAGAGGGCCTATTCCCTATAGTCCCCTCTATTGTTTACTTGACAAAGGTGCAGTCAGGTGCAACCAAGTGTGACCACATTTACCTATAAATAGTCTCGGTTAGGATAAGTTACTTTAGTTCATCTGCTGATGATGCTAACTTGGTTAGCGAAACGCGCGTATAGAACGTAACAAGTTGTGGTGCAGTGTGGTAATAGAACTCTTGTATTTTGATCTACCTTCCACCACAGGTTCCAGTGTTAGAACTTTCAACTAGGTCACAAAAAAATGGATTTCAGAAGCTTTTACCGTTATACACTATAAATTTATTTTATTATTTTAACATAAAACAGAAGCTCTCACGGCTTTGGTCAGTTAAGAAATCATGGCTCTTGGGAGTAGACCGTGTCAAATTAGAATTACTCTCCGACGTTTCATCTTCGATTGCATGAGGCACCTTTACTTCGCGAGATCTGAAAACTGAATGAGCTCGGTTCCTTGAAGTTTTATTTTATGCTAGTTCCTTGAGGGAACTCTCGTAAAAACTAGTGAGTTAATAACCGATTTCTTTTGTGCTGGATGGTGGAGGGAATTTGCATTTAAGTATCTAATTGTATGCGTCGATTTTCTTACACAGAATCTCCTTATGTACCATGCCTTCCTTTGAACAAATAGATCTAGAAAAGGAATAGTAATTCCTATTTGACTAATCCCAACAACCACGCTTTCTTTATTATTTTGTATTTGATGACCTTTTATTCCAATTATACTAGGACAATAAAATATGTCTCTGAAAATGAAACCAAAAAAATATTTCAAGAGCGTTTAGCTTTTTAACAAAAGATGAAACACATATTTCTTTTTATATTTTTTTATATAAACTTTTTTTTTATTATTCAGTATTGCTCTAGAGATATGATGCAGCCTCTAAAAAACGAAAAATTTTTTCAAAGCAGTTAGTAATATATAAAAAAATTTTCCGTTATACGAGTCCCTTAAAAAATTAAAATACTAGTTTTATTTCCACACGCTTAGCTTCATAAAAAAACTCTAAAACAAGGCAAATTTATTTTCTTTTTTTTGCATACAAAGCATTTTTTTATAAAAAGTTAATCTAAGAGGTTAAAAAAAGTTTCTTAAAAACAAATTTGAAATTTTAGAACTTTTTAAGAATGTAAAACCCTAAATTTTAATAAATAAACTATACATATTTTACAAAAACAGGAAAACACGACAAAGTTATTACATTTTTTGCCTATAAACCTCAACTTATGAAAACCACTAAAGTAGGGGAAAGTTGCTTAAGTCTGGACCGTAACCTAAGAAGGGACAAGCTATTTTTTCCGTATTTTGTAATCCTAGTGCCATCTAATATGAAACGCTGAAAGTTCCTTTCAATAGGATTAATGTTTGTCTGTGCCCGCCATTTCTATTAGTTGGTTATCAAACGAGAACGCGACGTTTGTTTTCTTCGTGTTTGTTAAAATATTCGGAGTATTTTGTTTAGTGTTTTTTACTTAAGGTAAGTACGTAATGTTATTAGCCCTTCTAAATCAGCATTTATCAGATATCTTGAGTTTTCTTTTCGTTTACAAAAAAGGGGGGTTATCAAAATTTAAAGATTAGAATAGTGCTTAAGATGGGAGATTAAAAAGATACCTAAGATGGGACGTCCCATCTTAGGCACTTTTTAGACCGGTTTAACGCTTTATAAAAATCATATAAACTGAAAATATATCTAGGATTATTTGTAATTTTTAGCACTAATAAATTATTGTCATTAAATAATTATAGACAAAAAATAAAATCCTAGTAAGAAAGATTTTCTCTCTTGTCTCAGATGCCTAACGTTGCAAAATATTAATATGTAAGTAAGACCGACCGAGGCAAATGGTCAGAAAAAGATCTAGCAATATTCAAAAAGTCAAAATTGGAGAACTATCCATAAGAGAAGCGGCGGATCATTACAACGTTCCAAAAAGTACACTTGGTCGGCGAACTGCTAATAAAAACAAGGTGCTACAAAATAATGAAAAATATCTTGGAAGATTTCGACAGCAGGAACAAGAAATAATAGAATATGTTCTGGAAATGGAAGCAAGATTTTTTGGAATTACATACACTGACCTAGGCCGATTGGACTTTGACTTCGCAACAACAATAACCAGCAAACAAAAATGGCTTCCAAAAATATTGTTTTTTAGATCGATATCCTAATATTTCTCATCGAAAGTCAGAAGCAACTTCATATGCAAGAGCGACAGGTTTTAATAAAAATGCTGTCTTAAGCTTTTTTAAAAATTTGGAAACTGAGTTTTCTAAAAACGATCTATCTCCCGATAGAATTTGGAATATAGATCAGATAGGTGAAACAACAGTACAGAAGTTATCGCAAGTGCTGGCGCAAAAAGGAAAACTTATGGATGAAGCTCCCAATGGCAGCCCAGCTTTTGGCCAAGAAAAAGGTTGAATGGACCGAGTTGTCTTTTTGAAATATTTAAAATATTTTGTTGATTTAGTCAGACCAACAAAAGAAAAAGCCTGGACGTGATTAACTTTGCGAGAGAAAGTAGCATCATCCTCCTAAGACTCACTCCTCATTGTACACATAAAATGCAACCCCTGGATGTATCTTTTTTTTAAGCCGTTTATGACTTACTATGACGCCGCGGCCGCCTTAAATACATTGATGAAAAACAATAGTGGCCGTACTTTCGGGAGCTACCAAGTTGCAGCGGCAGTTAGCATTGCTTTTGGGAAATCAGCCTGTGTTAAAATTACAGTCAATGGATTTAAGGCAACCGGTATTAGGCATTTTAACGCCGATGTGTTTGAAGATCACGAATTCACTCCACGTAAAACAACAGAAACGTATCCGGATGGAAATGGCGAGATCGTATAAAGTATTGTGAAAAAGCCCTACTATTCTTACAGTCACCATATAAAAGAGAATTAGAAATTGCTGAAAGCCTAAAAAAAGATGTTAAATGTGCTAAAAGAAAAGTGATGCAAGAAAAACAAAAGGAACAAAAAAACGAGGGCGACAAGGAATTATGCACTGTGTGTAAAAATGCATATTTCGCCAGCAAGGAAAACTGGTACCAATGCAACAAGTACATCTCTTGTGATGAATAGTATCCCGTTTTAAATAACCCTCTATCCCAGCTTAGAGTTCTAGTATCGTAAGATCGGACAAACGCACTATTTTATATTTTTAATAAAATCAAGTAGTTTTTATGTTTTTTTGCATTTCCTAATGTGAGATTTTCATTATTTGTATAATAAAATTTCGTTTACCGACCTCAGTAGTTTGATTTAATTTTTGTGCAGTGGCGGCTCTTGGATTTGAGAACGGGTGAAGCGCTGCGTAGGTAGGTGCATAGCACCGCAGGTAAAAATAGCGCCGAGAGCAAAAAATTTTCGGGATGCCCAAAATACCTATTTTTTTTCCTTTTTTATGATGTTAATTATCCATAGCTTTGGAGCGTTTTTTAATACTTGGGCGAAATAATATAAATTTATAACATTTTAAATATATTTTTTTGTTCTTAGAAGTTATATACCACGTTCCATGACACGATGCAAAACTGCTTCCGCCACCGATTATCCGAAAGCACTAATTTACATTAATTCTGTAACACGCGAACAAGCGCAAAAACCGGCAGGCGGGGGAGTCTGAGTGATTCCTCAACGGGTCGCTCTTATCAAAAGGTGTTCAGCGCGCTACGCTTTTAAGTCATTATTTTTTTGAATATATAACCCACTAGTATCGATAGAAAATAATGGTATAATTAAGCAAATAATGTGAATTTATATAAAACATACATTTTTATAATAGAAATGTAGATTATAAAATGCTTAATATTTTAAAAATATTTGTATTTGTAAGCAATTTGAACCTGCGTCCCTGCCGAGCCGCCACTAAAAACTTAATATAATTTGCACAAAAAATGTGTTGTGATACTACTTTACCCTACATAGTATTTGTGGGGAAGTGCTATGTTTGCCAAAACGCATAAACACATTTTTTTAGGCCCGTTTCTATTTTCACCAACAAAAGGCGGCATCCCATTACGTCGAAATTTTATATATAGCTATAAAATCAATCAATTACTTTATCATTTTTCAAAATTTTGAGAAAACATTTCTGTTATTTTTCGAAAAAGTGTCAAATTTAGCAGTTAAGATAAATCACGTGACTACCTTTTTTTTTGTTGAACAAAAACTTTTTGCAAGCTCACATTTTACTTAGCTGTATCTATAGCGAACCCGAAACTTTTTGTTGTAGCTTTCTAGCTAGCAAAATATATTTTATTCTGCAATATGGGAATAAAAATGGCGTTGTTTTGTCTTTTATGTTAATCATCTACACAGGCTTTAGATTGACCAAATCTGAATATACAGGATTCTGTGAAAATGGACATATAACAAAATTAAATTATCTTGTGTTTTTTCAAATTCTAAACTCAAACTCAAAAACAATTTATTCATCAAAATAAAAATCTCAAAAATTTCATTTTTCTTTTGATTAAATATTTGATAAATTGGACTATGACGCGATTACAAAACCGATACCACAATACACAGAAAAAATGGGCATGTGTGGCAGGACCCACAGAAAATATTCTAAAGTGAAAATACTTAAATTATAATATTAACAGCAAGTTTTTGTGAAAATTGGAAACTATAAAATTTGCTTTTATTGTTTGGTAGAACTAGATACGACTTTTAGCTAAAAGGAAAACAGTCTAACAGAAATGAATGTTTAACATGTTGAATGCTACGTTTTCACTTCATTATACGGGGTGTCTGTAGTAATAAATACAAAAATCTTTAAGTTTTGGCTTAACTGGGGGTAGAACGGAATTATGTATATTCTGTGATGAGAGCTGGTTTGGGCTATTAACTGACATAACATCGGTACGAGTCTGGAAACCTCGCAATACTAGAGTAAACGATAGATATGTACAAGTCCACAGGAGTAACTCTGTAATGGTACAGAGTGGAATATTTTTTTAATTTACAGATTTTTGTATTTTAATCTATACATCCTGTATAATAAATTACCAAAAGTAGCATCTAACCTGTTAAATATCCTTAAATAGACCTCACATAATAAAAACGAAATTTGCAATGCAAATAAGTATGCAAAGTTTATAACCTCTACCAAATAATACATAAAAAATTTCTTTTCTAATTTTTGCAAAGATATAAGTCAATTTTGTTATAAACATGTGTAGACATTTTCACATACCCTATCTATTGTCATTTGCTCAACCCAAAGCCCTTGTAAACGATTACCATAAAAGACAAAGGCCATTTTCACTTTTGAATTACAGATTAAAACAAGTTGTTTTAAGAAATAAACAAGACATTCAAGTTTCGGGTGCGTTAAAAATATACTGATTTTTTTGGGATCAATTTACAAAAGCAATCCGGTTTTTGTTTTTCAATAGTTTGTATTATTTAACACTAAAAATATAAAATACAGATTTTTTATGCTCAAAGGACACGGGAGAGCTCGAGAGAAACGAGTAATTCTCGGCGAGAAAAGACCACTCTTTCATCTTGTTGAGCTGCATCACTATAGTCTTAGTTTTTGACATTATTTGGTAAACACCTAGCCACATGCAGATGTTGACTTTTCTAATATCTAGGTTCAGTTCGTTGATAAAACCATCATTAAAGCCATAATAAATATTAAAAATTCTGTTGTATAAAGAACCCTTCACACTTATAGATAATGGCTTTCGGTGAATTTTTCTGGTTTTCTATCCACTTTTGGATGTGTTGATTTGCCTAGATCCCATAAAATACATGGAGAAAACAGGATGACTCCAAATGTTTTCAAATTTAACGTGTAGTACTTCCCAAAATAGAAAAGTTTTATGTGAACATGGGTTCGAAAACACTTGCTTTCCAAGATATAGGAGGGAAAAGGTTTATAATATAATACTTTGTATATCGAGAATAAAGCGTTTTCAGACCTATGTTCATATAAAGTTTTTTCTTATTTTGGAAAGTACTATATAGTTAAATATATTGAAAAAGCATTCATTATGTTTAAGATGCATCCTGTTTTCTTCTTGTTTTTTATATAGGATTCTTGTAAAGTTTAACACCCTGTGCCCTGTATCTTAAAAACTAGTAACAAAACGACGGATTATTATCAACCACACTAATAATTTTCTGCACATTAATATCTGTGGTTGCATCTCAGCTTATATAATAAGAAGAATAATCTACTGCTTTAAGACCAGGCCCTAATGATTCGTACCAATATACACCCTTTATTGGCTGTTAATAACCATACCAGAACAGAATGATCATAAAAAAATACAGTTATAAAATACAAAATATTGTGTGTATAATTGTATATATTTAACACTATCATTAACATAATATGTTTTCAATAAAGAACATCAGATCAGGAATGTCAAAAAAATATAAGGTAATAAATACAAGCAATACTGGATTTTGTCTTAACAAAAATTTAGAGTGCACTATTAAACCTCTTTGCCCTCTCTACGTTTCTTATGTCCTTTTCAATTTCAAATCTTCTTAAGTCAGCTCTCTGTAAGAAGTCTTGCCTCTCTAGATACCTGAAATAAAGAGAAGATATTGATAGACGAAAAAAACAATCTTGGAAATATTCTGTTATAAAATCACTAAAATAATACTTATAAGAGCCTGGTTTAAAAAACCATAGTGCAAAACTTAAAACGCCTTAGGTTTAAACCCATCTCTGGGTTAAATCGTTTTTTAACCAGAATGTTTACATACTTTTTTTATTTTGCTTTTATTTAAACCATCGAAAAGAAATCCAGAACAGATAAACCGAGTGACCTAGTTGGCCATCTTACAGATCCGTTTAATCCAATCTAGTGGACTGCGAAATAGGTATCTAGATAGGCTCTTATGATTGGCGTATTATGAGCGGAAGCTCCATCTTGTTACTGATAGAAGTTATTAAGGAGTGCCAAAGGAACATCTCTTATCTTGGGCACAACGTTTTCCAGAATTCATTGTATTTTTTTGTAGTAAGACTTTGTTTCCGAATATAAACCATGCAGAAAAAAAAATAACATACCCATCTTTCCCTTTATTGAATGTCTGAAGTTCCTCTTCAATATTTTCTTCTTTTTTAAATCTATCCCAGTCTAGCTTTGTCTTTTCTAAGGTGCTAATTTTTTGTTTCTTTCCCAATTGACTTAATACACCACCTATACCGCTGAGACCACTTGCCTTTTTAGGTATGGGTGCTTTAGAATTACTTTTAGTTAAAAGTCGTGCTTCAGCAGAGTTTGAATCAACCTAAACAAAACCCATATCAGCAGTTGATTAATTAAAAAAAGAACGGTGCCAACCAAGGTGTTATCATTAATAATAATAATAATAATAATACTAAATAAGGCAAAAACATATTGATACTAGTAACTAGTCTCTTATTATATCTAACCTACTTTTCGATCACTATTAATTGATATTTTTTCTAACTGTTAATTGGTATAGCATTTATAAAAGATGTATTATGTTATTTTAATATTGGGATAGACATTATTTAATAAAATATGGAATTTACATTAATCATAAAAAAAGCAGGTAGGAAAAACTGTTATTTTTTAAATTTTTTTCGTTGATGGTCAGATAACCTAAAAATGTATTTTGATATGTATCACTATCATATGTTTACTGTCATGGAGTGAAATACAAAAAACTCTATATGGCAAAAAATGGGGTTAGATGACAAAACATAAAAAAAATTTGACAAAAGTAAAAAAAGAGAGCAAATTTACAAGAATTAAGAAATTCCATCTTTTCAACCACAGTTTTTTTATAACACTACATTTGCAAGTTGTTCTATGAAAATCGTAGATAAAAGATGATATTCATTATCTAGCAGTAAAACAATTTTAAATATTTTATTAGAGCTAATTCTGGAGACTTAAATGGGAATTACCAATTGGTACAGGAATCTTCACTATAGCAATGCCCTATATATCAAAACTCTTGGTATTTTCAACAATTTTCTGTGTTCTTACATTTTAGAAGAACTACTATGTAAATAATTATTTAAATGATTTACAACATTTTTTAAATAAATTAGATAACTGCAATAATATTTCAAAAAATTTATTTTAAGAATAGTGGTATTTTTATAAAATATAAATGTATACATTTACACAAAACATTAAAATAAACAAAACTGAGAGGATTAAAATTTTAAAATAACAATACCTGTCAAATAGGTATCCTTGAAAGAAGAAGATAGGATTTGACTTAAAATAAAAAATGATTCTAGTTGAAGCATACATAAATCAATTATTTTAAAATTGTGTTGCTTTCCATTAATTTTAACATTTTTTTAACAGATTGTCTTGATGTGATGTTAGGTATTAAAAAAATATATGGTTTTTTAAATAAGTTTCTTTAACTATTGCCATCATAACCAATATGTTTTAAAAATGGTTCTTCTAAAAAGTAATATAATAGTAAAATTGTGGAAAATTCTTAAACTGTAAAGGTCCATGTCTGACATTAGTTAAACCCTAAATATCTTACTTGAACTATTTCTTTTGCAAAACTTGAAGAATGTAGTTTCATAAAATCACTAGGTTGTAACATTTGGAATTTCTTATTTATTGGAATATCCACTTAAAACTTCTGACTAGGGTATCATTATTATTATTATTACTTTGTTTACCTCTTTTTCAACTCTTACTTCTTCCCCAGCAAATTCAAATATTTGTGTAACTTTTACTTTATTAACTGATTTATCACAATTTTCATTTTTTAACTGAGTATTCGCTTTATTTGAGCTTTCTTGAATGTTACTTTGATTACCCAACGAGTTCTGCTTGCTGCTTTTAGGCTTAAATCCAGTGTCTTTCATAAAATCTGCCCACAGATCATCTGCTTTTTTCTTTTTATCTTCTACTGTAGTAATAGCTTCTTCCAATTCAGATTTATCTGGAATTATATTAACTTTTGTATTTATGTATAACAAAAACATCTAGGAAATATTCAGTAATTTTTAATGGAGTTCAATGAATTTTAATCGTTTTTTCAAAGATCCAAAAGAAATTATATTTGTATCAACATTGAGTTTGCTCCTGAATAAACGAATACTGATACTTCCAGAAGTTTCACTGCTATCTATTATTCAAATATTAGGTTTTTATGGGTTTATTTTTCAATAAGAAACTTGCTTCATTTGCATATGTTTAATTACGTCTAAAAATAAAATTTCCATAATACAACACCTGCAAAATGTAATAATAACGTTACAATTTCATGCACGCCCAAAGCAGTTCCAACAACCTCGTAAGCGCACCAAAGCGGATAACAGACCACCTGCATCATCTCATTTAGTTTGGATTGTATTTAAATCAAAATGAATTTTGTATTGGTGTATTTTGTATTTATTACGGGAAACAAAAAAGTCATACGTACTATAAATACTATCTAGTATTACTTGATGGAAATATAATTCCAGAACTAAATACTCGCTCCTAATGTTAGTAAAGATTAATTCAATGTAAGTATTTGATAATTATTTACATCCCTCCACTTTTATACAGGATTGGTCATTTTTTTAAAACAAAATTTTTTATTCCCAAAATTCTTTTTTTACTAATTACAAATATAAGTTAAACTCTCTAAACACTGCCACTAGCTCTGGCCTCGAGAATATATAAATACATTCACAGTATACAGGTTTAGCTCAGTTTCCTTAGTTGACTACTTTAAACCTAAATTTGTTTTTAAATTCTCTACAAATATTTATTTATTCGAAATAATACTTACAGAATACAAAAGAAAACTCCAAATAGTATATAAACAAAACACACTTAAGAATATATCTTATACTAAAACTTGTACATTTTTCATTTACCCAGGATGAATATTATTAACACATCTATGTTTGATTTGCTGCTTAATACTATCAACACTAAATTTAAACAAATCAATGTCTTCAAAATGGTCGGTGTGGTTTCTCATCATCTATCACAAAAACCTTGAAAACCATAATTTGTTCTGTGATACATGATATAAAAAAGCTGCCTTGATCTAGTCTGTCTTTGTGGTATTCGAAAAATAATCAATGACACTTTATGTTACCTCATATTATTTTATTAAAGAACACTAGTAACGCATTTTGTCTATGCAGCTTTAAACTTTCAATTCCTGCCAGTTGAATATGGGTACTATAGTCTATATTTTTATATGAAAATCTTAATTTATATAGTAAAAAATTTACAAAATGATTCTGAGCACACTCCCTATATTAAAATTGTAGGAGGTACACCATATAACACTATTGTAGTCTAAAATGCTACGAACCAGACAGTTCTATAAACACTTATTAGCCATAATATAATGTTCTACGTATGAAACCTAGCATTCTAGTCGCCCTCAAAAATATACTATCTATGTGTTTATTAAAACTTAAATCTGTACTGAATGTTACACCTAAATCATTAATATTATCTACAAATTTTACAGTAATGTTCCCAATTAAAAACTAGAAATCAATAAAACGTTTACATTTATGAAAGTTCATGATCTTACATTTTGAGACGTTGACTTGTAGACCAGTTTACAAAATTTGTATGTATGCAGTCTTCTGCAGAGTTGACAATAGAGAACATTTTTAGATCGTCCGCGTACAAAAGACATTCCCATTTTCTAAAAACAGATACTACGTTATTAAAGAAATGCACAAACAAAATAGGACTCAAGTACTGGGGTGCACTAGATGTTACATTCACCTCACGAGATATTATTCGAACAGTCTGAGATGCGGTTGGTCGGGTAGGATTCTATCCATTGGAGATATGGAGATGTTAGTTAGTCACATACTCGAAAGCCCCTTGATCAGCAGCAGATGGGGGCTATATCAAATGCTTTTTCGAGATCAATATAAATGACGTCCACTTGATATCCTCTCCACGTTTTGAACAAAATAGTCTTAGAACATTCCCAGATTAGTTGCAGTTAACCTACCTCTAAAGTAACCATGCTGTGCCGGCGACAAATAATGTTTTGAGGCTTCAAAAAGCTCTTCTGTCAAAATGGACTCAAACACCTCAACACAATTGACAATAAACAGACTCCTTGATAATTGTTAATATCTCTCTTTGATCCAGATTTATATATGGGAACAAACCATATATAAATATGTCATATTCGCATTGTTCTGGGTATACCATTCATACATATGACCAAAAGTGTTTTATGTTAGAAGACACTAATTGCTCAGTATTGGATATATACAACATATAGCTAAGGTCGATTATTGGAACATTGTCTTCTTTATTTTCGGAGTGTTTATATTTTTGATAAGCTCTGTTTTTCTTGGCTATTTGTATTCTTGTTTCAGCAATGTACCACCTAGGGTCATTGTGCCTTTGTAATTTTTTCAGTACTTGTCTCTCTACCCCAACCAACAAAATATCATAAAATTCTTCAACAGCATTGTCAACATTGCCTCATTTCTCTAAAAATCTCCAGTCAAAATTTAAAAAGTAATTATTTAATTTGTAGTAGTCCCCTTTGTAAAAATTATAAACCACTTTGTCATCCAATTTTAATACAGGATCACTGGTAGATAATGAGAAATGCATTTCAAGAGCAGTATGATGATGTACTGTATCGCTATGTGGTATGAAAGCTCGTTCTACTGTCATGTGTAAAAATTCATCACTAAAAACAAGATAGAGAAATCTTTCGGATTCATTTAGTATGTGATTAAGTTGTTGGAGTTCATTCAGAAACATACTGGTGATAAAGATCTCTGCCCTGCTGAAGAAAGCTAACTTCGTACAAGAACTCCGTCATCCGTGATCCATTTCACAGTAGGAAGATTAAAATCTCCAATGATGAGTAATTTTGCATGCTTGTATTTTCTTTTAAGGTTTTCTAGGGTATGAATGAAATTTTTATAAAATGAAATTGACTAATTTGGGGGAAAGTAGATATATCCAATAATAAGTGTTGTCTCTTTGAACGGAGCCAAGACCCGTATGTTGTTGAAACACGGCAATGGTTTTGTATCGAACAGAGACCTTACCCCAATTAACGAATCTCCGCCTCTGATACAGTTTAAAACTGAATATTTCCTGTCCGACCTGTATAAGGTATACCTTGAGCCAAACATTTCTTCACTATAAATATCCTCTGTAAGCTACGTTTCGGTGAATATAAAATCGTAGTTGGCCGCTTGTACTGCCTTAGAGAGTTCAAAAGTTTTTGTGTGTAATCCTCTAACGTTCTTGTAGTAAGCAGAAAACTTTGAAGTAGTCTCTTTTATAAAACGCGTGGGGTTTTTTCGGAAGTAAAAAATGTTGTTTTGATGTAGACATCAAGTAGTTACATCACTTCATAAAAAATAATAAATAATTCAATAAATAATAATAGTAAAATATTTAATGTAAGATAAAATAAAACATATAGACTAATATTGACATTACAAAGGACATTTAGTTAAACAAGACATCAGGCAAACAGATTAAAATGAAATAACATACAAGTGATTAAAATTAAAACAGTAATTAAAGATTTATTACAGGAATGTTCAGAAATTCTTGAACAGAGTAAAATGCCTTGCTGCTGAGGTAGATTTTGAGTTTTACTTTAGGTTTCTTAAGGTGTAATTTTCTTTGATGTTCTGACAGCTTATTGAACAAATGAATTCCAAGCCAACCTGAGCCATCCTGACACCTCTTAATTCGCGAATACTTTGGCAAAAGATCCGAGTTGTGATGGGTGTTGTAGTCATGCTGAGAGTTGTGTGTGGCATAATGGCTGATGTGTGATCTTAGATACAGCAGGGTTTCTAAAATAATGTGACATGGTACAGTGAGTACTTTACTTTTAACAAATGCTGGACCACAATCCACTCTGTATCCCAGTCCACACATCAGTCGGACTGCCCTTCTCGGCAGAGCAAAAACCAGGGAATCTCTGCTACTGTGCTCCCAAGCGATCACAGCATATGTTAAATGGGAATGAATGGTAGCTAAATATGCTTCCTTTAACACCCTTTTGAACACACAGTGGCTAAGGTTCCTAAGCATAAACATGTTTTTGCTCAATATAATTTACATAGATGGGTCACGTGAGCATCCCAATTCAGTCTGCTATTGGAGAAAACCCCCAAGAACTTGACAGGAGCAGACTTATAGATGTCAGGAATAGGTCTTGTTGAAAATATCATTTTGTGGGTCTTATCCTGGTTCAGAAAAAGCCTATTGGCAATGAACCACTCCTCTGCCTTCTTCTGCCCTAGCCTTGAACACTCCCGGGCCTCTACAAGATTCTTATTCATCCGCAAACAGGATATAACCAGCCTTAGGGTCCACATCAGGCAAGTCATTGATATAAATTAGGAACAGCAGAGGATCCAGCACCGATCCCTGAAGAACCCCCATGCCAATCTCCCTGCTCCCAGAAAGCACACCACCCATTCTGACCCTTTGAGATTTTACACTCAGGTAGCTCTTGATAAGCAATCGACTTGTATTACTAAAATTGTAGCTTTTGAGTTTTCCAAGAAGAGATATAGGCCTATAATTGGATGGTTCATTCACATCACCTTTTTTAAATATTGGAACAACTGTGGACTGCTTAAGGGCTGAGGGAAAGGTGCCTTCCCTAAAACAAAGATTTATAAGTGCAGTTAATGGCTTATTACTAGATTTTTAATAGTTTTGATCAGAGGCACATTAAATCCATAAGAATCTTTGGTTGGTTTATTCTTTAATGAATTTATCTTGTGTTGGACCTCATTTATCGAGACATACAAGAAATCAAACTGATCAACTCTTCGTATGTTGTTCAAAGGATTAGTTTCTGAAACTCAAATCCTATTCTGCAAATCGGAAGCAATACTTACAAAAAAAGTGATTAAAAAGATCAGGGTGAATCAAACATTCCTCCTTGCTATTCTGGGATAAACCTCTCTACACCCATATTGTTTTTGCCAGATTTACAGAATTACGAAATAAAGAGATCATTAGCAGTGCACTTTGCTTTTTTACTTCAGACCTGTATAATAACCTACAGTTATTTCTATATGATTTCATCAGATGGAGACGGTTTGACGAATTCGTTTAAGAAGTTTAAGTGCTCCCTTATGTCCCTTAGATTCTGAGTGAACCAATTAAAAGTTTTTTCCCTAGTAATTAGTTTTGTAAAGTCTTTTCTGGAAAACATTCAGAAATTAATTTAAGGAATCTGGAGAATTTAGCATCCACGCTGCTTTCATCCCTGCTCAACATTATTGTAAAACATAAACTTACTGGCCTGGGTTATTGGTCTACATACAAGACGTTCTTTTTTAATTAAATTTAATTAAACTGAGAGTTCAAATTCTATTATTAGTGCTAAGGATCAGAGAGCCCAGTCTCCAATACCAATGAGCTACAATTCAAACCACTAAAATTTAAAAATACATTATCGAGGCAGATTTCTCTTCTTATCGAGACTTCTATCATTTGTTTAAGCCCAAATAAGTTGAACAGAGTTATGCAATCTTTGTTCTCCATACCAAAGCAGACATTAAAGTCACCCAAGACAACAACAAGACACCACTTTGACTTGCATACACAAGTGGTACGAAAACATGATTCTTGTCCAATAAATATGAGCTCAAAAAATAATTTTGATCCTGTATGTATACTATATATTTTTAATATAATATGAGATTTTTAATACCTAATATTGGTATTTTTAATACCAATGTTACTTCTTGTATACAACTAATATATATTATTTTGTGCCCTTATTTGATAATTATTTATATCCTTTGAATATTTAATATTAGTATTACATTTTTGTTGTTTATTTATTATTTTAAACATTAATTTACACTGTTCTAAAACCAAGATTTTGCTTAAGAATACACCCAAACAGCATCCAGTTCTCTGTATATGGATTCCTGCCGGTTATACTATTATAATTAAAAAGCACTTTAAGTTTCTATTTTGAAAAACTTGAAATATATTAAAGTTTGTGGTACCACACATTACCCACACAGATAGCAGGTATCTCAAATGTGATAAAAAATGCATTATACAGGCTGTCTAGTTAAGGGTGTTTACTATTCATATCCCAAAAATCCTTCATGTTAGTATCATGAAAAAAATATATATAAAAAAGTGGCCAAGAGCAATTGATTGAAAATATTTTTAGGTTTGTAAATTGACAGCCTAGCAAGGAAGCACAGTTACTAGGGTGTACAATAAACTTCAAAAATTCTTCCAAAATTCCCAGAACTAAATATAACTTTTAACACCTCATTGGAAAGCTGAGTCAATTTCATATCACTTTAGTTCCAAACTTATTGCCATATCATCCTTAATAAGAGGGGCGTTGACTTATGAAAGATTTAAATTTGTTAAAATTTTTGTCTCATGAAACCCATATTGTTTGAATCTAGGATCAAGTAACACCACCTCCCAAATTATCTTAATGTTTTAGTTTTAATAAATAAATAAATAAATAATATATTTACGGACTTGCCATTTCAATATAAATATACATATATAAACAGATAAATAAACAATTTTGACAAATTTGGAATACATAATTTTTTGTTTTTTTTTTTATTTTTTTTTACAATATAAAACATAAATAAGAACATAATTTTGTACCTTTTACATATCACATCACAAAGCGTTACGAACGATGCATTTAAATTGATTGTATGACATTGAAAAAACATCAAGTAGGCTATTGGCTTTCTTACAAAATTTAGTGATTGGATTGTTAACAGCATAATTCATCCTATGATACTTAATATTAAATAAACTATTCTGTCTGGTATATCATTGTAGGACATGCACCTTAATAACAGACAATAGAGCTGGAGAATCAATAAGTTTCCTTATAATTTTAAAAAAAGTACATATATCGAGATATTCTCATCTCTTTTCCAAAGATTCAAGATTAAACAGAGTTAGTAGCTGATCATTATTAATCTCATCATTACTAATTATCAATTTATAAGCAATAAACGGCAAACACTTCCTTTAAACTCTCTCAATAATCTCCACATGAGCCTTGTAATAAGGTGACCATACAGGGAAAGCATACTCCAGCACAGAACGAACTACTGCATAGTAGACATCTTTTAGTGCAAAAATATTATTAAAATTATTTAAAGATCTCAATACAAAACCTAAGGTTTTAAGGCTTTATTTGACACATGTTCAATATGATTTATAAATGTAAGTCCCCTGTCAAACACAACTCCTAGATCCCTAATATGATCTACTCTTTCAAGATTGTAATTATTTACATGATATGGGTATAAAATGGGATTTTGTATCCTATAAAAACTTAGAACCTTACACTTAGTACAATTCAAATTTAAGTTGTTTAAGCTGCACCATGAAACAAGATTATTGAGGTCACTGTAATTTTTCGGTATCAAAAAGAGATTTGATTATTCTAAAAATTTTTAGATCAACTGCATACATTAATGCATTTGAATACTTAAGACCTTGCACCAGATCATCAGATAAAACACAAAAACATCAGTGGAGAAAGGTGTCTACCCTGAGATACTCCGGAAGTCACAGCGAATCAGATAAAAAGTTTTTAATCTTAACAATTTGTTTTCTTTCCAATAGATAACTACGAAACCAATGCAAAAAGTGAGCCAGTAACACCACAAGCATATAGCTTGTCAATCAAAATTGAAATGTCCACTCTGCCAAATGCCTTCTCCATGTCCATATAAATTACATCAACTTGATGATAATTTTCAACGACTTGTGTCTTATAACCCATACATTTGTTGCTCTGTTTAAAAAACTGAACGCTAGATTTTATTTTTGCAAAAAGTTCTGCTATTTCTAATGAACCATATGCCAACAATTTGCCAAATGTATTGCTTTAATCATGTTTGCTGCATTGTCTGTCACGCAGACAACTATTTTATTTTGTTTATCCCATTTTTGACAATATGTACTGTATGTGCTCTATTATATCCCCAGAAGTATGCTGCCTGGAAAATTTGAACGACGGTAATAAAATGACATTTGATCTCATAAAAGCTCTCATGATTAAGCAACGTCCATCTGTCAGTTGTACTGGCAATATATAACAAATTTTTCAACATCGATTTAACAACTTTTAAACACTTTTCATAGGTATTATTCAATAAACTACTAAACTAAAACTTTTCTGCTAGGCAGCTCAGTTTGAATTTATCATATTCAATAATTTTTGAAAATCTTTACTATAAACTATGTTAAATGATTGAGAGTCTTTCCCTATAAGTTTTAGCAACTGGTTGTCAAGCCTTTGGTGCTTATATATTGTTTGCTTGTTGGAGGTTATGTTTGAATAAACATGCGATTTTTAGTCTGATGAATATTTATGTGATTAATTGTAAAAATAAATACAGAAGTATCTTTGGAAGCAGCATATTATGAGACTAAAAGAATACATTGGAGTACAGTGATATTTTTCAAGTATAGATGTGTTTCCATTATTACATTGTTTACGTTTGTTTGCGTCGAGTCTGTTCCCGTTTTTTACAAGTTTTAGAAATTGTTTGTGCAATATTTGATTATTTGAAAATTCTTCTGGGTAGAAAAAATATTGATCCCTTTATAAAACCAATACAGGGTGTCCCAAATATCAGTTAAAACTCTGATATTTTTTTTCTGAAAGTGAATATAGAAATATTTCAATATGGCTTGCTTAAAATGCAATAAAGGCTTAACAGCAGTTGATATTAAGTACAAAATCGTGTGCGATCTTTGTACAAAAAAGTTTTGTTCAGTCTGCTCAGGTCTCTCTTCTTCGGAGTGTAGAGTGTCAGCTTGCCAAAAGAAATCTTATTTTTGCATGTGAATTGTGTTCTATAACAATTAAACAGCGTCCTCTAAATAATTCCAACATATTTGATCAAACACTGGCGGACTTTAAAGCAGAGCTGTATGAGAAAATTGAATGTTCGGGTGAGATACTTGAACAGTCATTGGTTAAAAAATTTCATGATCTGTTCAACTGTCTAAACACAAAAATTGAGAAGTGCACTGAAAGGATTGTGTTAATTGAAACTAACCTGAGCACTAAAAATATTGATAAATCTGTGTCCACTAATACCACAGGAATACACCTGAATCAGCCTGATCCAAATCTGTGCATTCGACCATTCACAGAAGATGCCCATGCAGAAGTGTCCTTGGGTGAAAAAAATAATGAACATGTGGATCAAAACCATTTCGTCACCTTCAGCCAAGTTAACCGAGCAGTAAATACAGCATTAGTAACTCAAAACTGACTAATACTGCATTCGTTTTATCAACTAATACAGGAAGTAACAGTAGTAAAACAGCTATGGGTAGTAAAACTAAAATAAATCTACTATAAGAACTGCTGTAGTAAGCAATAGTTTGGTGGCTGCAACTCCTCACAGAAAAGCTTATATACTTCAGCAATTTAGCATTGGAGTGCACTTCTCAGATGGTGAGCGATTATATAAAAACTGGTCATCCCAATATGGGTGTTATTCAAGTTGAAACTCTGAAAGCAAGACATGATCATTATACATCCTTCAAAGTAAAGATAACTCCTGATTTCTGGCCAATGAATGTCAAAGTTCAAAATTTTATACATGGCCCAAGTCGCCGATATATAAAGTGATCACTGAACCTGAACAGAGAGTAACTAGCAATCAACTAAAGTCAAAGCAATCAGAAACTGAAGCACATGTCAGTTGGAAATGTAAACTCTTTCGAGCAGATAGGGCAGGGAGAGGAGGTGGTACTGGTCTGTGTGTAAAGTCAATATATCCCTGTATGGAAATTAATTTGGATTTCATTGAACCCTCAGACCCTCATATAGAATATTTATGGACGTGTTTCTTATAAGCACTTTAGTGGGTGTTATTTATAGACCTCCAACTGTACCTTATAATAACTTTAATATATTAGAATATATATTGTGTATGTTATCAGAATTTAATCATGTAATACTGTTGGGAGGTATGAATGTCAATATGTTTAAAGATTCATCTGAACGAAAATTTGCATGTAATATTTTTGATAACTTAAAGCAAATAATTTCTGAATCAACTCATGCTCTCACTGGTAGTACTCTTATCAATTGGGGTACTACTGATAAGTACAACTCAACTGATCATCTGCTGGTTTTTTGTAAATTGGGTTTAAGGGTCTTAAAAACCAAACCAAAAACTATATCCTTTACAGATTATAAATCATTTGATGAAAACGAATTTGCAAACTCTATGATATGTATAAATTGGTCTAACTTAAATCAGATTGGGGTTATTAATACTGCAGTTTCAGAATTTAATAAAATAACGATACACCAGTTTGACAAATATCCACCTCTAAAGAGTGTGAGTCTTAGACATCCATACTGACCATACCAGTATTGATTCCTGAGGTACTCCCACAGCAAGCTCAGCCTCCGCAGACTCCAACCCTCTCACTCTGACAGTCTGAACAAGGTTATGAAGATAAGAAGTTATTAATTGAACTGCCACATTGTTAAAATTGTAGTGCTTGAGTTTTCTAATAAGAATACTATGAGATACACAATCGGAGTCTTTGCTAAGATCACACATCAAAATGCATTAAAGTATTTACCCTCAAAATTTTCCTGAATTCTTTGAACTATGTGCAAAATACCCATGGTAATGTTACGTCTTAACCAAACTGACACTGGGAGAAACAAGAATTGTTTTCAAAGAACTTTATTATTTGTACAGACATGGACTTTTCATATTTGAAGTAAAATTGCTCTATAATAAGATGCTGTGTTCTTATCACCATTTTTATATATAGGGACAATATGGCATTCTTCAGAATGTCAGGAAAAATACCCAAGTTCAAGCAGATATTAATAAATTTTGTTAGTGGATATATTATTAATTTTTTTACTGTTTTGACTATCTTAACATTAAGTCCAAAACATCACAACTTGGTTTTTTTTACGTTAAAATATCTTAGGACATCTTATGGACAGAATTCACCAATATCTAGAATAATGAGGATTGCAAATTCGTCGTTTTTAACGAAACCTTGGGCTCAATAAAATATAAATTAAAAAAATGTATAAATTAAAAATAGAGAAGAACCCATATGTATAAAGTTGCCAATTTTGAGGCTGTTTTTTATTTAAGTTTAAGTTTAATTAATAATCCTTTATTTTGCCCTTGGTCTAATATACAATAAAACAATAATAATTGTCAATTATAAATAAAATTGCTCACAAAAAACTTATCTTGTAATATAACTTCACACAATTTAATTACCTATTCATACAGAACTAATTATGCACAAAATAAAGAAATAATAATACAGTCATGGTGTGTACTTAATACAAAATTTAAGACGTCAATATAAACATAAATTTAAAATACACACAAAACAAAAACAGTAAGTTCAACAAAAAGTTGTACATTTACATTAATAATTAAATATAAAACCTTGACAGGTAATTACCCCCACATACTCCTTTGAATGCTTTTTAAACAAACTTAAGACTATTCAAACTTTTTATTTTTTCTGTTTTCTGTGCTTTTTTTATTTTTAGTAACTACGTAAAAAGGTTTTTTATTTCTAGTAGGGTACTGGTGGACAGAATCATTTTTGCATAACATCGGATAAATAATTTGGTGTTAATTCATTACTCATTTTAAATATTAATACCATGACCTGAAACTCTAAAAACTTTTGAACTGGAAGCCAGTCTAAAGCTTCGAGCATATCCCTTACGGGAGTTTCTCATTTTTTGCTCAAAATAATGCACATCACCCTATTCCACAATTTCTGTAGTCCAGAAATTTCATTTTTATTCACTGTATACAAAATGGAAGACCTGTAAATTAGGTGGGGCAAAATTAAGGTATTATAAACGGTAATCCTTGAAAACTGAGACAAAAACGAAGCTACTCTGGAAAGAAAGTTTACATTTTTAGACCCTTTGTCAATTATATATAATATATGGTCTTTGAAACTCAGATTTTTATCAATAATAAATCCTAGATATTTCTTTTGATCAAGAGCCTCAACTATGTCATCACCTATTTTTATGATTATCAGTGGCGGCTCGTGAGTATATTGAAGGGTGAGGCTACATGAGGTTAATTTTGTTTAAATGTGAATAAATTTTCACGTCACCCATGAGGTATTATTCTGCGACGCGTTGACCTTTTTTTTTTAATGGAGGTCATCTCCAATAGCCCTACTAAACCATTAAAAACTAAAAAAATAAACTCTAAAAAAAGTAAATAAAAAGTAAACAAAACAAGTAAAATATGTACACCTATCACTAACATATAGCGGTGATTGCAATAATAAAAACATAATTTAGTTTATTAAAACTTAAAATAAATAGTTGTATGAAATAAGATAAAAAAACTACTTTTTGTACATTAAATCTATATGTCTGTCTTTTAAGGTTGCAAATTTATCTATAATTTGGTCGTAAAAGTTTTGGTCTTCACTAAGTTCTGACAGTAGTTCCTGCTCTATTGACATCATTGCTAAACCCGAAAGCCGTTCTTGTGTCATTGTGTTTCTTAGGTAGGTTTTGATCCGTTTAAGACATGAAAAATTTCGTTCGGCCGATACACTTGTTGCGGGAATAGTTAAAATTAAATTAAAAAGCTTATATGCTTCCGCAAAAATTGCTTTAAAATCTTTAAAAAACAAAACTATACCTTTTTCGACATCTAAATTTGAAAATTGTTCATCCCTATACAATACAGAAAGCTCATTCTTTAATCTATCTCTGTCAAAAATGTTTGGATAATTTTTTAATAAATTATTTAATAAGTCGTCTGGAAAGCATTTAACATATTCCGAATATTTTGTGCAATCAACTAAAGCAAAGAAATTTAAATTATTTACATTTTCAAACCGCTTCCCTAATTGAAGAATTATACAATCTATTATTTCGAAATATAATATTTTATATTTAGTAAAAATATCAAAGTCGCTAGAACATTGCCCTCGATGTGTGTTAGTTGGCAGAATAGTGGCTTTTTTAGCAATATTGAAAAGTTCTTTGAAATGGTCCTCGTTTCTAAATTCAATAATTCGTTGCTTGGCAAGGTTTATTTGCGAAATGCAGTAATTTATATCTAAATGCTTTAACTGTAATATTTGAAACAGTACATCAGTGCAACTAAAAATTTGTTTATAAATATGCGTTAAAAGGCAAAATTCGAAATCATTAAAATGCTTTAGAAATCCTTTTGCACCATTAATAGATTCTGTTCCAGAACTTAAGTCATTAATAATAGTTTCAAATACTATAATTAAATTGTCCCATTCATTAGCCACTAAGTTTAAAATTTTAGACCGTGTATACCATCGCGTTTCTACAGCTCGCGGAATTCTTTTACCTACTATCTGATTAAGCACAAAAGACCGTTTTGGTGATTGGTGGAAATAATTTGGTATTCCTAATAAACTGGCAAAAAATATACGACTTTGGGTAATCAGTTTTGTTCCCTGTTGTAAAACTAGATTTAATCTGTGGGCACAACAATGAGTAAACATAGCTAAAGGAGCAATAGATCTATCTTTTGTTTGAAGCCCATTTATTTCACCTGCCATAACACTAGCCCCATCGTAACACTGCGCGACCAATTTATTTTTAAAGTCATAAGGCTCTAAACTGTTTTGTATTAAATGAAAAAGGCTCTCTGCTGTTCTATTATCGCTAACGTCAAAAAATCCTAAAAATCTTTCTTTTAAAGATCCGTTGGTCACATACCTAACTGTTATCGAACACTGTGATTTTTCTGTTATATCAGTACTATCATCCGCAATTACGCCAAAAAAACAACAATCGGTGTCATTGATTTCTTTTTTTATATATTCTTGAATATAGTCATGTATGCAACCAATTAGTTCATTTTGTATAGTCTTAGATTGTCCCGTAAAAATATTACTAAATTTAGCACAATGTTCAGTAAGTTCAGCATTTCTTTTTATTAAGCATGCAAATATTTCCTTAAAATTGCCACGGTTAAAAGAATCTGTTGTTTCATTATGACCTCGAAATGCCAAGTCCTGTTTACCCAAAGTAATAGTAACATCAATTAAATAATTTAATAATAAACGGTTTTTTCGAACATTTTCATTATAAACAATTTTATTAAGACCTGCATTTTCTTGTAGTGCATCCGCAATAGTCGCCCTATTTTGCTCCAGTCTTGTAAGTGCTACCGAAATTTTAATATGCTCTCTTGAACTTTCATGCGATTTTACTGCTCGTGAAAAATTTTTTAAATGCGAATATCCGCCCCCTGAACTCCAATTATTTTTGACGCAACCTAATAAAATACAAGGCCAACAGTATAAGCTTTCTTTATAAATACTTCTGCATAGCCACCTATAAGTTTCGTACCAAGATATTTGAAAAGTTCTTGAATATTTTTTACCTTGCCTCTTATCGTTAAATATTGCTAAAATTTTCGGCGTCGGACGGCTACCTAATATCTGTTTCTTTTCAGTTTCGCTTCTTCAAAAAGGCGTTTCAATTAATGAAGCAATAATGTCGTGAATAGGATTCATTTCAAAAGCAAAAAGCAAATACAAAAAATGGAACGGTCCAACTTACCAAATCAAAACAAAACAAAAACTTACTCACGCGTATTTATTCACCGTAAAAGACAGAACGCCCTCAATCAGCGATTATCGCAATCTATTTCCTATTTCTTTCTCAGCCGCACGCACCACGTAAAAAGAAGCCGTTGGAATATTTCGCTAGTCATGTGATTTAAATAACCAATAAAAGCATATCCAAGCTACAGATTTATCGCCTCAAGAATGCAATAGAAAACGCGTGCATCGGCAATCGCCATCCCGCTCTGTCGTAATCAGGTGACTCGCCGGCATCGGCACCAGCCGTTGATAAATAGGTCAGAAGTCGAAACTTTCCAAGCTAAAATTATTTCGCCTCATTCGAGAGCACTTTCTTTAGGAATGGGTTTGCACGGATTGCACGGTCGGTTTTTTGATGTGGTGGTAAAAAGTGATTTTTGGAATATTATTAACTTAGGTTAAGATTTTATTTTGTTTAGTGCAGCTGTAAATTTGTTTCTTTTTACATTTGTACAAATGGGCCTGTCCCATCTGTAAATAAGTAAATAAATAAATAAATAAAATAACTGTAAATATATTACACTTTGCCTTATCCTAGTTGCTATGTTTGGTAAAATATTTCCAAACAGAGCTTCTTTTATTGCCCGACATGTTAAAAAATATCTCTTTTATATAACTGATACAATTAAAATAAACCTTAAAAACAATACTCAATATTCAATATCATTTAAGACTCTTAAAGTCAAACAAAGTGGTGAATCGAAACAGTAAAACCAAGTCGGGAACAAAATGAATGTGCTACACTCCAGAACTTCACCCACACCACTGTGCTGGTCTGGCACAGATATTTTGAGTCTCGCTCCACTTGTAGAAAATTGATAGACTTTTGACAGAACTAAGTAACAAAAATAATTATAATAATCACTTAAAGAGGGGAACACAAGACTTTGATGATTCTGTATTCTTTCATAGATAAAATTAAAAAACAGAAACAATGTTTTAACACTTATTAAGGAAATTTTTGCCTTAATGGAAAAAAATAAAGTACTTTTGAACAAAATTGAGGCTTTAGTAGAGGAAGAAGAGAACAAAACTTTGACCAAAAGTTTGAACGAGTTGAACAGGCTTAAAACTAATTTTATGATGACTATAGCAATCTAGTAATGATTTGAAAAAAGTTAATAATGAACTTTCCAATCTAAAAACCAAAATATTCTTAGGACTCCTACATGTACGTAATATTTTTAATTTGTAAAAGTGCAGTCATTGTGTATGTTTAGTGTTTTTAAGTATTTTAGTCTCTTGACATGGTTATTTTAATACATACATGTTTTTTAAATAAGTGATAGTTCAATGTTATTGAATTATATATAGTTCTGTTTTGACATTGTTTATAATATTTTGTATTTTTTCTTTTTAGTAATGTATAACGAAAGTATGATTGGGCAAGTCCCGTAATAAATAAATAAAAATAAATAAATGATCATGTAATTTCTCCCAAATCCAGTGATTCATCTACCCAGACAAGGCCAATTTTGGGTCTCAGAATGAATCGTGTAGGAGTCAGATACTTATTGTTGGAGACATAAATGTCGAAGGTTTTTCTTCTCTTCTTAAGAAACATACTCGTTTGTATGATATCAACTCTCAACAACTTAGGCTGCCTTTGTTCGATGATATTATATCGCACATTTCTATGCTTTCCAAAAAATGATGATGTCATAGCGCTCTGGGGCTCCGAGACTGCTTTGAATGAAAAATCTATTGGAAAAACGGGGTATATATTTATGTTTATATGTTTATAATCTTTATTTTAGATTTTTCGTTCTTCATACTATGACTGTATGTATTTATATGTTTATAATAGTTATTTTTGATTTTGATTTTGCATGTATCAGTTAGAAATTTGATTTTCTGTAGTGTACTTAACTAAATAAATAAATAAATAAATGAAAATTCCGTTCTCAGAATTATACGTCGTAACTTGGTGTGGCGAAAGTTGAGGTTACAGAGATGAATGTTTTGAATCCTTGGCAACTTTATGTGTCGAAACAGTAAAACACTGCCATGATTCGAAACCTTTTTTTAAATCATTGATTTATAAGCTATCTCTAATTGGATCTACTAAAGTATAACAAAAATACTCCAATGGTTTAAAGGTGAAAAAAACAGGCAAAAATGGCCGATACCCGGGGTTTAAATATAGATCAAATTACATCCAATATGGCTCAAACTCTTTGTTTTTAGGTTCTTAAGCAAAAAGTTGCCAACACGAATATAACAAAACTGAAGCAAACCCATTAGAACTACTGGTTCTATATAATTCAATTCAAATTTTTTCACTCTTTTTAATATTTATATACATTCATTGAACAATCTTGACATTGAGGGTAAAATTCGAGGTAAAATTGTTTCATATGATGATGATACAGCAGTCATATTTAAGTGATTTGTTAGAAAAAGTAAAAAATAAATTTAAACAAGGTTTAACAAAATTAAAAAAATTAGGGCTCTCCTGCATGAGTTCTATCTTCTTACGAGAATTTCTTTCTAGAAAATTGCTAATCATCTTCTACAAAGCGTTAACAGAACCTTTATTAAGATAAGGAATTCTACTCTGGGGTTGGGCTTATACAACAATTATAAAAATGCTTAATGTTATACAAAATTCAATTAAGAATTATACTCCACCAATTTACTCTACTCTGAAGAGATGTGATATAAACACTTTATATATCGACAAATGGCTCTTACATTCACACAAACTTTAAAAAACCGACTTTTGCAAGCCACAAACATCAAACCAGAAGTAACATAAATAAACATATTGTTACACCGCAGTACAGGGTGATCAGTTAAGAGTAGCGAGCGGCCATATCTCATAAGATATTGGTCGTATAGATTTGAGAAAAAAAAATCATAATAAAAGTCGCCAAGAGAAATTGCTGAAAATTATTTTCGAGTTTGTCAAACGTCCGCTAGAGGGCGTAACAACCAACACCAAGTAGAAAAATGGGGTTTTTATAGAATTTTGCCTAATGAAAATATATCGATGATATCATTTTCATATTTAGTGACCATTTCCCAACACTTTTTGTCTAAAATGTTTTGTTCTATATATCAAAATAAAGCGGTGGGGGAAGTTCAATTGTTTTTCAAACAAACCAAGATGTCTCCCGTTTCTTTTGACCGATTTTAGCAAACTTAGGCTCATATGAAAGAGCATAATTTGCACTACAAAACGCTTATTTGGTTTTGAATTTTTGACTACAAAAACCCCATTTTTCTACTTGGTGTTGGTTGTTACGCCCTCTAGCGGACGTTTGACAAACTCGAAAATAATTTTCAGCAATTTCTCTTGGCGACTTTTATTACGATTTTTTTTTCTCAAATCTATACGACCAATATCTTATGAAATATGGCCGCTCGCTACCCTTAACTGATCACCCTGTACAATAAAAGTTTAAGTCTATATGCAGTTTTTTGCCTATCTCCTAAGTTTTATAATTTACTGCTAAATAAAATAAAACAAATTAAACCTATAAAAAAATTCACTAAGCTGTCACTTATATCTTAAAAAAAAAATAGAGATAAGTTTTTCACTTTTTTATAATTGATGAGCATTTTTTTTTATTTCTTTTAAACTCTTATACATTCTGTTGTTTTTCTTTCTGGTTAAATAAACCAATAATCTGGGTAAATGAAGATTTTGTCTTATAGGTAGTTTAAGAGTTTCTGTTTTTTTTTTAATCTTTGCAAATAAATTCAAGTAATTATCTCCTTATATTTTGTCAATGAGATCAAGTTGGATACTTATTGACTGTTGTATAATATTGACATATTTAGTTGAAGATAGAAGCACATGCAGGTGTATGTACACCTAGGTGTTTCCGTATAATAACTTAAGCAAACATTGTAATTTTTTTTTTTAATAAAAAGTAATTTAAATTTTTACATGAAAAAAAATAAAGATTAAAATACAAATTTTTGAATAAAATAGAAACAATTAAAACATAGATTGTCATACATATTCAACTTAAAACTTATAATAAACTTCATACAACTTTTCAAGCTATTGGAAGTACCTTCTTCTGTCATTATCCCTTATTTATTTTTATGTGTTACAAAATGATACTTTCAAATATTGATAGGGAGTTTCGGAGTGTCTAACAGTTTAAACTGTAGTTAAGCCACAAATGTCAGTTTTGGCAATTCCAAGTGACATGAGATCAAAATAATTCATCTTTTTTACATAATATTACTCAACATTTCAATCAAATGAAGACACTCGAGTCAAATATTCTTTAAAAGTTTCAGTCAGGAAAAATAGGCCTTTTTTTTGCAACAAGTTTCCAAAATTTCTCGTTTAAGGCACTCTCTATGTACGGTTTGTAACACCTGTTACAATTTTGACAAAAATCAATCAAAACACATTCTTTTAGTTCATTTACTAAACATTAAAATCAAAGGGTGCTTCAGCTTCAGTCAAACATGCTCTAAATGTTCCAACCTAAACAAGTTTAGCACAGCTCTAAATATTCTAAGACCAGCGTTGCCAAATTGAGGGCTAAGTTGCTTTCCAGTGTAAATGTTTCTATCAACTTGGGCTTAGGAAATTATTATTTGCATCTTGTGTTTGAAATACCGCATAGGCGCCCCCTACATATAATATTGGAAATATTATGTATATATATATATATATATATATATATATATATATATATATATATATATATATATATATATATATATATATATATATATATATATATATATATATATATATATATATATATATATATATATATATATATATATATATATATATATATATATATATATATATATATATATATATATATATATATATATATATATATATATATATATATATATATACCTTAAATTTGACATACGTCGTTTTACACCTAGATCTCATAACACTATATATATATATTGTACTACACCCTCTAAAATAGTGTAGAGTTAAACTTACCCTTCTTTTCTTCTGAGACTTTAACCTTCTTTTTAGATTTGTTGAACTTCTTAGTTCTTTTTCTACCTTTGTCATTTAATTCATCATCAGAACATAAAACTTCCTCACAATCACCATCGGATTCTATTTCAGAGACTGCATCTTCCACTTTACTATCAGGCACATAATCTTCGTCACTAGAATCGCTTTCTTCTAAAAATTCTTCAGAGTTCATATTTTTAATATATTTAGGTCTACTAACATAAACAGCCTGATATAGCTCAACTAGTAATTCCTAAATTAGTATACACCTGAGAAAAAGTTAGTTTAAACAAATTACCAAAGTTCTCTACAACTCTTTTGTAGTTAATTTGTTCAGTTCTGTTCAGCTTTTTATAGTTATGGTGCTAATGGTGCTGTCATTGGCTATGACAGTTTGCCAGCTCTTCTCTATTGGATAGTCTGATCTTCGAATAATAATAGTTGCCAACATAAATACAAAATCAAGAAAAATTCTCTATTAAAAATAGCTGTTAACAGGTACAATTTAATTGATTTGATTCTTGAGTAATATAACGTTATAAATTGGAAAATTAGTTTACTTTTGAAAGTTTAATTGTATATTCAATCGTTTTCTTATGAAAATTGCTGAAGGAAACAGAAGAAGAAGGTGATAAACTGTGTGCATAATATTGTAAACCTTGACGGCGTATATCTCCTAAATGAAACGTCAAAATCGGCCAAAAAGAGCTGAAGTAAAAAATGACTTTTTTTTTCTCCGGGAAGTTAGCCTTTCACTTCTTTTCACGTTTCTACACGTGCGAATTACGAAATATGGTATCATTTCGGAGCAGGATTTCCTGAAAAAATCTTTTTGGACCTGTGCGTACAATTTACCTTTTTCCCCCTGGGAGATTGCCAGTAGTTAATAAATTGTTATTTAATATTATTTTTACAAATGGTGCTTATGTCGTCCTTGTAGTCCTTGTTTAGCTGTAGGTCCCTGGGAATCTCAGCAGGCTGTTTAGTATGGACAGCTATATAAAATTTCCTGAACTAGTTGGGCTGCGACAACATCGCACTTAACTGCCTCAACAAATAACTAGATTAAAAGACCGTTTTAAGCATTTGTCCGAGTTACGGTGAGTTACCACTACTAGTTGTGGCTACCGAATGAGACGGTCTGAAAACTAGTGTTGTTCTTAGACACATTAGGATATCAACCGATTCTAGTCTTAAAATTGTACTGATTTTAGTATAACATGTACTGAGGCGGGAAATTCAAATATATGACACTACCAAACTTTTATCCAACGATCGGCAATAACGGATTTCAAGCGGTGGACCTATATATTTATCGGTCATTATTCATATTTACCAATTGCATTCAAGCGGTTTTGTCTTTCCGTTGTGAGGTCATTAACTAGCCCTTCATTACGTTATTATTTGACATTTCAATAACCGGTAAATACCGTGCTCGGGAGGTAGGTTATTGTATTATTCATCTCTTTCTAAATTTTAATGTCATAATCAAGATGCTATTTTGTTGTTTATCTTTAGTTTTCTTTTCGCCATTTTTTTTCATAATATTTAAATAAAAAATATCTAATTGATTCATATTTCTGTGATGTCTAGACGTTTGGTACACTATGGAGACGTTGCCGGAACGATATCAAATTAATTTAAACTTTGAAAGCCAAGATTACAAAGTTATTGTTGATGACTTGGAAACGGCCACTCTACTTTTAAATGCCAAGATCATTTTTTTGTGGCATTTGTCGAAAAAATACATTTTTTCAGAATCAACAACAATTAATCATTAAATATAAACAAATCCCCTATAGATACTATTAAAAATTCTCGTTCATATTTACAAATAATAAATAAAAAATAAAAGCAAACAAAACAGCAAAAAAAACTCTACAACGGTTAACTTAATACATTCAAGCATATTTTGTTTACTGTCAGTTGGAAAAAATCGGTATGTCAAGGACTATAACCAAAGACGACCAAAAGCAAACCTGCGGTAATAACCCGTCCACCGCTTGAAATCGCTTTTCTCAAGGGTTAGCAATCAGTTGCGTATATAAAAACTGCTTCTGGTGTGGGGGGGGGAGAGATTGAGATGAAAATTTTCTAGAAAAAAAGTTCCTAAATTGACCGTAAATAATATGAACAAAAATTTTTTAAATTTTAGTTGTAGATAAAACTGGCTCTGGAGGAGGGTATCCTCCAATTCCGAAAAAAGGTTTTTACTCTATAATATTCCTATCATTTAAGCTTAACCCTTTCACTATTAATCGAAATAAAAAAAGCTAAAAATTTTGTTTTCATTTACAATGCACTTATTTAGAGATAAATAAGATATATCAGTTGGGAAAAAAAATTACCTCCTCTCTTTATTGAGTTTTTGAGTGTCCCTCTGGAGGGACAAAACTAGTTTAAAACAAAAACACAAACTATAATTGCAAAATATTTTTATTAGTAAGAGTAACAAGAAAACCGAAGAAAAAGCTAATTTCTATGAAACACAAATATTTAACATATGAAAATTATTACAAACAATTAAAATTGCGAAAACAGTTTCTGCCTTTTAGGAAACACAAATGAACTTTACATTTTTTGCAAAACGCATGAGTTTTTTCCTTACAACCTTCCATTTTGCATCTGGAGTTGTTTTTATTTTCATCATATTCGGGAAAATGATTGTATCCGTCATGTCTTTCATTATGTACAGGTCTCAATTCATACTTCTGCCTTTTCGGTGTTTCGTTTTCAGTGTTGTTGGAGGGTCTTCCTCTTTTTGGAGGTCTTCTGGTATATATAAAATGCTCTGCGACAGACTGGCGAAATGCTAATAAATCTATCTACTCCACCCATACTGCTATTATATCTTTTTATAACTTCTGGTCTAGATATTTGAATGAACTTTTTTTTTTGTTTGTCCCATCTTCTGCAGACATCTTGTCAATACCCACGAAGTTTGATCCCATTACAACCAGCTTATTATCATACCACTTCGTAACGACTACACCATCCTTACTAACACATTCTGCTACACATCCCCTTTCTTTTTTTTTTTTTCATTTCTTTATCACCAAGAAGTTTCGGTCGGTAAGATCGATTTAGCCTAAGGGTACCAGCAGCATATATTGACTTGGAGTCCAGGAATTGAAAGAGATGATATGAACTAAAGAAGTTATCAAAAAATAATGCATGATTAGGTTCTGAAATTCTCTCCGATAGTTGCATAACAACAGCAGCTGAAGAGCTACAAAACAAAGGATTAATTTCCGTAGTTGACCCCTGATAAATAATAAAGTCATAGATCATACCACTTTCGCCAGCTAGTATGTAAATTTTAACCCCCCATTTTTTGGGTTTGTTTTTTACGTATTGTTTTATGTTCAGTTTTCCTTTGAACGGCACAATTTGTTCATCAACGCAAAGGTTACGCTCCAATGGCAGCTCACGATATTTCGTTTTTAGGGCATTATAAATACATCTCACTTTTCATAATCTGTCTGTATTAGTTGCCTCTCTACTAGTTATGTCAACTAAATGTAAAGCCGTCCTAAGCTTATGAAATCTTTTTAGGTCATATTATCTTTTACTATGCCGATGCCACACGTAGAACTCCAGTACATTTCCACTCTTGGAAATTGTAAATTCCCCATAACTATATGAATCCCGATGAATTTTTTTATTTCCTCAATATTTGTAGAAGCAAATTTGCTGATATTTTGCTGAGTTGCATAAAGATTCGTCATATTGGCCATTTGCTCAAATATATTATCAGTTAGATATCGCATAAAGAAAATAATAGGAGCATTCAGTTCTTCAACAGGGTTGAGCGCCTGTTTTTCGTATACCATTTTATATTTCGCGTCTGGTATTGTGAATTATCGATCCAAGAAATATTTTCTTTTTTTGTTAGATTATATTGCTTATAAAAATTATCACTAACCTGAAGGTTCGAGGGTTCTATGTTCCCGATTTCTACGTCCTCTTGAGGTTCTTGACGTCCTAAAACGTCTTCAGGAATATCCTGTAGGTCCAAATCATTAAAATCTGGATTTACAAAATTGGATAGATCCTCCGTGTTTTGGTTTTTTTCTTGTTCTGACTCGTCATCGGACAAACTATCAATTTCAGATACATTGTCGTTTTCTAAATATTTCAACAACTCTTTATCTGTAAGCGTCTTTCGCCTTTGATGCATTTTCTAAAACAAAAACCATAATATATACACTGTGCATAAATTTATAAAAAAAAGTAGGTGTGAACAATTTTGCGTCGAAATGGATTTGTCCCTGGGACATATATTTTGAGCATAAAAATAGCAAAGGTAACGAAACTTACAAGTATTACAATTATAAAAAATCAGTAAATACGATCAGTACTTACCTAAAAATGCAACACAACAGTCCTAAACAAGTACAACGTAACAAAAATATCAAAACAGAGAAGCAACGTTAACCCACGACCGTTAATCAGCATGCGGTGCAATACTAATGAGAGATTTGCAGATACCAATTATCAACAACAGAGCTCGCGGCGTTTATACATTGTCTTAAATACGTGTACCGCGTAAGGGACAAAAGCAGCGATCGCGCTTGGAGCACCAAATTCGCTTATATTGTATATTGAAAACAGGTGTCCCTCCCAAGGGACAAATCCAGTGAAAGGGTTAAATAAAAGTGGCTCTGGGGAGAGAGTTTAACCCCAAACCCTTATATATGCCACTGTTGGAAATTAAATAAAAATAATAAAAATGGACGGTTTTATTGTATAATATAGAATATAGCAAAACTACAAAATAACCTTATGAGGATGAGGTAAGAAAACAAATAAATATGTATATAAACAAAAAACTAGCAATGGCAATATCATCCTAATAAGAGCACTCGTAACAGCCTAATATCCTATCAGACCTACTAAGGCTCATCTAACTCTAATGCAAATGTAGTAAAATTTAAGTTCCTAGGTGGTGGATTCCACAAATGCAATTTTCAGAATTATTAAAATAATATTTTACAATTAAGATTGCCGCACAAGTTTTAATATGTAAACGACTAATTAAGACTTAATAATTCATTTTGTTCTAATAACAAGTGCCATTCTGTATTAATCTCCTCAATTTCGCACTGCACCTGGGGAAACACTTATAAATAAAATGATGTGATTGAGCGAACTTTTTTGTCTTCGAAGATGCATGTGCCATTCACCAATCCCAACCCATTACATTCCTTAAACTCAAAAATTTGGTGATTCGGTCAAATACTGTGAACCCTAAAAAATAGACCAGAACCCACAAAAAAAGAATACGACATATAAATGTGGTTAGAATGGAATGTACTGATACAAAGTGAATTGTTCTGATAGTTTGCTTAAATGTACTGTTGTACTGATATCCGTACAATTGTACTGACTGGAACAACACTGTTGAAAACTTTAAATTGTCCCAACCAGTTCCGCCAACTAAGCATAACCGAAATCTTCTGATTAACACAACTAACCTCAACTTATTCTGTTGCTTGTGGTATGGTCACCCTTGCGTTCAGTCTTCCGGTTCGTCTCGTCGAATGCAGACCTCTGTGTTAACATAAGTGGTGCCACGTGTTCGGTTTTGCTGCTTTATTTCGGGGGGAAACGGGAGACTCAACCACTCAGTGTGGAAACTAACGACCCCGCTAGAAAGGGAGCAGACGCTGTGAACGTGTGAGGCCTAGTTGTTCCTGCATTCTATCCCGTTCGTCTGCCGCAGTTCTACATAGAATATTAGCGTAACGGCCGCTACGTGGCGGGAGTGGGAGGGGTAAGGGGATAGCTTGAAAGAAAGGGTCATCTCGTGATATCAGTAGTACTCTCAAGGAGCACCTAGTGGAAGCCAAGATGCATTTCATAAATTAAAAGAGGAAAAATCAAGAAGTATTGGAAAGATTCAGGAAATCCGGGAGTTTAGAGCTCGCCATCCGGAGATCCTACCGATAACGTCTCCAAACTGGAATAAGGTGCAGGGTCGACTTCGAGGGTCGCCGATTTAACGACTCTGAGCCCCGGGCGGAGAGCAATCTGGCGAATTGCCTCGCAGCAGAGCCATATAACATACTAACAACAACAACACCCTTGCGTTGTCGGAGTTCGGTCATTTCCGCCTGAGCCGCACGGCAAGTGTGTGTAGGTGTGGCTGTTTCGGTTCTTTTGTCATATTCTTTTATGTATATCGTGATTTTAATATTGAAAGGGTAACAGTGCCGTATCCGGTTTTCTATTTTATCGATTTTTGCAAAAATATTTATACTGACTTATTAGAATGTTGACACAAACTACAAATCCACTTGCTTCATTAAAAAATAAAAAATTGACAAACTTTCGGGACCCTTGGAGTGAAATGGGGTGCTGGGTGGGGTATAATATATAAGGAAATATCTCTGTACAGGGTGTCCGGATTTGTTTTGTAACTCTGTTTTATTTTACTTTTGTTCATTAATTTCAAAACAAATCAATTAATAATTAATTTTAAATCTTTTCGATATTATTTTGTTTCGTATTCAAATACACAATCGCAACCCTGTGATTCGTCAAGAATACGGAAGAAACTTCCTGGCTCACGCAGCGCAGGTCAAGATACATTTTTAAAAACCAGTACTGCACTAACCACATGTGACAACGGAACTCGTTCATTTCGTCGGCCGACGCGTATTTTCGGATCGGTTTCCCGAGAAAATTGGAAAATTGGCAAGATTGATGTAGTGTGATGGTCTTCTAGGGCGAACTGAGTAACCCAGCCACTGAAACTATTCGGTTCTACTGTGATAGGTAAGCGATTGTGTTTCCTTTCATCAATTAATTAATTTTGCTAATTATCAACGTTTTATTGTTTTAAAAGTTACCCAATACAGTCCGCCATATATCGAATTTTCATATTTCCTACAGCATTTTGGGCCTTCTTCACCGGATGGAGATCAAATTGAATATTTAATAACTTAAATTGCTTTAAAACAAGATTCGTTGGTAGCCATTTTCTTAATTCCGATCTTATTTTTAATTGCGCACGCTTGGATATCTAACCTGTCGTCTTTCGTCAAACCGGCGAGCTACATTCGTTCCGTTCCACATCGATTCGCCGTCGCGACGTCACTCTGACGCCCGGCGCCAGTCTATTGTTATTTTTTTAATCTCGCAGTACCACATTTAATAAATAAGTATTTTCATACATTTAAATTCAGAAATAACTTATTCTCGTTCTTCTTTAAATATAAACAAAATACTCATATGTGCATATTTTGCGAACTTTAATTATTTCAATAAATAATACAATTTATTTATTCTACTTTGCCATCATATAATATTTATGTGGCAAGTACCATTCGCCTAACTTTGCACTATTGATATTTGTTTTGCGGCATCACAACTTCTGATATTTTTTATTTTGTTTGTATTATATCACAAATAAAATAGCATACAATTTTGTGTAGGTATAATTGTTGTCTTATATATTGACCATCAGCAGGCATATGTTAAAATAACAGCATTTATTGAAATAGTAAATAAAATATATTTTGATATTTTTTAACGCTTTTCTGATTTTTAATTTTTTTCTTGTTCTACTGAACATCTTTCAAAATGTCAGATAAATTAACAAAAGCTAATTTAAAACGAACCATCGCACTCAAGCGGTTGGAAGAGGCACACGAAATTGGGCTGCAAGCCGTTTCTGATGACTCCTTAAAATCTAATTTTTTAGTCAGAGCAGATTCTGTTGACAGCACTTTTAATGAATTTCAATCAGCTCATAATACTGTCATATCTTTAATTGACGACAATGATTTCGCAAAATATGATGAAATGAGGCGTGCTGCAGACAAAGCTTATTATGGCATAAAATCTTTAGAACATGATTTTCTCTTAAGTAGTCAAGCATCTCTATCTGCTAATACCTCAGCTAATTCCACTTTCGCTGCTCCCACAAAAATAAAGCTTCCCAAGCTCAATTTGCCTATTTTTGATGGCAATTATAAAAATTGGCCTAGTTTTTTTGACTTATATAACAGTCTTATTCATGATAATACTGACTTATCGAACATTGAAAAATTTCAATACTTGCTGACGTCATTAGACAAGGAACCCTTAAGTTTAGTTAAGGGCATCCCCCTTACAGAACTTAACTATTCTGTAGCCTACGATATGCTGATAAAACGTTATCAAAATAAACGTATTCTAGCTACACAATATTATAATGAGCTTTTTCATGCTCCGTCTGTTCAAAAAGCTTCCGCAAAGGAACTTAGACAAATTTTAAATATTTTTTCTGAGAACATAGCTGCTTTTAGAGCCTTAAATTTCCCAGTCGAACATTGGTGTTTTTTATTGTTTAATCTGTTGATAAATAAATTGGATTCAAAAACTAGAACTGACTTTGAGCTCGAACATGGTTTTAATCAAACCCTGCCGACCTTTAGGCAATTAATTTCATTTTTGGAAAAACAGTGTTTAGCCTTGGAGTCGGTTAATTATTCTTTGAAAAGTGCGGAAATCCCAAAAGGTAATAAAAAATCGTTTCTCAATTTAATGCTTGACCCCGATGTTGATAATAGGAGTAACAAAAAATGTTTTTTATGCTCGACTTCTCACGCATTATATAAGTGCCCAGCTTTTTTGGCGAAATCGCCGCATGACAAGTTTTCATTTGTCAAACAGCACAAATTATGCGTCAACTGTTTAGTATCTCCTCATTCTCTTAAAAATTGCGGGTCTTCTCACAAATGCAGGGTGTGCAAATCGCCACACCATACCACTTTGCACTTTGGTAAAACGTCTTCTACAATACCTTCAGTCCAAGGACAGCCCTCTCATAGGGATACTTTTCAAGGAACTTCTATGCCCCACATTTCTAGTTCTGACCCCATTATTAATTCTACCGAGCCAATTACTAATACTCATTGTATTGCGAACCATTTTTCTGCCTCTCAACAAACTATTCTTTTGTCTACGTGTGAAGTAGACATCAAAGATATTCGAGGTAATTTTCAGAAAATTCGGATACTTCTGGATACCGGGTCCATGGCAAATTTTATTTCTGAGTCTTGCGTACGCCGACTTGGTCTTAAACGTAAAAGTTTTTCTGTCCCCGTTGAAGGTTTAAATGGAATGTCTACTTGCACTAAAAATGGTTCTACACAGTGTATAATAAAACCTCATGGTGAACCAAATCCCTTACTTTCGTGTGAAGCTATTATCATACCAAAGGTTTGTTCTAACCAGTCTAAGATTCATATTAATCCTGATCAACTTGAACACATTAAATACTTGAAGCTTGCTGATAATAATTTTCACACGCCGGGTCCTATCGACATGCTTATTGGTGCTGAACTCGTACCTCTTGTATTAAGATCTGGTCGTATTATTGGGAGTCCTGATCAGCCTGTTGCTTTGGAGACCATCTTTGGTTATGTGTTGCAGGGAAAAACCAATGTTTCTTGCGAAGCTTCAACCTCTCTTTTGAGTTGCTACATCTCAGTAGAGGATAATATTGATATTGTATTACGTAAATTTTGGGAAATTGAGCATCTTCCTAAACAATCGTTTTTCTCCCCTGAAGAAAAACAATGTGAGGAAATTTATAAAACTCTGACGTTTAGGGACACTTCGGGACGATTTTCGGTACCATTACCATTTCGTCAATCAAAGCCTAAATTTATTGACACTTACTCTCAAGCTTATCGCCGCTTCGGCATGCTTGAAAATCGTTTTTGCAAAAACCCCGACTTGCATACAAAATATGTAAAGTTTATGCAAGATTACTTAGATAAAGGTCATATGTCTTTGGTTCCCCAAGACGATTATAGATCTTTATCGGGTTACTATATCGCCCACCATGCTGTCTTCAAACAAGAGGCATTTGACTCTAAAATTAGAGTTGTATTCGACGCAAGCTTGCGTGACATTAACGGTGTTAGTCTTAATGACACTCTTCTTGTAGTTCCTAAATTACAACAGGATATTTCTACGCTTCTTTTAAAATTTCGATTTTTCGGCTACGTCTTTGTTTGTGACATAAAGCAAATGTACAGACAAATTTCTGTTCATCCTGAGTTTTGGACCTATCAACGAATTTTATGGCGTTTCAAACCGAGCGATCCTCTTCAGGAATATTTCTTACGTACTGTGGTTTATGGAATTAATTCTTCCCCATACTTGGCCTTAAGGACTTTAAAAGAACTTGCGGCGCAGGAAGAAGCTTCTTTCCCTAAGGCTGCTCAGGCTATTCGCAGTCAATTCTATATTGATGATGGACTACTAGGAAGTGATTGTTTGGAGTCAGCTTTAGCACTTCAATCTGACGTCATTGAGGTTATGAAAAGGGGAGGTTTCGAAATGAGCAAATGGGCAAGTAATCACCCTTCTCTCTTGGCTTCTATTCCATCTTCTGATGTTCAAAGTTCTTGTACTTTTGATAAGGAGGAACCATCATTTATTAAGGTACTTGGTCTCAAATGGAATACTAATTCAGATGCTTTTTCATATACTTACACCCCTGTCGACCGTCCTTGTACAAAAAGAAATATGTTATCGGAGATTAGTCGAATCTTCGATCCCCTTGGATTTATTGCTCCTTGCCTTCTACTTGCCAAACTTCTTTTGCAGCGTTTATGGGAATCTAAAGTTTCCTGGGATGAACCCCCGTCTAAGGCTATTTCAGATATTTGGGATACCTTTAAAGCCGAAATGCCTCAACTTGGTATTATAAAAATTCCTCGGTACGTTGGGTCTACGTTAATATCTCGAATTGAATTACACGGTTTTGGCGATGCGTCACAAAACGGATATGCCGCTGTTTGCTATTTTCGTGTGGAGGAAACATCTGGAACAGTAAAAACCTTCCTTGTTTGCTCGAAATGTCGAGTAGCGCCATTAAAAACTCAGTCTATTGCTAGGCTAGAACTCATGGCCGCCATTTTGTTAGTTGATCTAGCTATTTTCATTAAGGAAAGTTTTGCTGATCTTATTACTTTTGACGATCTATACTTGTGGTCAGATTCTATGGTCACACTTACTTGGTTGTCTTCTTCCCCGCACAAGTGGAAAACCTTTGTAGCTAATAGGGTTAACCATATTCAAGAGCTCATACCCGTTTCTTCTTGGCATTTCGTCCCATCAGCGTTGAATCCTGCTGATTGTGCCAGTCGCGGTCTTACCCCTGCGCAACTTTTAGATACAAAAATATGGTGGTCTGGTCCCGAGTTTCTTTCACAAGCAAAGGATTTCTGGCCAACACAACCTAATTTTTATTCCCCAACCGATCCTGACGTATCTAAGGAAGAAAACACTGTGGTTTTATCCAACATTATTTCTTCCCCAAATTTTATTCTTCTTTTGTTAGAGAAATTTTCTAGTTGGCTGAAAATTCTAAGGATAGTTGCTTATATTCTTCGTTTTATTTCAAATATAAAATTAAAGTCAAACCTTCACGGTATTTTAAGTTCTCGTGAAATTGGCTCTTCACTTAAAGTTATCGTAAAGCACGTCCAACAAGAGACGTTTTCAGATATTATTTTAAAAATAAAGCAAAATTCCTTGCTACCTAAACCTTTTAGAAAACTTGCTCCTTTTATCGACGCTGATGGTTTACTAAGAGTTGGTGGTAGACTCAGAAAATCTCAATTTTCATATGATGTCAAACATCCAATTTTACTGCCTAAGTCCCATAGGCTTACTGAGTTAATAATTGAATTTACTCATAACACATATCTGCATCCTGGGCTTAAAACGATGCAATATTTATTACTTCAACAATTTTGGATCCTTTCGCCTCGGAGTGCCATCTATAAATGCCTTTCAAAGTGCATTAAATGTTTCCGATGTAAACCCAAGTCATACAATCCCTTTATGTCCGATTTGCCTGCTCTCAGGGTTTCTGAAATCAAAGCATTTTCTTCTGTCTGTGTGGATTTTGCTGGTCCCTTTTCTCTTTTAATGACTAAACATAGGGGTGCTAAAACTTATAAGGGTTACGTCTGTGTATTTGTTTGTACAACTACTAAGGCAATACATTTAGAGGCCACTTCCGATCTCAGCGCCGAATCTTTTTTGGCTGCGTTCAGGCGCTTCGTTGCCAGACGAGGCAATTGCATAACTTTAACAAGTGATCAAGGCACAAACTTTAAAGGAGCCTATAATATGCTTCTTGATTTGGCGCAAAAGGCTGCTCAAGCCCTATCTATCACTTGGAATTTTAACCCCCCTGGTGCTCCAAGCTTTAATGGACTTGCCGAAGCGGGTGTCAAATCATTTAAAAGTCATTTTTACCGTGTTTTAGGAACCCAAAGCTTTTCTTTCGAAGAGTTTTATACTATTTTAACGCAAATAGAAGCGGTACTAAATTCAAGGCCACTATGTGCTATGAGCGAAGATCCAAACGACCTTCAGCCTTTGACCCCTGGTCATTTTTTAGTTCTCGAGCCTTTAAACAGCTCTATTCCAGACCCTGATCTCAGTCATTTAAACCTGAACCGGTTAAATCGTTGGCAATTAATTCAGCGAATCCAGAGTGATTTCTGGAAACGGTGGTCCACCGAATATGTTCATTCCCTTCAGGAAAGATCCAAATGGACAGTGCCGTCGCCTCCAGTTAATCAAGGCGCTCTTGTTCTCATTAAAAATGAACAAACCACTCCTCTTCACTGGGAGTTAGGTAGGGTAATTAAATTGCACCCTGGACAAGACAATGTAGCTCGCGTGGTAACACTGAAGACGGCTCGCGGAACTTTACAAAGGCCCGTTCTCAAGATATGCCCGTTACCAGGCAACTAATTTTTTTATTTTTTTTTCTTCTTTAATATTATTTACTTTTGAAATTAAGTTTAATTTTTTTTTCTTATTCCTAAGTTTAAAAACATTCGTTTTGGTGGGGTGAATGTTTGTGTAACTCTGTTTTATTTTACTTTTGTTCATTAATTTCAAAACAAATCAATTAATAATTAATTTTAAATCTTTTCGATATTATTTTGTTTCGTATTCAAATACACAATCGCAACCCTGTGATTCGTCAAGAATACGGAAGAAACTTCCTGGCTCACGCAGCGCAGGTCAAGATACATTTTTAAAAACCAGTACTGCACTAACCACATGTGACAACGGAACTCGTTCATTTCGTCGGCCGACGCGTATTTTCGGATCGGTTTCCCGAGAAAATTGGAAAATTGGCAAGATTGATGTAGAGTGATGGTCTTCTAGGGCGAACTGAGTAACCCAGCCACTGAAACTATTCGGTTCTACTGTGATAGGTAAGCGATTGTGTTTCCTTTCATCAATTAATTAATTTTGCTAATTATCAACGTTTTATTGTTTTAAAAGTTACCCAATACAGTCCGCCATATATCGAATTTTCATATTTCCTACAATAGAACCTTGCGGTTTTCACGAACATGAGCTAATTTTTTGTGAAACTCATGAAGCCGTAAACAAAATTTTCATAGCCTTTTTCGTTTATGAGATACAGGGCGAAATAGAAGATTTTGCGTTTTGGGACCCCCCCTCGTATCTCGGTTATCCTTTAACTTAACGCAAAGGGAAAAATTGCTGCTTATGCAGTTTTTTACGCTGGATCCAGTGGCATATTTTTCATTTGAGTTGTTATTTTTTAGATATGACCCAAAGTTGTGTTTTTTTAAATGGGACACCCTGTATATTTGTCCAGAAATTGATTTGTCCTTTTAAAAGCTTCTCAAAAATATATAAAAGTATGGGTCTATTTTAATAAACAACAACAAAAATCCTAATTTTTATAATTATCATTCCAAATTTTGCAGTAGGCCATGGAAAACGATGCCGTTTTCTTTTGTTTTCTTGGAAGCAAATGACATTTCCCAATTTTGTACGCGTATATAAAATATTATATTATAATATTATTTATTGCGTAAAAATATATTTGTATTATTATGGAAGAAAACCAAACTGTCGAACATTATGAAAAGTACGATATGTTAGCTTGTTTTATATTAAGTAATGAAAATGTTGAAGCGGCTTCTGAGATGTATTTTAACAGGTAAATAGTTAATTTTTAGGTATGTTGAAATACTATTGCTTAATTTTTATTTAGATATCCAGAAAGGAGGCAACCTAATATATCCACTTTTTATCGGATAAAAAAGAATTTACTTAATCACGGATCATTTATCAAACCTCGTACGAAAACACATAATAAAGAAAATCGGGAGGCTGAGGAAATAACGGTTTTGGCTAATGCAGAAGCTTACCCTACAAACTCTTGTAGGGCCAGAGAAAAGAGCATAGGGATTCCAAAAACTAGAGAAATTCTAAAAAAGCACAAATACCACCCAAATTTAGGCTCGTGCAGCACTTACAGCCAGTGGATGCAGAGCGTCGGGTAGTCTTCTGCAATTAGTTTCGAGAAAGATGCGATATGGTTAGAGATTTTGAAAGGAAGGTTATATGGTCAGACGAAGCACATTTCAGTAATTCTGTAATTCTATACTCAATAGACACAATAGTAGATTCTGGTCCCAGGAAAATAAACACCAAATATTTCCCAGAAGACAGCAGGGCAGGTTTGGTCTAAATGTGTCCTGCTTCATATTAGGAACACATATAAAATTTTATATATTTGAGAGAAATCTAACAGCCAATCGCTATACAGAAATTTTAGAGGCAGCTATACCTGAATTACTTGACGATGTTCCTCTAGCGCAAATTAACGAAATTTATTTTCAACAGGACGGTGCTCCTGCACACAATTCTGGAATGACGAGATTATTTCTGGACAATAATTTTACCAATCAATGGATCGGAAAAAATGGACCTATAAGATGGCCCCCTAGGTCCCCAGATTTGTCGATTTTAGATTTCTTTCTATGGGGATATCTGGAAAATAGAATTTACAAAGACCACTATGATAATGTCCAAGATTTAGGAAATGCAATAAGAGAAAATTTTCGCTATTTACAAAATCATCCCGTTATTTTGCTTAATTCCCTAAAACGAATACGAAAATTGTGCGAAGCATGCATAGAACAAAATGGAAATTAGTTTGAACAGTTCTTTTGGTTTCCTTGGTTACTGTAGTTCTTATACGACAGTTGATTTTTGCTGAAAGGCTTGTTACATAATAATTTATTACTGTTTTGTTCTTGTGTTACATAAATCTAGGTAGGTGGTACTTTTTTGGTGCGAAATTATCAATACATATTTTGATAAATAGATTTAATTACATATTTATTTTGATTTATTGTTAGGATGTAGATATTGTTAACGACTTTAAATAAAAGGCAGCATTGTTTTGCATGGCCTACTGCAAAATTTGGGATAATTATAAAAATTAGGATTTTTGTTGTTGTTTATTAAAATAGACCCATACTATTATATATTTTTGAGAAGCTTTTAAAAGGACAAATCAATTTCTGGACAAATATACAGGGTGTCCCGTTTAAAAAAACACAACTTTGGGTCATATCTAAAAAATAACAACTCAAATGAAAAATATGCCACTGGATCCAACGTAAAAAACTGCATAAGCAGCAATTTTTCTCTTTGCGTTAAGTTAAAGGATAACCTAGATAAGAGGGGGGTCCCAAAATGCAAAATTTTCTATTTCGCCCTGTATCTCATAAACGAAGAAGGCTATGAAAATTTTGTTTACGGCTTCATGAGTTTCACAAAAAATTAGCTCAGGTTCGTGAAAACCGCAAGGTTCTATCTTTATAAATAAGCGAGATACCCTGCTTTTGCAACCAAATCCAGACACCCTGTACATACTACACTAAGTAAGAAAGCAGTTCTACGTAAAAAATCAAATTTAAAATGCTTTTTTTTAATAAAAACGTGAAAAATTAGATTTTTTCAACATAACCTCAAATGTATAAAATATTAAATATTGCACAATAATCACGTCAGTAAAGAAGTTGGAAAATGTGACAACATCGCAAGATTAAGAAAGGAGGGTAAACGGGTAAGAGTAAATTTTCCCCAGTTTTTCTCGGGTACATATGAAAAATGTTTTTGAAATAGTAAGTTGCTGGTTAGAATATTTTCTCGTTTTCGAGATTATAATCTTGAAGTTAGAATCATAGTTGCTATAGCATTTTTCTCCTAGATGTATTATACTAATATTTTAAACTAACAAAATCTTACCTATCCTAACCAAATCTAACCTATCCTAATCAAACCTAACCTAACCTATCTTAACCAATCTAACTTATCCTAACCAAACCTATCTAACCTTAAAAATCTATAGTTTATTTTCTTTAATTAGATATAAGGTTTAAAATAAAAACAATAAGAAATTTTATATTTATTTATTTAAAATTAACAAGTTTTAAAAATATTTAACCTAAATTAGGTATATATAAGTGAGCTATTTGAATAAAAACATTATGGATATCATCTGAAAATAAAAAAGAACGTTTAAATAGAAATTCTGCTAAATATCCAATAAAATGTGCTTCCTTCCTTCCATATCGTGGAATTGCACCTCTTACGTCCCGCCACGTGCATTCTATATTTTGGGTATGAATTTGTGGGTTGGTAGGATCTACAAGTTGAAGTAAATGATTAATTTGTAGGTGTTGAAAACCTTCATTCTGCAAAACATCATAAGATTTCCAGCAATCGGACACGATAATGGAGCCTGGAAGTATCCACTGTTTGATAACTGCTAGCCGAAGATTCTTTAGTTCTATTTTCAACAGGAACTAAAAAAACTCTTTTGGTCTCTTTCAAATCCTCCAAACATCCACTTGCCTTCGATTCTACGTCCCCGATTATATTTTCTCTTTCCAAATTTGGCTTCATCTATCTCTACAATTTTTCCAACGCCGCCGATTTGTCGCGAATTGGTAACTACCCACTGAATGCATACCTCCCTGCAGAATGAAGACCAACCAACTACAACATGACTATTACATTTAAGTTCTTTCATAATGAAACGTTGTCTAGGGAATCCTATCCTCAACCACAAAACCGTAAAATAAACTACACTTTCCAATGGCAACTTTGACTTATAAAACCAAGTTTCCACTTTGCCATTTTTCTTAAATGTACACTTCTTTTTTCTTCGATTTATTTCGTAGCTTCTCCCGCAAGTATAGAACAACGAATTTATGTTAATTTCTATTCTACTATTACAAGTATTGCAAATAGTGTATCTCATCAAAAGTCCATGATTCACTAAAAAATCAACTAATTGTCTTCTGTCTGATAAAAGTGATATAAAAGGTTTTAAAGAGTATTCACAATTATTGCACGCCATCACTTTCAGAACTATGCACACGAAACACTTTTTTACTGCACTAATTTATTAATTAATTAATTAATTGCACACTATGTCTGATGAACATCGCAATTTCTTTTATATTCTATATGAAAATTCCGGAATTTACAAAAAAATATCCAGGGAGTTTACCATTGTCGAGATCCCGAAGTTCTATTTGCATCTTTGTCTAAATCATAAAAGTTTATTTACCTACCTATTCTATCTATATTCCAGAAGTGTCAATATTCTTCTCGAACTTTGACACAGGTCAATGAATAATATCTATTCTTTTCAGTTTAATATTGCTATAGCTTTTTATTGTAGTGGCAATGTTGCCCGATTTACATTTTGGTGGCGATTATTTGACAACAAAATGAAAAATTGTTTTTAATTTGGAAAATCAATAAAATTATTATAAATTGCAACCGAAGTGATCATCAGATCAACGAATAGAAGATATTCATGCTAAAATTTTTTGAAAAAGTGAAATATTCGCAGAAAACCGTTTACGGCATAATTACCTTTTTCAGAGTATATAGAGGCCTTTGAAGGTATGAAATGGACACCATAAAACATATTTTAATAAGATATAATAGTGCAAGTTATTGTCGACCAGTATGGGGTTTGAAAGTATCCAAAATGCCAATTATTACCCGTCATTTTCTCCAAAAAAAATTAATTTAATTACCTATATATGACATGTAACCTAATATTGTATTAATAACAAGATGTTTTTCTGTTTTTAATGTAATGTTTGGTATAAATGAAAATAAATAAAAATTGGTTTTGTAATCTTGTCTTTTTTGCAATTTTGAAGTGTCCTAGTTTTTCTAATAAGAAAAAAAGATGCACGCTGCAATTGTATTTACACAAAATTTAAAAATTTTAGAAATAATTTTTACATTTATGATTTTAAAGCAGTGCTAATATAATGACTTTTGCAAAAAAAAACTGTATACAGGTACTAAAGTCGGGCATCTACTTGACGTTTCATATAATTTTTAATGAGTTTTGGTAAATCAGGATTTTACACCTGATTTGAATCCGAGAGAGCTCAAGAGTTTCGGACCTTACTCCCTTTGCAGTATGGAATCTTATGAAACCAAAAATTCGTTTAGTATTTGATGCTACTGCTAAATCATATGGTCAAAGTTTAAATAATTTTTTATTTCAAACTCCAGATTTCGTTCCGCCACTCATGGCAGTTTTATGAAGAAGAGTGAAAATAGCAGTCAGTGGGGAGATAAAAGAAATGTTTCATCAGGTGCGTAATCCGAAAATGCTGCCCGAGGTTTTTATGTGGAGGAAATAGTGACCGTGAAGTTGATGTATATGAAATGAAGGTTATGATTTTCGGGTCAATATATTTACCATCTCAAACTCAGTTTAAAAAAATAAAAATGTACAGAGGTTTGAACAAGAATTCCTTGGTATTCTTCAAGCTATGGAAAAGCTACATAACGTTGACGATTACCTGAACCCCTGCAATACTGAATTTGAAGCTATTGAAAGAATAAAACAAGTAATACGTGTCAATAAACAAGGAGGTGTCGAAATGACAAAATGGATTTGTAATTCTACGCAGGTAATTAGTTCAATTCCTTAAAATTTGAGATCGGAAGAATCAATTAAATTTGAATTTAATTCGGACAAATTGAATGCATTTTAGGACTATCTTAATCTAAATTATCAAAAGATTCCAGAAAACATCACAAAAGGTTTTAAAGTATCTATAAAGTTTTAAGTCTAATAATGGGCATTTTTGATCACCTTGTTTTTTTTAGCTCTGTTGATTATAAGAGGTAGAAGTTTAATGCAAAATATTTGGAGACTGAACATAGACTAGGATACCGAAATAAATAAGGATATGAATTGTGAATTGCAAAAATGGATTGAAAATTTACTCTCCGGACGTTACTGATGTAAAGGAAGTGAATTTGCATATGCAGCAGTTGCTTTCCAACGGTTATTTAAAAATGAAAAAGTTTTTACCCATTTCGTTACTGCAAAATACAAAGTGGCTCCTATAAACCAACAAAAAGTACCAAAACTGAAAATGCAAGGTGCCGTTCTAGCATCTGCTATCTGCGAGGAAGTAACGTATACAATTAAGAACTCTTTCTTTTGGACGGACTCCCTTATAGTAAGCTATGTTTTGGTACCTATTAACCTTGCTTGTATGATGTCCTACTTATATTAAATTACGTAAAATATTGAGTGCTTCCGGCAAATGGGAGATGTGGTTGCCATTGTCTTTGCTACCATATTATCGAGTAACGGATATTTTTTTGTGGGATGGAAAAATTGCTGTCATGTTGAATGAGTTCAGGGATGCTTTCTTGGCGAAAAGACTTGAGTATTTTGCGGTGTAATGGTTCGTCATGGAAAATTTTTGACCGTCATCGTCGTGTTCCTTACTTTTCCCCATAGCCCTCGGTGGCTTTGACAAGCGTCGGCCATTTTTACGCTACATCTACATTGGGTCTTATGATAGTAACTCTGAAGGATTATTTATGAATACTTAAGTTTTATATGTAATTTGGATGTTTAAAAAGCTAGGGCATTTTATGTTAACATTTAAACGCCATTTTGTAGGGGTAAAAATTGTATAGGCATTGGGCCTAATCTATAGTTTGTAGTTAATTTCTGATGGATTTTTTTATGAATGCTAAAAAAGTTTTATATGTAATGTGTGTATTTAAAACAGCTCGGGGGTTTTATGCTGCCAGCTAAGTCACGATACCCGACTGAACCCGACGTTAGAGTTTCGTAGGGTATGTAGTGTTTTTCGCTTGTAAGAACGTCATCTGTATTTAAACGCTCACTCAATATAATACAATATCTTATATGTGCATAAACAAGAAAACATTGTCAACAGCATGGCAAAAATGAGAAAATCAAAAGATATGTTATATTCCTTAGTACGTAATAATCTAATACTGGTTGAGTAAATAAATGCTCACTCCGTATAAAAGTTAAAAATAATTGAAAAACATACAAAATTAATCCATATATATATATATATATATATATATATATATATATATATATATATATATATATATATATATATATATATATATATATATATTTATATATATATACTATATATATATACTCCATTTCCTTCCTGCCTTAAAGTAAAAATACTTACGATGCGTACACGTACTGGCAACACTGAGAATGCCAGTCGTATGTTTTGAAGATTTCTTAATGGTAACGCGATGAGGAAGAAATAAGCAAGTGGTCTAGATTCGAGAAAAGGATATACTATAAGACTCAAGGGACGCGGTCGAAAAAGGGTAATGTAAAAAACCACCGTACATACTTGGGAATGCATATGTAAGTGAAACGGATATGGAAAACAGATGAAGATGGATAGTGATATGACTAGAATCAAAAGGCGTGTTTAACAGAGTGAGAGTTTGATATCGGTCTTTGGCAGAGATTCTGCTTGCTATAAAAGAGAAGAATATTTCTATATGGTCCTTTTATAACGCGAACTTGCTTCAAATTAATGTTTGTCCTTATATATAATAAAATATATTTAAGATTTTCTCTAAGGTTTCTTCGATTTCTATAAAACACATCTACGAGATAAAAAAATTGTCTATTTTTATCTTTTTTAAGAAAATTTAATATATATATTAGTAAACCCTGGTGCACTATACCATAATATAAATTCAAAATCAAAAAAGCTTTATTGTCTAAAATAAAAGCATCATTGACAAAACTAAATAAAAAAGATAAAAGATATATTAGAACAAACATATACCTAACTGTATTTTTGACAATGCTAAATAAAAAATATATAAATATAGATGTATCAGCACAAATATATAAATAGAATGACAATGTGAAATCCTAACTTAAAACTAATAAATTCAGTGATAACACACAATATGTATAGAAAACGTCAGTTAAAAGATAAGAAAAAATGATGGTTCTCATGGGTGGCTCACATAAAAAATAAAAAAATGTATATTTTGACAGTTATGGAAATCTAAAACCCCCTCTAGAGCTCCTAAAATATCCAAAGGGGAAAGCAAATGTTAATTACACTTACGATGGCAAGCAAAAATCTAGCGGTTATAATTATGAACAGCTAGCTCTTAGTTTTCTATATAAGTATGTGAAATAAATTATTTACAGCGTTTCTTAAATTATTAGCAAAATGTCTACAACGTTTACACTGACAGGAAATTCTTCTACTTTGTCATCTGATTTTAATCCTCCTATCTATTGGGATGATGGCAAGGAATATTATTTAGGGTTAACCGATTTTGGAACTTTATATAGGTGATAAGGAAATTATTATTCCTGGTGGACCTTATGATATTCTTGACTTGGAAAATGTTATAAAAAAAAGAAATGCTTCTTGTTTTTAAACTAACTCCTCCATATTTTAATCTACAACCGAATCTTAATACATTAAAATGTAATATTAAATGTGATCAAGAAATTGATTTTACCAAAGATGATCCAATAGGAAGTCTGTTAGGTTTTAAAAAACAGAAGCTTAAAGCAAATATATGGGATGAATCCGATGAAGTTGTAAACATTTCTAAAGTTAACGCCTTTTGTGTAGATTGTAATATTTGTGTTGAATCTTTTAACAATGGAAAACCAGTTCACATAATTCATCCATTTTTTTCCTACAGTATCACCTGGGTATAAAATAGTAGAATCTCCATTGCCCATATTATACTTTCCAGTCAGCGTTCAAACAATCAACATTACAGTAAGAATTGTAGATCAGAACGGCGACCTTATAAATTTCAGAAACTGTCAGATTGCCTTTGAAAACTAACAGTAATGGTTACTTGATATAACAGACCATTCAAAAGTCAACATATTGCAGTTAGAAAATCTTATAAAAAAGGAGAGCGTAACCACAAAATTAGTAGTTCCAAAAACGTCAAAAGTTAACAACAGAAAACCGTCAATTTCTTCAATCGTTAGGTTTTAAGGTTTTTAATTAATGGATATCTTAAACGTGAACCTACCTCAGCCATTCATATCTTCAAAGTTTGATTATAATGATGAAATACGTATTCCAATCCAAGAACTAGACACATACACATTACCGTCAGAAAGTCTTATATACATAGAAGGAACTCTAGTTAACTCTGATGGAAAATATACACAAAAATTAAGATTTGTCAACAATGGTATTGCGTTTTTGTTTCAAGAGAATACGTTATGAATTAAATGGAGTAACTATAGACTCTGTAAGAAATGTTGGTTTAACATCAACATTAAAAGGATATTTGTCTTTTCATAACAATGAAAGCGTAAAGCTTCAAAATGCTGGGTGGTTTCCAAACAGAAGCAAAAAAGATAGAACTTTGGTAGATGATAAAGGTAGATTTAATGTATCCATAACCCTAAAGATGCTCCTTGCATTCCTCGGAGATTATAAAAAAAATATTTTAAATATGAAACAAGAATTAGTACTCATCAGAGCAATTTAGATTCTGTGTTCTTTATAGATAATACAGAACCTAAAAGACCTGAATTTCCAACTCCGAAAGTCGCGATTGAATAATTATATTGGAAAGTTCCACATATCGAGGTAGAGATTCAAATTCAAAAAACATTTATTATGTAAAGATAAAAAAATACAGTCAATAGTACAAAAAAGGACAATGTACACTATATAGTGGTATTAACAACCAGGCCCCAAATGTCAAAATAGATAAAAACCAACAGGAAAACAAAACACAAAAAAAAAATTAATTATAACATATTCAGATTAAAAGCTTTTAAACTTTGCCTGATCTCCTGCTTCAGTGTTCGTTTCACAGTGAGCTTGGATTTAGAAGTCAAGCTTGGCAATAGTCTTGTGATTTGGTTGTAGGTATAAGGTGCAAGATACGAGAAGCCTGTCCGAAAAGTTTCAGTTCTAGGCTGGGGGATGTCGAAGTTAACATAAACTCCCCGAAGCGTTCTGTCATGGACATCGCTTCTTCTAATACGTTTTTCAGCTAAATACTTGGTAGACTGAGAGTTGATCACAAAAATCAAATCTCATCTCGTTCAATTTGAACAAGTTTAGCTTTTCATAAAACGGGATGATATAAGAATATCTTTGAACTTTGGTTATAAAACTGATGCAAGAGTTCTGCATTCTCTGTAACCTCATGCGAGTTTCATTCGTCAAACAAGGTACATAAACGACATCTGCGTAACGAAAATGAGACAAAACCAAAGAGTTGACTAGCATTTTCTTTGTATTCTCATCCAGTAGGTCTTTAAATTTATATAGAGATTTATCACTGAGGAATACTTTACGACACACCAGCGAGACATGATTTTCAAATTTAAGCTTTGAATCAAAAAGTAGCCCAAGGCTCTTAATAACTACTACAAGGGATTTCACGTCCATCGATCCCCAGACTCAGTCCAACCGCATCCCGCAGAAAATAAGGCGAACCAATCAACATCTGCTGACTCTTCTCAAGATTCAGTATTAAACCATTGTTTTTTGTACAAGAAGATATTGAATCCAAATCCTGGTTAATCAGCTCACCAGCAACACTAATGGAAGTTGGGGCAAAGCTACAGAAAAGTTGGACGTCATCAGCATAAAAATAAATACAGCACGTTTTAGGCGCAAACTGTGAATCAGCCACTGTAATGGAGAACAGAAGGGGTCCCAGCACTGATCCCTGAGGAACTCCCGAAAGTTATTTGAGCAGAATCCGACAGCAGTGTGTTGCCCGCACATTTAAGAAAATTTTAGAAAACTAATATAGTCAAAGGCCTCGGACATATCCAGACATGTAAGAGAGACCACCTTCCGATCATCCAGAGCAATCAGACAATCATCAACAAGATGACTCAGTGCCTTGACCGTTCCAAATCCCCTTCCACTCTCATCCAAATAGTCACAAAGCTGTTCGTGTAAGACTCCTTCAGCAACCTTTAAAGGGACACAGAGGAGGCTAATAGGTCTAAGATCATTAAGAGAAGTTATTGGCACAGAAGGACTTTTCGGAATAGGTCTCACGTAAGTTGTTTTCCAGAGTAAGGGACATTTGCCAGACAAAAGAGATACGATGATAATGTGAGTTAACGGAGCTGCTATTACTTCCAAGGAGAGTTGTAGCATTTTGACTGAGATAAGGTCCGCGCCGTAAGTATGTGGTTTCTGTCTTGAAACCAGTAGTTTAACTTGGTCGACAGTGCAGGGTCTAAGTTCGAATCTACAATTGCCAAACTGTGCATTCCTAAGTTGCTCAACGTAACCATCATCAACCGAGAGCGCATGAGATGAGCCAACAAAATGCTGGTTAATTTCATCTGGAATAAAAAGATCATCAGGGATCTTAGAAGATTTGTTAGACTTAGAGATACCCCATTTATGAAGGTGTGACCAGATTACCTTTGAGTTATTAAAAGACTTGAGTGTAGTCGAAAAGTAAGTACGCCGTTCCACATTCAACGCACGATTGTAATAATTCCGTAGACCGCAGAAAAAAGCCCGATGAGCAGAATTTCGAGGTTTCTTATAACGGAGCCAAGTTCTTTCTTTGAGTGTGTTTAAACAGGCTGTGTCAGTAAACCAGGGTTGTCTACATTTTCTAGGATTACACTTAACTGCAATGACAGGAGCAAGCTTATTAAAAAGCCGCAACAGACTTTCTGCAAAATACAGAACTTTCTCGTCCAAATCATTTAGACGATACAGATTACTCCAGTCTATCAGTGAAAGGTCAAGTCCAAGGTCTAAATTGTTTAATTTTCTAAAATCACGAATTTGTTTAGAGTACGTTAGAGGTTTCTGATGATGGAAGTTCACTGAACAAGAAACCAGATTGTGATCAGATACACTGAAACAACAAACATCAGCATCAAACACCCTGAGGTCGTCATTAGTAATAATGACATCAATGAGTGATGCACCTGTGGATATTACTCTTGTTGGTGAAGTAATGTGCTGGCAACATGCGTGACCTTTTATATTTAGGTCACCTAAAAAAATAAAATTGTGAATATTTACACTAATTAAGTACTTATCAAGGCAAACAAAAAAGAAACATTTAAATAACTTTGATTAGGGGCTCTATAGAATACCACTAGAGCGCAAGATACATTATTCAACACAACATTGACAATTAAAAATTCAATTTCAAAGTCATTAAAAAATGGTTCATCTATTATTTTATATTTAATTGACTCATGCAAGTATAGGCGGACGCTACGTCCTCTTGATACGCTATCCCTTCGGAGGACAGAGTAGCCTTCAATAGACACATGACCATCCGGAACATCAGGCGAAAACCAAGTTTCACTTACTGCAAGGGCCGCAACAGGCAGATGCGATTCAAGTACAAAGAACTTTAACTTATCTAACTTATGGTACAAGGATCTCGCATTTAAACAAGATACATAAAATTTAGTTAAATTATATTCACAGTTAAGTTGAGCACGAGAGCAGTCGACTGGTTTGTGGAAAACTATTACACGAACTGCACTTCTGCCAAAAAGGGTCCTCACGACGAGTCAAATCAGTTTCCTGACCATTTGTACTTTGGCGACATTACACTATATCTTCACTAGCCTCTGAATTATCCACAAGGGCAGACCTTGAGTCATCAATCACGTTAATATCCAAAGTAGTAGCATCAGATAACTCTCTTCCAGTACCAACAGTCTCCCCAGCGCACTCAATATCGTGTGCATAAATGTCCTCCGAAGCACCCATTATAGCATTACAAGCAGATTGACCAACTTATGAGCTCCACTGAAACTCAGCACAGACCATCCATTTGAAGGCAATCGGAATCAAGCAAGCATTTGTGAATGTTTCTGGATTCAGTCTTAAAGGTTGATAATCGATGAGAACGATGCAAGCTCCATATACATGCGTTGACTTCTTCTATGCGTTTGTCCACCATTGGCTGAAAGTGGGGTCTAGGAGCAGATATTAAAATTACATTGGTCAGCGCTGCAGTAATGATAACCTTGTTAAGCTCAACTCGGGCAGGACAGACCCCCCTCAGAGCATCAGTTAAGCCACCCTGAATAATCAGGAAGTCTCTGCTAGTAAAATCAAAACACAAACAATCTCCTCTATCAATGCGGTCAGAGATGCATTCGACTTTCTGATAGTGGTAATCTCAAAGTAATCACTCAAGCAGAGCACACGGCCAGTCACCAACAAGACCATCCGTTAGGATCAATATTCTAGGATTTGGCAACTCAACATTTGCACTGCGAGTGAAAGAACATTCACCAACAACTCCATAGCAACGAGCACTCAGAAACTCATGACAAATATAACTGACGAAACCCAACCTACTTTTATATGTCATGCTATGATGCTTGAACTTGAAGTCAGTGAACAGAGTAAGTTTGATATGTTGATGCTTATTATTGTGCAGAAAGGTCTTAATTCCTAGGTTAAGGTCATAGATAAGATTATTCAAAATTTTCCTGCCATATTCATAAGTAGGACCAACTAGCACAAGATTAGTATTCTTATATCGGTAAGAAACGTCCCTGAGAAATTGATATTTAGGTAGTTTCCCCATGACTGCATTTTGGGATCCAATGAAAAGTACAACAAAGTCGTCTTTGGTAAATCTCTGACTTAAATTCAAATGACGATCGACTAATTCTTCCATAAGCAAAGGACTCTGAGAATATTGACAATTAATATCAAACTTTGACTTCAGATTCCTTTTAAAACAGGTAGACAATCCCTTTAATTCTTTTTTATTTCCTGCCAAAAGAAGTTGGTGTTTCCTCTCCTTCGATGAAAGTGGAGAAACTTGAGTTTCTGCATTATAACGTTCATGGTCCTCTTGTTCCAAGGAAGAATGGGTCATCCCAGTATATAAGAGCTCCTCTTCATTACCGCTAAGAGAAGTTTGCACTCCAACATTGTTACAGGAGACTTTCCTTGGTATCAACTAATGTGAGTGGTAAGTTGGGCACCATGTTATTGTGGTCTGTGTACCAGAGTCAATTTTATTGGTATCGAATTTACCCCTCAAAGGAGAAGTTAGTATTGTGACATTTCGATGTGAAATATCTTCTGTTTGAGTTTCTGAGGATTGCAATACAGACATATCATTGTTTGTTTGTGTTTGAGAATTTATTTTTAAAACTATTGTCTGTGTTTGTGCATTACTCAACCTCACACCGGTCTGTGTTTCTGAATTGACAACATCAACATTCACCAAAGAGTGTATTCTCTCATTACACTCATTAAGTTTCCTTTGAAGCTCGTCGACTTTCAGCCTATATATTTCAATTTCAGCAAGCAACTTAATTTCCATTTCCGCAGCATCATTTTCGAAAGCAGTGGATTTTCGTTTTGTTCTTTCAATGAACGCATTTTTCATTTTTAGCTCTTTCCTCAGTTCCATGATTAAACTCTGCAGAGCCTTAGTTGCGTCACTGTCTTCATCATTTGCGCGAATTTCTCACTCTTTCGAACAACACATTTAATTATGGTCCAAGATTTTATAATTCTTGGTTCTTTTCCAGCAGCTTGGGTGGAAAATGTTATTGCAAGTGACACAAACCCAGTTACAGTTAGCCTTGTTTTTACAACATTTAAAATGTTCAGACATCTTTACAGTATAACACAATACTTAGGTTAAAAATTATGTATACATATATAGGACCAAAGGACATAGACACACTCTTCTCATCCAGGGACCTATCTGGACATTTAATTCAAGACAAAGAAAGGGGGTCCAAGGAGAAGTTAAGGTAACACTAGAATAAACAAGAGAGAACAATGTATACAAAACTGTAAAATTATCGTCACCTATGCTAAATTTCGACCTATACTAAATTTAAAACAGCCCTGGTATTTATATGTTTGTTCAAATTCCAAGTTCAATGACCTGGCCAAAAAAAGGAAATTCCCACAACTTCTATTTGTAATTTTATTAACAATTGCAGCTGATAAGGTACAAATAAACAAATTCCATAAAATTCCTCTCACAATAGAAAGTAGGTATTTGAATAAATTATTTACTGCATTTCTGATAAGAATAAACCTTAAAAGCTTTTTTAACAGATGATTTTTAAAAATATTACAGAACAGTATGATTTAGAGGTTTTTAGACACAAATTAAGGAATTAACGTCACCAAAATGGTATCACTGGACAATACACTTTTTACCCTTCAAAATGACACGACATACACCAATTCCTCAACAGCTTGCGTTAACAAAAATATTAGAAACAAACAAGGAAATTTTGTTAGGATTCCGAAGTTGGGAATGTGTTCAATATTCGGAATTACCTGAAGCGACACGTCATACATGGCCTGTAAAAACAACTAGCAAACTGGAAACACCGCGTCGTGCTGTTATTGCCTTCCAAGTAGATCGAAAAGGACGCGTAAATCAAGATAAGAGGCAATTTGATAATGTTGATCTTATAAAAACATAAGATTTTTTTTAAATTCAGAGAGATATCCATATCATGATTTATATTTAAATTTTAAGGACAACAAATTTTCTGCTCTATATGAAATGCTGATTTTAGAAATTCCTACTATGGATTGACTAATGAACCAATATTTACACCTGAAAAATTTAAGTCAACTTCACCTATTTCACACATTGACTGCCCTCATCAGAAGGAATCTCTTTAAAGTGGTTCTGTAGTTATGAGGGTTGAGTTCGAAACAAATGAGAATATTAAAAAAATACCTAATATAAATATAATAATAAATATTATTTTTATTGTCTTATTTTACACAATACAATATTCAGCTATAATCCTCTAACTAAAATACAACTTTAATACGCATGTGTCAGTTTTAATATTTATAACATAACACATCCAATTTTTCCTTTAATATGGATTATATGCATGAGTTATTCATTTTCCGAAGTAAATTACAAGAGCTGAAGAAACAAATTAAAGAATATTAATTAAGAGTGGATATGATAAAAAAACTCGATATTTAAACATATGAGACTCATTATAGATATTCAAGGATTTAAAGTGGAGAATAATAAATTAATTGTTAAAGAATTGGCAGCTTATGATGGGTTTAAAATCAGCCATCACATATTTAAAGCACCATTTCCCTTAAATCATTTACCTTCAAGCCTATACAGCAGTACTATCTGGCTAATGAACAATCATCACTGCATCGACTGGAATGACGGATTTACTCCTTATCATAGATGTGGAGATATTATCAGAAACTTATCTAAAAAAGTCAACTTGGGCTACGTCAAGGGTGAAGAAAATGCTGAAAATGCAGAAAATATTCTCTAAAGCCAGTTATAGAATTTGATGAATAACCAGCTCTACAGAAATTGGAACCATGTTGGTTTTATCATAAGAAAACTCCTTATGTTTGTGCATTAGCAAATGTTTTTCATCTGTATAACTATTTTTTTATTAATTAGATTGTTGATGTGTCTTTCTATTTTACTTGAATTGAAAAAATTGAATCTAATGGAATTATAGTACATTAGGACATTCTGTGTATAGAAAATCGACGCATACACATAAAGTACACCACACAGATCTAAAACATCGACGAAAGAAGGAGGTATGTCAAAAGCAAGAAGTTTTCATGGATATACAGAGTTGTAGCCAACCGCGAATGTTCATTGCACCATTTCCATAGTTACATTCTTTTCATAGACTCAGATTCGTGTGCCACTTTAGATATTAAAGTACTTAAATGCAAATTCCCACCACCATCCAACATAAAAGAAATCGGTTATTAACTTACTGATATTTAAAGCCAGTGCGATTTCTGATCAAGATTCTCTAACATTGGAAACAGCGAAACTGGCCGAAGCTCGGAGAGGGAATGGCTAGTGCACTGTTTTAAATTACCCGTTCAATTAAAAGGTATAGTGATCCAACTACGCGCAAGGATGATAATAAAGAGCCACCGTTAGGTAGTGTTGTTCTTTCCTAGATACATAACTCTACAGACAAAATAGGACGATTGCTTCGGTGGTCCAACATACGTACAATCTTCGATATACATAAGTAGTTGCACAATCATTGCGATCCTCGAAAGATATTGAAACTCTCCAAACAGAATGAGTTTATAAAATTCCTTGTTCCTGTGAAGAAGTGCATGTAGAAGAAACAGAACGCTCAACATCCACTAGGCTTAAGGAACATGAGCGATGTATTAAAAATACACAAATTGTTCTATCTGGTGTAGCTAAACCAGCATACCACTAGCCTCTATGTAAAGGAAACTAAGGTTCTAGCGTCGGTTTCGAGATTTTATAAACGGAAGAATAGAGAATCTATTGAAATTTTCAAAAATACAAAAAACGTCAATCGAGTTACGATCAACATCACACGTGGAAACCGATCTTAACACAGGATCACCGTTCGGCGAACAAAACAATTGTTATTCGATCGCAATACATGTCCTGTCTATTCCAGTCGCCCGATTTTAATCGCTTTAACAATGCTTGGGACAGTCTAGTCTGTACAGTTTAAAATTATATCTTTGCGTCCACTGCCCAATATCGTTGGGGGCTTCATATATTTTCCTTGGAATCGTTCGAAACATCCTAGGATTGGTTCATCTCTTTTAGTGAGAGTCCATGTTTCTTGAATTGAATATACGGTTTTTACAGTTTCATGTCACTTTTAGTGACGTAATTTAATAATTTTTTTTTTCATTACTTCTGAACGTCTCAAGATTTTTAAATTCGTTTTTCACAGTTTCATGTAACTTTTATTGCTGTAATGTCTTTAAAAAAAATTGACATCTGTACAAAAAAAGATTTTCACCGTAATTTCTGAACTGCATTAAGTTTTTACACACGCGTTTCACTATTCAAGATAAGTTTTATTGAGGTATTTAATTTAAAAAAAATATGTTTCCTATAATTTCTGAGCTGCTATATTTAAATACGCTTTTCACAATTCCGTGTAAATTTTAATAAAGTGATTTATTTTAGGAAAATATTTTGACAACGTTTATTTTCCCTAACTTTTGAACATCTAAATTTATTTAAATACGATTTTCACAAATAGATGTAAATTTTTATGATAATTTTGATACGTGATTTATTAATTTTTTATTATAATATATTGAAAAACTAATTTATGCATATAGTATTCGGCATATATGTAGATACTGAAAATTACTAGTATAGCAACTCTAAATAATATAAAAACTATATAAAGTAGGATAAGGTTGCGAGTGTTAATAATAAAATCATGGCTATACGATTTTGGTCTACAAAAATGAAAAAATAATGCAAGAAAAGTGAACAAAACCTCACTACCAGACATATAGCTTGTTTTAAAGATATGTACTTTTAAACCAACCCAAAAAAGACCTAACTAAGGCTAACTAAAATCGCAGTTATATATATTCAAAACATGAGTACATACAAAATTATAGGTTTTGATAGAAAAAAAAAACTAAAAAAGAACGCCCTTGGGAAATGGAACCAATGCTTTAAAATTACTACACAACAGCTCTAGTTTCCTACCAGATACAGCTCCCAGCAAGAACGTATTCAGCTCTGTATACATAGATAAAAGTTTATAAAGCTCTGTATACATAGATAAAGTTTTTAGAACGAAGTTTTCAAAGACATTGGCCGCGTTCACCCGCCTGATCGCTCGTTGGCTATCGATCATCAAAGTAGCGCTCAAATAATAGCAATGGTTTGAACGGTTTTTAGAGATTTTGAACGAAGCAAATATTTCTTGACCTTAACCTCGATGAGAATGAGAATATGGGACAACGGGAACAAGGAACGATTGAAATTAAAAGAAATATGATAGTAAATTTGTTTGTATAATACATTCTATATTTTGTGTTAAAAAAAAAGATTTAAAAAATCTGTTATTGCTCTGGTGTATTATTATATTGTATAATTATTACTCATAATGTTTACATTACATGCCGCCATCCCGTTTGTTATGTCAACTGATCGTTGCTCAGTTAAGTAGCGAAAATAAAATACGATACAAAACATGGCGTCCGCTCAACGACACGCTATCAAAGTAGCAAGATTAAATAGCTCGTTCATGGTAACGCTCTCAGAGCGATCACTGAGCGATCAGGCGGGTGAACGCGACCATTAGCGGCCACCAGGAGTTCAACAAATTCATGCAACAGGCGCCACAATAACGGATTAAAGGGAAATTTAATGGATTGGTTTGGGATTTAATGGCTTCTGAACGAAGCTTATATAAGTGTATTGCTGGTTATCATCATGAGCTGCTTTTATTAGGAAGAGGAAGTAGGAAGATTGTCAAAATTACTCAAAAATCATCATAATAAATATGTCAATCCTAACATTGTTTTCATTTATTTTTAAAATGTATATAAAAAATGAAAAAATGTAATTAGTTATAGTAAATATATTATGCCGCAATGCAAAGTAAGTTGTATAATTAATATTGTGTTATCATTGAAACGTTATCAATGAATTTAAAATATGTTTTATCTGACTTCTTATCTGTGATTCATTCTGCAGGGAAGCTATCTGAAACCTTTGAAATGGAGGAATCAAAAACAAGCGCAGTTAATGTAACTTAATAGAACTCTTCTGGAGATATATTAACATGGATTCTTTGAGCACGGTGCTGTCATTGCAGCAACTTGATGCACTCAATACATTTGCCAAGATGTGGTATCACGTCTTCCTTTGGGCCTTGTTTTCATCCATTTTGGTACATACTGTAAGTTAAAATTAATTATGTTAAACTAAGGCCGTAGTTTTTACAAAAATTGACTTTTCTTAGAAGCAAATTTCTTTATTCATGGAAAAACTATGAAAGTACAAATTTTGTAATACATGTTATTGTATACCTGTGTACATTTTATCATAAATCTATATTATTACTCAAACAATCTCCTAAGCAATACTTTAAGTATTGGTATTGGAGAATAAGACAAGATATTCCCAACCAGCAATGCATACATAATTTAGATTCAAATCAAATTTGTTATAATTAAATTTAAGGGTCTTGTAAAGAATTTTTTCCATGGAATTTGACAAATTTAAAACATATATTTGCAAGATTACCTTTTTTTATTAATTCCCATATACAAAAATTTGTGGATGAACCAGTTTTTCAAATTATATCCACAAAAACTAAGATTTCAGAAGGTTGCACTGAACTTGTTTCTGGCGTATCGCTAAAAACATATTTTTCAGTAACTTAATTTATGTATTATGCAAAAAGTTTGATTATAATGCTCTATAACACAAAAAATTGTTATTTCTAACCGAAAGTTAAAAATAATTAATTAATCAGACATTATTAAAAGTTAACCCTCTTTCATAGTTGCATAATAACAGCTACTAAAACTGCTAAATAAAGGGAGAGCCGGATAGTGGGAGTGTCGCACACTGGATGGAAGTCCAGTGTGCTGGGGATGCTACGCTAATTTGACAATATGCACCTCTGAGACTTTGAGTCTTAGACATACATACCGACCTTATATCACATAGTCAATAAGCTTTATTATATAAAGAATGACGTTCCTATTTGCAAAGCTAAAAAAAACACAAAAACAAAAATATATACACAAAAGAGAATAGAAAAACAAAGGAAAGAAATTTATACAAAGTTAAAAAAAAGACAAAAAAGTATAAAAAGGTCATTTTATTTACAGAGAGAAGTATCTAAATATAATAACACTCAGGCACTAGTCCACTAGAAACAATACAACATTATGTATATATATATATATATATATATATATATATATATATATATATATATATATATATATATATATATATATATATATATATATATATATATATATATATATATATATATATATATATATATATATATATATATATATATATATATATATATATATATATATATATATATATATATATATATATATATATATATATATATATATATATATATATACATATTAGCACTAGCAATAATAAATAATAAAAAAAATACCGTAAATACATATACACATACATACATACATATACATATGAACATACACATGCACCTACACATACATACATGAAATGACCTACCACACAGCTTTATTCCCAAGATATTCTGAGTGTTCGTTCACTATATGCCTTGTGTTCATGTTCCTACGTACATAAAAAAACTAAACTTCAGACCTTTGTTAACCATGCATACAACACTAGAGGGAGAACCATTTATCAGTGCCTATAAGTAACACAAACATTAACCAAAAATTTTTTAATTACCTGGCGCCGAAGTTTTATAACTTGTTACCGGGTAGCATCAAAAATTTAAAAAACAGTAAAAAAATTGGTGTAAATTGTAGAATTTTTGTTGCTGAAAACCCACAGATGTTTATGATTTTATTTTAACAGTAGAGAAGATAAACTTACATCAAGTCACATTGTAATTTGCCTGATTGTAACATTTTGGATATTGCAATTAATGTATATTTGTAGAATTATATAACTATTTTTTTTTTTTGGGTATTCATAGCTTTGTTCATTTACATTTGCATTCAGGCAAAAAAAAGGAAAATATCTTATTGTTTAAATATCTTTAATTTTGTTGTGTTAGGAGGAGTGATGGGACTATAGTTATTGTGTGGTTCGATGTACTTTGTTGAGGTAAATAAAAACTAATTCAAGTTTAACATGTTTATTGTAATTATAAATGTAAGTATTATGTAGTATATTGTACCGAACACAAAGTTTAAATTACCAAACTTACGTTTGTAGCTAGATAATAAGTTATATTTAAATTTAATGCACTCACAGTTGTTTAATCAACTATGTGCAATAACCTGTAAATAGAAAAATAATACCAATACATATATCAATTGTAAACATATATTAACAATTGTAACTTCAATAAACAATAACTTCAATAAACAATAAACCTAAAAAAGTATCATTTAGTTGAATAGTAAAAAAAACACAAAAATGAAATAAACAGTATTAAGTCAACAAAATAGTCAACTAAGAATGTAACATAAACCATCAGCAAACTATAACTCATCTCCATAATATTCATCCAATTGGTAATAAGCTTTGTCAATTAGCAATAGACGAACACGGTTTTTAAACACTAAGTGTAGGCGAACCTTTTACAACATCTGGCAGGTGATTATAAAGCCTTATACCTTCATATATTACCGATTTTTTTATTAAGTTGGATGATGGGATAGGTAGACGTAAATTCATTTGCCGACGGGTCATGTACCTCTGGTCCGCAACAATGTACTGATCTCTATTAATGTATATAAGACATACAGTTTCCAGAATATACAAACATAGAAGAGTAAGAATCCGCAGACGAACAAACAGGGGCCTACATGTGTCGTGTGGCCGAGCATGACGTAGATATCGAATGGCTCTCTTTTGAATCACGAACAACATGTCAAGCAGATGTTTAGTTGCCGAGCCCCAAAAAGCAATGCCATATCGAAGCCGCGATTCAATCTGTGGAAAATAAACAGTTTTAGCCAAATCAGAACCCAACTCCTGGACTACGACTTTTACTGCAAAGCAGCCGCACGACAATTTTCCGCCAAGTGTGACTATGTGGCTATCAAACTTTAGACCGCTATCAATGATGAGGCCCAAGAATTTGGAGTTCTGCTGCCTGACAAGAGATGCACTACCAATTGTTATGTTCTCTACATCACATTTAAAGCAGATCATGCTAGTTTTGTTAACATTCAGCGACAACAGGTTAGAGTCTCACCACTCCTTCACCCTTCTCAAGTCAGATGAGACTGAAGCAGACAGGGAGTTAATGTCTGCATCGTGCCAGAGAATGGTAGTGTCATCCGCAAATGTTGTGAATCTACCCCGGACATTCAATCTGGCAAGGTCATTTATGTACAATAGAAAGAGAAAAGGGCCCAGAACTAACCCCTGCGGAACTCCTCAGTTCAAGGATCCTGACAAAGAACAATTGCCACTCAAAACCACACGCTGCCAACGCCCTGTCAGATACGACTTGAACCAAGAATGGACCACACCACGGAAACCATAGTGATGGAGTTTCTGCAGCACAATTCTGTGATTCACGCAGTCAAAGGCTTTAGATAAGTCACAGAAGACAGCTACAGAATACTTGCCCTCATTGATGTGAGAATACAATTCTTTAAGTAGGCTAAACATGGCATCATTTGTACCACTATTCTTTTGAAATCCAAATTGTACCTTGGAAAGTATGGCGTTGTGCTCCAAGTATTAGACCATTCGACTTTTAACCAGCTTTTCGATGATTATAGAAAGGGTAAGCAAGAGCAAGATTGGACGGAAATTGGATGGATCATTCAAATCACCACCCTTGTGAAGAGGAACCACTTTAGCAGAGGTCAGACATGAAGAGAAAAAACCCCTCTCCCACGACATATTAATAGCACAAACAAGGCCCTCCAGAGCTGCATCAGGAAGGTTCATGAATATTCTAACAGACAGCTCATCATCCCCAGAAGACATTTTATTCTTTATAGAGGTTATTATTTTATTTAGTTCACATAAATCGGTTGGTAAAAAGTAAAAAGAATTCTGTGTAGTTACACCTGACAAGCAAGTAATTGGCTCGACCACTGGATTAAGGTTCCTAGTGAGGGTATCTGCTATAGAACAGAAGTACTTATTAATGTGATCAGGAGGCAGGTCAGGTTCGACCATAATGTGATGTCCATTACTATGCCGAATTTCGTTGACAATAGACCAGCTTTCTCGTTGCCTGTTTGCTGACATGTTCAAGCGATATGAATAAAAACTTGCCTTAGCCACAGCAACCAATTTACGATAAAGTGCTCGATATCTAGTAAAATATTGGTGAAATAATGGACAATTAGTAAACTTCCTGATTAGATGTAGAGATCTGAGATTCTTGGAAGATGTTTTTAATCCAGCAGTAAACCATAGCTTTTTAGGTTTTTTGTTCTTCGATTTTCTAACAGGAAATGCATTGCATAAAATTGATAAAACTGAGTAGTTTGGAACATGTATAATTTCATTTTGTTTCAACCAATGCTCAGTAATAAGCACAAAATTAGGAAAGTTGCATTCATCCAGAAATAGTGCCAGTTCATCGCCTTTTTTCCTTATGGGTTGAATGTTCAATAATAGAACGGAGAGCTGGCTTTTTTTAAATTTAAGCTTACACTAAGAGAATACCACAGAAGTTTATATTTAGACCTAAAAACATATTTATCATTTGCCATGAATGAAGAAAAAAAGGCATACATGAATTTGAGTTAGAAAAACTTAAAATTCGAAAAAAACATGGCAGAGATTACATCAATGGGGTGTTTGTAATCAAAATTCTTTTGAACTACCTCCACATCTCAGATTGCCTAACAAAATTAGTGAAAGCTTTTCGGATATTAGTAACTATGTAGTTTCGATAAACCAGAATATACTTGCGCATTATCAAAATAATGGTATTGCTGGTCCTGCTGGTTTGATTTTAGATCTATAAATGAAAATGATATTTAACAAGCACTTATTGAGATTAAATCATGCGCCATTGGATTTGATAACATTAATCTTACAATGGTCATTATTGCCGTGCCATTTATTGTAACAATTTTGGTGAAGGTTTTTAATATGTGTTCGGAAAATGGTTGGTTTCCAGGAGTCTGGAAGACCGCTTTAGTTTGTCCATTGGCAAAAGTTGCGAATCCAGAAAAATGTACAGCAAACTTTCAGTTCTTTCAAAAATGCTGGAAAAAATTGTGTTTAAGATGGTCACTGATTATTTAAATAATAATATTTTGCCACCAGTGCAGCCTGGCTTTTGGGCACACTTCAGTACTTGTACAGCTTTGTTAAGAGTGGTGACACACTTATCATCTATTATTGATAAGTTTAACATAGCCTGTCTGGCCTTGCTGGACTTTAGCAAGGCCTTTAATCTTATCAATCATGAACTACTAGTTGCAAAAATGCATGATCTGAGATTTACAGATACGGCTTGTAAATGGTTTGGGGCTTATTTGAGTGACCGTAACCAGATTGTTACTGTTGACAAGGAGTATTCAGACCTGGCGCGTCTTATGTGTGGTGTTCGGCGAGGGAGGATCTTGAGGCCCATTTTGTTTAACTTGTTTACCTTTGACCTGGGCACAGTTTTACCACACTGATTTTTATATGTATGCTGACGACACACAGCTCATAAAAAGAGTGGATCCGCGAAATTCATCCAACTCTCTCAGCCAGCTAAACAAAGATTTAGATGCAATCTATAGATGGTCAGTTGATCATGGATTGAAGTTGAATGCTTCCAAAAGTTGTTTGCTTTATGGAATGTCATACATGAGGGAAAAAATGCGCCAAAATACATTTGTAACTGTGCATATTAATGGGGTAGTCTTACCAGAAAAAGAACATTCGAAAAATTTGGGTGTGATATTTTATCAGAATTTAAAATTCGAAGAACATGTTAATGGAGTAATAAAAAATACTTAAAAGTTTATTTGCTTACAGATACCTTCTTTCAGAGTTGATAAAATGGAGGCTGGTAGAATCACTAATTTTTCCATTCTTTCAATACTGCCTGCCAGTTTATTATAATTTTCTATCTGTTGAACTTAAAAATAAACTTCAATATTCACAAAATGCTTGTTTAAGATTAGTTTATTGTATTAAAAAATAGGATCAAATATATTCACATAAAACTGCTAAGTTTGAATGTTGCTTTCAGTATACTGTTACATGTATGCTAAAGGACCACCAATTTTATAACATGATTAGTAGCATGCCAAAAAACAGATTTAAGAGAGAATTTAAAAAACAGTTATTGAGAAAGCAGGCAGGAAATTGAAATTCTGTTCTATATCTGTTTAATTTTAAAATATATATACCTAAATAATTAATATGTATTGCAATTATTTGTAACATTTATTAGTTGATATTATCTTTGTTATGTAAGCTTATTAGATAAGTATCACATACTTTTTATGACTATAAGGTAGTTTAAGTTAGTTTTTAATTAAGTGGATTGGTACCAGGGTTAGCACCAGGTTAGGTTAGGTTATCCCAAGAGTCGATGTTGAATATTATACTTCCACCAGTGATGCACGCTGCTGTTGATTGCCCTAACATAAAAGGTGAACAACAGCGAAGTGCATCATTGGAGGAAGTCTAACATTCGGCATCAGCACGGGGGGGGGGGGGGCAAATATGTTACTGTCGGGACACAAACATGAAAATTTAAGCTCCATACAATAATGTAAGTTTGGCAACAATGTAAGATAGCCTTTCTTCAAGTTGTCATATTATGCAGTATGGCGCATTGAAATACAGTGAAAATATCGAATTTCTTTTTGGTTTTTTTAATAGAGTGGTTCATCCATTTCTTTTATTTTCTTAAAACAGTTAAATAAAGGTAAACTTTCTATTTTATATTCAAAAATTATCAAATTCTGTGGGTTGAATTGCTTACAAGATCCTAAATTTAAATCCTTTTTTAAGTTTTTTTGTAAATTTATTGAAGGATGGTTCATTTTTTATTGAAATTGGAAGCGAGTTAAAGGTGTAAGCTATTTCACTTATAGGGTTGTGTAGAGCTATGTTAGTCCTGACATTACTAAGGTGAATGACATTACAGGTTCTTATGTTATAGTCATCAAATTGGTTAGCATGTATTATTGAGGTATTGCATTTTTGTTCATTTGAAATTATTCGATAAATCAATTTTGACTTCAAATTTCAGAATTTGTGTCCAATAATTGAGGTTAAATAAAATCTTTAGAATGTTGTGTGGGGGTACATTCATCATTTTGAAGGAGTTTGCCTTGTATATCTTATATCTGGCATTATTAGGTATAAAAGCCCTAAATCTGGTGATAGCTTCTTTGAGTGGGATTATTTTTTCTTTGATATAGTCTATGTGAGCATTCCAGTTTAGTTTATCATCAGTAACTAGTCCTAAATAGTTGATCCTATCAATAATTTCCAGATCTAAATTATTTATAGTAATCCTAAAATTATTTACAGTTTTATTCTTTTGTTTAAATATCATAAATTTGGTTTTGTCCAAATTTATTTTTAAATTGTTTTTGTAGAAGCCATTTATAATATGTTGCAATTGATCAGTACTGCTACCTCCATTCAATAAAACTGTGTCATCCACAAATGTGTAATACTGGGTCACCAATCCAGATTCACGCAGACTTAAAACAGAGTGTAGGGCAATGGGCCCAGAACTCAGCCCTGTGGAACTCCACAATTGTTAAATACTGTTTTAGGATTTCGTTTCGACAAATGTGGTTTGACCCAGCATTACATCACGAAAACTCATTTTTTTTCTAATTTAGGCAACAATTCATGACTGACCACATCAAATGCTTTACCCAGGTCTACAAACCACTTAAGGTGCTACGGTTTTTTAGGAAACCATGTTCTAAAGTATCAGTATTTACAAATGTATCAATGAAGGAAAGCATTCTATTTTTTGTGACACACTCAATGATCTTGCAAAAAATGCTTAACATTGATATTGGTTTGTAATTTATCATTCGTGATTTTGTTCCTGATTTATGGACTGGACAGGTTTTAGCTATTTTAAGTTTATTTGGAAAAACTCCTGTGACAAGTATGTTGTTTATTAATTGAACAAGGGTCTTGAGAATCATATCTTTAAGATTTAAAATGTCCAATACAGTAATGTTATCATGGCCAGCACAGCTGCTTTATGCTTAAGGTTTAACACAATATCACTGATTTTACCCTCACGAGTTGGATGGATATCGGTATATACACTTTTATCACACAAAACCTCATTGAATTTAAAATTTGCAATGTTAGAGTTGGTTTTCTCAGTCTCAATGTCTTTAATAATGTCAGTTCCTATTTCAGAGAAGTACCCATTAAAACAATTACTAATTTATCCTGGATCATCAGTTGCTTTACCATTACTGTGCAGTTCCTGTATGTCGGCTCTATTAGATGTGTTTTTTATAAAATCATTTATAGTTTTCCATTGCTTTCTAATATCAGTAGCCAGTACCAACACAATCCCATTTATTTTTAAAATATCTATTGTTTAGGTACACTATTTTATACCTTTATAAATTTTTTTCTACACTGGATTTTTCTGGAGATTTTCTAAGCCTTATTTCTTTTTTTAACTAAATCTAACAGATCTGGAGTCATCCAGTCATTATTTTGATGACATTTAATATTTTTTATTGATTGAGATTCTTTTGCTTCCCTCATAAAAGGGAATTGTAATCATGAAAAAATCGCCCTCCGAGATGTTTTCTCATTTCCATCAGTCTGTCTGTTTATCTGTCTGTTCACGGCTGTTAAAAAACTACTCAAATTTTGACCAAAATTTAAGTGTCATATAGGAATGAATTGATAACATTTTAGTAAAAATCTAATATGGCGAAACAAAATGGCAGCCTAGTGAAATGTTAAAAAAATTATTACTAAAAAACTACTTATGCAATTTATCTCAATTTTTGCACAAAAATCAAGTATGTAGGAATCAACTGGTAAAATTTTGATGGTTCTAAGATGGTGGCTTAATAAAATATTTAACAGTTCAACTTAAAAAAACTGCTTAATTGATTGATTTCAAATTGTGTGCCATAAATAATTGTGGTATAGAGATGCTCTAGTTAAATTGTTGTATGAATTTAAGATGGTGGAACAAAATGGTGGCCAAATGAAATGTTTATTATTTATTATTATGAAAAAAATCACCCTTTCAGGTTTTACATATTTTAGTGTCCCTAGATGCCAAAAAATATGTCTGTCAGTTAGCTTAAAAACTACTTACCAGACTGACTTCATATTTTAGTAAAAAACTAAGGGTCATATGAGGATGACATGGTAATATTTTGGTAAAAATTCAATATCCCGGAACAAGATGGCGGCCTAGTGAAATGTTAAAAAATTATTGCTAAAAAACAAATTATCTAATTTACCTCGAATTTTGCTCAAAAATCAATTGCTCCATGAATGGAATCAACTGGTAACATTTTAATAATCCAAGATAGCTAAATAAAATGTGGGCCTAATAAAATATTCAATTCAAATTCATTTATTGTATCAAATTTCAAAGAAATATTACAACGTCAACGTCACACACACAGGTAATAATAAAAAAAACACGAGTCAAAAATTAAAAAAAAAAAAACAAATAATTCGTAATATCAATACATTAGAGTGAAAGAAAAATATAGGTATACATATCTGTCAAACTAAGAAGTTATCAAAAGAACATAAAATACAAGCACAATTATTGATCAGGATTTGTAGAAAAAAGCATTTAATAAAAATTACCCTTTGTTACCCAATTATTAAAGTCAGGAAATGTCATAAAATTCATTTAAGCTGTAGAATGCTTTTAACAGTAGGTAACTTTTCAGCTCTTTTGGAAAATTACTGGTTTCAGGTATTACGTTAATATGATCAGGCAGAGCATTGTAAATCTTTTCACAATTAAAAAAAGGGCACTTTTCATAAAATGAGGTTTTATAACTTGGTACACATAAATTATTGCTTCCACTAGTTTGCATATTATTATAGCAGACCCTGTTTCTAGGAAACTTTTCTATGTTCTTTTTAGTGTGTACTGCAATTTTAAATATATATATATATATATATATATATATATATATATATATATATATATATATATATATATATATATATATATATATATATATATATATATATATATATATATATATATATATATATATATATATATATATATATATATATATATATATATATATATATATATATATATATATATATATATATATATATATATATATATATATATATATATATATATATATATATATATATATATATATATATATATATATATATATAAAGACAGAACCTTTAGTATTCCCAGCTTTTTAAAAAATTCACTACATGACAAATCTAGAGATGCTACACATAACTCTTATTGCTTTTTTCAAAATATACAACAAAACACAAAAATATTCTTTCAGAATCGACTGATCTAAATCAAAACATTATACTGTAGGACACAATAGACTGAATATATGCAAAATAAAACAGTTAAAAAAAAAATCAAAATCGTTTATTTTCATAGACATACAGGATGCATTGGAATTGTCATATAAGAAGATACATTTAAAAAAATAAAATTAAAATAAAATAAAGAAGATACATTTAAATAAAATACAATACGATAGTATGGTCAACAGATATTCTAAAAATCTACACTATTATACAAAGTCATCAAAAAATGAAACAAATAAAATTTGAGAGAGTAAAAAGGATTTGCAGCTAATATGGCCTTTAATTGACTTTTAAACTGAAAATAGTTGGGTTTTTCTTTAATGTATATAGGTAGCTGATTGAACACCGTCAGAGAACTTATCTCAGGTCCTTCCTGCACCTGAGTCAGTGTCACATTGAGCACATAAAGCTTGTCTCCATTTCGTGTTTTGTAATGATTAATATCACTCCATTTCAAATAGCTAAAACGATGTTTAAAAATAATACAAGCACACTGAAGAACATAAAGGTTTATCACAGTAAGTATCTTCTTAGAAGCAAAAACTGGGCGACATGAGGCCGTAAATGGTAGTCGAAACATGATTCTGAGAATTCGCTTTTGACTTATGAGAATCTGATCAACGTTAGCAGAATTGCCCCATGCCAGTAGACCATATGTAATATAGTAAAAAGTCTTAAGTGTGTTAGTGTTGACACACTCTCAACATTAGCATTGCAAAATTAAGGAGAGGTGTTGGTCAATTGAAACTCCCAAGAACTTAACAGATTCTCTTTGCTTGATATTAGTGGACCCATTCGTGATAAGCAGATTCTATCCTGCGGAACTCTTATAGGGGTGAAAAGCATAACATTGGTTTTTCAGCTATTTAGACAAAGTCCGTTGTTCTCACACCAAGTAGATATGTCATGGACACTGCTATTAGCCTTGGCCCAAAGGATTTCATAGTTGTTGGCTTCGACCACCATAAATGTGTCGTCTGCAAAAAGTGTGACAGTTTTATTGTGTCCAAGCTCAGGCGATTGTGCAAGTACCTCATGCCATAGCACGCGCTGTTAATCTTTTTTTCTATAATGTCCAATTGCTTCCTCCTCAACAAATTATCCTCCATCAGTACTCCTAAAAATTTTACTTCCTCCGTTTAAGGAATAGAATTACCATTCAGTGGAACGTAAAACGATTCATAAGGATTCTTAAACCAAAGAAGTACAGTTTTGTCACTATTAAACTACACTAGTCAACCATTTTCCCCACAACCAGGGTAGACTGATCAGAGACCCGCTCTATGTTAAGACTTGAAATGATACATGATGTATCATCAGCATATTGATAAACACCATTTGTGGCCATAAACATGGAAAGTTCATTGCCAAATACAACAAAAAGAATTGGTCACAATATAGACCCTTGTAGCACACCAGCTGCTACTTCAGTCTTCCCAGAAAAAAACAAGTCTTCTGTACCCGATACTCGAGACCTCATGCAAACTCTCTGAGTTCTGTTTGTCAAATAAGACCTCAAAAAAGAAAGTCCGATTCCACGAATTCCATAGAGTTCCAACTTTGTCAACAATACCTCATGATCAATGACATTGAATGCCTTCGAGAGATCAAAATAAATTCCGGCAACAATCGTACCCTTATCTAGTTCATCAAAAAATTATTAAGTGAATTGTTGTTGTTGATAAGTCAGGCAAAAAAAACATACTGAGTTGGGGAGAATATATGACTTCTAATAAAATAACTAAGTAGACGTACATATACTGCGCACTCTACAATTTTGGAAAAAAGCGAGAGCTGCAACTTATTAATTTTGTGTCAGAAGAACTTATTTTGTCTATATTCTTATTTACCCTAAACTGAGAATTAAACATTTCAGATATATCCGCAGGATCTGTTACCTTCTGATTATCTTTGTTAACCAATACAATTTCATTAGACTCATTACTAGTTCCCTGTAAACTTGTAAAATATTCCTTGTTGTTTTGGTTCAATTCTGAGAGTTTATTATTTTATTTTCATTATGACTAACTTTTACGTTTTCTGCATATATGCTTTTTTTTTGTTTATATCTATCTAATACATCCAACAAAAAATATATTATGCTTATCATTAGCATCATGTGCACACAGAATACACATCTTGCCAACTTTCAGATAGAATCCGCCCTCTAAACTTGGACATATTTTCCCCATTCAACTTTCTTTTAAATGTTGTTAAGTTAGTCTTGTACGATTTTGTAGTATTAATTTAAAAAAGCAGAGAATAATGATCAGATATATCCATTTTGTATACTGCTACAGCGGTTTTACTCTCCTCAATATTCAAAAAGAAGTTATATATCTGGGATCTTGCACTACCCATAATTTTGGTGTAATCATTGACTTGGGAGGTCAAGCCATAGGTTGGAAACAAACTTATTAATACAGTTTTATTACTGCTATGTTCCCTAAAGTCAACGGTAAAATCCCTGCACACTATTAATTTTTTGTTAATTGAAAAAAATTCCTGTATTACATCACCCAGTAAGTCACAAAAAATATTTACATCAGACTGAGAGATCTATATATATATTTTTTAACTATAATGTAAGGACATAGCTGATGCATGCATTGGACAAGTGGCCTTTCAGAAAAGTACACTATAGAATGCTCAACATTCCAAATGGTACGAATTCGCAAATATCGTTAAACAAATAAATAATGAAGTCAATAACTCTAAGAAAAATATGTCAGATCAGCAAACAAAAATTACCAACAAGGAGAAAGATTTTCAATTGAAGTAAAGTAATAATAATAATAAAACTACACAACTACATAAACAAAAACGAACATCAATATGGGACAAAAAACATCGCAAAACCAATTCGGTTAACTGCCTTTTTAGCTGCAAAGTGCTTAGCCTGAAAATGTCATATTCTGAGAAGTGACGATTGTAATTGTGAACCAGTCGGTCAACAAATGCACTAAACCCATAATTAGTTCTGCATCATTTGACAAGCCTTTCCATATCAAACTGCAGAGGATTGGAGTATGAGGAGATTGGGGAAAAGAATTTTAAGTCGTCTGTATATAAAAGACATTCAGAAAATTCGAAACAAGATATTATATCATTTATAGAGCAGAAAGAGAACTGGACGAACATGCTAACCCTGTGGGACACCTGATGTCACAAGAATCTCCCTGGAAACTGAACGACATATGTTGACTTGCTGGCGACGATTAAATAGATACGATTTGATCCACTCAAGAAATTTTCCACAAAAAACAGTTTGCTGTAATTTCCATAACAGAAGCTGATGGCAAACACTGTCAAAAGCCTTAGATATGTCAGTGTAAATAACAACAATCTGTTTGCCAGCCTCAACCGATGTCACTAAGTAGTTTTGAAATATTGCAAGATTGGTAGTTGTTGAACAACCACAATAAAAACCATGTTGCATACTCGTAATATAGTGTTTTAAAGACTCAAATATATGATTGGTGATAATTGCCTCTAAGAGCTTTGATATATGTGAAAGTAAAGAAATACCTCTGTAGTTCTTCACATCACTTTTATCACCAGATTTAAAAATGGGCAAAAGGGTAGAAAACTTTCAAAATTCAAGAAAGGAATCCAGATTAATGGATCTCTGAAAAATAATACGTTGAGGCTGAGACAATGACTCACAGAATCGTTGCAATAGAATAGTTCCATCAGGGCCAGCCTTCTCGGAAGGATCAACTTCCTTTATTTTATTAAAGATTTCTGCCTCTGTAAAACAATATGGTGATAGTAACTTTCCTGCATAACTTATTGGATCAATTTTACTAAAATCTAAATTGTGGTGGTAAGTATAGCAAGACTGAAAGTGAGTAGCAAAAGTGTTTGCGATGTTATTTGAACCATTGATTTCTTGCCCGTCATAATTCATAACACTGGGCAGATTGGAATCTCTTCTTAAGTTTCTTACAAATGACCAATCAAGTTATTAGTGGGAAAATAGCCTCAGCAAACTATTCAATCATGAATCTTAAACCGATAGTAGAATTGAACTTTATAATGAGCTTCTATTATGCATATGTTGAATCAAGATTGTCGTATGGGTTAATATTTTGGGGAGGTCACACATCAACAATGAACAGAGTATTTTTGATCCAGAAACGAATCATACGAACTATTGCTAATGCTGCGTACCTTGATCATTAAAAGTTGTGACAGTTTTTTCATTATATCTGTATAATATAAATATGTTTGTAATAGATAATTTTTTATTGTTTAAGACCAATTTATCAAATAATTCGGTAGCTGTGCTAAGACATTCTACTATGCTCTACAAAAGGGGTCTATATTATATGGGCATAAAAGTTTTTAACTGTTTGCCAGATACTTTGAAAGCATGTCATTCTATTAGGACTAGGTTTAAGAAAAGAATAAAACTCTTTTTTACTGATCATCCCTTTTATTCTATAAACGAGTATTTTGAACATAACTCTGAGAGCTGTCAGTGTTGTCATTTACCTAATTAGCATAGTACTTTCTGTTTTAGCTATGTAGTGAACTGAGTGTGTATGCATGTCATGTATGAATTTGTTTAAAGAGTATGTGTGTAATGTAAATATAGTGTATTAGTTTTGATATTGTTGTATCAATTTTATTTCGTTTTTCTTGACTTGATTTGGTTGACGACCCCATGTTATATTGTAAAGTATAAGGTAGTATATCAGATTTGAAAGTATTTAATGTTTTCTGGAATAAGTAGTTCAGTATATTAATACTTATATGGGAAATTCCATTTAAGATGACCTGCGCACATGCAAACTCAAAAGTTTTCTCAATACCGTCAACCCTCGAAGTTTTTCTCACAACATCTACATCCTGCTTGGAATAAATACTGACGCCTCCCCCTCTAGATTCATTACGACAAAAATAACTTACTAAAATATAAAATATAATCATCCAAAGAATACATTTCAACATCATCACTGGTCAGCCAAGTTTCATTTAAGCACAATATATTCGGCTCAAGTGCAACCAAAAGAATATTTAGTTCATTAACCTGATTTCTTATGCTTCTAATATTTATATCCAAGATCTTAAAATCACCACATCTTTGATTATGTCCTGTCACACTCAGCTTTTTCCCAGCACCCTTATTTATTGCTTTATCGACAGTGTCAGTCACTCCCTCAACATTCTTATCATTATCTTCTAAGAAAAACATATCAAATTTGTCAGAAGTATCAATTTGTTCTATTGGGTTATTGGTCCCTTCGAGGATGACATTTCCCAGCTCTTATTCTTTTTTATCAGGCTCCGTGGTCAAATTAACAAAATTCTTCGCAATAGTTTTATGGCTTTCTATCAGGTTTTCATTGTCAATTGTTTTAATAAATATAAGATTTTTGTTGGCCGACTCTAAAGAGACTAAAGCACCATAAATTGAAGAGCAGATATCTGTATTATCTAATCTATGAACGGTTTGAGAATTTAAATCTATAAAACACACAAGCTCTTCTTAAAAAATCAGCCTGAAAAAATAATTTCAAAGTTTTGTGCAAGCATTAAGTGTGATATAGATATAAACTGGTAAAGTTGGAGAACAAATTCAAGATGGCGAAACAAAATGGTGGCCAAATACATTTTTTTAAAAATTAACATACAAATATTCACATTCAACTGACTTTAAATTTTGCAGAAATATTAAATGTGATTTAGGGATAAACTGGTACAAATTTAACATGATGTAACAAAATAGCAGTGAGTGTCAATGTAAAAACTACTTACCTATTGAATTTATTTTAAATTATGCCCAAAAATCAAGTATAGCATAGGTAGACACTAGTAAAATATTGGTAGGAATCCAATATTATGGAATTAAATGACTATGTACTGAACTAAATTGGGCCACACTTCACTATTTCTTATAAGATTTTTCTAATAAAATTTATAATGAGGGATGTTCTGGGTAAAGGAAATTTACCGATTTCTTAGATTTAGTAATTATGGTTATTAAATCATTAAATAAATTTCTAGAGGATATGTTAATTAGGTTTTGAGTATGTTGTTTAAATTTTGTAATGTTTAAAAATTTGTTTTTCAATATAGATTTTTGATATGTCTGGTTTTATATTTTCTTTTATACCAATTATTCATTTTTGATTATCTGATAACACATTATCTTCAACTATAACTTACATGACCTATAAGAGTAGTAGTAGTCTTAGCTACCCTAGTTATATTCTCAATATCTCTCTTATTAACTGAATTTATAATTATTTATAGCTAGTACATTTTCATATTCTTTGGTTATGTGGGAATTTGAATTTAATAAATTGACATTTGTATCACCTATAATAACATGGTTAGTAGGGTATTTATTAATTATAACTTCAAGATGGTTTGAAAACTCGTTACTTTGGTTAGATAGTGGTCTATATATTATGCTTAGTTTATGATTTTTATAACCAGTTGCAATGCATATCCACTGGTAAGGCTTTGTAGGATCACTTCATTCTATTTCACTACATTTAATACCATTTTTGACATACATAGTACCTTTTCCTCTTGAGTCTTAACAAGAGTGCATCGCTGCGTAGCCATCGATGTTGAAGAATTGTGTTTCATGTCTATGAAGCCATGTTTTGACAAGAGGTATTATATCCCATTTAAGGACATCTAATTTGTTTCTAAACTTTGAATATTATATTAGTTTATAGTGATTAGTTTTTTAGATCACACAAAACAATTTGTTTTCTGCTATGTTTTATACTATTTATAATTTTATAATATTTTTATAAAATATTTGAATTTGAAGTACTCAAAAATATATAGGTGCAGCACGTGACAAAATTGTACATGGAAGTACCAGAACAGCACCTTGTTATGGTACATAAACAAACAACAAAACCTACTAAAAACAAGTCAAAAAGCACTGCCTTTACTTTCAGGCAATCTTTACACAATATTGATTGTTTTAATACGCTCATTTTATTTTAATCATAGTGCTTCAAACAACATATCTTTTTATTTCACGTTTGAGAAGTAAACAAACTATTCGCGACTTTGTGGATTACTTCAATTTAAAACTACCAAATTTTATTACACTAAACTTATTTAGCTGTGTCTGTAAATTAGGCACTTAAAAGGTGATTCCTAGTACATGACTTAACAAATAGGTCTTGAAATTGGCCAGTCTGTCAAAATAGGTAAGGTTGCAGCAGCTAGTGCTACAGTTGCATCAGCTGTGTAAAGAATCAATTTTCCTTTGAAATTGTTTGATATTCCTGATATTAAGTATTTTTCGAGGTCATTAATAAAGAATGCAAAAAATAGTTGAGAGAGGACCCCTCCCTGAGTACCCATAACTCACTTTGTGTGTGTGTCAGATAATAGTTGTACTTTTATGTGCCTGTTTGGCTGAAATGACTTAATTCATTTGTTGATATCATTCCTTATGCCTAGAGAATATGGCTTTTTCGCTAAGAAGCCACAGTCAAATTCTCATGTTAATAAAATAGGGCCGTCGTGAATTGGTTTCAATTAGTACCTGCATCAGAAAAAAGAACCAGAAAAGCACCTAAAAAACTAAGACCACCATAATTTCAATAGACATCTCTAAAGCAGTACTAGGGAAGAAATTATAAAAAGGTGGATGAAATAATCTAATAGCTCATAGGAAAAATAATAAACTACCAGCATTCGTACATAGTGCTTATGATGCAAACAAGAGTTCAGTTTTAAAAGCAAATTTATTATGGTGCTGGACAAAAACACTGGGCACATAGAAGTTCTAGCTTCAGAGGAAAGAGTATAGTATTACATCAATAATTTCAGAGAGGACACAAATGTGATAAAACTTAGCAGTCAAAAAACTAATGAAAAGCATTGCCCATTTGAGATCTCTATAGAACTGAAAAATAAAGACAAAATACTTGGTAATGGAATCTGGCCATTGACTATAATGGTAAAATTCAAATTCAAAGGAGAACCTGTGTTTAGGAAGCATGCTCAATATACATGTCACTTGGCACAACCAATCAAAATTGTCAAGATCACCTTTAGCAGTGTTCTTAGCAACTTGAAAAAACCTGGAAAAGTCAGGTAATTCAGAAATCCGACTAAAATTCAGGGAATTTACAAAAAATAATAAAAAGTTTTATACTAACCTGGAAAAATATTAAAATTATTATTTTCACCAGTGTTGCTTGATTGTATTTACCAAAACTTATTTCGTCGCATTTATATAACTATAATTATATTTATCATATATATTATATAACTATAATTTATTTAACATCCCACGTATATTCAGACTTGCCCACGCGTCAAACAGGACTCGGACGACTAGAAAATCGGCTTAAGTAGTGTGACTTTCTAGTAGGAGCATATTATGCTTTAAAAGATTCAATTTTCCAATTCCAAAACAAAATTTGTAAACATTAATTGGACAGTATTTGTTTGTTGAGTCACTGACCTTACTTACTTTTAAATAATCTTATTCATGATATTAATGCCGCTATTCATGATTGTGTGCTTAAGGATAGTAATAAATCGGTATTCCTGTCTTATGATAGTTTTATGCATGTTCATGAAAGATCAACATTCGGCGATCCATCATACAGTAGTAAAAAACTTATTTGCAAATTCTTATCTAAGCACATTTTTTGTTTAAATTCAGAAATTGACAACTTGGTCCCTGCTGAAATTAAAAATAAAAATGCAAATGAACCAAATATAGTGGACAATAATGCTTTTTTAGAATAAACAATACATTTAGTTTTACATGTATGCTTTTAAATATTCAATGCATTAGAAACAAAATTAACGAATTGTCACTATTTTTAGAAAATGTTCATAGCCCAGATATTTTGCTTATTACAGAGCACTGGTTACATGAAAATTAATGTATTGGCCTTCCAAACTATAAGTTGGTTTCTAAATATTCAAGACTAATTTCTGTACGTGGTGGAACAGCCATTTTTATACAAAATAATTTTTCACAATATTCGTTTTTGAATTATAATAAGTTAGATGCAATGTTGGTCGAGAAAGAATTCGAATTTTGCATTGTTCACTCTCTCGGATTAAAACTGTTTATTGTTTGCATGTATAGACCACCAAATACAGAATTGTCTCTGTTTATAACTAGGTTAGAGTGTCTTTTAACTGAACTTCCTTCACAAATGAATGTTATTTTAGCTGGTGACTTAAATATTAATTATGTAAATTAATCTAATTTAGGTATGCAAATGTTAGATAACTTACTTGACTCCCTTAATTTAAATATGCATGTTGCTGAACATACTCGAATGACCAAATATTCTGCTACATTGATTGACTACATGTGCTCCAACATGCAAAACGATGCTGTTACTTGCTCTGTGATGAATGCTGGTCTTTCAGACCACGAAGCTGTATTCTGTGAATTTGGGATTACCACAAAATCTAAGCACAGTAATAAGAAACAGCTAAAATGGCATTTTACTAAGCGAAATTATCATAGGTTTTCCCAGTTATGCTTAACTGTTCGATGGAATAATATATTAAATTCTGAAAATCCTCTTGAACAATTTTACCGTTTACTTTGTAATGTGTTTAATGAAGCACTCAGAATGGTTAAAAACCGTAAAAGGAAATGTTGGTTTACATCGGGTCTAAAGGTGTCTGCCCAAAATATGCGTTCCTTACATACTTTAAGAAAATTTTTGTTTGATAGTACTGTTTTCATGGATTATTACAAAAAATACCGTTCTTTATACAGATCAACTATCAACTTGGCAAAAAAGATATATTTCTCAAAAAAAATTGAAAAATCCCATAACAGGCAAAAGGAATGTTGGAGAGTTGTTAATGACTTAATAGGCAGAAGCAGTGCTGCTGTGGAATATAATATTAATGCAGACCGACTGAACTCCTTTTATTGCACCATAGCTGAAAAATTAGCCCAAAATATATGCCAAAGAGGTGATCCATTAGAATATCTTAAACATAGTGTCATAAATGACACCTTCTATATATTACCAACTAATCCCAAAGAATTAATTGAAATTTTTAAGGATATTAAAAATGTCAAAGCTTCTGATTGGGACAATATTACTGTAAGAGTACTGCTAAGGCTTCCACATTATACATTAATTACGTTAGCAGAAGCTATTAATTCGTCATTCTCATGTGGAGAATTTCCATCGGAACTAAAATTTGCCACAGTTGTTCCAATTTTTAAGGGGGGTGAAACTGATTCTCCGTCCAATTTTAGACCGATTTCTCTGTTACCCACCTTGTCTAAAGTTATAGAGAAACTCATGAAAAAGAGGATGCTATTCTTTTTAAAAAAAACGTAATATTCTCAACATACACCAATTTGGGTTTCAATCATCGTTGTCTACAGATAATGTTATATTCAATTTTCTGGAGGCGTTGTATGGACGTTTGAATGACGGAGAGGTTGCTGCTGCGGTATTCTGTGATGTAACTAAGGCTTTTGACTGTGCTGATCATGGAGTATTGCTCAGAAAGCTTGAAGTTTATAGATTTAGGGGGAGGCCTATGCTTGGTTTCGTTCCTACTTGGCTGACCGGGTGTCAGATTGTAAGTGTCAATAATGACCAGTCTAACAGGTTAAACATTTCTGCAGGTGTTCCGCAAGGGTCGGTTTTGGGCCCATTGCTTTTTCTATTATATCTAAATGATCTGCCATTAATCGATATCCAAGGTTCATTCACAACGTTTGCAGATGACACAACTATCTTATGACACCAACCGTGATCCCAACCAGTTGGAGCAAATTGTTAGAAGGGATTTGGATCAAATAAAAGACTGGTCTAATTCATATTCACTTATATTGAACATAACAAAGACAAACATTATATCTTTCAAATGCTCAATAAATGGTGTCAAAATGAATAAACAACCAATAGGTACCTTAAATGTTAATAAGTTCTTGGGTCTCTATATTGATAACCTCAAATTTGTGCTATTTGTTTTGAAATAACCGAATATTATGATTCATGTAGACCAAATACATGTTCCCACATTTTTTGTTTAAAATGTATTTTAAGATGGAATGATGAAAATTGTTGTTCTATAATGGTAAACAATTGTCACTTAACCTGAAAAGGGTAGCCTGTAATTGGGGAGCCGGGATTTGAGTCTCGGGACTTCAGGGGTCCGGGGATAGGGGAGGGGAGGGGGAAGGGAGGGGTAAGGTCGTTGCTCGGCTTGGGAAAGTGGTTATCGTTCAACTTTAAGTAGGACATATGTGATCAACTTTTTCATATAAAATCGCCTCAGCGAAGAGACGAATGCAATTGATTTCTGCATTCACACTGTGCAGGGCTCACGAGTTTTCTGGTGTTTTCATTGTGTCTATTTGGTAATTTTTTAATTTTTATTTATATTTCTAACATTTTTAGTTGGCAAAATTTAATTCTTATTTATATTGGTGACATTTTTATTTATATTTGGGACACTTTTATTTGGTATTTTATTTATTATTACGATTTTTTTCATAATGGACAATTTTTTGGCATCGAGTAGCAAAATAATTGACAAGGACTTTGACTTATACACATGTACTCAAATGCAAAATTTTGCAAATCGACAAAACAATGAAACAGACGTATTTACAACTAGTCAACAACAAACTATTCAGGACTTGAATGAAATTATTTACAATAGCCAAGTTCAGAATAATGCCAACAAACACAACAACGAAAAATATTTATTTACAGCTACTCAACAACAAACTCTTGACGATCTTAATGACATTATTGACAACAAAACGGACTTAATTACAACAAAAACTAAACAAACTCTTGAAGAACTGAATGACGTTGACGAAAATCAATTCGAAAATTCTAGTTATGAGGATATTGTTTGTTTTCAAAAATCTAATCCAAATTATTTAACATTAAAATCGCCAATTAATTCTCCGACACCAATTTGCTCTCCCTTTTTGTTTAGTGAAAATTCTGATTCGGAAGAAGAACAAATTGATCAAAATTTAAGTTCGGCTATATCTCCTATTAATTCACCATATGATATTGTAAATTCTGATTCGCAAGAAAAACAAATTGAAGTAAATTTAACTTCGGATATTTCTCTTAATAATTCACCAGTTGAGCAAAATTCAATTTCGAAACCATCATTTATTATTTAAAAAAAAAAATTAAAATTAATAAAAATAATAAAAAACAAGTAGCAAACCTTAAGTGTCTGGGTTTCGCTATTCAAAATTTAACTGATTTGATCACAATTAAACAGGGAGACGCAAGTACGGTGAATTATGTTAAACAGGCCTTTGACAAATTAGTTGACTCATTTGAAGAAATGGATTCATAGTCAATTAATTTCTATTGCTTTTTTCAAAATTTGACTATAACTAAATAAAAATGCACAATATTAATTTTATTATTATTATCCAGAAAACTTCAAAAATGCAATTGCTTTTTTCAAAATTTTACTATAACCAAATAAAAATGCACAATATTAATTTCATTATTATTATCTAGAAAACTTCAAAAATGCATAAGTGTGTAACATGTAATAAAGTCTTCACTAGAAAGGATAATTTATTGCGACATATTAAAAAACATGTTTGCGGAAATTCCACAACACTCACTAGTTGGTTGAAACAACCAAAGCTTATTAAAGGTAAGAACATTTTATTTTTCATGTTTTATTTTATTTTGTAAAATATTTTTTCTTAATTTATAGTTTATACAAATATTGTAAAATATTGTAAAGAATGCAAGAAAAATATAAACCAAAGTCTATGGGGTGGACATCTTCGATCTAGTGTGCACAAGAACAATTTGAAAATAGGCTTGGAGGAAGGTGTTGAAATTATCAAGTCGGCATTCAGGGAACGAATAAAATCTTATAGGATTTCCTCACCCCAAAACTTCATAAATGTGAAAGAATATTTTCAACATTTGGAATACAAAATTGTACATCTAATAGATCAGGAACTCCAGAAACATAAATGTATCAAGCTAAATATGGAACTGTTCGGTTTCTATTTTAACCCCATCAACGACAGCTATGATGTCAAATCTTTTAATGCGCCGTTCCAAGTCATTTGCCAGGGAGATCAGACAAAAGAACTTTTAGAGCAAACCTGCACCATTATTGTCCAGAAAGCTGACGAATTTGCAGAAAGAGATTCAGGTAAAGAATTTACTTTCTATTTTACAACAGCAACAAAAAAAAGTAATTTTTTAATTTTTACGTTGCAGGATGGGTTTTGATAAATTTACTTCATTTGGAAATTAATGTTAACAAACACAATCCGCTGAGAGCCTCATCTTTTATCGAACTTCCTCAAGAGATCAAGGGACGTCAAGCTGTGATCAACATTAGGAATGATGACAACTTTTGCTTCGCCTGGGCAGTTGTGTCTGCTCTTCACCAACCAAGCGGATTAGATTTTGAAACTTCATCCTACCCACACTACTCTTCTGTTTTGGATATGTCAGGTATAGAATTTCCAATGTTGCTAAAGAACATTAAGATTTTTGAAGAAAAAAATAACATTTCTATTAATGTATATGGATTAGAAATTATAAATCCTAAAAAGGGGTATGAAGTAATTGGTCCACTTTATTATTCATCGAATAAAAAAAATCAACATGTCAATTTATTGTTAATAAGTGATGACGATGAAAAAACTTTTCATTATTGCTATATTAAAGATTTATCAAAATTAGTTTCTACACAAATGTCTAAACATGACGGAAAAAAATATATTTGCGACGGTTGTTTACAATATTTCCCTACAGAAGAAAATTTATTACAACAAAATAGCTATGATTGTGATCATTTACGAATTAACCTACCTTCTAAAGAATTAATAAAAGATAAGTTTGGAAACTATTCATATGATAATATTTTGAAATTTGTAAATTATCATAAACAAATGAAAGTTCCTTTCGTGGTGTATACAGATTTTGAATGCATTTTAAAGCCTTTAAATAATGACAATGTTGACAAAAATCCTAATACTTCATACACCTTAAAACAATATGAACATATTCCACATTCATTTGCCTATTACATTAAATGTTCCTTCGACGATAGTTATTCTAAATTTGAAAGATATAGAGGTCAAAATTGTGATATTTATAAATTCTATAAATTCTTTAGAAAGAGACGTGTATAACATATAAAATAAATTTTTAAAGGTTCCTAAAAAGATGATTCCTTTGAACGAACTGGACAAAATTTATCATAATAAACCTCTTTTAAATGACAGGGTTGCAGATCATTGTCATATAACTAATAATTATGATCTGCAACATAAATTACATCTATTTCTTAAAAAAATTATGCTTATTTCTTAAAAAATTATGCTTAAACAAAGAACAACTAACAGTTATCGCACAAAACAAGGAAAAATATATTTCATTTGAAAAGCTTATTCATGTGGATAACTATTTTGATAAAAAGACACAAAAGGCTAAGAAAAAAAATTATCGTTAAGGTTCATTGATTCTTTTCAATTTCTATCCCATTCTTTATCAAAACTCTCTGAAAGCTTAAAAGATGAACAATGTAAAGAAATAAAAAAAATTTCAATGATGAAGGAAAATTTAAACTTATTCGCCAAAAAGGCGTATTTCCTTACAATTATATTGATGATTATTTAAAATTAAAAGAAACAACTTTACCTCAGAAAGAGCAATTTTATAATACTTTAACGGATGAGCACATCAGTGATGCAGAATATCAAAGAGCTGTAAAGGTTTGGCAATTGTTTAAATGTGAATCTCTTGGTCAATACTCCGACCTTTACTTACTCTCTGATACTTTACTTTTGGCAGATATTTTTGAAAATTTTAGAAGCACTTGTTTATCCACATATAAGCTCGATCCAGCTCATTTTTACACTTTTCCAGGTTTATCCTGGGAGGCGTGTTTGCGTTATACTGGAATAGAGTTAGAATTGTTAACAGATCCAGATATGATACACTTTTTCAAAAAAAGCGTTCGCGGTGGTGTGAGCTCTTGCATTTGTAGAAAATCTGAAGCTAATAATCCATTTCTTTTAAATTTTGATCCTTTAAAGCCAGCTAAATACATAATTTATTATGATGCAACAAATTTATATGGTTATGCAATGTCACAGCACATGCTAACGGGAGATTTTGTTTGGTTAACAGATAAAGAAATCAACGACTTAAATATTATGAATATTTCTAAAAAATCTAATAAGGGATATGTTTTAGAATATCCTACAAGTCTACATTCCTATCATATCGATTTTCCGTTTTGTCCTGAAAACTTTAAACCGCCAAATTCTAAATGCATAAAATTAATACCCAATTTAAATGATAAATCAAAATATGTTATTCACTATCAGTTATTAAAACAATGTTTGGAGCATGGACTCAAGTTGACTAAAGTTCATAGAGTTTTACAGTTTTCTCAATCTGATTGGTTGAAAAAATATATAGACTTGAATTCAAGATTAAGAAATGATTCAAACAATGAATTTGATCGTAATACTTACATAATAAGCAAATAATAGTATTTATGGCAAGACTATGGAAAATGTTGATAGGAGAATTGACGTAAGACTTGTTACAGAGTGGGAAAAAAATAGAAGATGAGAATTTAATTGCAAAACCATATTTCAAGGACTTAACAATATTTTCTGAAAACGTGGTAGCTATTCAAATGCAAACGCTTCAAGTTACTTACAATAAACCAATATATGTAGGCTTCTCAATATTAGATATATCTAAAACTGTCATGTATGATTTCTTTTATAATTTTTTAAAACCTCTTTATCAGGAAAATATTTCACTTTTATACACCGATACCAATTCGTTCATTTTAGAAGCCACAACTCCAAATATTTATTCTGACATGATAAAAAATATTCACAAATTTGATACATCTAATTATGAATTTGGTAATATTCATGAAATGCCTATTACAAAGTCAGTTATAGGAAAATTCAAAGATGAATATGCTGGTGAACCCATTACTGCTTTCTTTGGTACTGGAGCAAAAGCATATTGTATTAAAACGGAAAATACTTTAACAAAAAAAGCAAAAGGTGTTAAGAAAAGTGCCATTAAAAAGCAGTTGGATTTTATTCATTATAAAGATGTTGTTGAAAATCATTCTAAAACCTTTTGTTCAATGTATGTTTTTCGATCTAGACAACACACAATTTTCACCGAATTAATTAATAAATTGGCTTTGAGTTCTGAAGATGATAAGCGGTATAAAATTCCCTATAGTTTTAATACATTAGCTGGGGGACACCAAGATATTGCTTTGTATCAATGGAATGCAGAACATGAAGATTTAGATATATTTATGTAGATATTATAAGGAATTTAAATTTGTTGTTTTTGAAACCAAAGTTAGTCTTTATAAGTCTTTCACAAAATGTGCTTAGAAACTTTTGACAAAGAAATTGATAACAGTTATTTTGAAACATATGAAAAACGACTTTCCACTTTTAAGAAATGGAAAGGAAAATTGAGGCCAGAAGTGTTGGCTGGAGCTGGCTTTTACTATATTTCAATCAATGATATTTGTAAATGTTTTTATTGTGGTATTGAAATTTTTGATTGGTTAAGTTATGATGATCCTATTGTGGAGCATAAGAAATTTGCTAGGAATTGTGATTTAAATAACTGTTTATGGAAAAATAGGAATCGAATAATTGTAACCATTCAAAATAAGTCTTCACGCTACACATTTTATATAGTATTATTAATATCCTTATTTATGAACTTTTACATATTTTTAAATTAAGTATTTTATTGTTATTTTTTTACATGTGCTTTTGCTTTCGTGGTGAAAGTATCTGCTTAATGTTAATAAATTTGGAATATAATTATTAATTTGTTTCAATGACTATCAGTAGATCGCAATTCATTCTTCTTTATTTTATTTTCCAAAATGTTTTCTATGTTCATCATCCCCCTGGCGTAACACAGTGTGAAATATGTTTTTCTAATAAAACAGACGTCACTCTAAGTAAATATTGTAAATTTATGAAAATTGGATTAATTAACAATAGTACAATTAGTTGGATGGAACGAATAAATGGAGATGAAAATGCAAGTAAATTTTTTAAAATTTTGTATCATCCAAATCGATCTATTTTTGATACAAATTGGATTGAAAGGTTAGAGTTTAAAAATAATCAGTTACAAATTATAACCCCCAACCATACCAATTATTATGACGGATTCAAAAATTATTACTTTTCCATCATTAGTGTTACATTAAACTTTGTATTATTTTTATACATTACCATTTTAATTATTTATCTTTATTACAAATTTCAAACTGGAAATCTATTTTTTCATTAATCCATTTTAATCGAAACTTTAAAGAAAGTGGGGATGAGAATATTTAAGTACAAGAATAACGCAATATGTTTCAGTCTCGTTTAGTCATTATGAACAACGCCGTGGTTCATAAGCCTTTAGAAACGCTTCTTAATTCACAAATTTATTTTTTAAATAATTCTTTGTCAAAATTTGTTCTTGTTGGCATTAGTTTAAATGATTTTTCTCCAAAAATTGTAATTGGTGGAAAAACTGGATTTTTAATCGCACTAACCGAAGAAAATTGGAAAGACATTTGTGTTCATCAAGGAATTATTGTAAACAATTTCTACTTTCCTCAAGTTGATCAAACCAGTGTGAAGATAAACAACATTCATCTGCAGGTCCAGAAAATAAATGATATCCTTGTTCTGCAAATTACAAAAGGCCCACACTTCATATACTTAGGACAAGAGTCTTTGGACAATTTGTGGCGATTGAAAGAAATTATTGATTATAGATTATCTATAATTAAAAGGCAAGAGTTCAATACATATTTCAAAATAATATTTCAGCTGATTGTGGCGACTTGTGTACGCATGTTTATAATATAATAAGTCCAACACAAAATCCTAACAGTGAAAATGTTTCAACTATGATGGAATTACTTGCTTTATATCCTGAAGAAATGGAAAACAAATTGAAGCAAAATGGAACAAAAAGAAAATATTACGAAGAAAACAATGAAAATGGATCAAAAAGAAAATATTACGAAGAAAACAATATATTTTTTGGAAGAGAACAATAAGGTGCATGTGTTAGTGAAGTGGAGCTTTGCTTACAGACAAGCCCGTAGGAGTAACTTTCAGATGTGGTACTTAGATAGACTCCGTTTTGAAAAAAGAATAAATGATTGTAAACTTATTCTAGATTCGATATTATCTGAGGAACATAGAAATAAAATATATTTGACACGTTTTAATAAAAATTGTATTTGATGTTTTACTTAATAAAATTTTAATTTCTCAAATGTGAATTTTATTTGAAATTATAATTGTAATGTGTAATTGTAATTTGTATCAGCTAAAGCATAAAGTGAGGAACAGAAATAAAACAAATTTAACTAAAATTTAATTTCAATTTAATTAAACAATATTTTTTTTATCGATCCATGTATTATATTTTTTATCAAGTCCTAACCATTTCACATAAACTCCTTTCCTTTCCTTCTCAAAATCTTCTCAATAAGATACACATTGGTATGCTTTACTTTTAGTAATTCTTGCTCATAAAAACCACCCAGAATGTCCTGATTATCTTCGTCTTGAATTAAATATGTCTAGGGGTTTGTCATCTTAACTTCTTTAATGTGGAACATCTCATTTGACCAACTTGGTGTGTAACCTTTCGAAAATGCCTCTCGATGCTTGTTTATGCGTACGTGATCACCCACTTTAAACTTTGGAGATTTTATATCTAATGTTTTAGCATGAGTAAATGCAGATTTCAAGATTCTCTTTTCATTTGTTTTATTTACTTGTTTTGGCTTCATTCCTATTGAAGAATGTTTTGTATTGTTATATTCTTTTACAATATCCGCTAATATATTAAACCATTTGTAATTTCCTTGAATGCTAAATATTTTCCACATATTATTCTTTAAAGTCCTGTTCACTCTTTCTACTATACACGCTTTCAAATTGGAAAACGTGCTATAATAGTTAATTCGAAATTGTTGCATCAAATTTTGAAAATTTACATTGAAAAACTCTCTCCCTTTGTCCGTTAGCAAGTTTTTTGGTGGAGTTTTTGCACTGATTAATATTTTTTTCATTGCCGCTGTTACGTCTTTTCCAGATTTAGATTTTACCGGTTCGGCCCAAACATACTTAGAAAATACATTTATGGTAATCAAGATATATTTAAATCCCTTTTTAAATCCGGCATAGGGTAACATTTCAACCAAATCAGCTTGAAAAAGATCATTTAACCCTTTCACCACCACCCTTCTGCGTTTGTAGTTTCTTCTAGTAGGTTTATGTAATTCATTAACGACTTGTTGTTTAACGGTTGACATGACAACAAACTTGTTTATTCAATTTAAAGGAAGTTCAATTTCTATGTTTTGTAATAATTCGAAATATAACTTTTATATGTTTTTTCCCATTCATTCAATTTATCAATTTGTATTGTATAACTTTTTTCATTTAAAACTTTACTAATTTTAGTAATCTCCCTTTCTAAAGCATTAAAGGAGTTTTTTATTTCTCCAGTTAAGAAAGTAGTTGATCTAATATCACTATTTTTGAATTCCTCCTCTGTTTTATTTAATTCTTGTTCTAATTCTTAATTACACTAGACATTATCTTTCCAAAGGAAATATATTGTTGTTTTTCTTCCAAAGAGCGTTGGTCAATTGTTCTACTGTTAAGAATACTATTTTGATTTCTTTTTTTTTCATCATCTAACCTTTTTATAAAAGTTCTTAATTGTTTAATCTTTTCCTTGTGTTTTTCAATTATTACTTCTTTTATATTTGTTTCCATTATTTTATTAATTTTGTTGATATCATCACTTAATTTTTTGTCTTCCTTTTTAACATGTTCATTTAAAAATTGCAAATCTTTACTTATTTGATTTAGCGTTAGCAACTGTTTATTAACGTTTTCAATTGAGGTATAACATCCTTTAATTTGGTTTTCATACTTTAAAAAATTTTCATCAAAAACCTTAAGCTTTTTAGCAAAGATTTCATTATTTGTTTCATTTTCACCTAATCTCCTTTTTAAATTATTAATGTCAATTATTCCCTCTTGATTTTGTTTAATAAAATCTGACTTAAAATTGTTGAGAATTTTAATAATATTTGAATAAATTGTGTTTTCCAAAGAAGCAGAATTTATTAATTGACGTTTTGAAATATGGCGTCCAAATTTATCAACTGTCATGTTGAGCTTTCATTAAACAACAATATGATTATATTTAATAGCTGTTTTTATAGTATAACTTTATCTTCTCTTAATTCTTCAATAATAGAGATAATCTCGTTACTATGAGCATTATTTCCCGCATCACTTGATGAAATTAATAAACGTAGCCTATCAACAATTTCGTTTACATTATTCTAGTATTCATAGTCTGTATTTGATCTGTTTGTTTTCAAAATTAATCCTTTTCCTGTTGTTTTGGCTCTAGTTGTTCTAAACGGAGGTTTTGGTTTGTTAAATGCTGTAACTAATCTTTGCAAGGTTTTTGTCTTTGTAATCCCCTTTCTTTGTAAATATGGTCCTATTATTGTAACATATTTGTGTGATGTATTTCCTTGAACTTGTTCATTTGAATCAAAATTCCTACGATATACATTTGTTTTAGCTAGAATGTTCATGTAATTATCTAAATCTTCCTTCTTATAACCTTTCGGTTCTTTTTTGAAAAGCAATTCGTATAAACCTGGCGTGCCTGTGTACGTTATTCCTCCCACTTTAATGTCTTTTCCAATAATTTCTACCGGTATCTGTGTTAAACCAAAAGAAAACTTATCCGTTTGGAGGTCATGAACTATTCTATAATAATGGTCAAATTTATTTTGTGTATCTTTCACACCCTCATCAATATATGATCTGGGTAATTCATGAAAATCTGCTAAGTAATCTTTATATGACGGTGTACCAACATAGGTTTGAATTGTTTTTCTAGTTTGTTCCAATATGTCTGACAAGTTTACATTTGTTGTTGTCTCACTAGAAGGATCTGAAGTTTCCGCTATAACAGTTGATGTCAATAGTTGTACTACAGAAGAGGAAGAAGTGATCCTACTGTCATCTAAAAATGTTGGTAGTTCTGTGGGGAGTCACGGAGTTTTTCCTGTTTTCTGAGTTTTCGTCGGAGTTGATGTTTTATAAAGCTTTGTAGGTGTTTTGAATTCTTCATACTTTGAAACTCTTTCTTCTTTTAAATCGAATGGTTCGGATTTACCAATATTTGAAATTAGCTGTTTAAGAGGTTGTGTTATTGGTCTATAAGTTTGTTCTAATTCAGACTGAGCGGTAGAAGTAGCTAATTTCAAGCTTCGATATTTCTGCTTCACGGCTTGTCTCGATTTTATTAATTCTCTAGCTAAACGTCTATCCATGCTGTACAAGTTTTAAATGAAATAAAACTGCAAATTTTTCACTTTTATAAATATATAAAGGAATCGAATTTACTCCTGTATCTGCCGTGATTTACTTCACAATCTTTGTCAATTATAAGAAAGCCATATGGATCCATCCAACAGTTAGCACAAATATTTTTAAACTGATCAAATGTCATATCCAATATACAGTGATATATGTTATATATATGTTTTAAACTCAAACAGTCCTGTTTAAATAAAATTAATAAGTTGGAATTTTCTCGAATTAGACGTTTAAGGATTGTGGAATATCCTTGAAAAATAAAAAAATAATCAGTGTTTCTATGCCTTCCATGCGTGAAATAGTCCCCAATAATAGATTGATTATGACAAGGAATATCGTCAAAAATGATAACGGAATTTGGCTTTATCTCATGAGGTGAAATAATGTTCTCATCGCTATCGTATTCAAAGTATCCAATTTCTTTCATAGGCTTTAACAACTTTCTTAAATATTCATATTTTGGTTGATCTAATGACTTTGAATAAATATAGACATTTTCAAACCTAATTCCGTTAGGATGCTCGAGCAGTGTAAGCATAACGTTGGTTTTACCGCTACCACTGCAACTAACTATGAGTCCTCTTTTTGAACCACCGCAAAATAAGTCACCATGCTTTCTCAACTGTTTACTTAAAATTTTTTCGTCATGATTATTTACTGGTAAAGAGAATTTTTGTTTTTCAATCCTCATTCTTAATCACACTAGTAAATATTTTTAGCTGTAAAAGTATTTATACCAGAAAAATGTCAATGTGTTTTTAGTATAAAAAGAACTTCAATGACTGTGGGTCGGCCTAAGTTGAAAAAAACTATCAAAAGACGTAATAGAAAAGGCTCTGGTTTAGTAAATAAATTAATTAATAAACTACCCTTCGAAGTTCATATACCAGGATATAATTATTGTGGTCCAGGCACCAACTTGGAGAAAAGATTAACTAGAGGTGACGTTGGTATAAATCCATTGAATTCCGCTTGTAAAGAACACAATATATCATACTCTCAGACTGAAGATTTATCAAGAAGACACATATCTGACCAAATATTAGAAAAAAAAGCCTGGGACAGGGTAAAAGCTAAGGATTCTTCTATTGGTGAAAAAATTGCAGCTCTAAGTGTTGCAGGAATAATGAAAGGTAAAAGAAAGTTCGGTTTAGGATTTAAAGATAAAAAAGGGGGTAAACTTAAATCGAGAAAAAAACGTATCATTCGAACACCCAAAAAAGTTGGAGGATTTCTACCTCTTTTGTTTCCCCTTCTTGGCGCCCTGGGTGCACTAGGTGGAGGCGCGGCAGGAATTGCTAAGGCAGTAAATGATGCTAAAGCAGCTAAACAGCAACTAGAAGAAATACATAGGCATAATATTGCAATGGAAAATGCTTCTAAAGAAGGCAAAGGATTATATATTAGACCATATAAAGGAAAAGGACTATTTATTAGACCTTATAAAGGAGGATCAGTCAAAATGAAAGCAATCAGACAAAAAAAAAACTCAAAATAAGTTTTCCAAAAAGAGCACTTACGGGCAATGATATTATTAAATATGTAAAGCTGTTAAAAATAACTGACTTTAGAGGTGTTTTTATGCTCGATGAACTTCCAAAAAAAATTAATCTGAAAGAGTGTGGTATTGTAAATTTGGATAAAAAAACAAAATAAAGGATCTCATTGGACTGCTTATATTAAAAATAACAAAAATGTAATATATTTTGATAGTTATGGACCATAAAACCACCTTTTGAACTTCTCAAATATTTTAATTCGAATGGCAAAGTGGATGTATTTTATACTTATGAAAACAAACAAAAATTTAATTCATATAACTGTGGTCAACTATCCCTAAAATTTTTGCAAAAAAATATATAAACTCGTTATTTGTTGTAATATCTCATTCATAAATAAACTGCAATGTTTACCACAATTGCCATATCAGGAAACAGTTCTGTTTTGTCTGCTGATTTTAATCCGCCCATATGTTTAGAGGATGGAAAACAATATTACCTGGGTTTAGCTGATTTTGAAACGTTTATGACTATTCCCAATATAAAAGAAGGATATAATAAATTTTATATAGATAATAAAGTAATTGTTATTCCCGACGGAACTTATGACATTACAGATATAGAAACATACATAAAAGAAAGTATAGAAGATTTATTTCCGAATGAAAAATTTTTTTTTCTTTTAAAAGCAAATGTTAACACTCTAAAAACTTTTTTAATGTGTAGTAGAAAAATTGATTTTACCAAGGAAGATTCGATAGGAAAAATGTTGGGTTTTAATAGCAGGATACTAGAAGCTATGAAAGAGGAAGAATCAGATAATGTTGCAAAAATAACTAAGGTGAATGCTATTGATATTGATTGTAATATTGTAATATTTGTGTCGGTTCTTACAGTAATGGTAAACCTGTTCATATTATTCACCAGTTTTATCCAACTGTAGCTCCAGGCTATAAAATAGTGGAATCTCCTTTGCCCATTTTGTATTTTCCATTTAGCGTCAAAGCAATTAACAATATAACCGTTAAAATAGTTGATCAAGACAGAGAACTTATCAGTTTTAGAGGAGAAACTATAACAGTAATGTTACATTTACAAGCTAGTGACATATAAAATGGTTGTTAAATATAATAGAGCCCTTGGAATGAGACTTGCACCTACCATATCAACAAAGTAAAAACTTATAAAAAGAAAAAGACTAAACAACAGTTCAGTATCAAATCCAACACCAACAAGTTAAGACGAGATAACCGTAAATTTCTCACATTTTTGGGTTTCACTGTTTTAAAATAATGAACATATTAAACGTAAACGAAAAGCTTTATGTAGACAATTCCATCGTTAGTTCAGAGCTTCACACATATCAACCATATATTTCTTCAAAATTCAATTACAATGATGAAATAAGGATCCCAATTCAAGAACTCGATGCTTACACTCCACCATCAGATAGTTTACTTTATATCGAAGGAAAATTAACTAATACAGAAGATAAATATAAGAAAGAATTGCTATTTATTAACAATGGTATAGCCTTTTTGTTCAGAGAAATCCGCTATGAACTAAATGGAATTACTATAGATTTAATAAGAAATGTTGGATTAGCATCAACCTTAAAAAGCTACCTTTCCCACAATACCAACGAAAGTTTAAAACTGGAAAATGCAGGCTGGTTTCCACATCGAAAAGAAGGTGATAAAATTTTAGTTAATAATGATGGAAAATTCTCCGTATCCATACCACTAAAAATGCTTTTAGGATTTTTTGAGGATTACAGAAAAATTATTATTAATATGAAACAGGAATTAGTTCTTATTAGATCAACTGATGATTTAGATGGTGTTATCTTCAAAGAAGATCCGGCACACCCCGTTAGTGCTCCTGACACTCCATTGGTTACTTTCGATAAAATTTATTGGAAAGTTCCTCACATTCTAGTTGATATGCCACAACAACTTGCTCTATCAAAAATATTAGAATCAAATAAAGATATATTGATAGGATTTAGTAGTTGGGAACTTGTTGAATATTCTTCTCTAACTGAAACAACCCTTCACACATGGCCGGTAAAAACAACTAGTAAACTAGAAGCTCCTCGTCATGTTGTGATTGGCTTTCAAGAAAACAGAAAAGGGAAAATTACTAAAGATATGAGTAAATTTGTCAATATTACCTTGTCAAATATTAGAGTATTTTTAAATTCTGGAAGATATCCTTATCACGATTTGTACTTAAATTTCGAAGAAAACAAATTTTCTGCTTTATACGAAATGTTTGCCAACTTTAGATAGTCTTACTATGGTGTTCCAAATGAACCCATTTTTAATCCTGAACAATTCAAAAACATTAGTCCTATTACACATATTGATTGCTCCCATCAAAAAGAAACAATTCATTCGGGATCCGCAGTAATGAGAATTGAATTTGAGACACACAATGCAATTAAAAAAGATACTTCTGTTTATTGTCTTATTTTACATGACAAATTTTTTAGCTACAACCCTCTTACTAAAATTGTGAAACAATTATAAACTTTATCCCCACTCTTTTCATACTTCGATTTATTTTAAAGGCATTTTCAAAAGCTTTTAGTTTTAGTCATGACATCAAAACTACAACAACAAATTGAAAAATTGAACTGAAAAAGAAATTGCAAATTATTCATGTAAAAAAATTTGCTGCTTTGAAAATATGAGATTGGTTATGGATATGCAAAGATTCAAGGATGAAAAAAATTAATTTATACCAAAAGAGTTTGCAGCTTTTGATGGTTATGAAATGACTCATTACATTTTTAAAAAGCCTTTTCCAATGGAGTTTCTTTCACCTGATTGTCACAAGCAAGCGGTATGGCTAATGAAAAATCATCATTGTATACATTGGAATAATGGATTTACTCCATTACATCATTTCCCAAAAATAATTGAAACACTTACGAAGAAAGCAGATTTTGTTTTTGTAAAAGGAACCGAAAAAAAGGATTTTATAGAGAAATATTCTAAAAAGCCTGTGATTGAAATAGATGAACAACCAGCGCTAAAGCTAATGGAACCAAAATGCTTCTATCATTCAAAATCACCTTGTATGTGTGCTTTGACAAATGTGTTATTTTTATATGAAAATTGTTTTATGAATGAATAAAAATATAAAAAAACTTAATTACATTTTTATTTTGCATTAACTAACCATGATTTAATACAATTAATATGATACCTTAAATCTAATTTTCTAAACTCATTTAAAAGTTCATACTCATTTTTATATTTTAAATAATCATTACAAAATTTAGCAGCTAATTTATATTGTTCCATTCGATCTATATTCTTAACGTATGCTGACAAATCTTGTGCCTCTGCGTCTTCTTCGCCTACAATTGATAAATATTGGAAGTATGCAGCAGATTTAATAAACTCTTCATACATTTCAGTAACCACTTGCTCCATTGTGAATATTATTAAATTTATTCTTCCTTCTCAATTTCTTGAAGAATGGTGTCCTCGTCAATAAATTTCTTTAAGTCTTTTAAATAGTAACCAAAGCCAATATCTTTTAGATCTCGAATAAGTTGAAAAACATTTAATGTTTCAAAGTATTTGTTGCAACAGAGGGCAGTCTTTACGAATTCCGCAGCTTGATTATAATAAGTCTATCCACTCCGGACCACTTGCCTTAGAATATGAGAAATAGGTTTTTGAAAGATTACTAAATTTGTCCTCTAATAATTTAACTGCAATCAGCAACTCAGCCATTTAATTTATTTAACATAATATCTTAAATATGTGGGGGGACGTCTCTTGCGAATAGGATTAACTTTTCTTGATGATACCTGTTGTTTATCTTCGTATAATTGAAACCTCTTTTGGGTTGCAATAATAGCAGGTATAAATTGGCAATCTTCTCCTATAAATTCTAATAGGTGGCTTAGTTCTACTACAAAGTATGATTTTCCAAATGTATTGAAAAACGTAGTAAGGCTTATAATTCCTTCTAAATAATCATCAGAACAGTCAATTGCTTCCAATAATCTCGTTTCAGTGGATAAAACAGCTTGGTGTATTCATCTTTCGAAATCACTTCAAAGAAATTGAGATATTTAACTTTTAACTGTCTGATAGATGTAGTTAATTTTTCTCGATTACACATAATTGACTTATTACTTGACACATTTTTTCTTTTTGTTTTATACACAATTGGTGGAAAAATTCAAAAATAACTTTTTACGCAACTCGAGCACAGCTTAGTAAATGTGCCTCAGCATACTAAAATGATCTTGATGAACCTATTTATAAGACTTAAGGAAGCAAAATCAAATGTGGGAGGACAAAGAGAAAAAATTAAAAATATGATGCGAATGAGAATAAAAGGGGAGGAAGATAAGAATGAGGGACATGAGAGAGAGGAAGAGGAGGAGGCGCTCTCCTATTTTAACTACTATGCTATATAGATATAGAATAGATACCGAATTTATAAATTTTTGCAAAACATATAATCAAACTACTTAATTGGATACATTTTTCTACAATTTCTTGGGTCAAAATGACTACTTTAAAAATTGTGGCATGTTATTGAGTTAATTTTGATCCTTTCTCATGGAAACGCCACCCTTGAATCGAGTTTTTCCAAAAATATTTTAGTTAAGATCTATTGAAGGAGTCCATTATCTGTTAAAGACAAGTATATGACACAATTTATCAAAAAATTAAAACTTTAAAAGTTAATACTTCCCACAAAATGAGGGCATGTGTTAAAAATGCTTACAAATCTTATCAAGATTGAACTTTATCATTTAGAAAATAAATAGAAAAAACTAGAAAAGGAAGCAGCATCCATGGAACTGGAAATATCGGAACTGAGACGAAAAATTTAAAATCCTTTTTTCCATTTTTTCCGGGTATAATCCTTTTAAATTTAATTTTTAACAATGACATGTCGCAAGTATATTTTTTTGTGAGTAAATGCTTTGTATAACTGCATTTTTTTACTTAATTTTAAATAGAACCGAATATCCTTTTAAAAATGTATACCTCTTCCAGTTAAAGTAATCTTGCTTGCTCTATTACTATAGCATTTTCTTTAATATTTTATATTTCTTATACAATTACATTTAAGTTTAGTTTCATTAGTTTTGTTGGCTTTTTCATAAGAAATATAAGCTCCCAAAATATAACCTGGAATTTTTGTGAAATTGTCAGGTTTTCCCTGGAAGTCAGGGAATTTGATAATTCAAAACTGCTAAGAACCCTGTTTAGGAAGCATAGTTATTTACTGACACCTAAACATTGTAATATGTGTAATCTTGAAGATCTTAACATTTAAAAGTAACTACTTTCTTATGTAAAAACAATTTTACATAGGTATCATACAATGCATATATTTAGTTTTATACAGGCCCATAGCAGGGGGGGGTCTATTGGGTCTGGACTTCCCCCTCAAACTCTTTTTTTATTTTATGAAAGTAGAATTGCAAGTCCTACTCGGGAAAATTAAATTATTACTTTTTTTTGAAATTATTGTTTTTGAGGGTTTTTTTTGATCCAACCAAACTTAACATCTCTAGACAGACTGGAAGGCAAAAAAAATATTGCAAAGAGAGCAAATATTTAAATGTAAAAAATGAAGGTGAGGATATCCTAAACAAAACTGGCCCAGATGATTTTTTTCTTACATAAAATGGTTTCCAAGATAAATCGGGAGCTACAGTTCATTTTTTCTTCCACTAAGATTTCCTATCAAAAGAAGAAACTAAAAATTGTGAATGCATCCTGGGACCAAAAAAAAATTTCAAGATGGTGACCTGTCAAGTAGTAAGTCTAAAAAATTGCCTTTTGAAAGCTGTAATACAAAAAAATTTGTAGTGTGTATAGTGTGTGGCAAGGTTTACCACTCCTCCATTATGGGTAAAATTTTTGAATCCATAGTAACTGATGAGCTTTTCCATGAATTTAGGAATCATATAGCCTCAGAACAACATGGTTTGTTTAAAAATTGGTCTACAGTTACATATCTTGCAATATTCCAAGGCTACTTAATATTTAATATAGAAGGAAGCGAAGTAGACACAATATATACTGATTTGGCCAAGGCTTTCGACAGCATTTGTTATAAATGGTTACTATATAAACTTGAATATCTTGGAGTCTCTGGATCTTATTTGGAATGGATAGCTTCATATCTGACTTCCGCAGTCAATATGTACAACTTTGTGGTGTTACGTCTGAAATCTTTCAAGTCACATCTAGAGTACCTCAAGGATCTCACCTAGGGCCCATTTTGTTTTTACTATTTGTTAATGATGTTGTGAGGGTTTTTCAGTTTTGTCAATGTTTACTCTATGCTGATGACATAAAACTTTTCTGTTATTAGAGATTCAAATCATTGCCAACGGATTCAAAATGATATTAGGCTAGTCAGATGGTGTGATACTAACTTTTTAAACCTTAATATAAAGAAATGCAAAGTGATGAGATCATATGTGATCAAATTTTAGATTCTTTGTTAATTTTAATGATTTGGGTATAATTTTTGATAGAGTATTAAGTTTTAATGAACATATAGATAAATTAGTTCTTAAAGGTTTTTGAATGTTGGGTTTTATTAAAAGAAACTATACGCACATTATCGACACCAAGGCAATAGGATGCTTATACACTTCACTGGTTCGAAGCATACTAGAGTATGGATCAATTATCTGAGCACCCATATACCAATACCATATAAATAGACTCGAAAGAGTACAAAGTTTGTAAACTTCATGATATTTAAATATCAGTTTCAGTACTTTAATATACCTCATGATGTTCAATTAATGCTTGTTGGATACCCAAGTTTGGAGAATAGAAGAGAAGCTGTCTTATTTTTTTGTACAAATTAATAAATAGCCATATTGACTGCTTCTATCTCAATTTATTCTTAGAATCCCTGGAAGACATACTTGACAGAGGACACTTTTTGCTGTTCAGCCTCACAGAACAAATTATGGTTTCGAGGGCTTCATTGATAGAATGACATATGTGTATAACGAACAATTTTTAGATATAGATATACTAAACATAATTCTGAAAACCCTTAAACAAAAAATCTTATTTATATGATTATAGTTTTTGGTATATTTAATTTAAGTGTGCTATTTGAAATCTTTTATTTTGTAATGTATACATGTTGTATAAATAAATAAATAAACAAAAAGGTCTGTTTGTATAAAGTGTATAATATCCAAGTCCAAATTTATAGCAGAGTGTTTTCAACTAACTAGTCATCATCAATGCTACTCATTAGTGAACAGGTAAAAAGATACATGGTACCAAATTAAAGAGAGGGCTTTCTGCCTGTTCACTGATGAGTACACTGAGAAAAAAATAAATTAAATCTAGGTGAAGTTTTATTTGTTCTACAAGGAAACTGTTTATTTGGTTTAAATAAACTCCGTTTTCTAGAATCAGTTTAGAACTAATAAACTGTTTTTTACCATACTGTTTATTAGATCTAACTGTTTATCTGGAAGTATTAAACTATTTTACTATACTAAATAAACAGTTTATCTGGTCCAAATATAAAGTATATTTGAAAGAAAAATGTTTTTTTAGATGTAGGTCACTTTCTTTATTTGGATCAGGTAAACTGGGGATCTGAAATAAATAAAATTGTTTGTTTTAAACTAGATGATTTTTTTTATTCAAAAAATAAACATAGTTTATTAGTTTATTAGATCTAAAAAAACTGATTTCAGAAAAATAGGTTTAATTGTTCTAGAACACACTTCATTCTAGATTTATTAAAAAAACCTCTAGAATAAATAAACTTTTTCCAGCAACTCCAGTTTATTTGCAAGGTTTTTCTCAGTGTAGCATTGATGATGACTAGTTAATCGAAAGTGCTATAATTTTGGACTTGGATATTATACACATTATACAGACAGATCTTTTTGACTAAATTTTATTGCTGAGGATTTTAATTTCAATATTAATGATACTAATACTAATAATATTTGTTGCCTATGTTACAATCGTTTAATGTTTGTCCATCTATTTTAAATGCTACCCAAATATGCAGAACTACTGGAAGTTGCATCGACAATATTTTCACGAACTGTGACTCTTTCAGGTCAGAGATACTAAATACTTATATATCTGATCATACAAAAAAATCTCTTTTAAACTCGAATTTGGAAGATTCAAAAATCAAAATGCATGTTATTAATGCTCATAATAAAGAATATTTTAGGTACATGGTATAAACTTTGAGGACGTTTTCCAGGTTTTTTGTGCAAAATTTCAACTTATTTGGATAAGTTGTTTCTTGATACTGATATTTTAAACATTTCATTAGACAGTCATTGTATTCCACCATAATGGCTCTTTACACTTGGTTTTTGTGTAAACTTTAAATCGATTCAATAAGTAGTTTTTTCAGACCAAATTTTTAAACATAGGCCACAATTTTTTTTCGTCACTTTGAATTTCTATCAACATTTTTACCAGTTCATCCCTATATAATACTTGATTTTTATAACATTTTATTAGGCCGGCATTTTCGATTAGTAGCAAAATTTTACCAGTTGTACAAACTGGATAAGTAGTGGTTTAGTAATATTTCAATAGACCGCCATTTTATTCCATCACATTGGATTTTTACCAAAATGTCATCCTGATATGAAGTAAATAGGATAAGTAGTTTTTGAGCTTTGTTAGGGACAGCCATACTGACAGACAGACCGACGGAATTGAGAAAACATGTCTTTCGGCATCTAGGGAGCCGAAAACATAAATATCTGAAAAAATTTCAGAAAGTGACTTTTATGTTCCTCTTACGAGGAAAGTAAAAAGAAGCAAGTGCTATAAGATAAAAATAGAATAGCCAATTGTCATCTTATTATTCCATGTTAATAGTTAAATTAAAAAAAAAACGTTTTCATTTTCAATATCCTAAATCTTAAATTCTAACCAGTTTAGGACATGGTTACCAACACATCTTTACTTTAAATTGGCATAAATCAAATAAAAAATGACCTGAAATCATCTGAAAATTTATAATTTGGTGGGGTCAAATTGAGCTACTTAAAATGACCACTTCAGCTATTTAGTCACCAAAAAGTATCTGTATTTCCAAAATGTATTAATATTTTATGTTACTTGATTTCAGGTAGCGGCACTAATTGCTTTCCTCACACTCAGAAAACACAAATTTGGGAAATATTTTCCGATAGCAATACTCGTAATGGGAGTTCTTACCCCAGCTGTGACGGGTATTGTAAGTAGTGCAGCTATAGCATTTGTATACCGGGCATCAAGTTTACCAATGAATCCACTCTATGCACTATTTTGGGGCTGTGGCCAAACATTTATTATGGGTTGTATGGGTTTTACAAGAATACTAGCAACTTTATAATTTCCTCAAATGTTTGGACTTACACTTTTGGTGTTATGAGCCATTGTAAGAAGCATGTGTGATGATATTATCTGAGATAATAAGATTATGGTTGTTGGGTGAAAGCAACTAATTGCTTTGTTATTACCAGTCAGTATATTTGGCTAGTAAATACCATGTAATTTTGCTTTCCAGTTGTTAAGATATGAAGTGTCTTGCCTATATTAAGAGGGAAAATTGTAAAATTGATGTTATAAATATCAATTGTAAGTATTATTTACTCAGAAAGAAACCTTTGCTATAAGAAATTCAAGAATTTTCTGATAATTATTTGTAGCCTCACATTTCAAAATACTGGTGTCTTAAGGTTACTTTGAACATTTATTATTTTTTACTTGAGTTGTAATTTGAGTTTTGGCTGCTTCCAAACTACAAAAAGGATAATTAAATGTTTTTGTTCCTATTAAAATTAAGACAAATAGTGGGGCTACAAATGCAACTCGAATAAAATTCTGCAACTGGCCATATATATAGGGTGTTATGAATTTTAAAAAGTTACTTAAGATTGGAAGGCTTACATTAAATCTTCTGATTTGATCTGTAAAGATTGCGAGTTTCAATCTCATATTCCAGTTACAAGATGCTTATAGCCCAATTCTTTGTTGACATTCTGTTTTTTTTTATCAATCTGATTTCTCCTTTTTAAGAAAGTTACATTAATTTAGCACATTATGTTTGTATTGCACCTTATGGGAAAAATAATGGTGTTGCATTTTCAATGTCACACAATATAAGAGATTTAGTTTTTTCTATTATGTACAATAATTGTTAAATGAACGAACGGCTACTTGTGTTCTTTTAGCAAAGTTTTTTTGTAATTGGGGCAAACAAAAAATAATACACCTTGGTATAGTTTGATTTCATATTTATAAAATATTTTATGTACCTTCTTCATTGCATCAAGACTAATAATAAATAAATAATGCTAAATAGAGTACTATATGGTGTCTCAAGTAAGTAGCTCATTCGATTTTATTCCAATATTAAGCTAGAAGAATTTGTGTATATTTGGTTATTAATAAAAAATATATTTGGTTTCTTAGTTTGTTTTCGATTTAGCAGGGAAGAACATCAACTTTAATTTAGCAATTTCTACTATTTTTTGATGTAACTTGAGAGGTCTTTTTTTGTTTATTTCAAAAATATAAAGTTTTTTATAGTTATATTTATAGCTTCTGGGATATTCACTTTCAAATGTTGCAGTTTTATATATTGATCCATTTTTTACTAACTTAACTATGACAGCTGGAACTACTTTAATTTCAGGGAAAACCTGCAAATAAGCATTTCTATGTAGTGGTATTTAGAAAAGAAAAATTTTTTCATTTATCTAAAAAAAATTGAGCTTACTGAAAAAAAATGGTGTTATTTTTGGCCATACTCAAACTAAAATTCAGAAGTCAGTATTTGGATAACTGGACATAAATTTTAAAATATAAATTTTGAATATTTGTTATAGCTCAATATAAGAGGAATAAAATCCGATCCGCTTACATAGGAATGTCTCTCTTATCAAAAAAAAAAAAAAAATTAAATGTTTTAAATACCAAAAAATGTTGAATAGACAGGACTGTATCTTGAGGTTTTTTCTCTCTTCATTATAAAATGTCTTTTTGTTAGTAGCAAAATTTAATGAAATGTGTTTAGGTGTTTTTGGTTTTTTAGCATATTTCCTGATTTTTGTGGAATTTAATAATTTTTATTTTGTTATGAGAACATACTAGTTATAATTAAGGATATATTATTTTAAAAAGATTTATAATATAATAGTTTTTCTCTGTGTAATATATTAAATGCTACAAAAATACTTTTTCCAAAGTGCAGGCATAGTTTTCATACCTGTATACGTTGCAATAGAATTATAAAATCATTTGTTTGAAGCCAAGCAAGCCTGAATATTAACTTGTTGGCTCTACTTTAATTTAAAAAAATTAGAAATAGACATATGTTTGTCTCATCTTCTTAATACAATACTTGCAATTACTTACCTCCTTGTAAAATTACCCTTTTTATAGTATAAACTACCATGACCAGCTCTATCTAATATTTTGTTACAAACTGTGACAGTCACAGACGCCTTACTGCGGTTTTTCCAAAATATTAAGCATACTAGGCAGCACATTTGCTAGGTTATATAAAATGTGATTAGTTATTTGATTTCAATTTGTCTGTTCGACATTTTAGTTGCTTTAATAAGTTTTATTGTTTTTTTGTTCAGTTATAAGTGTATCAATGAGACCAGGGCCGGTGCAAAGCATGGGCAAAGAGGGCAAAACACACTTCCCCACACTTAGATCAGACCGAGTTTCAACCCGAATCAGTCTCGAGTTTTAACCCGTTATACCGAATCATGGGTAAAAGATTACTGAAGACATTATTGTAATACAAAAGGCATGCTTTTTTTGTTTAGTCATCGAAAACAAAGGAGAGGACATCTTTAAATGGGGCCTTTGCAGGGGTTCATATGTCTAAACACTAGAAAATAATGGGGTCTTATTTAAGAAAACTGCAGGAAAACCACATTTTTGTATGCCTGATATTACTTGTTTTATATACTTTTAATTAATATTAAATTTTGTATTCATGTTAAATATTCCCTATTTTCTAATAATCTTTTTTAATGTATAATGTAAAATATGTGGAAGAAAAAAGGCAATATGTCATAGATGCTGGTTAAGCTAATTAGATGAAGTGATTAAATATATTAAATTTAATTCCATGAAAGCTTATTAAATTATTCCATTGGACAAATCTTAAATATGATTGCAGAAATGGTGTATAAACAATAAAACATTCTTATAATAATTTAACTCTCTTAGGTTTGATAGTTTTAGGTTCATGTGTTTTTTATAATGCTTTTTTACCAGAACATTACAAGATTGAAATCCATTTTTTTTATTTAAAGCTGTCAGGAAGATGTGTTTAAAAATGTATAGAATCTCAGATACTTACATCGTACATTAATTGTTTTAAGAAAATATTCAGTAATTGATTCAGAATTAATCACAAAAGTTATTGTGATTTCTTTTTTGTTTTTTAAGCTGATAATATCATATTAAATTATGTATTCGATCTGCTCTCTTTCAAGCTATAAGTAAGAACAATCATATATTGATCTTTATATGTTTTCGTAATAAAATACATTAAATTTTTTGCTTTTACTTCAACCAAAATTCGCAGTGTACCGAAGGTATTTAATACTTTCGATTTAAAGGTGGTTAATGTAAAACATTTTGGTACATTTAAAGTGTTTTATATATATCGATATATGACTAAAATGACCAATAAAAGGGTAGTTCTTAATATTAATATTAAATGTAAAGCTACATTTTGCTACTGTTTAAGTAAGAAGTCAATTAAAAAGCAACAACCTAAAACAGGGAAAAGGTATATATTCATTCAATTTCAATACTTTATCTCAGTCACAAAATTGAGTGGTACAGGATACATTAATAATCATAAATCTAATCCCCCACATTCACCAAAGGGGTTTAAGAGTTAAACCAGATCTAATTTCCATGGCCATTTAAACTTTAACTTAAAAGTATGTTTTGATTTTGTCATTCTTCTTAAGTATGCCTGTTTTTCGATTTGTTTTTTTTTCTGTGATAATTATTCATGTATGAAACTTCGATTAGCAATAATGCAACTTTGGTTTGTTAACGAATTTTGACAAAATCTTAGTCTTTAATTATTTAGGGAATTCTCTTAGTTAATAGTAAGCAATGTTTACTTCTTCCAGTATGTTTAGTAACTGTTGATAAAGTAGGTTCGAAATAGTTATCGCTTTTTCCGGACATAGTAATTATATTCTTATTTTTTGCTTTATATTTATGCGGTATTTAAAATGTCGCTAACTTTAGTATGTTTTATCGTTTCGCGATATGTATTTATATACGAAATATTAAAGTAACTGTCCCCGCATTCCACTTTCTGCGCCGGAAAATTTTGAAATTTGTGTTTTTTAACCATCGACGTACTCCAGCTCGGTAACGGTACGCCGCAGAAATATGCTTCTATGGAGTGGATAGTAGAGGATAAATGGGTACTTCTTTTGGCTATTTTGGCTGCAGGCGCGTCCGATTTGGGCACTCGAAACCCCAATTATTCAAAATGCAGGTCGCTATGGTTAATTTTTCGAAGTGGGCCATTTTTTTCGGATTTTTCGCCCAAAAATCTTGGACAAGTTCGTTAACGAGCAATATCGGAGTACGGGATGTCACTTAAAAAAAAAATTAAAAGGGGTAAAAAATGGAGTAACTTTAAAGGAATTTGCGGAGTCGAAACCCCTGACTATTTGGCAAAATAAAAAGGGGGTTTTATGGGGAATATAAAGGAGATTTAAAATCAATATAGGATAACTGTTTCCGCCTTTTTAATTTTCGCATACTTCCCTATCTTTTTGTCGAGAAGAGCAACGAGGGGCGGCAATTGTTTATGGGACCCCAAATTTTCCCCGAAGAATTGAAGAACCACATCGCCAAAATGACTCTCCGATTTATACATTTATATATATTTCACAATAGTTTTACGTTTGGCCCTGTGGCATATGAATGCTTGATCCTAGACGAATCAAGTTAAAACGCAAAGAAGCGTCTTTATTTCTTCTAGAGACTGGTGTGAAAATCAGCTAGATCAGAGTTAGAGCTGAATTTTGAGAAGTTTTTTAATTGTGGTGTGCACGAGTTCTTCGTAAAGTCGTATCGGTACATCCTGCGATAAAAGCGATTAAATGTATCAAAAATTTAATCTTTCTGTTACAAGAAAGATTTACTTTTCTTTATCCGAAGTCGAACAATTGGATAAAATATAGTTTTGAGTAAAAATGCATTATTTTTGCATTTTCTATAAAACTTACGACTTTTTCAAGTTGGCTCTGCCAGCTGTGTAGCCTTGACTGACATGTCATAATAAGCAGTTTGACAGGGTCGCGATATTTTTATCCCGAAATGCCTCCAAAATTTGCAAATATCTATCTTGAATGCTTTGAGCGGCGGCGAAAATGGATTTGCATCCCGAAAAGTATAGAAATATCAAGAATCTTGTCCAAATAAAGTTATAGCAAGTATTTTATATATGAAATGAAGGTCGTTGTAATACAAAATAATAAATACATGGATGTTGGGAAGATGTGTAGGTATGTATATTTATGTTTGAATCAGTTAATTTCTCCCTTTTAGTTTAATTAGTAATGGCTGATAAAGTAGGCTCGGAGAAAGTTATCTTTTTCGGACTTCGTAGAAATTATATTCTTATTTTTTGCTTTATATCTATGCGGTATACGGGGTGTTAAGCAATCCGGTTCGGAGCAGTGACATTTTTCAGTAACCGTTTGATTCAACTGCAGTTTTAATTTAATTTTTGACATGAAGTACTGGGTGTATGAAGTCATCCCCTTTTTATAATTTCTGACTGATTATCATCACCAGTGACCATTAAACAGTTACCAAAAACAAATCATTTTAAATTTGCATAAAAAATAGTCTGGGTCAAAGTCTCGCGGATTTTGGAAGTAATGGACGTGGATCTTCCATATTTTTAAGGGTATATAAAATAAAAAGTTCATAGTTTGAGAGCTCACAAACTGATAACACTCAAATTCAAATCAGATATAATTGAGGTAATTGTTTTGACATGGAAAAATTGTGGAAGTCATTGACGTAGATTTTTCGTTTACCTATTTGAAAAACAGCGAAATGCTTCAAATTTGATTTAATTTCTGAACATTTTTTTTCATTATATAAGGCAGCCCACTGAAAACAAAAAAAAATCCAAGACACCATTAGTATATTTAAAAAAAAATTATGAATAAAAACATTTTTTCAAATATACAGGTTAGCCTTAGGGGGTCCACCTGAAAATAAAAAAAATGTTTTGCAGAAACATTAGACTTGCCTAAAAACGGTGAAACACGTGAAATTTATATTATCTTTTTGTACATATAAACATTTTTTCCACTATGCAGGGCAGCTTAGAAAGATGAAACTGCATCCTGAAAACGAAAAAATATATTTCAAGGGGGTTTATCATTCTTAACAAATGGGTAACACGTTCAATTTCTTCTATTTTTTTGCCCGTAATATTTTTTCCTACTATACGATAGTCGCCTTAGAGATATGAAGCAGCCCCTAAACAACGGAAATATGTTTCATTGTAAAGCATTCGGTTGAAAAAAAAACGGGTGAAACATACCAAATTTCTTTTATTTCTTTCTACATTAAAAATTGTATACAATATTCAGGGTTGCCTTTGGGAATATCAAGAATCCCCAAAAATACAATTTCAGAAACTATTAATATTTTTTTGCGATTTGGGATTTCGATATTAGGTGAGGTCTTTAGTGATTAAAAAAATATATAACATCTAAGGGCTGACAAAATGGTTTTAGTGTAATTTTTAAATAGATAGAATCTGTGATATTTCCAATAGAAATATTTGAAAGTTTTTTGTCAAAACTAAATTTAGTCCACCATTTAAATGGTATTTTAAAAGGTATCTATTTAGATTTTGCGTACTACACAGTATTTTTGATAAAGATGTTTTTAGATTAAGAATTGCCAGCTCTCAAACTGTCAAAATGCCAATTACTTTGAAGTCAAGTTATCAAGTCAGAGTCTAGCAGGTATTGTTCCCTTACTGCCCAATAAGGTCAGGATTTCTATATATGTCTTGTTAAAAAAAGCATTTATTATGCTGTCAAATGATGAATCAACTCCAATGTTTTAGGTTTTGCGCTAAATCTCAGATGAAAATGTCTGACAAATTCAAATATTTTGCTTGTTTTCTTGAAAACTTTAAAATTAATGTAACAGATTTATATATGCATGACAAGAATAAAACTTTCCGATTAATTTTTAAAAGCTTCCCACATGTTCAAATCAATAATGCTGCGCCTGACATTGACATTCCTTGACCTTTTAGTTAACGTATGCAAAGTCGGATGACACCGCCATTACTATTAAATGTGACCTCATCGGTCTACAAAACCCTCTTTAGGAAGTGGCGATATTCATATATGATGTTCGTTGACTCATTTCTGATAGCTGGGGCAAAACAGCATAATATGCAGCCTAGAAGAAACCAGAGTTTAAGTCTAGGCATAGATACATCTGCATGATCAGAGACGGACATGTATGACGCAAGTGCTTCTCCCCCCCCTGTTATATTTTATTCCATTGATAAAATCTCAACTTACTTGTAATATAATAACAAATATATTTTAAAAGTTGTATTCTGAATATTTTAATTATATTTTTACAAATTTAGATGATGTAGGATATGTTCAATTTTCAATTAAACTTATTTTCTTCTTGTTCTTTTTTGCCTCTTTAAAAAATATACAGGGTGGCCCAACGAAAAGGTCCCACCCTTATTTATGACTTTCCTGGTATATTTTGGGAAAAACGCTTGGACACGTCAATTTTGATTTTTAGGGGGACGTCTTTTCATGTATGATTGTATAATACAGGGTGTTCCAAAAATAAGATATCGCATTACACTTGACATTTTTAAATGGAAACCCCCAATTTTTTTTCTATTTTTGGATTCTCCAGGAAGTTTTTAGTAACTTTTGTATAATAGAGTTTATACCTATCTTCAACCATTTTGAAGTTTTTTTAATTTTTTTTATAAAATTCGCCTCATTTAATTTAGTACTGATAATACGGAAAAAAATAATAATCACCGATACCAGCAAGAAATTTAGCATCCGTCAATGTCATCGTAAATCATAGAACAACTTTATCTTTGATTTGAAATCGTTAAGTTGCCTAGTTCTATTATAATATTTTGCAATGATTTATTCAATTCAAGAAAGGGTCGAAATAACGAAACTGTATTATCAAAACGGAAGCATTGCAAGAGCTACCGCCCGGTTGTTTAATGCGTTACATCCAGACAAAAATATTAACCATAAGTATGTGGCTAAATTAATAAGAAAATTTGAAGCAACTGGATCTGTATCTAATATTCGCCGGAATCAGGAAAATCGTCCAAGTAGAAATGAAGCCAGAGAAATAGCAGTTTTGGGACACGTGGCTCTTGACAACACCCAAAGTACTCGTGGTCTGGCTACTTCTTCAGGATTTACACGCTCAACAGTGCAAAGAATTTTGAAATCCTATAAATTTCACCCGTACAAAACTAAACTTGTCCATGAGCTTAATGAAGACGATTATGATAGAAGGTTGGAGTTTTGCGAATTAATGACACAACGTTTGAACAATAACCCAAATTTGTTATTTAACATTTGTTTTTCGGATGAATGTACCTTCTATTTACATGGTGCTGTAAATAGACATAATTGTCGATATTGGAGCGACTCGAATCCACATTTGTTTCGAGAGGTACATTCGCAATACCCACAAAAAATTAATGTCTGGGCCGGCATTTTCGGAAATCATATTGTAGGACCTTTCTTTATTCCTGGAAACTTGACGGGGGAGTTGTACTTGGACATGTTGGAAAATACAATAGAGCCACGAATAACCGAAATAATAGAAAATGAGGTTAATTATAATGAAAATTTTCTTCATTTCCAACAAGATGGTGCACCACCGCACTATGTAGCTCCAGTACGACAGTTTTTGGACACCCATTTCCCAAATCAGTGGATCGGACGGCGCGGCCCCATTGAGTGGCCACCAAGGTCTCCGGACTTGAGTCCTTTAGATTACTTTCTTTGGGGACATATAAAAAGTAAGGTTTTTAGTACGAAGCCAGACTCCATCCAAGATCTTCGGGAGCGGATCACGGCGGAATGCAGACAAATAACTCCAGAAATGTGTGAAAATGTTAGGAATAGATTTGAGCAAAATATTTATTATTGCATGGAGGTAAACGGACACCACTTTCAACATTTATTACCACATTGACTTTTTGACACATTGTAGCTAAGTAACTAATTTTTGTTTAAATTTTAATGTGAATGTAAAACTGTAAATGGTTTAGTGTTCCTGATTCCGGCGAATATTAGATACAGATCTAGTTGCTTCAAATTTTCTTATTAATTTAGCCACATACTTATGGTTAATATTTTTGACTGAATGTAACGTATTAAACAACCGGGCAGTAGCCCTTGCAATGTTTCCGTTTTGATAATAAAGTTTCGTTATTTTGACCCTTTCTTGAATTTAATTTATCAATACTTGATATTATTCAATTATTCAAATAACTTCAAAATGGTTGAAGATAGGTATAAACTCTATTATACAAAAGTTACTAAAAACTTCCTGGAGAATCCAAAAATAGAAAAAAAATTGGGGGTTTCCATTTAAAAATGTCAAGTGTAATGCGATATCTTATTTTTGGAACACCCTGTATTATACAATCATACATGAAAAGACGTCCCCCTAAAAATCAAAATTGACGTGTCCAAGCGTTTTTCCCAAAATATACCAGGAAAGTCATAAATAAGGGTGGGACCTTTTCGTTGGGCCACCCTGTATATTCCTCGTTAAGGAAAGAGTTTTGGCCAGTGTTGTGAAAAATTCAAAATACATTTAAAAGAAAAAAAGATTTTAATAAACTTATTTTTATTCGTTTTCATTAGTTTTTTTAAATATTTTATTAAATTTGTAACATAGAGGTTTAAAATTTTTATAAGAGGATAGACAATGACTTTTTTAGTGTTTTCATTATTCTTACATTAAAGTTATAACAGTCCTTATTAGGTCTATTATTTAGATTGGAGATAATACATCTTCCATTATTAAAAGACAATTCTTTAAATGAAAAACAAATGACAATCAAATTTAGGTTAGGAATTCGATACTCAAGAGGATTTTTACTAGATGTGGGTAGGTCATTTATTATGTTATTTGCAACATTACAGACAAAAATCATTAAAAACATCCAAACTGATATTTGTAGTTTTTGATTTTGAAATGGTGTTATTGCTCTTAATGACATCCCATATTGCTTTGCCTTTATTATGTGATTGCAAGATGTATCTTATCATGTGTGTTCCTTTTATGGAACTTTATTTTTACTCGGTATTTGTTGCGAAATTGTTTTAATTGATTACTACTGACTAGAGGTGGATCATTCCTGTTAAGACTTTACTAACAATTTTAAAGTTTCCCTATCATGCGTAAGCTCCTCATCAAACCAATGTAACCTAAAAATACCCTTGGAGTCAGTTTTGTGTATTTTACTTTTTTCAAGAAAACTTGGCTCACAAGCATCTACCAAAAACATAACAAATCTCTCAAACAAGATATCAGTGAAATATATAAATGATCAATCTGCTTGTTCAACTCTGAGGTGCAAAGCAAACAGATCAAGATTCGATATAGGTCTATAAAATACCTTCAAGATAAAGCTCTTTGATTTAGACAAAAGATATTGACAGGTGATCAGAAAGCCTTGGATCAACCACATTAGAATCAAAATTATCATAATCAGTGTTATCCAAACAGACTCCTTCCTGGTGGGCTGAGACGCACACTTAATAAGACCGAAAACACTGAATAAGTTACAGAGGGGCATGGCTTCAACAGAATTGGCATGAAAATGAGCATTGAAATGTCCAGTTTTTCTAGAAATACGGGGATCCTAGAACGATAAATTGTAATCAACTGGAAGTTATTACAAACAACACCAGCACATTCAAATGACAACTCCACAGACATATCCACGACGCTAAAAGGCAGGGATGCCTTGGATTTCAATGTTGTCTCTAGCAAAGATGGCTACTCCACCGTGTTTAGAAACAGATAGGCAGAATCCAGATGCACACAACAAATCCACTCAGGAGGAAATGGTTTAACTCATCCGCAGTGAGCCAGTATTACAGATAATATTATGTTAATTTCCAAAAAGAAAGGACTCTAAACAGAAGGCTTTTATAACGTAAGCATTGAATATTATATTGTAGGATTTTTAGAGCAGCACTCACCTGATTCCTTTGGGTCTTCTGAGATCTTAATCCAGTGCGACAAGGGTTGTAGATGCGGCGCGGTCGTTGGACGGCGTCGAATGTTTAGAAAATGGTTGTAAAGTATACCATGGGGCCACAATTCGGAAACCATAACTTGGAGACGTCATCACGCTTAATGATAATTTTGAAATAGCTCTTCCACTTATACTTTTTGCTTTTTAATTTTTCGCACTTGACATCCTGTAAGTCAGTATTGCTCATTATGTGGGCACAGATTCTCAGTAGTGGTCTGAGGACCAAAACTGGCAACAAAATCCAAGTGCCCTGTATTAGAGTTGTCCGTTGGAAATAACTATAATGTTCCCCTTGGTATTGATGAATCTTACTGGCAGAAGTATCTCTCTTAATACCCAATTTGCCATCTGGAATTTGGCGCAACATATACAACAATAGAGGTTATACGTCACTTAAAAGTCCAATAAATGCACTTTTCAACGAGACCAAATGGCTAAAATTTCGTTAAAGAACTTTACTGCAAACAAAATCCCCCCCCCCCCAGGGGCCCTATTTGATGAGCTAGAGAAAAAACACCTAATAAACAATATTCACAATTTATCAATGACTATAAGATACCTACTTTAGGTGCATATTAACTGGTATATTTCTGAGAAAATTTGCCCTTTTTATTTTAAATATAAACTTGTAGTTGATGAAAAAAGCGTTATAAAAATCATTCGAAGCCAGAAGAAGTAATTAATTTTTTTTGAGAATAACTTTATTATTCCATTTATTTTGACATTTATACCTCAAAGTATTAGAAAAATTAAATGTATCAGTCGTTAAAGCATCAAAATCTTGTAAAAATTTTAATCTTGAGTTCTTCGTAAACAATGAATGTAGTTTAAAACATTTTGAAAAACTGACTGACTACTGTTCGTATTGAAATCCACCTTAAGTATATTAACTAGATAAGCGTTTCTTTTGGGTGATGTAGGGGTTTCTGTATTTGGAGAGTTGATGCAGTTAATGTCAAAAATGACCAAATTGGCATGATAAAAATAAGGTATATTCTAGCTTGCTTCTTCTTCTAAATAAGAAAACAGGTAAAATACCTCTTTTCAATTTGATAGAAGTTAACCTATAAAATATTTTAAAAAATGGACAGGGGCGTGGGTATAGGGATATCGATGATTTATTACAAATTGTTTATCTAAGACACAGATCACGACAAATTTAGAGATCTTAAATATTGTACCCTGATGTATCATATGTAAATCTAATTTTAATTGATCTTTCTATTGACTGGCTTTTTTTAAAGTTAATCCTTGTCCATAAACCCTTCTCATATTAACTGAAACATTTGATATATATATATTTTTTACTATTTTTAATTCGGCAATTTCTTGTTTTAATTGAAACAATTTTTGAGGCAAGTTCTTTTGAAACATATTTTGTTAATAAACTCATTCGTCAATTTTGTAGGCTTGTAAAACAGCATTTAATTTCAAAATTGGTGAAGAACGAATCCTCGGGAAAATGACCCTTCATAAAAGAAGTGAGTTAAAATTATATGAAAAACAAAATACAATACCTATAATAATTTAGTGTTAATTACAAACCTCACTGCAATGCGTATCAAGCTACAAGCTTGTTAACATTTCTTTATCCATTAGTTGAAACTAAAATAGAAGATAAGTTTCTTTCATATTCAGGCAATAAGAAAATGCAAATTTAGACATACTTCTTATAGAATTGCAGATGATAAAATAAATAAATGAAATATAAAGTATGTCAAGTAAATTTGACTGTTAATATTAGAGTAATTGTCAAAAATAATATAATCCTACGAGTATATGTACACCCTAAGGCATATACGGAAACTATTTTGTTATATTAATTTAATTTTTAGATTAATACTTATAATTAACACCTATTTTTTAAATTTTTTCTTCCGTTTTCTTGGTCCGGCGTCATCGAAGTCAAATTTTATTTGATACACGCTTCCGCTGCATCAGCTCTCTAAATACAGGAACTCTAGGACTACGCAATAATACGTTCCTTACCGTACTTTTACATTCATTTTGTTAAAATTATGGTTTACGGTCCGAAACTTAGACCATATCCAAAAAATATGGTTCTAAGAAAGACGCATTATATAGTTTAGTAATTTTTTAAATCGTTTTTAAATGCTCTTTCGTAGAAACTTATATTATTACGTAAACTACATAGAGAGGCATGCAAAATCTACGCTCACCTACGCAGTCTCTTGACAACTTAATAAGACCACACTAAGTCACACACAGAAGTTTTTCAAAACTGTCTTCCTTCTCTGTCAAGCAGTGGCGATTTATTAATAAGAGCGGCAGCGCTGGTCATTGTCAAATACCCAACTACAAACATCGGCAGTGTTTCGTGTTAATTTTCCATGGCCGCGTTGTCGGAGCTTACAAAGGATATAAAGGATATTTATTTTGTCGAAATATAAAAACTTCGCGAATTGGTATTGATGAAAAACTTAAAATTAAATTAAATGGACGCGTCCTACACCTTAGTTAAAAGTCGATTGCTCTTCGAAAATCCACACTGACAAAATAAGAAATTGTTGATTTTGTTTTCCTTACTATTTGGGGGGTGATTCAAATTCGCAGTATTCAAGTAGTGTCATAAATTTCGTATATTTAAGTGAGAAGTATCTTTAAAGGAACTTCTAAAGAAATTAAAAACGATTTGATAGACTGTATTTTTGAGGTTTACTGGAAAATTGTTTCTACAGGAATAAATAATTATTATTATTTGGGAGTTACAGCGACGTATCTTGAAAATTACAACCGGTTATTGTATTTCGATATATTAAAGATAGCAAGCCAGTTGAAAGTTTTTGGCAATTTTTCACAAGCCCTCAACAAACAGCGGATGCTCATAGCTTACTTATTTCAACAGAACACTTACACTAGTAAGGAAAAATCCAATTAAATTAATTGCACAGTCGTACGACGGCGCAGCAGCAATGACTGGAAGACAAGAAGGAGTTCAAGCTAAAATAAAATGCCTTAGCCGATTTTGTGCACTGCTATGCGTACAAACTGAATATAATTATGAGCCAAGCAGCTTTACAAAATAACGACGTTCGGCTCTTTTTTGGTAATTTATCTAAAGTTACAACATTTTCTCCAACGTTTTGCCTCCCGTGAGAGAATTGTTGGGCAAAAAATCCCGAGATCTGCTCCTACACGGTGGAATTTTAAAAGTCGTGCAGTAAACGTAATCTATGAATATAGGGCAGAGCTAATTGGGTGCATAGAGGAAATAGAGGCAACCCCTGACATAAACATCACAACAAAGAACCAGGTGGGCACAAAAAGAAAATTGTTGCAAGAAAAATCATTTATATTTTGGCTTGCACTATTTTGTAAGATAATCCCTCATGTGGACATAATTTTTAATGAGGTGCAAACACGAATAATAGATTCTGTAGAAATCAGTGTATGTGTTTAAAAATATTTAAAGAAAATATAAGCATTATGAGAAAATGCATAATATAATGGAGTAGGCAAAGGAAATGGGGGTTTTTGAGACGAAAAGAAGAAGACTAAATGAAGAAAATTGGTTTTTTTAATTTTTTTTTTGTGTTGACTTTGAATATTGCGAGACATATTGTATATTGAACGATCACCAATAACGCCGACAGGAGAGTTATTTGAATTAGTTAAATGGATTATTATATTTTATTTTCGACATAAACTGCTACCTACAACACTGTCACTTTATAAAGTCACGAGTCGCCACTGCTATCAAGTCAGTGAATGTATCCATCTAGACGAGTTTACCACAAATTTATGCACCTATAAGTTGTTTTTTAGTTTGAAAATTAACTACCGTACTTTCATCTATTACAACCAAAGAACTATTTAACCATAATATCGCTCCTTGTTTTCCTATTTTTTAGGAAAACCGCTGTGTTCAGATATTTTTCTGTAGGGATATACATTTTCTTGGGCATTTATTTTAGCATATGCAAAGTTCGAGAATAAACTGGTAAAAGTACGGTCCAACAAGGCAAAATACGGTAATTTTGAATCAACCGTAGGGTCCTCCTGATCCTGACGTTTTAATTAGTTGGTAACTCTGCTCTGGGGCGATAATAATAAAAAACATGTCTGAGATATTAACGTAACGTATATTTAATATATTTCCAATATCGAATACATAATAATGTCTGAAAAATGATTTTTTGCATAAACATTGAAGATAAAAATAAAGAAAGTGATCGTATTTTACCATTAACGAAACAATTCGAAGTATAAATAGCTTTGGAGCATACTCTGCAAACTGTTTTTAGGAAATCTCTAAATAAATCATGTCCATATTGATCATATCAATCGAATTTTAGAAAGTAATTCAATTTTATTATTTTCTCTAATATAATTTGAAACTATAAGTTTGTAATGATATACACTGTGCTATAATTGGGCTAGTTATTTTTTTTTATCAATGTGATGGTGCTAAAAAGCATATACTAGGAAATATAGTAGATTTTTTAATTAATTTTCTAATTTATTTGTATAATATTTATGTAATTTATGTAAAAACACTGGTAGAATAGCCAAATACTGTAAATATGCACTGTACAAATGCTAGCTTGTAAGTTTAAGAAGGATGGTATCTTATGCCTAAGTCAATAGTTCTGGAATATTTTTTTTCTTGTATACTATTGAAATATAAGTTTTCTTTTACATAATAGTGTGTTTTTTTACTCTAAAACGCGTGGTCTTCATTCACAAACACAAGCCTAAACATACCTAAGAAAATGAAATATACAGTAAGGAGGTGGTTTTTACGTACATTAACGCTGTGAACATCAGATCTTAGTCTTATTTTACGGTAAAGATAACTAGGCATATGCAATGAAATGATTTTTTGTTACAGTGCACAACAGTGCAAGAACCTTCTCTTGTACATGGGCAGCCAAGAAATCTGAGATAGCCTTTGTCTTAGTCGAAAATTTTCTAGGAATCTTAAAAAGAAACCGTACGCAATAATTCTGAATTCTATCCGGGATCAAAAAGCATGACCTGACACTTATCTGGATTCAAGCTTAGACACATTTTTTTGACACCAAATTCAAAGATACTAGATTAGCATTCATTAAGTTCATATCAACTGCAGTCTCAGACTGTTTAAATGAAATATACACGTGAGTGTCTTCGGCATAAAAATGACTATTGCAGTGGGTCAGGTATTGTGTAAAAGAGGAAATGTAAATAGAGAAGAAGAGTGGGCCTAATATAGCCCCTTAAGGAACTATTACTAGTAAGCATTGACGATGAATTAGCCTTCATAATGAACATACTGATAACTTTCAGTCTGATAGCTTTTAATCAGTTTCAATGCGTCATTGTTGAACCCAATATTGTATAAAGTTGTTAACAAAATTTCATGATTTATTGTTTCAAACGCTTTAGTATAATCTAATAAAACTAAAGCAGTTAGCAAACCTTTATCAGTAGAACATAATGTGAACATGTCATCAGTGACAGAGAGTAGCGTGGTTGTGCAACTATGCATGGTTAATATCCTGTTCTAGGTCTATGTAATATACGTATTTTTAGGAACAAACATTAGTATATAAGAAAATATCCCTAGATATCGAAAAACATGTTCTCCCATTTCCGTTGTTTATCTATAGGCGGCATAGCTCAAAAACTACTTAACCCATTGACTTCAAATTTTAGTCAAAAACCAAGGGTCATATGTGGGGATGGATCAGTAATATTTTGATAAAAAACCGATATGACTGAACAAAAGGACGGCTCATCTCCATTTCTCCTGTCCAGTTCCTGTCACAAAATATTTTAAAAAATTAAGAAACTTAATTTTTTGTTAACGAATCAAGATATATAGATGCGTTTATTTTTACGTTGCACATCAATTCTTGGATTAAGAAATTTACCTGAGATTTCATGTTCTACAATATCCTGTCCAGAGCTGAAATAGTTGCTGAAAAAATGTATCTAGATACCAGATTACTTTTTTAAAAGTATCATTTAATTAAAATACTAAGTTACTCTAATCATTTAATCAAAACTTAACTAAGTTACTCTAAAAAGATACTTTGATTTCCGGGTTTAATATAAATAGTTAAACTATATTAAAAGCGTTATTAGGTACTTGCAGGTATCTATAGTAGGTATGATGATATAACTTAACAACAGAGTACTCACTCAAAAATCTATTATGGGAAATAAATTATCAACAAAATATACTCCTGAAGCTACTACTTTATTATACTAAAATACACGTAAAAGTAGGGCAAAGCATATAAGAAAAATTAGTTGAAAGTAAATATTATAATCTCCTGGCGGTGGGTCAAAAAATCATGGAAAAATGGAAAAAATTAAACACTTTTTTTGTTCAATGGCTAGATTTAGGCGGTCAAGAAAGACATGTTAAAAGTTCTCCCACCCCCCATAAATTCGGGACCACCTAAATATTTAACGTATGACAAAGAGAAAATGAATTATTGAACAAAAATTAACTTATATATAATTTGCATATTTAAAGGGTCGCGCTGTCATCAGAAGTGATAGAATTTTTAATAGGTTTTTCCTGCTGCCCGAGTCTAATTATTAAAATATTATTACAGCTGGAGTATTAACATTTAATAATGTTGCCATTTAAAAGATTTGTTTTCTTTAAAAACATTAGTATGTATTATCAATCATTAGTTTCCTAGTAATTACCTGCTTTTTTTATATAACATTTGAAGTAAGGTGTGTCTAATATATAAAATTTGTTCAAATATAAAAAACTTTAACTGCAAAATATAAGTTTTTCAAATGGCACTTGTGCATATTTTTGCTTTAACTTATAACTATCTAAACTATCTACTAGAATACTAAATTCTATTAATTTTTAAGATGTTTGTATTTTGTTAGCTTTACAATCCCTCTGTTTATTTTTATTTGTTGTAATCACAGTAGCTAATGTAAATAAAAACCTTAAGTAAAATAACAGTAATAAACCACTTAATCAATTAAGAATTTTAACATAGCAATTAATGACAATTTACTCCTAATATATAAAAAACCTGCGTGACACTCTACAACCTTATTTATATTGATCATATTTCTCATCCTCCTTAAGCAAAACAGTTAAATGGGAGTCCAATTAATATTCAGTATACCTGTACATTTATCCTTTAAGAAAAGGAGTTTTAAAATTGTACCCGGAATTCAAATATTAATTAATATCCTACAGGAAGTTCCATTTAAAAAATAATATTTTTTGCTGCATTACTTCTTCGACACATCTGTTTCCTCGGAAATATTTTTACATAATGTACAATTGGTCCCTATATAATATTTCAAATATATTTTGTTTACAGATTTCGTCTATAAAGGATCAACAACACAGTGTTGTTGACTTACCCTGTACATATTACTTAGCTTCCTGTCAAATTTGTCTTACTTACCTAATTAATTTACTACCTTAACACCACCTACTTAATATTTATCACCTTGAGAAATAAATAAATTCGTAGAAAAACAGACCACTTATCCAGATAGTCATAGGCATTTCTGCAAAACATTTTGACATGACTTTCAAACCACCCTCTATTTCTCTATTTTATTCCAATGTTTTTAAATAATTTTTTAAAACTAATTGCAGAATGTGATGCTTTCTCTTTCTTTCAATTTTATTTTTAAATTAGCAATCTCATTAACAACTTCTGGAACTGTAATTTTGTCTGCTTCTATTACAGTACTAAAAGAAGAGAAAAGGAAAGTCTGGTTGTGAACAAACTTAAGTGAAACAAAATGGTGCATGGTTAGACAAAGAAATGGGGTAGGCGGTGGAGTGGGGTGGATCTATGTTCTTCAATTATGTTTGATTTAAGTCCCGCCGAAGATTACGGACCTGCTCAGCCTAGGCCAAAGGCCTTAGATTTTTTCTATTTATTTTCACATTATTTTAACCTGTGCTGTAATCAAACAAATCATTTCGTAACGTCGGTAGGCTGCAATCAAAACACATTAGGCTACTTTGGCATTCAAAGCGAAAAAAAAACAATACCACATCAATATTTTGTCATCAGGAACAAAATACAGGACATTTTACAGGAAGCCCACAAAGCAGGACAGCAGAAAAAAAGAAAGCACAATCCTGTAAATTACAAGACGAATGGTCAGCTTATAGATACTCCCAGCTCTGGTCAGTTCAGGGCCAATTTATCCATTATTCGAGAAAGGTAGCTGCCTAGGGCGGCTGGCTGACGAAGAGAGGCAAAATGTTTTAATGAAAATACTATACGAAAATGTAAAAAATAAAAATTAAAAACCTATCTTGCATTGGCCGGGCTGATTTGTTTACCAAACGACCAGGCGGGTCGGGTGAATAAGCCAATTAAAGTTTATAGAATTTTACTTGACTTTACAGCTCTACGATGGCACTACTTTTAGTTTTGTCTGTGATTCCCCGAAGCACGAATTCGGCGAAACAACTGACAAATGGATTATTGTTTTATGATTAATTGAACACTTGTGGTGTGGTAAATAGCAACGTATAAAGTTTTAAGTTGGACTTCCTTCCTCTTTGTATCCAATTCGTGCGGTACTAGCAATAATTATTATTTAAATTCGCGTGTTTCCGTGTGTGTTTTCTCAGTTAAATAAACTTGATAAGTAAAATTATATTATTTAATTTGTGGGAGTGACTTTTTTCAACATTTTAGTGAATTCTAACATTGGAACCTGTGGTGAAAGGTAGATCAAAATACAAGAGTTCTAACCACACTACACCAAAACTTGTTACGTTCTGGACGCGCGTTTCGCTAACCAAGTTAGCATCATTAGCATGATATGATGATGCTAACTTGGTTAGCCAAACGCCCGTCCAGAGCGTAACAAGTTGTGGTTAGTGTGAATTTTAAAATATGGAAAGACGAAATCGAGTTAAAGGGGCGGTCTATAGAAAGAAGGCACAAGAAAAAACTGAAAATGAAAGATTGCTTCTAAGTAAAGTTTTAAAAATTTATTCGTTTTTGCCTTCTCTCTCTACACCTATTGAGCCACTTGCGTATATTCCAAACTCAACAGATCAAAAAACACGTAACAAAAATGATGACACTCAAACGGGTCCAGTCCGGCACTACTACACTGAAGACTCATTGACCGCAATACAAGTACCATCACGACCATCATTAGTAGTAGAATATACTATATCTGAAGACCTAGCTGATTGGATAATTAACAATAACACTAAAGCAGTTATTAGCAATCCTCCAAAACAAAATGCAAATGCTGATTTTATAGCATCTGATGTTAAAGAGCATTCTACAGGTGTAAATTGATATTTAACAAAACTATGATGAAAATGTTAAATGGGGAAAAACAATTTAGAGATTGGCTACTTTATTATCCCTCAAAAGGTTGTGTGTTTTGTATTCCTTGTCGTTTATTTTTCCAAGAAGAAAATTCTTTTATTACAACAGGATTCAGTGATTAGAAAAATGCAAGTGCAAATTAAAACAACAGGAAAAATCACATAACCAATAACCATAGACCTAGCGTTATAAGTTTATTTACCAGTAAGTACTTAACCGAATAGATAGTTGCCTTGTAATTGCATATAGAAATGAAGTACAATATTGGCGTGATATTTTATAACTAGTCGTTGCAATTATAGTTACATTAACAACCAGAGAGGGCTTGCACTTCGAGGGGAGAGTTCGAAAATTGGATCAGTTCAAAATCGAAGTTTTTTGGGATGTTTAGAACTTATTGCTGAATTTCATCCGTTTTTACAGGAACATCTTGCTAAATTTGGAAATGTTGGCCATGGCAAGTCCGATTATTTATCAAATCTATATGTGAAGAATTAGTGGTTCTAATGGGAAAGGATATTAAAAACAAATATTGATGAATTAAAAAGGTCAAAATATTACTCTTTAATCATAGATTCAACACCAGATGTCTCACATATTGATCAGCTGGCATTTTTATAACGCTATTTCTCGTCTGAAGGTATAGCCATTGAAAGGTTTCTTAAATATATTCCATCACCTGGCCCCAAATCTATTGATTTGGAAATAGCAGTAATTTCAGCTTTAGAGTATAATCTTGATATTATGAATCGTGGCGGCCAGTCTTAGGATAATGCATCATATATGTCCGGTGCATATTCAGGGCCGCGAGCCCTTACAACTTGTAGAATATATACCTTCTTCACTTCACTTTCCCAACTGAGCACTGATGAAAGTCAAACAGGGGCTGTAAGACATGATGCACGAGCACTCTGTGAAAAATGAACTAGTTTGAAACTTCTTTATTTGCTGTCATCTAGCGTCACATTTTAAAGAGAATGAACGCATCCAATAAAAGGACTTATAAAATATTTAAAGTTAATAAGAAACAATTTTGCAATTTACGAACAAAAAGCTAAAAATATTTTACAAAATGAGACATGTAGAGGCCAGAAAAAAAACGAAGAAAGGTTCAGTTTAATGACAGTGTTGGTGAAGAAGATTTGTTTTGAGCCAGAGTTAAAATGAAAATCGGTACATTTTACTTTATCATCGATGTACTAATGGCAGATCTAAAAAGGCGCTTAGTTGCTTACTAACGTATTTATGAGCGAATTTATGTCTTAATAAATTTGTTGAACTTGGAAAATGAAACAAGTTAAAAAAGGAAAAGAGCTAATACAAAAATGCTACGTTTATTTAAGAATGCATTCATTTAAAGGAACATTTAGGAAACAACATTAAATCTCCATTTGAAATTTGCAAGTATTTAAGAGAAAATGGATTAAAAAAAACATTTCTTAATTTTGGCAAGGCGCTGCGAGTTTACTTTTCAATTCCGATTGCTAATACTTCATCTGAAAGATCATTTTCAAAACTATCAAGAATTAATAACAATTTTAGATCGACCATGAAACAAGAACGTCTAAATGCTCTCTCCAGTTTATCTTTGGAATGCGATGTTACGAAAAATATAAGTTGTGATGGAATTATTAACGGTTTTGCTCAAGAAAAGTCAAGCAAGAAACCGTTTGAAAGGATAAAATTGTCTGTATTTTTTTACGTGTGTGTATGTCCTTATTACCACTGATCAGTGTTAAAAAGTTGTTTGTTTTTTTTTACACTTTCTGGTGGGACCTACGTAGTTTCATCTAGATAAAGCCCTTGCCTTGTACTTCACACGGTCTGAGTTCTATCTCCATTGGGTGGTCTTTTTTGTATCAAAATCTATAATTTTGAATGTAATCCTGTTCTAAATAAAGGACTGTGTTATTGGTTAGCCCTAGTTAGGCCTTTTTTGAGCTGATATCAAAAGTATCTATAACAAAACAATAGCCCCCAATGCAGTAACGGACTAAAGGGGGGCCCAAATTGGAAAAAAAATTGATAGATGTTTTCGAAATTGTGTTATTAAAATTGATTAGCTGAAACTATTTTATTAAGATGTTATAATAGAAAAGTCGCCATTCGAATAGTTTTCTTATATTTCTTTTTGATGTCAGTAAAAACTGTTGTTGAGGAGACAAAGTAAATTTTACAAAAGCTTTAGTGATTAGATAATAAGTTTTGTAAGGATCGGCCCGGGAAACGTTGCTCTAATGTCAGGAATAAATTGTGGAGTTTACAAAAAAATCCGTAAGTTTGTGAAAATCTATTACTAAACCTTTGTAGTGTACGTTCTTTTGCATACGTTCCTTCTAGGGTAATGTGTTTTGGCACAATAAAATTTTTCTCTATTTCTACCCATAGCTAATACTTAAAAATATGTTGTAAATGTTAGAAAAAAGATTATGCCAGTAGTAAAAGGAAATATAGAACAAACAGAAGCGTATTTGTAAGCAAAAATTTTAACAACATCCAACTTTGTAACCCAGCGTTGGATCCGACTACTGGTAGTCGTGAAATATGTCCTATTCTTACTAAAACTATTATGGTGAAACCAAATACGTAGAAAAAAATAAATATCACCGCCAGATTTGTCCTAAATATATGGTACATATGCGTATATCAAAACCGATCAACGCAAAACACTTTATTGAGAAATGTGCCTAAAGTAGGCTTAAAAATAACAAATCGCCCTAACATTTACGAAAATATTTTTTTGTTTACTTGACCAACTGAATACCTTATTAAGCGGAAATTAATTCAAGATTGCATAAGGGCCGCTTGTGACATTACTACACAGCTAAATTAACATGGGCGCAGTAATGCAGCAGTTTCATTCACTCTAGTATTTATATTCTAAAATAATACCTGTCGCGACCTTCAATTTGTAATTAGTCATAGTTTATGTACCAAAATTGTTTACATATTTACCTACGTTATCCCAACATTCCCTCTTTGGACGTTGTATCTTTTCGCTTGCCGTTGTCAACGTCGGAAAGATTACTAAATATTACTGTAACTTGTATGGAAACAAGTGGCAATAAAAACAGTGTTAAATGGATTTATTTTTACGTGCTTCTTGCTATATTGATAAGGACTTACTAAAAAAACTATTATGAAAGTGTTTAGACGAACGATGTTTTCTTTGTCTGGGATGTGAGATATGCAAAGTTTAAATTCAGTCTGTTTTAAGCTTCTCGTGAGTTATCTGACCATCCAACCAAGGAACCTGCTGACACTGCATATTAGATGACCGCTAATATATGCGAATTTCTGCGACGCGAGGGCAGTCAGTTGAAAGCATCGACGTAAAACATTTTATTTTTGTTTCTAAATAACTTGTATTTTTGAAATAAACATTTTTTAAAAAGGCGATTCCGTAGTCTCGTTTTGTAATTGGCGCAGTCGTACGGATTTTCGGAAGTTTTATGAATCGCTCATAATAACTTTTTCGTTTTAACGAATTAACCGGAAAGAACCAATTGTTGTGACATTAGGTGAAGTGCTTATTATAGAGCGGATTGATCAAGACATCGATCGATTCCCAATCCATCGCGGATCTGTAAGAGCATTCCATTTGATCGAACATCGAGGGATAGGACCCACATTGTCTGTCTCTGCAAGTACCACGCTTTGGAGAAGGACCACATCGCCGAACCAAGTTTGGAACTTATAGAATGACTAGGATCGCCATTCTTCTAGAATTGTAAGTGCAATTGATTTTCTCTCATATTGATGTCGATTGAAAATTTAATTTCTGAATTAGATAGCCTTCGTTTATCACCTTCAGCTGACTCTGTTCCTCAAAATAATTTAGGAGCATTAGATTTAGAAGTAGGAGTAGAAAATATACAAGAAAATTTTGAAAATACAATTTCTTTAAGTAATCATTTACTAATTAATCAATTATTAGAATCAAATATGTCCCAATTTAAACCCGAATATTTAAACTGCGTCCCAGTTTTTGACTGAGACGCAAATGATTTAAATAGATATATATCTACATGCCAATCACTCATAGACGCATTTTACGATGCAAGCAACCCGCGAAATTTTCAAAATATTTATTTGTTAAATTCTTTAATAGGCAAACTTACAGGTCAGGCTAAACTAGTTGTTAACATACAAAATGTAACAACGTGGGACGAACTTAAAGACACATTAAGACGAAATTTTGCAGATCAAAGGGATGAAGCGTGTTTAAATCGTGATTTGGTTATGTTAAAACAAAACACCGGTGAAAAACCAAATGATTTTTACCATAGAGTTTTACATATTTTAAATCTGCTGTGTTCATTTATTGATGCGCATGAGCTAACTAATTCAGCTAAAATTCTAAAACGAGAACTATACAATGAATTAGCTTTAAAAACATTTTTAAGTGGATTACGTGAACCATTAGGGACAACAATAAGATGTATGAGGCCTGAAAATCTTATGCAAGCTTTACAATTTGTAACACAAGAATATAACGTGAATTATTTTCAAAACCAAAATAAATCCGGACCACTCTTAATAAAAAATAATACCAATAACAGTAGCCATAACGTTTTTAAGCCACATCAAAATTTCCAACCGAATTTTATTCAAAGACCAATTTTTAACGCAAATACGCCACACAATGCATTTAGGCCTAATTTTCCGTCACAGCCTATGAATATAAGACCCAATCCTAATAGGCCCCAACCGAGATTTTTTACAAATAATCAAGTTTTTGGTAAGCCTAGAACTAATGTGGTTAAGCCAAATAATCAAAACAGGTTTTCACCACCAAAACCAATGTCAGGCGTAGAAACAGCTATATTTAAACCATTCGCTAATAGACCTCCACAAAACAACCAACAACAAAACTCTAATTTTTATTCTCAAAATCAAGGATTTAATCCACCTAAATTTGCTTTCGAAGAGCTTCATAATACTGAAACTCATAACATGCCCTATTATGAACAATATTCGTATGAAGAATGTCCACATTCTAGCACATACGACCCGTATCAGAATGTGTATTGTGATCAAAATTATTACGCCCAAAAGACCGAATTTTACGAATATGATTCAGAAAATAATCCTATTGTGACATTACCTGACTCTGACTTCCTAGAAAATACGAATTATTACGAAGAACAAACTGACCGCGAAAATTTTACCAAGGTTCCTCCAGACAACAAAAAACCTTAGAACCTCAATTAATATCATTCAATATGTCAAATCCTAGTGAGTTATCTTATATAATTTTCCCAGAAACAAACCTAAAATTTCTTATTGATTCAGGCTCAACAAGATCTTTTATCGATCCGAATCTTGCAAAAAAATTTACCCAAATAATATAATAAATGATCCTTTTATAGTTTCGACCGTTTTCCAAAAATCAGCCCATCAATATAGTGCCTTAATTCCCTCATCAAACATTTTTAATTTGCCGGAACAAAAAGATTTGAAATTCTATCTATTTAAATTTCATAATATATTTGACGGACTTATCGGACTTGACAATTTAAAAATACTTCAAGCTAACCTCGACTTTGATAAAGGCTTATTAGTTACACCTTATACTAGAATTAAATTACGTTTTCACAAAACGCAAAATGAGTTAAATTTTATTACAATCGCCCCACGTGTCGAACAAGTAATACAAGTAAAAACATCGGTAAGGAACGGTGATATCATAATACCACACCAAAGGTATCACAATTGCGAGATACCGGAATGTCTAACTGTTGCAAAAAATGGTTTTGCGATAACAACAATTCTCAACAATACTTGTGAAGAAGTAACCTTAGACTTCTCACAACCCATAAGCGTAGAACGTTTTTATGCGAGTGAATATGAACAAATAAATTTAAATAATTTTAACGATTGTTCCGAATTAAAAAATTTGGATTTTTCAAAATTTAGAACAAACCATTTAAATTCAGAAGAACAAGCAAAGCTTTTAAAATTAATTCATGAGTATTCAGACATTTTTTATAACGAAGACGAACCTTTAACATTTACAAATGAAATTAAACACCGCATAAGAACCACAGACGAAATCCCGGTTTATTCTAAATCGTATCGCTACCCCTTTATTTATAAGCAAGAGGTAGATAAACAAATAAAGAAAATGCTAGATCAAAAAATAATACGACCGAGTAGCTCTCCGTGGAGTTCACCCATTTGGGTGGTACCCAAGAAGCTAGATGCCTCAGGGAAGCCAAGATACAGGGTAGTAGTCGATCTAAGGGGTGTAAACTCTAAGAGTTTAGATGATAAGTATCCTCTCCCGAATATAACCGATCTATTAGATAAGTTGGGAAAATGTCAGTACTTTAGTACCCTAGACTTAGCCAGTGGATTTCACCAGATCCAAATGCACGAAGATGACATCGAGAAAACGGCATTCAACACAGAAAATGGACATTACGAATTTCTTCGAATGCCCTTCGGGTTGAAAAACGCACCAGCGACATTTCAACGTGTCATGGATAATATCCTGAGAGGAATTCAAAATGAAAAATGCCTTGTATATCTTGACGATATAATTGTATTCTCAACATCATTACAGGAACATTTAGAACGGCTAAAATGCGTTTTTCAAAGGTTAAGAGATTCTAACTTTAAAATCCAGTTAGATAAATCGGAATTTTTAAGAAAAGAAGTGGCATATTTAGGCCATGTCGTCACGGCAGATGGCGTTAAACCAAACCCTGACAAAATAAAAGCAATCAAAGAATTTCCAATACCAAAAACAACAAAACAGATAAAAGGCTTTCTAGGTTTACTTGGATACTACAGACGGTTCATAAAAGACTTCGCTAGAATTACGAAACCACTCACAAAGTGTCTTAAAAAGGGTGCAAAAATCGAACATGACAAAGAATTTATTGAATGCTTTGAATTATGTAAAAATCTGCTAATAAACGAACCAATACTTCAATACCCTGATTTTACCAAGACATTTAATTTAACGACGGATACCAGCAATGTGGCAGTTGGTGCTGTGTTATTACAAGGACCAATAGGACAAGACTTACCGATCGCGTATGCTTCGCGAACTTTGAATGATTCAGAAAGGAACTATAGTACCACCGAAAAAGAACTTTTGGCAATTGTGTGGGCCACAAAGTATTTTCGCCCATATATTTTTGGAAGAAAAATAAATTTAATTACAGATCATAAACCCCTACAATGGCTAATGAACCAAAAGGATCCCAGTTCTAAATTACTACGCTGGAGAATAAAAATTGATGAGTTCGACTACAACATTATCTACAAACGGGGTAAATTGAATACCAACGCGGACGCACTTTCTAGAATCGAGTTGCATATCAAAGAAACGGAAGACATTTTTTCACTAAAATCATACGTAGAAAATTTTAATAAATCTTTAGAGGAAACAACCTCAAATGAAAATTTAGACCAAATATCGACCATTGCACAAGCAGATGACAATGAACCCGCGCGTGAGGTCGGTCACACCACAAATAATCAAACAGCTGATGACGAACCACCCGACGACAACATGACAGTACATACAAACCAGAGTGAAGACCCTATAGTAGGAATTCCCATTTACGATATTCCAGTAAACTACGGATCAAATCAGATAATAATTTCCTCTGTATTTCATTCACCTGCACGACCTAAGACGACAATACTATTCGAGAAAAAATGGAGAATCTCTGTTCAAATTTCTGAAAATAATTTTGAAAATGATATCCTAACCTTTATTAAAGAATTAATCATACCTGATAAACAATATCATTTATATTTTGAGAATGCAGAAATGTACGAGCCTTTCTGCGAAGTAATTAGAAAAACATTCAAATGGCCTTCGCTAAAATTTAAGCGCTGCCTGACAAAACTTATTGACGCTACAGGATACCAGAAAATAATTAAAAATTACCACGAGTCAAAAACAAACCATCGCGGTATTGATGAGACTTTGAGCAAAATAAAGGAACGCTATTATTGGCCGAACTTAAAAAATTCTGTTCAAACTTACATTAATGATTGTGAGACATGTCAATTAAGTAAATATGAACGACATCCTATCAATATAAAAATGAACGTAACACCAACTGCTTTAAAACCCTTCGAGATAATACATTTAGATACTTATACACTCGAACAAACCAAATTTTTGACAATAATAGATAGTGTTTCAAAATATGCTCAAGCATATTCTTTGCAATCCCTCGCTGCTACAGAAATCGTAGACAAACTTTTAATATTTTTCTCACATCATAGTATTCCCAAACAAATAATTGTTGACAATGGCACAGAGTTCAAGAACACAATAGTGACAGAACTTTTGAATTTACATAAAATAAAGGTACACTTTTGCTCTCCTAGTCATGCGCAATCAAACGGGCCCGTTGAACGGCTCCACTCTACTTTAGCAGAGCATATAAGGTTACTAAATAACCAACCTTTAGTAAAACACCAATAAGTCAAAAAATGATTTATGCCATTATTGCATATAACCATTCAATTCATTCTTCCACTAATTTTAAGCCAATTGATGTTATAAATGGTCATACTACAAATAATGATCCTTTTGATATTAAAATAAACCAATTACTTTTAACAGATTATGTCAATAACCATAAAGAAAAATCACAACTTATGTATGCCAATATAAATCAAAAATTAATACAAAAGAAAGAAAAGGTAATATCTAAAATAAATGAAAACCGAGACGACACTGAACTATTTGAACCAAATCAAGACGTTTACGTTAAGAAGCATGTTAGACAAAAACTTGCTGACAAATTCGAAAAACCGACCAAAGTTAAATCTGTAAATAAAAACCGTAAGACAATACAGACGCAACTTCGTACTAAAATTCACATGGACAACTTAAAACGACCTTTAAGGAGAACTTACAGCTTTGACTAAAACAAACGTATTATATTTCAGCCTGGTCGCCGCCGTTATCGGAGACAGAGAAAAAATTATTATCAGACAACTAGACGACAACCCAGGAATCGTACCGATTAAGCTAGGACAAGCTAAACTTACAGAATACACGTATACCTTAATTCACTATTATGACTTAAATCCAATAATATCTGAAATTAATAAATTAAACGCAAAATCAAAAAATATTACAAATTCATTAATTATACATAAAGAATACTATGCCGAATCATCTAATTACTTAAAAATTCTTGCAATTTCTCAAGAACGCGTAGAAAATAAAATTAAAGAAATTTTACCCCATCCATTAAGAAATAAAAGAGGATTAATTAATGCTGCAGGGTCTGTTTTTAAGGCTGTAACGGGAAACTTAGATGCGGAAGATGGCACTCGCTACGAAAACCTAATAAAAAACTTACAAGGAAACCAAAAATTATTAAGTAATAACATACGTAACCTAAATCAGATTTCAACAAGCGTCATTACGAGTTTTAACACAACAATTCAAAAAATAAGCCAAAATGAAAAACTTCTCGAGGGTAAAATAAAACAAATAAGTTATATTGTACAAAAAACAACGTACAAAGAGAACATGTATTTTATTAAAGACACTCTTGATCAAATTATTAACTTGTACGAAATAATCGATTCCATTTTACAAGATGTTGAAAACTCCGTTACATTCGCAAAGCTTAAAATATTTCACCCGAGCATAATTCAAACCAAAGATCTTTTAAATGAACTCAAAAAAACTCGAAAAAATGGTAGGTTCAAAACATTTAATTTTGCCCACTAACCTAGAAAATATATTTTTATTCGAAAATATTATAGACGTCGACTGTTTTACCCTAAATAACCGTGTAACATATTTATTACGAATTCCAGTAACCAATCCAAATAGTTTTTCTTATTATCACTTGTACTCTATACCAATTGAGCATCAGAGTCTGTTTAAGGTTGTTATACCGCGGAACAAATATTTACTTAAAAATCAATTGTACTTTACTCATCGTCCGGACCCTTGCCAAGAAGTTGTGCCCAACCTATTTCTTTGCAAAAAAGAAGACCTCACAGAGATCACTTCAAAAAGTCCTTGCGAAGTACAGCTCTTACAGACCACAAAAAGCACTTCTACCTGCCAACAAATCGACGCGTTACAATAAGTCGACCTGTAATAAGTCAACTGGATAATTCCAATCAATGGATTGTAGTTTTGCCAAATACCGAACTAGTAGAACTGCAATGTGACTCCCAAGAAGAACGCCAAAAACTACATGGAAGTTATATGTTGACCCTTCCAACAGGATGCCAAGCAAAAATCAACGATATGTCGATTATCAATAATCAAAACGACGTCGATACTAATAAGCAACCCATCCTGTTCCCGGACTTCCAAGATACACCTGAACAAGACTTTCCCGTCCTGAATTTGAGCTTCCATTTACAAGAAATCAAATTAGACGAAGTTCACAAAATCAAAAACAAAATTGAAGAAAATCATGTCCCAGAACTTTTCGACCGAATTTCGAAATTTCCAAGCCTATGGACAATTTTTATATACACCCTTTTTCTAACTATTTTTGGATATTTTTTGTTTAGATATTTTATCCGAAATAGATGTTTGAAAAAGATGACCGCAACCACAACCACAACAGAACCGAATCCGAGCCAACTCATTGAACTACCCCCTATCAGGGTTAGTTAAATCTAAGAAGGGAGGAGTTATCTGACCATCCAACCAAGGAACCTGCTGACACTGCATATTAGATGACCGCTAATATATGCGAATTTCTGCGACGCGAGGGCAGTCAGTTGAAAGCATCGACGTAAAACATTTTATTTTTGTTTCTAAATAACTTGTATTTTTGAAATAAACATTTTTTAAAAAGGCGATTCCGTAATCTCGTTTCGTAATTCGTGTAAAACGAAGACAAATTATATTCTTTTGCGAAATATAGTTATTTTAATTAAAAACAGTTTTGTCACGACTATATGACGTAATCCTACTTCTAATCCCTCTTATTTGTATTTACTCCATAAAATTGTAAATAACTAAATGATGTTAATCCGTATTCCATGTCCCATTTATCATTTATCAAAAAAGTGGCTACACGCCCATCTAATTCTCTTTGATTACCCCCGAAAAGAATATATTTACATTGCTTGTCTAAAAATCAATTAAACGTTTGCATTCCATTAAACTCTCCAAATCTTTTTGCCAGAGAAGAGAATATCCAAAACTCGTATAAATTTTGTTTTTTTTTAAACGTCAAAATCAAAATAGTTAATATTTATTTATTTGATATAATCAAGTGGATGTCTGTGTGCTCTTTAAAAAATACAGTGTTATTTTTCATCTACTTGCGATAGTTGTTTAACGCTTAGTGGAAGAATAAAAATAGAATTCATTATTTACATATTTAACCACTGCCAAGATTACCTCACAATATAAGGTCGATCCTACGACGATGCCAAGCCTAGCCAGGGAGACCAGTGTTTATACCAATTTAAATTAGGGTGAATATGTTTAAACATGATGCAATAAAATTTTCATATAAAGAATAGTAATGTATTTCCAGTATTAGTTTCTAAGCAGTATAAAGAAATTACTTTTATTGCAAAATAGTAAAATACCCAGTCTCAGATCAGATTTCACCAGTAACAAGAGTTTTAGTTAGCTATGGCAAACCCGATCGACAACTCCACGGATTAGACCATCCCACTTTCATTGACAAGGGATCCTTATAGTAAAAAAGTATAATAGCCTACAGTAAACATTGTTACAGGGTCACGTGACCGGCGTGGCTTAAAAACCAATAGCGGGTCGTGGAACTACAGTAAATTATAACATTAAAGAAATTAATTTGCTAAAAAATATTTTATTGGATACCAAGCTTTTCTTAGTGTCACTACAGCATGTGTTTTAATGTATTATTGTGTATTTGTTGATGTGGCCCAAATCTTCTAATTATATGTTGCCTTACTTTAAGAAGCAGCGTTCTAAAGGTGCGGTGACATTAGAAGAACATTAATTTTTTAAATATTTAATAAACAAGTTTTATTTACTTTATCTTGGACGTTGCGAAACTAGGAGCTTTAGTTGACCTAACTCTGGTGCGGCAATGTGAGTTTGTAAAAAAATGGCCGTTTAAGTTTGGAATTTTCTTTCAATCACTAAGTAAACAGCAAGATTTCCTTTTCCAGGAGACATGTCTAATGGAAGATACCTTATTCACTTATTTTGGGTCACATGACGTATTGACCAATCTGGTTCAGTATAATAGAACGTTTATTTAGTCGGGGTCATGTGAGAATCTTCAGAAGCAAAATGATACAAAAAAGACTAAAATAGTCGAAAGGCGCCTCACGCTCAAAAAAACGTACTGCGATTTCGAAAATCACTAGATTTTGGATGAAATCTGGGGAAATAATAAAGTTTCGGATGATTTCCCGTCTTTTTTTTTTAATTTTTACTTGAGGTGGGCCAATTTTTTATATAAGTGTTGTCAGGTAAAGAAATTTAAATGGTGATGCTTTGGGTATTAAAAGTAAAAATGTGTTCGTAAGCATGTTCTAAACTGGTTAGAATTTAAGATTTAGGAAATTGAAAATTAAATTTTTAAATTTTAGCTATTAACATGGAAAAACAATATGACAATTGGCTATTCTATTCGTATCTAATAGCGCTTTTTTTTACTTTCCTCGCAAGAGGAAAGTATTCTAGTTACAAAAAAACATGTTTTCTCAGTTCCGTCGGTTAGCCTGTATGTCTGTCCGCGACAAAGCTCAAGAACTGCTTGTCCTATTTACTTCAAGTTTTGGTTAAAAATTAAAGGTCATATGATGTTGACGTGGTAACATCCAATATGGCCGAACAAAATGGCGGTTTATTGAAATGTTAAAAAAATATTAGTAAGAAACTGCTTATCCATTTTATCCAAATTTTGCAGAAAAATTAGGTTTGACATGACCATCAACTGATAAGTTTTACTACAAATCCAAAATGGCGGCCTAATAATATATTGTGTGCCAATACAGAAAACTGCTACTTATCCAAATTTTGCAGAAAAATTAGGTTTGACATGACCATCAACTGATAAGTTTTACTACAAATCCAAAATGGCGGCCTAATAATATATTGTGTGCCAATACAGAAAACTGCTACTTCGATTATGTTCAAATTTTGCTCAAAAATCAAATATTGTATAGGGATGAACTGGTAAAAATGTTGAGACAAAATTTAAAATGGGAGAACAAAACGGTGGCCTAATTAAATGTTTAAAAATATCTGAAAAAAGTACTTATCGGATTGATTGATTGATTGATGACATCCCCATTTTAAATATTTATTACTAAAAATGTATGAATTGCTCACTTAATATCGTTTTTTAATCAAATCTGTATAAATATTAAAATTCGCTCGCATTCTAGGCATTCCTACTTTCATTTTTTAAATATTTACTAAAAATGTATGATATGTATTTTCAAATACCCCCAGATTCCTACTTCCTTTCAGCCAAATCTACAGAAATCTTAAAATTCCGCCGCCATGTTGGCATTGCAATCTTGAATTTTTAAAATGTTGACAAAAATTCATGATGTGCATCCTTAGATACCCCTAAATGCCGAATTTTAATCAAATCTGCAAACATTTTAAAATTAGTCTGCTATGGTGGTGCAGCCATTTTTAATTCTCAAATATTGACTAAAATTTCATAACTTCAAATTCTTAAATACTTCTAGATACTGATATTTCAGCCGAATCTGTACAAATGACAAAATTCGTGCGCTATATTGGCGCCACCATTTTGATTTTTGTTGTGCATTCTTAAATAATCCCCGCAAATGTTAAAATCATCGGTCCGACCTGTTGACATTGTCATTTTGACACCGCTATTTTGAATTTTTAAATGCTGACACTTTTAAATTTTCCTAGGCACTGATTTTCAGTTTTGGCTACACAAGTAACCAAATTCGTCAGCCTTATTGGCGACGCCATTTTGGATTTCTAAACGCTGACTAAAAAAAATCGGCTTTTTTATATCCGAAAGTGTATGCATATCAAATTTGAAAATAATCGGTAATGAAAAATCCATTACAAGATTTGAACCAGACATACAAACGTACAATCAGACGAATAGAAAGCCAATAAAAGCGCGTTGAAAGCATTGATTTTAGTTTAAAACTCCCGTATTCACTAAAGAGGTTTAACTTTAGACAAGGTCTAACTTGACAGTTACAGGTTTAAGATGACATTTTCAACAACCGAACAAATAGTATTTCTAAATGTCATAATTACAAAATGATAGTGACATAAGGCAAACATAACTAAAAACTAAAGTTTAATAATACATAAATAACTAATTTCGAACGATAATTTTTTCACGATTAATGATATTTCCTTATGCGGGAAGTGAAAACTCACACCGTCACTGGCATTCGTCAACAAATAGCCACGGCTTGGGCATGGACCATCCCCACTTCTTGTTTTATCGTAAACATTGGTCGATAGAACGTGAAAAATAGGGGAACCATGTTGGCGCATACCCCTAACGTGATTTATAAATGAGTGGTGATCTCTACTTTAATTCTTACTCTATGGTTTGACGTATGAATTCGGTACAAAAATTATTTTGCATTTTGTGCAAGCAACAAGAAGAGATGCAAATTATTTTATCTTCAGATACAGACTATGGTACGTGGATACCATTACAAACGGCAAACACTGCTCTTTATCTGCATTGGTTCCAGAAACACTAAACAGTCATAAGATAGGTGCGTGTAAGACCTTTCTATTTACGTACGTACGTTTAAGGGCATTTGAAGTTGGCCCCTCTCCAAAGACTCCGTGCTGCAGCAGGGGCAGATAGTACTGCAGCAAAGGGAAATCAGAAAGGTTCTAAAAGATTATCCATTTTCGCTCGAGTTGTTAGCTTCTTAGATTATAGACGAAACAATATATGATTTAAGTTTTGAGTACATTGAATATTTCATTCGCTCTCTAAAATTTCCTCCTAGAGAAGAAAATAAACTAGCGAATCTAAACTGATGAATCATCACAAGAAAATGTTTAGTGATAATGTCCACAACGTTAGCAGGTTTAATAGCAGCCTTGAGAAAACTATATAAATTTACCATTTATTGCTACCAATTAGTATGAATGAATGGCAAGCTGAAAAGTCAGAATTCTTGGAAAGTGTTCTTTTAAAAAGAATAAGTGTGTGTCCTTATTGGAATATATCTAGCACAGAAATTTGAGAAAACAGAAGAAATTCTCTTTGAATATAAACATTTCAAAGAAAAATATTTGGAAGTTGGACAAGTGGACAATACTTTCATGAACTAACTTGACCAAAAATCATTGTCTTTTATTTTGACTTTTATTTTGTACCAAGCCATTTGGGAATTAAGAATGAAATCCATTCGACATACTTTTCTAAATATTTCCACTAAAATATTAATAGAAATATTTAATTATAAAAATTTTTATCAAAAGTTTTACCCCTCCGTGTGGTATTTTTGCTTTTTGTTGTTAGGCTTCTTCTCTGTAAAAAATTGGCGATCTTATAAAAAAAAGGGAGCCCTAAAATGAAAGGTTGCCCGGGCCTCAAATACTATTAGGCCGCCACCGTTCAAATGTCATTTGACGTCGAATATACTCAAATTGGCTTGGCTAATGTCGGATCATAAGCGGAATAGTGTGTTCAGTTTTTGGTTTTCTATTACGATCAAGAAACTCAATCCTGTTGTAATAGAAAATTGAATGATTATTAACCTATTAGAGTTATTAGACTTACGTTGTTCAAAAAGTCCGCAAAAAATCCGAAATAAGTCAGGATCCAAAAAATGTCCGAAATGTAAAAATAAGTCCAAAAATCGAACTTTTTTTGCATTTCGAACCTTAACAACACTGCTTTAATCAAAAATACAGAAGTAACACCCCTGTTGCCGGAGTCACGACCTAAACTAAAAAATTACTCCGAGGCTGAAAGAATGAAAAGTGTTTAACAAATAAAAACAAAGTATGCTCAAAGTCCGAAATTCCGAACCTGAAAGAATGCAAAGTATTTAACAATTCAAAATAAAATAAAAATTACTTATGCCGAAGGACAGGACCTTAAATCCCTTACGGCTCTCGCCAATAACAATTTAGATTGCACGCGTTTTTCAAAATCTGATTTTCGATTACTTGAGGTATGATTTTATAGCTTTAATGATAGTGAGATAGTTTATAGCTTTAAAAATATGTTTACCGGCGAACCTGGATTCACCTAACGGGATCTAACTAACAGTATAGGTTTTTGTTAAAAAAAATCCTTGTTTTAATATATACCCGTAATTTTATTGGAGCGCTACCGAACGCTTTCTTTACAGCAACAGCAGTTATAAACAAGAACTGGAAAAATTTTATAATTACTAGCACTTTCAGCCGTGGACGTCTCTGTTTCTACCATTATCATGAAAAAAGATAAAGGCTTGACCGGTACTGGAAACAAATATTACTAAAAGTTTACTGTCATCTTTTGAGGGCTTTACAAAATAAAAACATGGCAATCCAGTCATTTATATCGATCCTGGTTTGCTTCACACTATGTCATCAAAATTTGCGCGGAGACACAACGATTATGATAGTCGGCGTAAGTAAATCTATGTCTGCTTCCACCACGGCTTCATGTATCCGGTATTTTAATCCAGTAAAATGTGCGTACAACGTACCGTTAAAAAATTATTTCCAACCGCAATCGTAGTGGTGTGAAGAAGACCTTAAATCCATCAGGAATCCTACCAATCACATCACTTTAGAGTGCGCCAGTATTTCAAATCTAATTTTTGATTATTATTATTATAATGATGCTTTTTATCGACGAATCTGGACTAATCTAACGCTAACGCGACAAATCCACCTAACAGTATTAGTTTCGTTAACAAAAAAGTCGGCTCGGAATTTTGTTGGCGCTCTACCGTGCGCTTTCTTTACAACAAGCCTAACCTAAGCTAATCAGCATTTTTATTAATTTTAAGCTAAAAAAAAAACTAAAAAAACGAACCAATAGTAAGCCGATTGAACAATCTTTGTAGTGATTGATACGATTTTTGGTGTTTTAAGGTTTTCTATGATGTGAACATAGTGTAAATTTAATTTGATATATACATGAAGTCTATAGGCGGCGTAAGGGAGTGGTGACATGTATAAATCTTTAGGCATAAAGCCAGGAACATGTGTTAGCATAGTTGGTTGGTTTTAAGTTTTTGAAAATTTTTCATATTACGTTCATTCAGTTCAATTTTTTGTGCATGTCTTCTTTATTCTTTTATTAATCACTTTTTAAGGTTTTACCCTTATCAGTTGTCCATTTCCGCTCCTATTCGTTCCTCTGACCACGGTCTAATTACTGTTTCCTGTCCCACACAACAGGAAGTTGTAGAATCGATGCCACCTTGTACTATTTGGCACTATAATTGCGCTGATTGAGATGATTTGCGGGATCTCTACTCTTCCTTGCATTGGAATGATATATTAAGACTTCAGAGACTTCTAGAGAAAATCCGTACTCCTAACAATTTTCTTAAGAATCCTACTTCAAAAAATCTACATGCTATAAACGAGCCACGAAACCATTAAAATCGCATAATTCTCGGCGCCGAAAAATGTCTTCAATACGCGTATAAAAGACAAAAGATCTTTCTTGCCAAAATTGAAGCCAATGCTTTTGGCCGCTTACCAAAAATATTAATCAAAACTTCTCCAGAAGTTACTTTCCACCTCTAACTTTTGGTGGTGATATCGCCAAATGCACGAAATTACCTTTAAAGTTAAAAAGGTACGATGCATTATCGAAACACTTAATACTAAAAAGTCCTCTCGCCTTGATGAGATATTCTGGCCATAGGCCTAAAAAGTGCGCAAATGTCCTATGACAAGGGCATTTTTCCTAAAAGCTGAAAATCTGCACGTGTACAGCCTGTTCACAAAAGGGGTCCAAAATACTTTCCTCTAACTATAGACCCATATACCTTCTCCCAATGATAAGTAAGGCAATGCAAGAAGTATATCAATATTGATCTTTCAAATTATCTTGAAAGGTATAAATTTATCCATGACAGGCAATACGGCTTTCGCCACCAAAAATCTACAGCAGAATTCCAAATTATTGCCCTCGTCATATCCAAAGCATTTGATCAAGTCTGGCATGACGCACTTCTTACCAAACTTCCTGCTTCTGGTGTTCCTCCAAATGTTGTACTTGTATTGCCAATTTTCTTTCCAACAGAAGTATTTCTGTATTCGTTGGCGGCCATTCATCAAACTTTCACAAAATCAACGCTAATTTCCGCAGGGTTCAGGCGCCAGGCCTACCCTATTCCTCTTGCATATCGATGACCTATTTTCTTTTACCAGCAATCATATTTATAGCTATGCTGATGCTAATACACTCCACACAATTTCCTGAACCTGTCTCCAAGACTGAAATTGACGATAGGCGTTGAGTAATGACGTTATCCCTGACCGAGGACCTCATTAAAATCGTAAAAAGGGGAGCAAAGAACCTTGTCCAGTTTAACGCCATTACAATCTTGTTTAATATTTTACAAATTATCTCCCATTACCCACACCTTTCAAATTAATAATCTAATACTTGGAGCCATAAATTCCTTTAGCCTAGTCGGTATCACTTTTCAGAAATATCTTCGCATGGCATGATCACATCACCTCAATTGAGTTTTCCTTTCCGAGCTCGGAAATACTTTTCTTCTGCCAACTTGTTTACCTTTTACGCTTTGCAAATCCCTGCTTGAGTATTGCTCGCACATATGGGGAGCAGCCTTTTCTTCAATCCTTAATATCATTGACTCTGCTCAAAGAACAGCTATATGCCTGATCGATGATCTAAACAACACAAGGAAGCTTGCATAACTAGAGCATTGTCGAATTGTGGGCGATCTGTCTCTGTTTTATAGATACTACCACGAATTCTGATGAATTATCATCCATTCTTGCCAGGGAGGCACGGGCATCGAACCACTTTGTCTGCTCCTTTATTCCTACAGTGTCTGGGAATCCTATATGTCTCCCACCATTCACAACATAGATTGTTCAAGTTCAATGTGCTTCGTACTGTTTCTTCGTTTATTATGACGGAATTTAATCAAGTTTTGTTGAATGTCAGTGTGAGCTTTTTGGGTCAGTGGTAGCATTCTCGGCTTTGGATGCAACGCATATGTATTCGGATCCCCGTTGAAGTGGATGTTTTTTTTTTTAATTAAAACTTCTAATTAATAAAAATGCGGATTAGGTTAGATTAGTGTTGGTTAAATTTGTTGTAAAGAAAGCGCACCAACAAAATTCCGAGTATACATTAAAACAAGGATTTTTTTAATAAAAGCCTATACGGTTGTTAGGTGGATCTGTCCTGTTAGCGTTAAGTTAGACCAGGTTCGTCGATAAAACTATCTTTAAAGCTATAAACTATCATTAAAGCTATAAAGTCTCAACTCAAATCATCGAAAATCAGATTTAAAATACGAGCGCACGCGTTTTGGTGTTGGAGAAGAGCATATCTAACATCCGGAAAAATTAAATGTGTAGGCTGAAATTTTGACCGTTTGATTGGGTCATATTTTGCACCTTGGAATTTAACAGTTGAAAAGTACCTAGACTTGTTGGAAAACAATATCGACGCTGTTTTAACGAATACGAATGCCATTGAAGAAGATGATCGTTATTGTTCAGCAGATGTAGTTTTATATGGCACACGCACCCCCGCACTATGCGCCTCTTGTAAGGCAGTTTCTGGATGAACATTTTCCAGACAGATGAATTGGGAGAAGAGGTCATATTGAATGGCCTGCAATATCTTCCTGATTTGACGCCATTGAACTTTTTCTTTAAAATCTAAAATTAATGAAACCAAACCCAATTCTTTAGAAGACTTTTGACAATGAATAGTGTACGAGTGCCGACAAATAACTTCCGAAATACTCCATATTGTTCGTGAACTTTTCGAACAGTGCCTTTATAATTGCAAGGAGGTTGAAGGTGATCATTTTCAGCATTTACTTGAACGACTCAAGTGGTAATATTTTTTTGACTTTCACTTATTTCTCAGCAACTACTCACTGGATTTCAACAAGCAAGATTAGAATGGTAATTCAATTCCCTTTAAAATAAGGTTACACTCGACCCCCTTTCCATTTAAAATTTTAAGGGTGAAGCCATAGTAGGGTTCGAGTAGGGTGCAAAGATCGGAAAAATATGTCCTTCTGAAAACTAAGGTTTACATGTTCGGGCATATTTTCATTTATTCTTCATTGCTCCAAAGAAATCTCTGTGCGTTTTGATCTTCAGTTCGGATTCTTACTTGGTGAAAAATTTCTTAAAAATATCTGCACCAACTGCTATGCTTTCTTGACGAAATTGCCATATTCTACGAACCAATGGGTTATATAGGTTTAGACCTTTTAATAAAAATTATTAAGACTTTGACCTTCAACTTTTCCTGCAGCCTCGAAAACAAATCTTAATTTTCCAGGCTTATTTTTATTTACCACACCAAAATGGGAAATGTACCAAATTTTCTTTGATTTTGACGTATTGTCTATTTCTTCTTTTGTCAAAATTCTGCAGAAAGTCAAGTAGCTAACAGCTCTTGCTTCCTTCCATAACCAGTCATTTAAATCCTGTAAATTTAAATTGCCTGTATTATTGCGTTGAAATTTTCCTCAAGAAATTTGCGTTCCATATGGAAGCTTTGGTATTAAGTTTCCAATCAATGAATGGTGAGTAAAATGATTTTATATTTTCAATGCTTCTAAATTAGCTACAAGGTTTGCCAATGTATTAGACAGTTGTGGTAAAACTTCGAAGTCATTATTTCGAAAAAGTGGTAATTTTTCAACTTCCCAAACCATAGACTTAACAATTAAATCGGGTCTTCCAAATCGCCTTGTCAAAATTAAAATTATTTTACCTTTATACTTTTACCTTTACGAACTACCATTCTTGCCTCACCAACTAGACATTTCCTTATTCTACAGATATTTTCATTAGCTGAAAAATGTAAAAGCTTTGTTATTGATTCACATTTGTTATGAATATAGGCCATTCTTTGATATACTAAGAAAAAATATGTAAATCTTTTTCAACTGAATGACACTGCCTTATCATAAAATTGTGATTTCTATTACGTATCATCTATATTTTTGTGAATTATTACCTTGATCACTAAATCCATAACATTTATTTTCTTTATTAAATCCATAATATTAACTATTACACTGGTTAACAAGAAATTTGCCACAGAAAAAAAATTACCTGTTTTTGGTGTTTTTTTGTGCGCTGAAATCAAATATATTTTTAGAATTTTTCTATCACCCACAGTTTTTATGTTCCAGTATAAAATATAATACAGGTAGTATATTAAATTATAATACAGGTAGCAGCTCAATATAGTGCACAAATACTTAATTTTGCAGTACACTACCTGTTTTTATTATATATTTAGCATAATAAAGTTCAGATAAGAGAACATTTTATTATACAGGTAATATAATATAGTCTATGCCGCCGCTGCTGCCGACGACACGTAGCCATTTTATACACCTATGACGGTCAATCAGTCCAACGGCTTAGTCGTTTGTTAGACTTTACCAAGCGCGTTTATCGTGTCTCGTGTGCAATCCGGAATTTAGAACTATTCAGTTGTGTTTTATTTTTGGTGTATACCAAAATACCGTGTTTTCACAAAATGCCTAGAAATTGTGTAAATCACCCAAACAGTTTCTGCTATATCTGCGGTGAGTTAACGTTTAAATTCCAAAAACGTTCATTTACACCTCTGATTAAAAAATGCTACGAACAGTACTTTGGCTGTAAAATAGGAGATCAAGATAAACCTTGGGCCCCCCATATTTGTTGTGTTACTTGTGTTAAAACTTTCACAGCCTGGGCAAAAGGAACTGACATTTGCTATTCCTATGGTTTGGCGAGAACCTAAACATCATAGCTCGGATTGTTATTTCTGTTTAACAAATATAACTGGAATAACATCAAAATCCAAACACACTGTCAAGTATCCAAACTTACCATCGGCAATAAAACCAGTACCTCACAGTGATCAGCTACCTGTACCACAGCCTCCGGAGCATATGATCCTGAGTGATGATGAGTCGGAAGATGTTTTAGAAGTAAACAGGGCAGAAACAAATTTGCAATCTGATCCGCTATTTGACCCAGGTCATTTTTCAAATAAGCCACATTTGTTAAGTCAAGGGGATCTGAACGACCTTACATATACGATATACAACGATCTTGTACGAGATTTAAACTTGTCTAAGAAGCAAGCCGAACTTTTAGGTTCTAGGTTAAAGAATTGGAATCTCCTTCAGAAGGAAACTAAAGTTTCGTTTTATCGTAGTCGTCACCAGCAATTCAGTGACTTCTTTTCAATTGAAGATGGGATAGTGTTCTGTCATGATGTTATATCTGTAATGCGGGAACTTGAGCATGAATATAAAACAGATGAGTGGCGATTGTTCATCGATTCGTCCAAAGTCAGCTTGAAGGCGGTTCTACTGCACAATGGAAACAGGTTTCCGTCCGTTCCTTTGGCTCATGCTACCAATATGAAGGAATCATATGACAACATGAAGCTTCTGTTGGACAAAATTAATTATAAAGACTTTAAGTGGGCCATATGTGGTGATTTGAAAGTTGTAGCGCTTCTACTTGGAATGCAACTTGGTTACACAAAGTATTGTTGTTTCCTTTGTGAGTGGGACAGCAGAGACAAGAAAAACCATTACACAAAGAAAGTATGGCCAGAAAGAACATCTTTGATTCCAGGGAATAAGAACATTGTAAATCCTCCCCTTGTAGATCCTAGGAAAATTTTACTACCCCCTTTGCATATTAAGCTTGGCTTAATGAAAAATTTCGTTAAAAGTAGGGATAGAGAGGGTAATGGATTCGCGTACCTAAGAAATAAGTTTCCTAAAATCAGCGAAGCAAAAATCAAAGAGGGTATATTTGTAGGACCCCAAATCAGAGAACTGCTTAAGGATGACAAATTTATTTCAGAACTCAATGCATTTGAAAAAAAAGCATGGCTATCGTTTACCAGGATTTGCACCGATTTTTTGGGAAATTACAAATCAGAAAACTATCAGGAAATTGTAAATGATCTTTTAAATTGCTATCAAAAAATGGGATGTAACATGAGTTTAAAAATCCATTTTTTGCACTCACACTTGGATCTTTTTCCGAAAAATCTTGGGGCAGTCAGTGACGAGCATGGAGAAAGATTCCATCAGGATATCTCTACTATGGAAAAGCGTTACCAGGGGAAGTGGAGTCCCAGTATGTTGGCAGACTATTGCTGGACACTCAAGAGGGATATACCTGAAGCCAAATACAAGCGAAAATGCCACATAACTACATTTTGAGTACAATTTTTTATTGTACAATTGACGTTCTTGTATGCTTATTTATGAAAAAAAAAAAATATATATATATATATATATATATATATATATATATATATATTTCAAAAATTAAAGGCCTTGTCACTATAAAACTATGCGTGATGGAAAAAATCTGAAAACATATTTGAATTGAGCGTAAAAAGTTTTATATAGTGTACCTTATTTAGTTCGTGTGGCAAGAAAAAAGTTTAATTTTGTTAACCAGTGTTATTATTTATGACCCTAGTTGTATGTTTGTCACATTCTTGATTTTTTAACCATTTTATTACTTTATGTATGCTATTGTCTTCTTCTCAATCAGCTGTATCTTCTAAACTACTTATTGAAAGACTTGTAGTTGACTTGAGTGATTTTGGCTCTATTGCTACTGGAATAATTTGCCAACGAATTGTAGCTTCAATGCTTTTTTTCTATGAATTACCCGTTTTACCTATCTTTTAAGCACCTGATGTTTCTGCCAAACTTTGACATTTTTCTTTAATACATTAGTTTTTTGTAGTGGAAACCATAACAGATCCGAAATCTCATCCAAACTTCCTCATTTATTTCCGTTGTCATCGGGGGCTGTAGGTCAGTTCTTCCGGATTTTTCCAAGACCTGATCTTCTGTCATGCACCTCCAACACTTTGTTTTTCCATTTCGTAGATCTTCTGTATCTCCAGGGGCTGATAAAAGCTTTTTTAGGTGAAGGACCAATCAATATATGGTTCTGAAACTGGTCTGTGTCAGAATTGTAATGAAGTCTATTTGAAAACACTTCCTTTTTATGATTTATTTCAAAACATTGTCAGAAAACTAACTCCATGTCAAAAATATAATATAATAACTAGTTAAAAGTAAAAATAAAAATTTCAAATGTAAGATACTTGATATACTTACGGAAATATTTATCTCTTTAGTATACGTATAAATACTATAAATACAAGATAAAACCTAATAGCCTTGGTATAAGAATTCTTAAAACCCATTAGATTTAATAGAATTCTCGAGGAAAGAAAGTTTTAATGTGGTATTTAGGTAAAACTTCGTAAAATTAGAATAAGAATTAAAGCACTTTTTTCCGAGTCTAGGAAATTGATAAAACCATAGGATTTAACTAACGGCATCATAAAACTACTTTTAAGCAAGCTTAAATCCAAACTGATTTTACCATGTTTCTTGGGTTCACAGCGAAAATTTAACGAACCTTGTTTATATTCTGCCGAAATAAATGTATAATATGTTTGAAAACAAGGATATTACCATATAAGTAGGGATAAGAAAATGAGAACAGTTTTGGCCAAGAAGTGATCTGAAAATGTGTTACCGGAATGGTGGAATCTCTACATGCGCAAATGATGTTGTCAAAAGTTAATTTTTATTTACAAATTTAGGCAACTGTTACAAATTAAGGTTTGAAAATAAATGTTTTTCGCAACAGTTTATATCTGGAATACTAAAATTTACAATTAATATTCGTTAGTAATCAATATTAATTTATAACGAAACGTTATATAGGTAATTAACATTAAATCAACTTCAACTATTCTAAACAGAATGCAACTGGAAAACTATCTGATAATCTGACAGTGGCATGGCTCTGTTTGTATTTACATTTTTAAGGACGCTGCCAGCAGTTGTGAACAAATATTTAAAAAAATATTCTTAAACTAAAAAATTCAGTGAATTATACAAAAAATTTCGCATCAAAAAGTATTTCCTGTATGATCTGCAATGCTAGCAAGGCGAATAAGCGAATTTCGAAATTCACGGAGAACAAACTTACTTCCTACCAACTGAGTAAGTTCTCGACGAATATGTTTAAAATAAATAACATTAACTGCGTCTGCGCTTTGCCAAATTACGTTTATTTTTCTGTTTAACGTCTTCACTATTTTTATAAGGGGTTTAGGACATACAAGCTATATCCCCTCTCATAAATAGAGTGGCGTATTTAGACTTAGCTTTTAGGAGGGGTGGTGGAGTTGAAACGACCAAATTTTAACAAAAAAAAAACTGTCTTTACTTTATTTTTATTTATCTGAAACACTGACTCTGAGAGAAGTTTTTGCCTACCAATCCCGAAAAAAGGTTCCTTTTTTATACTATTTATACTATTAAAACTTAAATAATAGAGGCTTTGGGGGGGTTAACCCTCCAACCCAGCCCCTCAAATACACCACTGCATAAATATATGGTCGTTAGGTACGTTATGATTGGCCAATATGTGATGTTACTCAACCGCTGATTTTGATCAGCTTGGAGCCATGTTCATGAGCAACGATGTTCAACTTACCACTCACATCACTTTAGAATGCGCGTGTATTTCAAATCTAATTTCCGATGATTTTATGGCTTTAATGATTGTTTTATCGACGAAACTCGGCTAGCCGAACGCCTAATGGGACAAATCCACCTAAAAGTATAGGTTTTGTTACAAAAAAATCCTTGTTTTAATAAAGATCTGTTCTAAATTTGTGGACGCGCAACGGCGCGCTTTCTTTACAGCAAACCTATCCTATCCTAATTCGCATTTTTATTAATTATAAGTTATTAACATAAGGGGTTCCACGTGTTTGGTTGTGCTGCTCTATTTCGAAGGGAAGCGTGAAACTCAACCGCTCAGTGTGGAAACTAACGACCCCGCTAGAAAGGGAGCAGACTCTGCGAACGTGTGATGTCTAGTTGTTCCTGCATTCTATCCCTTTCGTCTGCCGCAGTTCTACATAGAATATTAACGTAATGGCCGCTATGTAGCGGGAGTTTGAGGGGTAAGGGGACAGCTTGAAAGAAAAGGTCATCTAGAACTCACCATCCGAACATCCTACCGATAACTGGGAGAATCGCCCCAGCTCTGAATAAGCTCCAGACGGAGAGCAATCTGGCGATTACCCTGCAGCAAAGCCTTAAAACAAAAGATACAAGAACTTTTGTTACAAAAAAATTTAAAAAGTCAACCGCCTGTATGGTGATTCGAATTCGTATTCGTTGCATCCAAAGCCGATAATTCTACGGGTGAGCCAGGAAGCTCAGATTGAACATTCAATAAAACTTGTTTATAGTCCGCGGAAATAAACGGCGGACCAATAGGAAACACATTGAATAATCCGAGTTGTGATTGGCGCATTCCTACGCTGATTTAGGTTTTCACGCTCTTTTTAAAAATCCGATTGCGTTTTGGTTAGCCCTGGTAAGGTCTTTTTTTTTCAAGTGATGTGAAAACGTGTATCTGCATAATATATTAAAACAAGAAGCCTGACTTTTACGTTTTTGCTTTTTTTTAACAAGACTTCCTCTTCATTTAATCAATATTTAACACCGTTAGGTGGATCGGTCCGGGGTTAGCACAAGGTTTATCAATAAAGCCGTCATTAAAGCGTATACAAATAAATAATAATAATAAACAAAAATCTTGCTAATATTCCGACATATTAGAGAAGTCTGACTAACAGGGTAGGTATTATAAACAAGTGACACAAACTTTAAAGGATTGTTGCCTTGGCTCTCATTGGCTTTGAGCTTTTAACTTGGAGTTGCACTTTTGCTGGATGTTACGCCATTTCAGCAGAAATTATGTTAATACTTCTAATTTATTGTATTTTACTCGAAAAAAATAATACATTTTTAATATTTAGGAGATTAAATGATTCCAGTTTTTTAAATATTCAAATTTGCAATACCACTTACCGTACGAATTTATAACAGGTTATCACACACAACTTTGTTATTTTTTTAATACGCTTGAGAACTAAAACAAATAAATATTGCATCAAGATATAAAGAAACACTGTTTGCAATAATAAACACTAGATATAATACGTATCAAACGTACAATAAATAAACAAATAAGGTATTTATTTCTAACATTCATAGGAAACGGTAAAAAATATTTCCATATATGTAATATATTTTTGGTCAAAAAGTTACCTCACTATCTATTAGAACGTTACTAAATCGGCTCGACGCTCGGCACAATGAAAAGGTTGGCTATCCCTGATAAAAACAAATTGTAATTTATTTAAAGTTATTACCCAACAACTTTTTATACGGATTCATAAAATGTCTTGTCTATGTAACAATAATGTTGTACGAAGAAAACTTTGGGTAATGCAAATTTACCGATTTTATTTCCCTCCTTAAAGCGAAATATTCTAATCGTAAAATAATCACCTTCCAGATTTTTTCAGAACTTCATGTTTTGGGGTCCTTAGATGACGAAAAACATGTTTTTTCAATTTCGTCTTTATCTGCCTATCTGTTCGCAGCATAGCTAAAAGCTACTTATCCGATTAATTCATAATTTTGGTCAAAATTAAGGGTCATATAGTGATGACCTGGTAATATTTTGTTAAACATCCAATATGGTGAACAAAATGGCAGCCTGTAGCAAAAATGTTAAAAAATTATTAATAATAAACCAATTATCAAATTTACCTCAAATTTTGCACAAAAATCAAATGTTACGTAGGAATAAACAGGTAACATTTTGATACGGACGAAGACATCAAAACAGAATTGCCGCCTAACAAAATTTTTAAGAAATCAGCCTGTACAACTACTTATTAGTTTAATTTCAAAATTTGTGCAACCATTAAGTGGGATATAGAGACAAACTGGTAAAATTGTGATACGAATTCAAGATGTCGGTAGTGGCCAGATAAATATTTTAAAAATCAACGTTAAAATATCTTTTTAACCAGCTAAGAAGAAAAAAAGCTGGATGTGAATTTACAATTAAAATATTTTTACTTGATATTAGATAAAACTATGAACATAACTTTGTGAGTGTACATGTGCATAACTGGAACTAGGAATTTGTGTGTGTCACTTTAAATTGTTCGATATCCCGATATTCGATACATCAAAATGAGATATCGGTGTGATAAATTACTGTTACATTTTCACGGGTGTTTTTAAAACATCAACAATGTGAATTCATCGACAATATGACGGTGTTTTCGTATGTTTAATGAATACTCTGTTCTCTGTAGCATGTAGCAATCAATGGTAGAGGAAGCTGTCATATTTTGTCAATGTTTTAAAGAGGTTGTTATATTTTTTCTATTATTTATCATCGTAAAATAATAGACAAAATTAAACTTAGTCAAAAATTTCAGCTCGGACAATTAGTTACTATTGGCGAAAAAATCTAATAATTTTGGATAATCTTTAATATCTTAATAAAATAGACTCCAAATAACCAAAACATAATAAAACTACAAATAAACACATACCTAGTATGAATAAAATTTTAATAAACTATACAATCAATTTAAACAGTAATTAACCATATAAAACTAACAGGCGTTAAAAACTCATTAGAATAAAAACAGCTGCATAATTATGGATACTAACATTTGTTGCAATATTAATAAAGTAAAATATTGAAAAGAAGACAAATCGGCAAATAGAGACAAAGCGCGAAGCAATATCATTCATTTTTAAAAGCGCCTATTAAGAAAAGAAACGCCCTTTAAACTAAACAAAATATTGTGATATGAAATACAACTCAGTAATATGCCTACTCAAAAGTAGTCTGTTTGGTTCATATGTATTTTAGAAAAACGTTTTTTAACCATTTAGGTTCTTTGTTCCCAGCTTTTATATAGCGGTATTCGAATGTTCGATGTATCAAAATATCGATTTCATCATACATCGAAAAATATCGTGAATCCGTAACATCGACAGACTCCCTCCCTACTTTGAAGAAAAATAATAATAAAAGTAGACGTCATTCATATTTTGTTTTGTACACAATTATTAATTAATTATAAAATTAAACATTGTGATATGTAAATTTTAAAAATGTCTTTGGCCAAACTTGACTGTGATAGTACTGATATAGTAAAACAGATGGAATTTGACAAAAATAATAAGAAACAAATATCTTATGGTGATATAGCTGCAAAATTGTTAGAAGATAGACTTTTGTTAACTGCTTTAGAGCTCCACACTGAATTTGTAGAAGCAGGAAAAGAGCTAAAAGTGTTAAGGGACTTTTTTTCCAATCCTGGAAATTTTGAAACTTCCACACAGGAATTTACTGCCCGCTTATGTATGTATTGTATCAATACATGAAAGTATTATGCATTATGAGGGATCTATGTGATGCACAGATTATAAGACATTATTAACTAATTAATCAAGTATTTTATTAGGCTTGTTATGCTTTGTGCTTGCTCATGCAGTTTCTTGTGGAGTTAGTACAGCATTTTCTAATAATTCCTAAATTAACCCTTAATTGGTTACTTGCTATCAGTGAAACTGCTATAATTATAATTTTTTCTTAATTCTCTTGTTATTGGTTCTGTACTTATCACCTAATTTTTAATTTATTTGCTTAATCGATTATTGACATACCAGCTATTCCTAATTAGTATCTTACAGAACTGAAGTAGCTAGAGATGGGCAATAAAGTTTTATAAATCCTTCAAAATTGGTAGATAATGTATGATTTTGAAAAGAACTTACTTCTCAGACTTGAATTTTCTTTATTGTTGATTTATTTACAACATTTTGACTAATATGTTATCTCTTGTCATTATCAATTGCAAACTGTTTCTGCTTGCTAATGACTAAGGATACCATACTTACTAATCAAAACATTGTGAGTAAATTAACAATAAAAACAATGCAAGTTTGACAATTAAGTTCTTTTTATAAATTTTCCACAAAACAGCTACTATTAAACATTAATAATTAAAGTATTCATTTTGTACAAAGTTGTCTATTATTCTTGTTCCAGTTAAATTGTCATTGTGTCATCTGTAACAAAGTATTTGCTGTTTAAAAAACTCTAGAGTTAATTTTAGGTTTATGAGTTTATTGTACCTGTTGCCATTTACCTATAAAATGTATAATAGTCATACAGGAAAATACTTAAATAAATAAAAGCATATTCGACAGGAAAATGTCATGTATTAAATGTGATCTAAATAATCTAACCATTCAAAAGAAAAAGACGTTGACAATATATTTTTTATATTTATAGCTCGTTCTGGCAGCCAAGCAACACTGGATAGTTTAGATTTAACCAGGTATTCAGAAGATGGAGCTGTAGGTGATGAAAGAGTAGCTGTTTTGGAATTTGAACTTAGAAAAGCTAAAGAAACAATTAATGCATTACGAAATAATTTGACTTTTGCTATAGGTTTGTTAATATCTTTTACTGGTAGTTTATTATTTATTTCAACTATAGTGAATTCCACAATATTGGAAAAAACAAATTTTGTAAAAAAAGATCTTTGTTTAATAAACATTACTTGATTACTATACTGCCGTGGCTAACGAAAACGCCGTAACCAACAATTTTGCTTTTTTCAGCTTACGGCATTTTCTAATAAAACAATTCATTATTTTATTATTGCCGGTAGCCGGAAAGCTGTATCTAAAGTATTAACTGAATTATGCTGTATTTTGTTTTGCCGTATATGCATTTTATACTTCTTGTAATTAAGAATTATGCCATAAACCAATATTTTTAAATACAAAAGCCGTATATGTCGAATACGGCAAAATTCCTTAAAATAAATATGCATTCCATAAACAGTTTATAAGTATTTTTGCCGTAACCAACATAAAACAAGTTTTTCGTGCAACGCGGCAATGTTGTAACAGTTTATCAGAAATTGTCGAATTTATACCATAAATTTTTGATGTTTTTAAAGAAATATAAAAATTTGTAAAGGTGTCTAACTAAAGTGAAAAAGTTGTGAAATAAGTGGAAAAGAAATTTCCACTTTATATCGCCTATATCAAGAGTATACGCGAAAAAACGTGCTGAAATTCCAAAGTAAACAATAACAATGGAGTAAAAATATCCAACAGTGTTGCCAGTGATAACCTGCAATAATCATGGATGGAAATGAAAAGTGCCTAAAATGCAATTTATTAATTGAAGGCGAGTGTTATTGTTGTGATTGCTGTTTTAAAAAAATACACAAACAATGTCTTGAGCTCCAGTCAAGTGAGACAAGAGTAGTACCATTACAGAAACATATGCTAATGCTTCTTTGTGATGACTGTTGAAAATTTATGACACAACTTCCAAAAATGGCTGAGATGATTGAATCAATTACTGCCAATCTTAGTCATATTAATAATAAGCTTCTAAAAACAAATGAAAAAGAAATAAAGCTACTTCAAGAAAAAATAGAAGACCTGAAAGTACAGAACAAAGAACTTACAAAAAAACTAGCAGAACAAAATAATAAAGATGGTGACCTTTTGGAATAGAAGATACATCAATGCTTGCGGAAAAGTAGTTTTGAACAAAGTTATGCATCAGTATGTGGTAGTCAACCTAAGTCAAATGGTCAAAATAAGATAACAAATTTACCAGGTTTGGTAATTCAACCGAAAACTCAGCAACATATGAACATTACTAAAAGGGATATAGAAAACTGCATAAAACCTGAAAACATGGGAATTCAAATTAAAACCAGAATAGAAAAATCTAATGGAAAAGTTATTATAAAATGCACATCAAGATCTGACCTTAGCAAAATTAAAGGGGAAGCTGAAAATAAACTCAATGGTAAATATGATATTTCCGAACCTAAATTAATAAATCCAAAAGTAAAAATTCCAGGTTTTAATAAAGACCTAACAAATACTGAAATAGAGAAGGCAGTTAGAAGTCAAAATAACTTTTTAGAAGGAAACGACTTTAAAGTTCAATACGTAAAAACACATAGAACCAATAAATTAAAAACAGTATATGCGGAATGTTCACCAAGGGCTTTTGGCGTGTTGATGTGTAGCGGAAAGGTTTTTATAGGCTGGGAACGATACCCAGTATATGAAGATTATAACATTTTACGATGTTTCAAATGTCAGCAATTCCACCATAAAAGCAACAACTGCAGCAACAATCTGTCCTGTCCGAAATGTGCAGATCACCATGATCTTAAAGACTGTAAAAGTAACAATGTGAAGTGTTCAAATTGCAAATTTGCAAACGAAAAGTTTCGTGTGAGTTATGATGTCAATCACAAAGCATCTGATATTGATTGCCCGAGTTTTCAATACCAAATAGAAATTAAAAAATCAAAAACAAACTATAATTCCTGTGGTTAATGAACTACGCAACAGATGTATTAGACAATATTAATACGGAAGAAGTAAAAATTGTAACAACGGGTCCAGAAGTGTTTGTGGACACTGTGAACTGTAGTAAATCCTTTAATATACTTCATCTTAACAAACTTTGACAAACTTATGGTCTTTATGCAAACATATAACCTTACTGACTGTAACATAATAATTCTAATTATCTACAATTTAATATCCCGGGATTTAATCTTTACTATAATGAAGGCAATTATAATACCTTTGATGGACTTTTAATTTATACCAAAATATGTAATGTTGTTAATGTGGAAACTTCTAAGCTTGCCCACTCTAATATTAGTATAAGCAAGATTGATTTTGGGTTGGATTTACTAAAGTTTAGTATTATGGCATTGTACAGATCACCCTCGACAAGTATCACTGATTTTCTTGCAGATTTAGATACCTATCTCGATCAAAAACAGGCTTGCGATGTAGATTTTCTTCTAGGAGATATAAACATCAATATTTTGGATAAAGGTAACAATGATGTTAACAGCTACCTATCAACTTTAGCAATGCACGGTTTTACTTCCATGTACTATGAAGTCACACGTCCAGAATCTGGCACGTGTATTGATCATGTCTTCCTAAAGAAAAAAATTACGACAAATCAACACAACATTGATCCATATATTATTAATCATGACTTGACGGACCACTTACCAGTTTTTGTAAATATAACACAAAAAGACAAAAATGCGGTGACTCACGAAAACCAAACCAAACAACAATCAGTAGAGTATAAAATTGATTATAATTTAGCACAAAATTTGGGTGCCCAAACAAATTGGAATAGTATTCTTAACGAACATAACCCCGAAACTGCTACAAACCTACTTATATCTGATATAAACAAAATAATTGACAAATCAAAACTACCATTAAAAAAATCCTGTTTAAAAAAATTAAAGCCATGGATTACCAATGGAATAATAATATCAATAAAAAAACGTGACAAAATGAAAAAAAACTTAACTAATCCGGACCAAATTAACAAATACAAGGAGTACAAGAATACATTAAATAGAATAATAACTCAAACAAAAATCAATTTTTATAAGACAAAAATTAATGAAAGTTCTAATGATATCAGAAAAATATATAATATTATAGCTGAAGCAACAAATGAATCTAAAACCAAAAATTCTTCACTTCTGCAAATAAAATCAGATAATGATACTACAAACCCAAAAGACATAGCAAACTTTTTTAACAAGTATTTTACTAATATTGGGATAAATATCTCACAACAAATAAAAAATCCATCCAATATCGACCAATTTCTTTCACAATCAAATCAGTCGATTTTCTTAAAACCAGTGACACGGAACGAAGTAATTGAAAAAATTAATAGCCTAAAAAATAAATGTTCTTCAGGAATCGACAAAATTTCAACTAAAACCATAAAGAATTTAAACCATTTTTTAGCTGATCCTCTGGCACACATCATTAATTCTATTTTTAAGACAGGTATTGGTCCCACTAAATTTAAAACCTCGTTAATTACACCAATTCATAAAACAGGCAATAAAAGTTTAGTTAGTAACTATCACCCTATCAGTATTATCTCTAATTTGGCTAAAGTATTTGAAAAAACCCTTAAAGAGAGGCTAATAAATTTCTTTGAAAATAATAATACCATAAGTGACAGCCAGTTTGGCTTTAAATCCGAGACAAGCCCTACAGATGCTATGTATGAAAGCATGCAGAATTACTGAGAGTTTAGATGGGGGTGACGCCTGTATTGCGGTTTTTTTAGATCTTGCAAAGGCGTTTGATACAGTCTCTCACGAAATCAATCTGGACGTTCTGGAGAGGTATGGAGTGAGAGGCATTGTGTTAGACATCTTTCGAAATTATCTCTCCAACCGAACCCAATATGTAAAGGTAGAAAATGTTCTAAGTGAACCAGAAACTGTTAAAATAGGAGTACCACAAGGCACAGTCTTAGGACCAATATTATTTAATTCATATATTAATTCTCTATTTCACCTTGACGTGGAGGGTAGCATAATAGCATATGCTGATGATACCTAGACTATACTCAACCTTCCTATTGTATTCAGTGGATATTTGTAGTATCAGGAGTTTGTACATAATAATTTCTTGTCAATTTGTTCACAAAAAAGATAAAATTAAAAATTTTATAACCTTCTTCCACTAAGAACTCGCAATATAAGGACAACAAATAAATTTAAAATTGATATCAAGAAATATATTCATGAAAATATTCATCAATTTCTTTGCCTTGTCTAAGCAGCACTGCACGCATCACAATTTTGTCTTTCTATTAAACTAATATTCTGATAACTGTAATATTTAAGTGTACCCATATAATATTTAAACCGACATACAAATGAAAAAGTACTTTAGAATTGTATATTTGCACATACAGGTGTTCTGCACCTAGGTGCAACATTAGCCCTAGAGTTAAGTAGTTATACTGTTATGTATTATTTAAATGCATGTATTTGAATGTTAAACAAATTGAATAAATTGAAAATTGAAATTGAAAAAATCAGTTGATTTTGGCGCCATTACGCCACTTACACGTCGAAGTGTAGTTGAATTCGAATGTCGCGGAGATCAGTTGTTCGTTATTTTTCAACAAGTTTGGGACTGTTTTTGCAATTGTTTAAAGTGACGTGCTGGTTTCAATACTATTTATTTTATGGTTTATTGTATAATTGATAAATAGGTAAGTTCTTATGTCTAAATTTTGTTGCATTATTTATTTATTTTAAAGTACAATGCTCTACAAGTAAAACCCATTACAGAAAAAGAAAAACTGACTATAAATAAAACCTTAAAATATAGGACATACACAGAAAAAAATACTCAGGAAAAAATTGATATATATTGAAATATTGATATTTTGTCTTCTAGACTAAAAAAAAAATATAAACTGTGGGGAGTATTAGTAGTTATGTACTCTGTTTATAGCGGTTATTCCTTATTGTTTTAGGTTACGATATGGAAAATCTGTCAAGGAGCAAAAAGATGTTAGCTATTTTAAATAAAGACTTAAAAAAGCGGTTTAGTATACCAAATAACAAAAAGAAACCAAAAAAAAATTATGATGACTTAGATTCCGATTATGAACTCGAAGCGGAGGTCGACTCAGATACTTTACGGAGTAAAAAAGCTAAAATTCAGATTCATTCTCATTATAAAACTTTAAACTGTGATGTAACAGTGCTTCCAGTGGTTTCTCATGAGGAAGCTTTACTTCAGAACGGATCACATTCGGAAAATAATGCAGACACTTTTCAGTCATACGATAAACCACTAAATTCAGATAATTTACATAATGAAAACCAGTTTTTGAACTCAACCAATGAAGAAAATTATTTTCATATTGTTTCATTAATAGTAGAAGAATTAATAGATGTAACTATTTCGGAGGTTTTCAAAAAAATATACAAAGAACGGAACTCTTAGGAAGCGCAAAAATTTGATGTTCCTTTATCTCAGCGCATAGCTGCAAAGAAATGAAAAAAAATTAAAACATGCAGTAAAATCCTCTTGTTCTGCGCAATGTTTGTTTAAATGTAGTTCCAAGTTTAATCCTGAAAGAAGAAAGATTATTAATCAGCAATATTGGGAATCAACTAAAGATATCCAACAAAATTTTTTGCTGAATCGTGCGAGGCGAGTTCCTATAAAAAGAAGAACTGTTGTTGTTTTATTCGAATTATTCGAATCACATCTTAGGTACGGCATTCCGTTTTGGGGCGCCAGTAGCCAGTTTCTTTTAAATATCGTTTTTTTACTGCAGAAGAAGGCCGTTCGTTTCATCGCTAAGGCCATCCAAAGGGAGTCGTGCAGACCTCATTTTCAATCGCTGAGAATTCTCACACTCACCTCTCTATTCATACTTGAAATTTCTACCCTGGTATTTAAAAACATAAATAACGTTCAAATCCCGTCATCTAGACCCGATACTAGACAAGCCTCTCATCTTCCCCTTCCTATACCAACTAGGGAATTTACAAAAAGGTCTTTTATCTACGAGGGTAAAAAAATATTCAACCATCTGCCAGTTCACATTAGAAATGCCGGCTCACTTAGGATTTTCAGAAGAACCTTAAAGAACGTACTTCTAAAAAAAGTCTATTATAACCTGGGTGAGTTTTATGCAGATAGGCTAATTTAAAAGATGTCAATTGTTTTTTTTTTTTTGTTTGGGTTGGTTTGACTGCTGATTTTCCTACATTATTTAAATGTCTAATTTTAATTATATAACTTATTAACTTTCATATATTGAACCTATGTAGATGTTTTAATGTGTCTTTTTATGTTTTTATTTATTGTGTGTTTACCTTGACTGTTTTTTTAAATTTTTTGTATTTTTATAATTTTTTGACACCCATGAATGCAATGATTTGTTTATTTCAACATGGGTTCTAACTCATGCTGGGTTGGTGTTATTTTATTTGTTTTTTTTTTTCTCTTTCTTTATTGTTATTTTAGATTTTATTTGCTAGAATTAACATGCTTTGTCAATAGAATCATTTATATTCTTGACAATAAAGTACATTTTGATTTGATTTGATTTGATTTGTTTCTGCAGAGCCACCGAGAAAGTCAACGACTTTAAATTATTTTTTGAAAGATGATACCGGTGACTCCCAGCGAGTGTGTTAAGTTTTCTTCCTGGGTACTCTCGGATATGACTCTCATGACGATAGATTCCTAAGACACATAACCTCAGCCAAAAATGAGGGAACTGCGATTTACCAAGCTAAAAAAAAACCAAGAGTTAATCCAAATTAAAAAATTGACCGTACCGTCATTATTGACCACATAAATTCATTCTGTCCAGCAATATCCCACTACCGGAGGGCGCATGCTCCAAACAGGCGCTATCTCCCATCTGATATTAATATAGCATACATGCATAAATCCTTCCAACAAATGCACCGGTCCATAAGCATTTCATATCAAATATACTGTCAGGTTGTGACTGAGGAAAACAGTTAAACTTGGGCATGAGGAATGTTGGTCCTGCGAGATTTTTAATGTTCATTGTAAGGAAAAATATCATGGCAAGGAAAATTTAGTTGATGAATGCGATGTTTGTCAAAAATGGAATACACATATTCAGAGGGCAAAACTCTCAAGAGAAGCTTACCAGCAAGACGGAATGTCTGACTATAACGCTGATCAATTGATTATATCAGCTGATCTTCAAAAGTATGACAGATCTCAGGTATTCAATTTTAAAATTATTAAATTTAAATTTATTATTCTTTTAGGTAATAATGCTTTGACGGCTTGAAATGTTCAAGGAAGTAATTTTTACTCAAAGGATCAGGAAAGAATAAAACCTTCGCTATTTTGTGGCACGAGGCTACAGCCGGAAGATCCAAGTCAGATATAAAATGTGCTTTTTATCGTTTTTTATTAATGAATAGAGATTATCAACATATCACATTTTGGTTAGATAATTGCAGTGCTCAAAATAAAAACTGGGGACTGTTTTGTTTCTTTATTTACATTATAAACTCCGATGATATCTCGGCAAAGCGAATTGATTTGAAGTATTTTGAGCCAGGACATACATTCATGAGCGCTGATCAATTTCATCACCAAGTGGAACATTCCTTAAAAAAAAAGAAAAAGTTTATGACTTTCAAGATTTTGTAGATTGTGTACAAAATGCAAGTTCTGGCAAAAATATAGTGGCGGCCGTCATGGAGTGTCAGAATTATTACCAATGGGCAGACTGTTCTTCTCAGTACAAATTAAGCAGAACAACTCCACGACCATATTTGCAGTCAATGGTGCAAGTCAGATTTTCAAGAGGTGAAAATACCTTAAATTATAGAAATAACTCCAATGATGATTTTGTTAACCTAAATTTCTTGACAGCAAAAGCTGCTAAGGCCAGCATAGCACCTCCCACACCTATTAAGTTACCGCGTGGTGTCTCAGAAGAAAGAAAAGAAAATATTTTAAATAAGCTTACTGGAGTGATTCCAGCAAATAGATTACTTTTCTGGAAATATTTACCCGTTTCGCCCAGTACTACAGGTTCGGATGATGACGACGCCGATGATGAGTAACAGAGTGACTTTGCATTTTTTGTATGTATTAGAAAAATATAAAGGTAGTTTAAGTATAAATAACAAGTTAAACATTGTGTATCTTTTTGAAAATAAAATGTTTCTATATTTTTTTATTTTGTTTATTAATATCTACAATTAATAATAATAATAATAATAATAATAACATTGATAATAATAATACTAATAAGTTACGGCATTTCAAATTAGAGTAATAAATAAATTTTGTTAGTAGAAAATACCGCATCTAGAAAATATTTTAGATATGGTATATTTATCTAGTATAAATCTTTGATATGTTGACTCTAAGTGCCGTATGTACAAAATTATATTTACAATTGATAAATGCAAATAATAATTAAATACCTACATATTTGTCAACCTTTTAGTTAATGTATTCTTAAAATATTTTTAAAAAATCATAAAAAAGGACGATGGCACAAAGTAAAACACAAAATATAAATTTTCTCAAAATGTCATTTCTGCAGATACGACTTTTTCGTTAGCCACGGCAGTATTCTTGTTACTGAGATATAAAAGGTGGTTGGCTTAAATTCAAACTTAGATTCACACCAGTTAAAAAGGATATCAAAATTTTGTGAAGAGAATCTTAATTAATTGAATCAATTGTGATTATTAAGAGCCCAAATAAAATTGACTTGGAATTCAATGTAGGCATCGTCAAGGGATGGATATCTCCAAAAAATTTGTACACCAATTTAAAGTCTTTGTGTATTATAAGTGACTTTTGAATGAATTATAAGTCTTAAATGACTTATGAATGAATTTTTATTTTAAATGACTTATGACTGAATTACAAGTCTTTTAACTGACTTATAAATGAATTAAAAGTCTTTTACTAGATTTTAGGTGAACCTGAAGTTTTTTAATGGAATTTTTAGGTGATTTTAAAGTCTTTAATATGATTTAGGGTAAGTTTGGAGTCTTTTTGTGGACTTTAAGTGAATTTAAAATCACTTAGAAGATTTTAGGTAACTTTAAGTCTTCAAGGATATTTTCTATAAATAAAAATAACCAGGTGTTTAATTTTGTAGCATTGTTTACTTATATGCAGGGTATTTGGGTGTGCCTCAGGACAATATAGTAGACATTTCTGAAGAACCATTTAAACCTGTGTTAAAAATTTTGATTGGACTGGAATAATTTTTTAGATTTTGGTACTTGCTAATGAATTTAAAATATTCATTTATTTTGAATTATTTAATTATGTTAGGAATTATATTGATGTTTTGCTATAAAGAATAAGTAACTATATTGTTTGTTTACATTTTTGGCAATCTCACAATTTTAATGAAATTTTATTATAAAATGGACTAAAAATTGGTTTTGATATTACACAAAATGATATTTGGAGTCTGAGATTAACTGGAAGTTGAAAAAGATTTTTTTCAAAAATAGACACAAGTTTAATATTGATTTCAAATGTGTTTTGTTTATTTGTGCCGACAGTTTTACACCAATTAATTTGCAGACTGTAGTATGATGAAAACAGTAGTGGTACTGATCTCACTGATAAGGAAATTGCAAAGTTTGGTAAACAAATGAAATTATCGGAGTTACCAAGAAAAGAGCCTTGGATCCAATAAAACTTTATACAGGTAACCATCTAGGTAAGAATAAAGAGAGTCTCTCTGATAAATAGATAATGATCTTAAATTATCGGGGATGTCAGTAAGTATAAGAATATTTCTAAAGTATTAAAGTTTGATGACTAAGTATTTGGTGATCCTAATTATGCTTTTAAACCTAGAAACTCAGTTGCTCGAACTCCCCTGCCATCCACTAAAAACAAAATAAAATTGTCAATGAAGAAACATGTGGCAAACTCTTAACAGTGGAATCTTCCTAGTAATGAGAATGTAAATAAAAAATCATGCAGTGAACTAAGCCCTGATGTCTCCCATCAAAATGAGTTAGAAATCAGTACAATGCGTATACCTGAAAAAATGAAACTGAAGACCAAGTCCCTTTGGATAAGGTACTGTTAGAGATATTTGGATCATTAGAGAAACTACAAAATATCTCAAATGACAAATACCAAGAGATAATTAGAGCAGCTACTGCCTCAATACACAAGAGTATTACTTTAAGTATGTATAAAAATGAAAAAATAGTGAAATAAAAATTTTTAGAAGCACAAACAGCTATTGCCAACTTATATTAGTTTAAACCAAACTATAATAAAAAATACAAGAATAACACCGAATTTGGCTAGTTCTATTGATAATATTTTCACAGATTCAGATTTCGTTGAGGCTAAAGTAATTGAAAATTTATTTTGGACTACACAGCCCAAAGAATTGCTTTTGAAACCGAAGTAAAGAAATTTCACAAGTCTGGAATTGATGAGTTATCTCTTGATTCTCAGGTTCTGGGAAATTTGTGTGTGTATACATTTTTGGGTTTGTATGCAGATGAAAGGTTAAAGTTTAAAAAGCATATCGTAAGTATGAATATTAAATTATCTAGGAGAGGTTTTGCTTTGAGGGTTGTGGCTCGATAGCTGAACATGTCAATAGCAAGGAATGATTACTTTGCTTTGAAGACCTTCCTTTGTGACTCATAAGATCCTAACTTTGTCATGCATATTTAACAAAACAGTCTGCCTTGTGCGAGTTAAGTTCAGGCATGAGATGGAATCAAAGTTATCAACTCGCCTCTCTACCTACCGCCTCTTCGACTTTGACCAAGAAACATATTGTTTTTAATAGCAAAAAAATGTTTAATCATTTGCATTTCATATTACATATAAGAGGCATTTCTAATCTAATGAAGTTTAAGCGAGAAGTGACAGGCCTACTAATTTGGAAAGCCTACTATTCAGTAGTTGAATTTTATGAATATTCATTTGACTATTATGTATTGACTGTAAAGTATATTATGTAATATACTTTTTTATGATTAATATTTTTATTTTATATTATGTTGTTCATACCAAATTCCCTTTGATTTTATTCTGTTTTATGTTCTTTCATTCATTTCTGTTGCTATTGTATTTATTAAATATGTTTTTTGTTGTATATTTTATAGTTATTTAATATCTTATATTACATATTTTATCACTTACACGTATTAGTATTTATTTTTTCCCTTTCACACCATTAAGTTGATTATGATTTTGTAAATGTTTAGATTAAGCTCACTTGCTTTGTATATGAGATTATTCTTTTATTACAATAAAGCTCTTTTTGACTTTGACATAAAAACAGAAAACTTAAAAAAAATAAAAAAATATACACCCAGAACTCAACAACTGTAAATGTAGATTAGATATTTTAGATAGAACTTTAAATAACCCAAATAATGAGGCTACAAGCAAACTAAAAAAGTGTATGATGGCATATTGAGGAAAATACAAAATATGAATTAAGAAGTAAAAATTCTGATAACAAAATTAAATGTCAAAATACAAGAGTTCTAACCACACTACACCACAACTTGTTACGTTCTGGACGCGCGTTTCGCTAACCAAGTTAGCATCATCAGCAACTGGAGTTTATATCATCTGCTGATGATGCTAACTTGGTTAGCGAAACGCGCATCCAGAACGTAACAAGTTGTGGTGTAGTGTGGTTAGAACTCTTGTATTTTGATCTATCTTCCACCACAGGTTCCAGTGTTAAAAATTAAATGTGTGCAGGCAATTAGTAGTAGTAATGGAAAAGTAGATTCCCATGATGAAATACAATTAGGAGGAAGCGCTGATACCAAATATTTTAAAAAGTATAGACATTCTACCTTATATTGTAATTTTAGAATAAACAGTAAGTCCATGTATTTAAGACCAGTTACTTCTAAGAAAATTTGTGAGTTGGCTAATGATATTAAGAATAAACAAAGCAGTGGCATATATGAAGTACCAACAAGCATTGTAAAATATTCCATACCTGAGATAAAGAGGGTACTATGGTTTTTAATTAATAAATTATTTATAAATGGAATATTCCCAAATAACCATTAGGTAGCATTAATTAAATCTCTGTATGAACGAGGAGACCCTAAAGAAATGGATAGCGTAGAACAATCAGTCTTTCGCCTGGATTTTCTAAATTATTTGAGCTTGCTATTATGTAGAAGATTAATAAAGTTTATATAAATGACTGTAAATTGTTTAATAATAACCAATCTGGCTTTTTAAAAGGAAAATCTATGATTACAGCTATTTATCAATTTGTTGATGACTGTAAATTGTTTAATAATAACCAACCTGGCTTCTTAAAAGGAAAATCTATGCATACAGCTATTTATCAATTTGTTCAATTAGTTTTAAATTTTCTTGAGCATGGTGAGGCTGCACTTGGAATTTTTCCTCGATCTGTCAGAAGCCTATGACTATCTAGACAGAAAATTATTTCTAAAAAAAATATGGAAATGTATGAAATAAGAGGATGTGCCCTCAAGTGGCTTACATCATACCTTAATGATAGAGGTCAAATGTTAGGTGTATACAAGAATTGCATACTTTACAAGTCAGATGTCTTATTTACTAACAAAGCTTAAGGAAGTATACTTGGACCAACTCTTTATCTAATATTTACAAATGACATTTATTCTATAACAAGTGGGTGTCAATCCATAATTAACTATGCTGATGATACAAGCTTATTGGTAGGGAATAAATCGGTTTTTTAACTTTTGGTAGATAGCAAGAATTTTCTTTCTGCAGCTTCCAAATGGTTTACAGAACTAAACAATCAAAATCTGAAAGAATTGAATCTGCCTGATAAGATGTCTTCAGAGTCTGAAAAATGAAAATACAAAATTTCTAAGCTTACATATTAATGAAAACTTAGACTGGGCTCTTTATATAAGCCAAATGTTAAAAAAGCTTTGCTCTATCTACTATGGAATAAAGGTAGCTATATTTAAATTTAAAAACTCTAGAACTAATCTATTTTGCTAATTTTTAGTCAATTGTAAAATATAGGATAATATTTTGGGGTCGAAATAGCCAAGCTCAAAGCGTGTTATAATAAGTCATTCCGAACAGCTTCTAAAGAAATGGGACTAATGACTGTATACCCACTATATATTTTTAAGTGCCTTATGTTTGTTTACAGAAATCAAAATTTATTTAAATCGTTTGATAGTAATTATATCACAAGAGAAGAACATTTTACTTACCCCATATATTACTACCAAATTACCGAGAAGGGCCCAGAATATATGTGTATTCAATTTTATAATGAACTAACTACCTTTAAAAATTAAAAGAATTGACAGCCTATGAGTTTTCAAAATAGAGGTTAAGAAAATGTTAATTGAACTGGAACCCTACTGCTTTGATGATTATTTGAATATGTAATTTTGAATTTATTAAAACTAGTAACATTGTTTTCCATTTCTATTTGTTATATATTTCTGTAACAAATTTAAAATAAAGACGAATTATTATTATTATTTAAAACTGGGTAAATTTCAATTTTAAGACATATCTAAACAAGATGTTGAAATGTTAACGAGTTTTATACTTGCTCTGATATATTCTTAAGACTAAAATTTAAAATTAGTTGTGACTACACATGATGCTTCAGAAAACTGCGATGATAATTTAACTTCATTCGAAAAATGGCATTTGAAAAATGGACTTTATTTTTGTAATGTAGGTTTGGGATAAGAGAGAATATTTATCACGCTCGTCCCTAGGGGGGGGGGGATGAAAAGAGATAAAATGTGTTTTTGTCAATATCTTTTCAACTAAATGAGTCGTTAAAACAATTGATTCGTCAGTGGCTTTTAAAAACAATTATCTAAAAATCGATTTCTAGATTTTTTTTTGTTGAATTCCACGATTAAGTGAGTGAAATAGGGTGAATTGGGTTTTTCCCTTTTCTACAATATCACCTCAACTAAATGCGTTTTTGAAACACTACTTTCGTCAACAGCTTTCAAAAATAATTATCTAAAAACTGATTTCTGAATTTTTCGAAATTCCATTTTTAATGAGGAAAAAGGGGTAAAATCTGTTGTTTTTTACAATCCTTCTTCAGCTAAATAGATTTTTCTAAACAATCCTTTACATTTTGAAATACAAAAATTAAATCTAAAAATGAATTTCCTTCAATATTAAGGGGTGAATTGTTTTTTAAATTTTTTTACAATATTACTATATACTACCTAAATGAGTTTTTAAAAACAATTTTTTTGTCAATGGCTTCCAAATATAATTATCTAAAAACTAGTTTCTGAATTTTTCAAAATTCCACTCTTAAGCAGGTGAAATATGTGTTTACTTTTTTTATATATTTCTTTAAATAAATGCTTTTTTAAAACAATTATTCCTTATCGACAATAGCTTTGAAAAATAATTATAATGTTCCTGAAACTTGATATTCCATCCTTAAAGGGGTGAAAAAGGATACATTTTATTTTTACTTTTTTTAACAATATCTTTTCAACTAAATGAGTTTTTAAAACAATTTTTTTGTCAAGTTTTCGAAAAAAATTATCTAAAAACCCTTCTAGATTTGTCGAAATCACACGTTTAAAGTGGTAAAATATGTTAGTTAAGTTTATTACAATATCTTTTCAACTAAATGAGATATTTAAGATGATTCTTTCAACAGATTTTAAAAATAATAACCTAAAAATTAATTTCTGGTTTTGTTGACATTTCGTACTTATGGGGGTGAAAAGGAGTGAAATGTGATTTTACTTGTTTAAAATACCTCTTTAAGTAAATAATATTTTAAAATGATTCAGTTGTCAACGGCTTTTGAAAATAGTCATTTGATTTTTTCCTTTAAAAAAATATTTGTCGATAGTTTGTTTAAAAAAATCGAGATGAGATTTAAAGATGAGTTTATAGCATGGCTTCTTCCAGAGTTACCAATAGGAATAATTTATTTATTTAGGCACCAAAGCAACAGACTAAAAATGTACTTTATAAAAAAGCAATAATTTAAATGGTTTCACATGTCCCTATTATCATTTCTAGATATTAGTTATAGACAAATTTTTGGTTTTGCCATTTCCATTTGTATGAATGATTTTAACTGACTCAGGGCACAGAAAAATATAACGCAACAGAAGTCCGGCCAAATGATATAAAAGTGTAGCCACGAAATCAAGCCGTTTGCCGCAAAGGGCTTGATCGACAAGAATTCTGTATGAAATACTACTGGAAAGCGCCATTTCTCAAATAATAGCCAAGTTTCTAAGAGCCACTGATGCCGGTCATATCTATTTTTTAGGTGATTTGAAGACTAATATTTGCATCTATACTCTATACCGTTGTTTAAGTAAGTAACATACATACAAAAAACAAAAGAATTATCAACGGCCAGTTCAAATCCTTGGACTTAAGAACACGAAATTTGAAAGATATATTGTTATTAGATTGTCGGTGCTCATTAAGAGATCATTTTTCGAAATTCGAAACCTGAATGGTTGATATATTTCCGAGGATATTTCCATCAAATCTTAAAAAATCACAGTACAATATTTTGAAGTTGAAATATATAAATCCTATTTTATTTTTTGGATATTGCAGATTTATTTGCATTCCAAAGGGTAAACGAAAACAGTTGGACAAATACTAAAAAGTATGTTTTACATTCCTAAAATCATTTTGTTTAAAAACCCCTTGGAAACATCAATTTTGCCTAGGTTTTCGCTTATATTGTTATACAGGGTCGGGCAACAATTTTCCTTAATAAATGTATTTTATTTTACAAACCCTATTTTATTTTTTGCATCTTTTGACGCTTGTTATACAAAGTGGTTTGCAAAAAAACAGGTTTAATACGTTTATAAATCAACGCTAAACCTAAACTGCTACGCTAGTGACATTAGGAGAACACCATTCTTAATAGTTCCTCCGTAAAAGAGAATTATCGTAATTATTAAATATTTCAATTCTTTACGGATTTCCACGTTTTTGGGTAACCAGATGCAACAAAAAGATTTCTCAATTCCGTCTCGCGGCATAGCTAAAATACTACATAACTGATTGATTTCAAAGTTTTGTCAAAAATTAAGGGTCATATGAGGATGGCCTGGTAATATTTTGGTAAAAATCCAATACGGCGAAACTAAATGGTGGCCTAGTGAAATTAAAATAAAAATACTAAAACACTACTTATTCAATTTACCTGAAATGTTGTACAAGTATTACTTGGAGTCAGCTTATTACGAATCGGAGATGGTGAAACAAATTAGCAGTTTAATAAAATATTTAAAAAAATCAGCCTGAAAAAAATACTTATTAGATTAATTTCAAATTTTGTTCCAGCTTTAAGTGTGATATAAAGAAAAGCTAGTAAAGTTATGGTATGAGTTTGAAATGGCGGCCAAATAAAAGTTTTAAAACATCGACGTAAAAGAATCTTCTTGTTCAATTGACTTCAAATTGATGAATCAAAATGACGGTCTTAAAAAAATCAGCGTAGAAAGTACTTATTCAATTTATTTTAAATTATGCCCAAAGATCAAGTCGGGCATGGTAGCACTGGTAAATGTCCAAAAAATGTGCAAATCTATGTGCGCAACTAAAATGGGCCACACTTCACTATTCCTAATGAAAGGAAATAGTAAAATTTAAACCCAAATGTTCAAAGAGATTAATATCTCAGAAATAGTAGCGTAGCCAGTTGTTAAGAACGGAGGGGGGGCAGGCTAGACTAGGGACGCTAGAATGAAATAATATTTTTTGAAAATGCCAAGCAAAAAATAATGAACTAAAAAAATAGACATGACATTGTGAAAGCTACGACTAAAACAACAATACATTTTAAAAGCTAATCCTTAGATGACCGCCTCCCCTGGCTACGCCACTTCCAAAAACAGTAAAGTAGTTTAAATAATATGTATACAATTATTTTATTTAAACTTGCCTTCCACCTGTCAATTTTGTTAATTTTTTGCATCTTTTAACGTTTTGTATTATACAAGACCGCACAAAAAAATATCAAAAATACTTTTAAGTTAATTTATTTCACAAACTCTATAGCGCTTTTTAAATTATTTTTTTATTTATTTTGACGTTTGTACATAACTACAGGGTGGTCTATAAAAACCAAATTCGTTAGGTATAACGTTTAGTTGAAATTGCTAGATCTGGAATTATAAAATTTTATACACCATATTTATTTTTGATGCATGCTCCAGGCAAGAACGTACTTTTTAAACTTCGTCCCCTAAAGAGGTAAATATCACCCTAAAATTTCCAAAAATTAATATTAAGAATTAAGAATTCTCTTGAAATACAGCGAGACTAAAATTTTATTTTTTGCATATTTCACAGGTATCATTTTTCATATTAAGTTGTTGTACAACATACTGGATGACGGAAAAAGTGTGAGCAAATATCAAAAAACATGTTTTAACTTTATTATTAAGACATATATTATTATCAAAATTCTCGACTTTTAATTTTGTTTTGCCTTTTTTTGTTGCATATTTTAACTTTTTGAGCGGTCTTTAATTAAAGAGTAGGTTCGATATGTGTAATCAAGAAAATCAAGTAAAATGAAAACTGTGTTCATAAATTAATATCTCATATGGGCAAAATACTTTGAAAATCGCTGAACATGAATATACTACTTTAATTTTTGTTCATATTTTCGATTTCGAGAATATACAGGGTAATACAAAGTTTTGTTTAGCTTTGGAGTCTTTTGAGAAAATAAAAAAATTGAAGAACTGTTTTTAATTTTTTAAACTTAACTTTATTTAAGGGCGTATAGCAAGCAAATTATAAAAAAATGTCACAATTTTTTTTCTCTTTAAGGTAGTCTGAAAATTTTAATTCGGCCTTTCGTCTTTTAATGTCTTAAAACCAATGGTGTATCGCACTTAATCTTCTGGCAGAAAATGTAGGATATCCCCTATCCTATAAGAGCCAATATTTTGAAAAGATTTTGACAGCAGCTAAAGGAATCTGCAGAGTTTCATTAGATTTAATTTAAAATAGGTATGCAGTGTTTTATTAAATATCATCGTACATTTATCAGTCTTATATTTTTGAGACACCTTGGTGTATATCTAAATATACTTTTGCAAAACATTTTCAAGAACAAACTTATTTTTTTGTACAACTGCCTATAAAGTGCGAAAACTTCATCCTTTATTTGCGAAAGGAAAATATCACTTTCCTTCCTAGGGAGGCTAAATATTTTTCCGTTAAATTTTATTCATTGGCACCCAGTAGCGTATTCAACAGGGGTTGGGAGGATATGCCGATTATGAAAAAGTTATTAATTCCGAATAAAGGCAGTGGCGTTCATTTTTTCGTGAAAAATACCTATCTAATCCTATGTTGTCACGCACTACACTGCCATAATAATGCATAACGAATTTCAATTTGATATCTAAAATCGTTTCCGAGATATTAAATAAATACGGATTTTTTGATTTTTTTTTCAACACCCTGTATCTCGAACAGTAAGCATTTGCTGACCTATAAATATATAATCTTTTATGATTATTAGGCCTCCCAAACACACCACTTAAAATATTTTGCTTTCATCCCGAAACACCCTGTATAGGCAGCGCGCTAGATTTTTCTGTAACGAAACCAATACACATTACTACCAAATTAAAATTTATGGCAAAATACATAAAATTTAGACATAAAATTATTTTTGAATGTTTTTAAAATATCATTCTTGCTATTTGATGATTATAGACCTACCCTGAAGTACCAATCATTTAACTGTACATGATATAGGTGCAGGCAGGCTCTAAAAGAGAGGATAATAATATGTTACATATACTGTCTGTTCATTTTTATTGGGCGCCATTTTGTTCCATCATATTGGATTCCTACCAATATGTTTACCATTTCCTTTCTACCTATGCCACACTTGACTTTTGTGCAAAATTTAAAATAAATTCAATAAGTATCCCATATTCATTTTTTAATTTTTAATTAATTTTTCTGCAAAATTTAAAATCAGTTGAACAAGCTTTTTTTACGTTGATTTTTTAAAAATTTTATTTGGCCGTCATTTTGTTTCGGCATCTTAATTGAAACCCATATTATCAGTTTTTACCTACTCCGTTGATCTGCAGATATCCAAGATATTAAGTTTCTGAGTGGTTTTCATTAACGACCCTCCTGTTGTTCTGTTAGAGTAGTGTATTATTTGGGGTTAGGATCCAGTAGAAAAACAAAGACCCTTTTTTAAATTGCCGACGTTTCGACAATTTACTTTTGCATCCTCAGGACACAGATTTTATATCCTGCATGAAACCCTTATTAGTCTTTACCTATTCCATTGGTCCGCAGATATTTCCTAACCCCAAATAATACACCACTCTAACATAACAACAAGAAGATCGTTAACGAAAACTATTTAGAAACATAATACCTGGGAAATATCTGCGAAGAAACGGAATATATAAGGACAGAAAATATATGTTTCATGCAGGATATAGAATCTATATATGTTTCGAAACGTCGACAATTTAAAGAAAGTCTTTTTTTTTTACTGGATCGTTACCCCAAATAATACACCACTCTAACATAAAAACAAGAGGATCGTTAACAAAAACCATTGATAAACTTAATATCTGGGAAAATGTCTGCGAACAAACAGAATATATAAGGACTGATAATATGGGTTTCATGCTGGATATAGAATCTACATATGTGTCCTGACGATGCAACAATAAAGTGGCGAAACGTCGACCATTTAAAAAATATTCTTTTGTTGTTTTTTACTTTTTTAACATAACAACAATAGAATTGTTAACCATGCAACAATTAAGTTGCGAAACGTCGACAATTTAAAAAATACTTGTTTTTTTTACTTGATCTTAACCCCAAATAATACACCTCTAACAAACATTTTTTAACATTGTTCCGCTATATTAGATTTTTACCAAAATATTATCAGCCCATCCCCATATAACCCTTAATTTTTGGTCAAAATTTGAAGTCAATCGGGTACGTAGTATTTAAGCTATGTCGCGAACTGTTACACAAACGGGATGCTAAAACGTGAAGATATGAAAGTCCTGAGAGGGTGATTTCTTCACCATTACAAAAATTTTATTTGACCGCAATTTTCTTCGGCCACCTTGAATTAGTACCAGCCTTTTACTAGTGGATCCCTATACCACAATTAGTTATGACACACAATTTAAAATCAAACCATTAAGCAGTTTTTCTGGCTCAATTTTTAAATATTTTATTAAGCCGCCATTTTGTTATGCCATCTGGGATTCGTACCTAAATATTACCAGTTGATTCCAATATAATACTTAAATTTGAGATAAATTGGATGAGTAGTTTCTTAATAATATTTTTTTTAAGACTTCACTAGGCTGCCATTTTGTTTCGCCATATTGGATTTTTCCCAAAATGTTACCAGGTCATCCCCATACAACCCTTCATTTTTTACAAAAATTTGAAATAAATCGGGTAAATAGTCTTTAAGCTACGCCGCGGACTGACAGACAGACCGACAGACGGATCGACCGAGTTGTTAAAACATATTTTTTGACATCTAGCGATGTTAAAATGTAAAGATGTGTAAAACCTGAGAGGGTGATTTTTTCACGATTACAAACATTTTATTTGGCCGCCGTTTTGTTCGGCCGTCTTGAATTAGTACCACTATTTTGCTAGTCGATCCCTATACCACAATTAGTTATGGACACCAATTTGAAATGAACCCATTAAGCAGTTTTTTCAGGCTGAATTTTTATATAATTTATTTTGCCGCCATTTTGTTCCGCCATCTGGATTCGTACCAAAATTGTACTACTTGTTTTCAACATAATACTTGATGTTTTTTCAAAATTTGAGATAAATTGTATGAGTAGTTTTTTAATAATAATTTTTTTAACATTCAACTAGACCGCCGTTTTGTTTAGCCGTATCGGATTTTTACCAAAATATTACCAGGTCATCCCCATATGACCCTTCATTTTTGACCAAAATAAGAAGTCAATCGGATAAGTAGTTTTTTAGCTACGCCGCGAACAGACAGACAGACCGACGGAATTGGGAAAACATGTTTTTCGTGATCTAGGGACCCTGAAACGTGAAGATCTGAAAAAATTTCGGAGAGTGATTTTTGTACATTGATTACAATACTTCCCTTTAATGAGGGAAGTAATATTGGCAACGATTTCCTGCTATTATAATAATCAAAAATACAATTATATAATAAGAATGTCTTAAAAACTGCAATATCCAGCGGCCAGTGACTAATATATTTCTAATAAATATGATTGTGCTCTTGTTCTAGCATTCCCTGAATTAAATTAGACGGCATACCATTCGGTTTTTTCTGGATTTCGCGCGCGTAGAATGCGATCCGAGCCATTCCTCTAAACAGTCGCAATGATCGCATCGGCAACCGCGCTGTCTAAACAGCGAGAGTGGAAAAGTCATTAACCGCCAAACACCAGGCAAATTTGATAAAACATGTTTGGCTTAATAGTGGCGCTATCTAGTGCGATTTTGTCGAACCACAAGATGGTAAGATTTCCTCCGAACTTCTGTAGCCTTATATTTGTCTGTGCTCAGGGTGACTTAAGTCTTTTGGGTGACCTCTAAGTCTTTTTATGACTTTTAAGTGACTGTTAAGTCATCTGAAGGATTTTAGCCGACTTATAGGGACTTTAAGTAATTTTTTAAAGACTTTGGCTAGCTTGTACACAGATTTACGGGAGTTATGCGCACATCGGGCGTCGCATTGCCAAGAAGGTCTAGTTGCCAAGGTACTTAAAACTCTTGAGTTCGCCAGTTATATTTCGCTTATGTCTGTGTAATTTTGTAATTGTGATATTTAGAAAAAATATTTGTTCAATTGTTAAAAATGTCATCTTAAACCTGTAACTGACAAGTTAGACCTGGTCTAAATGTAAATCTTTTTAGTGAATACGGGTGTTCAAGTCTTAACATTTAAATGTACGTATATTTTTAAAACTTTTTGTCACGTTGTTTCTGATATAGCATGTCTTTTAATACAATAATTCTTTTACTGATTTTCTTTTTAGCAATACAATTTTTTTCTATTTTTGTTCTTTTGACTTAAATTATATCTTTATATAAATCACAAGTATCAAAAATTTAGTATGATTAAAACAAATATGTCTCCTCAAAAACCAATATAGCAATCAATTTGGTGTTAATAACAAAAAAAAGTCTTAGGCGTAAGGGTAGATTTGACCTTTCACCCCCGTATTCACTAAAACGGTTTAAGAGTTAGACTAGGTCTTGTTGCCAAGATACTTAAAACCCTTAGTTCGCCAGTTATGTTTCGCGTATGTCACTCTCATTTTGTGATTGTGATATTTAGAAAAATTATTTGTTCAATTGTTCAGATTGTCATCTTAAACCTATAACTGTCAAGTTAGACCTGGTCTAATTTTACACCTCTTTAGTCAATACAGGTGTCAAAGTGTTTGTAATTGTTTTGTTATTTCCCTTGCCAGAGTGAACTATTGTAATAGTGAAAAAATCACACATCAAAATTTTTGCAGATCTTTGCAATTTAGGGATCCAGGATTCCAAAAAACATGTTCTCCCATTTTCCATCAGTCGTTCTGTCTGTCTTTAGTAAAAAAAAAAGAGTTAAATAGGGATGAAATAGTTACATTTTGATATAAACGTATGTTAGCGCATAATTGTTCTTGTTGCACCGCCGTTTTCCAATCAACAACTAATTCAAAAATTACAAGTAATGAAGGGTTTCGAGGGAACATCGAGATCTAGAAAAAGGGGATACCCTCCCAGGAAGTGATATAGTAAGTGCCCTTTCAAACTACATTTGTGTGTTGGAAAACTCCTCTGGTGGACTAAAATTACACATTTCTTTCGTGAATGTTATAGTACACTATTTTCATTCTACATACAATCCACTTATGTACTAGTTTCATATTTATGTACTATCATTTATCGTCACCTTTCACCAGAAAAACTGGAGTTTTCTAGTATTTCAATTTCCAATTTCATTCTAATTTACATTAACCATATTGTTTTTCGAGTCGTGTCAGCAAATCTTAAGCGGCGAACCTCCGTTTATAGTTCTATTTATATAGTTTATTAAATATAATCGTTTCGAGCATTCTAACTGACAATTGTATCATTACTGGTTATCGATTTTGTTTCTTATTTCTGTAAGTTCAATATTATTTGCTGGATCTCGCTGATGTGTGGAGCCTAGCTAAAGCATCGAGATCGCGACACTCCTTTCAAGCAGCATTAGTCCGGGCGTTACGTTAAATTTGGTATCATTTTAGTGTTAGATTTCTTTGTTTTTTTTTTTCAAATTATAAAATACCTTTACATTAAAATAAACAGTTTACGATTTACATTAAAACATGCATACAGGTATAATTTAATTATAATAAACATTTATTATTTTCTTTAATATTTTTATTTCTTACATAATAAATATTCGTTTTTAATATGTCTGATATTAAACAAGTAGAAGCAAAAAGAAGCTTGCTTCAGGGCGTATTACTGACGCTTACCGAATTGCCCTTAAAGTGCGAAAAGCTCCTTCTTACATCAACCAACTTGAAACCAGATATAGTGATGTGCGGTCTTATTACAATAATTTCAAAAAGCTTCATAATAATATAGTTATGCTCTCAACTTATGATTCAGATTTTGTAGCTCAAAGTAAGGTGAGAAAAGAAATTGATCAGTTTTATTATTAATTTGTAACCAACTTGTTAATAATTCTGCTGCCTCTACCAATCAGTCAGTAACTATGAAATATATATAATTATAGATTAGAGCATTAAGTACAGCATGCTATATAATAAGATATATAAAAAGTACACTAATTGCCGTTCATTCACACTTGCAGTATGGTATGTTTTTCTGTGGGTTGCTCAATCCACTTTTCTAAAGCCTTTGTCTGGCAGAAGAAAGTACCGAGGTGCATGGACGGTGTTGGATCGAGGCACTCATGAAGGCAACTACTTTTGAAATATAAAATTGTAACCTTATCCTCTTTATAAATATTTTAATTGAAATTAATTTAATATTAACTCTATTAAGACTAATTATTTATTTTTTACAAAAATCAGTGAGACGCACTCATACAAAACACGCTCTTGTGATAATCTCTGTCAACCTTACTCTAGATTCACCAACTTACCTCGAAATTAAATATTTTAATAAAATCGCACCGGTACTCAAAGAATCAAGCAATTTTAAACAAAATGTGAAACAATTTTTACTGAACAATGTATTTTATTCTATAGACGAGTTTTTGAACTATAAATTTTAAATAAGCTACTATAATTTTAATCAGACGAAATTATTGTTTGATGTATGATTTTATTATGTTGGATATTTTGAACATTAGCAAATGTTTGACTAGCCTCATGATTTGTAACTGTTCTGCAATAGGACCCAAAGGTCTAATCCTAAATGATTTTCGTTACTTTCTGGACCCAAATTACAACAGGATGTATTTTCTCTTTTTCTTACTTTTCATATACATCCTGTAGTCTTTATTGCAGAGATCAAGCAACTGTTTCGTCAAATTCTTGTAACACCACCTCACAGAAATTTTCAAAAATGTTCGTGGAGATTTTCGTCCAACGAGCCAATGTCTGAATTGACATTGAATACTGTAACTTTTAGTTTAAGCTGTAGTCCTTACCTAGCAATGCGTACCTTAAACAAGCTTGCTTACATGGACCAGTATCTTATTCCTATCTATTTTGATGATATTTTTGGTACCAGCACTTCTGTTTCTTCTGCTCTTATTTTACAATAGGAATTAATTAGCTTGCTGAATCTTTATTCTTCAATAAAGTAGAACCTCATTTTCTTAAGGTGTTGGGTCTGCAATGATACCCTTACTCTGATTCATTTTTCTACCAGCAGCAAGTTACCAGAGAGACATGCATAAAAAATACTATATTTTCAGATATTGGACACCTATTTGATTTCTTCAGTTTCAGATCTCCAGTTCTTCTATCAGTAAAATATATTATGCAATACTTGTGAACTTCAAAATTGGAATGGGATGAGAATCCGCATCCAAATATAATTTCTGCTTGGTCTAAGATAAAAAATAAACTACCAGAAATTTCTAAGCTTAAACTCCCTGGTCGTATTACTTTAAAGGTGTGAACTGCGTGGCTTCAGCGACGCTTCCCCAGTTGGGTATAGGGCTGGTATTTATTTATTTCAGGCTTGAAACAAAAACCAAACTTTCGGTATTTCTGGTATGTGCTAAAGGCAAGTCTCTCACTTTACCCGGAAATTAGCTTAAGTACTTATTTTTGACATTCCAACATACTCATTAACACTTACTTAAATTTTGATTTTGTTTTAATATTGTTCACCATTATTTATTGAAATATCTCGGACAAATAGTTAATAACTTAAACCAGCAGTATTTCTTTTGTGTAACATTAAACAGGCAATAAGTACCATACATCAAATTGTCAAAAATGCCAATATCAAAAAATTTACCGCCGACTAATTGACATAAAAATATATATTCTTACTAATTTGTACGCCACTAATCGGTAACATATCTTGAAAATTAAGCCGCTTTGGGCTTATTGTTTATATAACGTTTTTGTCTTGTTTTAAGCCAAGAAATCTCCTATTGAGAGTTGGCCCAAGTTTTTTGAAACACCCTGTATACAAGACCTGACACAACCTGTGTATTCAGTATATTGAAGTGAGACTTGAGTATATGATCAGTGCTTATAATGTACTAATGGGACCTAACTAACTTCTATTTTAGTCACTTTTTGACTTTGAAAAAAGCATTAATTACTTTATAATTACATATATTTGATATCAATAGAAGGGAGCATTTTTAACCTTCTACCTCATTTATTTTTAAAACACGTATTAGTTTAGTTAGGTAGATATTTATATTATAAATATTTTCATGTTGTTATTACATTTCTGTTTTAGAGTCTGAAACAAGTACACCAGATAAGGGCTCTTTGAGAAATGTTTCATTTTCAACAATAAAACCCCATGAACAAAGAGCATTAAATTTTTTGATAAATGAATATCTCTTATTACAAGGATACAAGCTAACTTCCATTACCTTTGCTGATGAAAATCAAAATCAGGTAAGAAAATAAGAACTTTAAAGGGAAACTTATGTGTAGGCATTATAATTTCTTAATATGGATATGAATATATTTTGTTACGATAATTTTTAAACTTATTGTAGAATATAATTGCATGATATTTTAAAAAGATAGATTTTTTAAATCGATCCTTGAGAAAACCTCAGTCCAAAAATTGAACTTTAAAAGTTCTTATTAAACCTTTGTAAAAAGCAGTTTGGGATATAAAAGCAAAATTTTATTTTAAGAGTCCATCATGTATACACCTAGCTGTATCACTGTTTTTAAATACTATTTCGCCTAACATATCCCATAACATAACAGAACCCGTTATTCTGATATAATTTTGAATACGTTTTTGATGTGAATTCCCTGAAAACCGAACTCGACATTTACAATACTGCTTCTACCCCTTTTGGTAAAATTATCTTTCACAAACTCTTAAGCTGTTCTAATAGTAAACTCCAGTGCTTGAGAACAATGGGAGAAATAGAACACTTTATACTTATCTCAGTACTGAATGTGTGTTTTTTATTGGAAATCAAAGAATAAAGTTACCATGGTGTTATTTTTCTAACTAGGCTTGAGAGCGGGGTAACAAATGACTGAGTTTGCTCTGAATGAAATTTTTAATTTAACTGATTAAAACAAAATAAAAATAAAAACAATTGTTTGGACACAATTTTTATTATTTTCATATGTTTCTTAACATAACTGTGAACAACTCTATTTTGATAACAGGAGGGAGCAGTGAACTGGCAACCTTGAAGTTGGTTTACTTCTAATCCGTTCTGAATAATATCGAAATTTGAACATACAGATGCAAAATTAATTAACATATTTTGTTTCAAAATCTTACTAAAAAGCAGTAAATTCTCTGTGTTGTAAATGTTCTAAAAGGAATTTGGACATTTAACCTGCGTTAGATGTCGTGTTTCAGAAAGCGACGTTGCCAAGAACTACAAATATGGACTCAAATAAAGAATGTAAAACACACTTTTTTCTCCTTGACTGTGGAGGGAAAACTGAATTTGAAACCAAAGTGATGATGGTAGAAAGGAGATCTTGGAGATGTAGAAAATGTGAGATAGACGCTAACTCACGGCGTTCTCTCTACATCTTTTGCAACAAGTAGCCATCATTATATGGAGCATTAAAACGCTAAAGTCACTGTAGGAAGAGATTCGGGAACTTAGACAGGTTGCAAAATAACGAAAAATACGAAGACGTATTTAAACACTTTATTTAAACAGAAAGTTGAAAACAGTTCTGAAGTAAGATTAAAAACAATATTACTACTAATGGATTACAATGTAATGAAGATGAAAGAGCGACTCTTAACGGATTTTCGAAACTATTTATTCGAGTTAGAGTAACTCGAGAAGACATAGCCAACATTAAACATTATCACAAGCCATGTACGGCGCCAACGTGGTTATCTCCTTAAAGTGTAGTGAAAACAAATTACAACTAATAAATGCTATGGTGAAAAAGGGCAAGATGCAGATTTTAAATATATCTGGCATAGAGATAGTAGGGTTTTTGTTAGGAAAAATGCTCGAGAGAGGGATATTGTAGTGGAAAATGTTAATGTACTTAACGATTTGGTCAATTAAGTATTCCATTTTTTTCCATAGCAAAATTTGTAATGAATATAATATTACTGGTTCTATAAATGTATGTTTGAAAAAAAATATTAACCCAGGTAATTTAAAAATGTTAATATTAGATCGTTGGTACCTAGTATAGATTGTATTATACAGCTTATATGCAAATTAGAGTTGGATATTTTCAGAACTTGTGAAACCTGGTTGTCTGAGAGAGTAACCAGTAATGTATATATATGTATATACATATATATATATATATATATATATATATATATATATATATATATCAGTAGTGTTATAAAATAAAAAAACACATATTCAAGCATTATCATTGGGGTCTAAACAAGGAATAATAGTTAATAGTGTTTTCTTATATAAAATTTATTTAACAAGTGAAACTTTTGGATGAGTTTGTGGATTTTATTTGACAGATAATCAATGTGAAGCTGCCATTTAAGAAATTCTTAAATAGCTGATAACAATTCGATATCTTCTCTGATATTCTTGGACTGGGGCACACTACCATTGCAGAACCCATAAACGAAACAGCTACCTCTCTACATGGGAAACCTGAAATTTTTTCCAATTTCAAATGTGAAAAGCGTAATTTTATTTAATTGTTTATAACTGCAAGGAAATTTTTTGCATTTGCTGCTAAATTATAGTTGCAAAAAATTTGTGTGTAATATTTTGTTAATGTTGCATTATTCCTAGATGTAATAGATATTCTACTTCAAACTAAAAAAAAATTATAACCAAACATTGTTTTCTTACTCAAAGCCATTTTATATATTTTTTTTTAGTAACATGAAATTCGTATTTTAATTTTTTGTCCACTGTTTTAACCCTATTGTTGAATCTACCTAAAAATGATCAATTGTAACATTAGTAATAGTAAAAATGTTTGTAATGATGGTCCCAAGAATGATACACAATTATTGACAACTTGTCTCGACAAGAATGTATTCACTTCAATAGGATCAATTGTTTATGTTTATCATTATAACGAAAGTGAGAGAGAGCAAAACCTATGATAAGAGCAAAACTAAATGTTTTTTAAGTGGTAGAAATTGCTGAAAGAGGCTCTTATTAGATGCTTGCATCCATTTTTATATATAAGTCGAGTATATTTCCCCCCTCAGAAAAAATAGATGTTGTGAAGGGCGTTTGACAATTTCAAGGTTAATTGTGTTTATTTACGAAAAAAGAATTGCTTCTGGTATTAAAGGAATTTATTATTAGTAAAGTAACCAGTTTGGTGAGCCAATAATCCCATCTCATTTTTATACAGTCAGCAAGAATGGATTCAAGAAAGGGTCATAGGGGGATAATCCCTTCCGCAGTCCCTCTGGCTCTGTCCTTGACAATTAACAAATTTTTGATAATTGAACAATTTTAAGTTTTGTTAATATAATTTTATATACGCGTTATAGTGAAATAGACATCAAAATATCAATAAATGAAAACATGACAAACTAAATAAAAATTATAAAATTGGTTGGTTTTAATTAATAAAGCATATCTGATATCTAAATGAAAGACATCTCCCAGGTTTTAATGGAAAAATGTTATGTAATGTGGAAATGTTTGGTCTTGTCTTTAATTACTATTTTTATCTGTATTATTAAAAGTAGTATAACAATCTATAAGAAAACTGCTGTGTCTTTGTTTTGGGAAGATCCAATTCACGAATAAGATCACTGAGCTCTTCCTGAGATATAAAATGGGGCTGTTTTCAGCTACTTCATTAATAATAGTCTTCCTCTTGAAAACTTGTATCGGCTTTTGCTTTAAAATAATCTAGTTCATCATCCGATTTTGAGTCGATTTCTACGCTTTCACTATTCGCTAGTTCTTTGCCCTTCCATCGTATATCCAATAGTGTTTCGTACGTCTGGTGTTTTTTAGAAACATCTGGTGTCGAGAGTACTAGAAGCGACGACATAATTCTTGTATACAGGGGCTGTTTGATAAGTGGCTTACCCTTCGACGATCACCGGAGTGTGGTGAAATTTGAAATTACATGATTTAATGGGTATCTCCATTATTTTAAGCCCTAGGCAGTTGAGACTTTGTAGATGGGAGGTTATCTCTAGACTACCCCCCTAAACTTAGAGCGTAGACTTGGCAACGTCGCACCTTGGTATGTCATAACTCATATCGTACAAGTGCTTTGCAATCAATGAAAACATGTTGATGTTCTCTAGATTTTGGTACGTGATACAACAATTTACAAGTCGGTCTAAGGGTATATAGGTAGAAATTGTCAAAATAACACATTAGTTTGGAGGGAGGCTTTTCATCCAGAACAATACCTATTTGACCGGTACAAAACCAGTACATATTTGACTAGTATAAAACCATAATAAATGTCTTTGATCTAAAGTATTTTATTTAAATAATAGGTAAAATTATTATACATATGTAATTGTAGTTATGTTTTAGGAATATTGCAATATAAAAATTTTGCTGCACTTTTTTAGGATTTTGATGATTGGGATGATGTAGGTCTTAATATTTCGAAACCACCCGAATTATTGCATTTGTATAGGGAAGGTCTAAAACAAAGTGGTCAGAGTGGCGTAACTGTCTCCACACAAACAGAGTTTAATAGCGACATTGAGAAAGATGAAATAATTAAAGAACAGGTAAGACCTTAGAGGTGTGTCTAATACTCCATACCGATTGCATCTTTAGTCATAACTAAACATAATAAAATTGTCTTAGTAAGAAAACTAAATAAATGGAGAATAATTATTTTGAAAGGTAGAGTAGATTTAGTTTATCCACTCGATTAGTTTAAGAAACAATTTTTTGAAATAAATAATACTTTGCTCTGATGTTTGAATAAAACCATGCAGAAATGCACTAGAAACAGACATTTTAAAAACAAAGGACAAAACGAAGATCTATTACAGAAGAGTCTTGCTAAAAAATATTGCCTTTTAATATTTTTTCGATTGAAGTCAATATATTTAACCATTTTGACAGAAAAGGTTAAAAAATGTTCAGTGCTAATGAGTTGTTGATTAATTCTATTAATATGAAAACTATTTGCGTCTAAATGTGCCTATTCTGTAACAAAAACTGGGAGATGGAATTAAAACCAAAACAAAGCTATAGCATGTTGAAAGAACTGAACTCTAGTAAATCATTATGAGTTCTTGTCTTTTTGTGATGTAAACTCTGTATCTTATTTACTGTATGACTCTGTAAGTATATTATAAGCAGTACGAAAACACTCCGCTTCTATTGATAATTTCTATAAATTCATTAAATATTATATAGCTCACTAAATTAAAGAGGTAAAACAATTCTAATAATGATTTGGATCAATATTTTATCCGAAATGCCTAAGTTAGATTAAAAAGTTAAATTTACTGATGAATCAGAATTTTTTATTGTTTTATTACTGAATAGGCTGAATTAGCTTGCCATATGACACTTATCGTAGTTCTAAAATAGCTCTCTGAAAAATATTTGTTTCGTATAATACATTGGTAGTTTAAATAACAAAGAAGTACATTTTATTTTTAAAACTAAATTCATCAATGTATTCAAAACATGACACATTTATTCTATTAAAAAACCTTTTACTAAATTTTTCATCAATTCTATTTAGGGGGTAATGGAGGCAACAGAACTTTTTTAGGATCAAGAAGATGTAGGTATATTCTTTATGTTACCTTGGCCTGGAATACATTGATCTTTCTGAAGCCAAGAAAATAGCAATACTTGGTAAATTCACTCTGAAGCCCTAGTAACAGCTCTATGACTTTTACGGCACTACTTCTCTGCGAGTTATATGTATCATAGCTTATTGCATTTTGAATAAGTGACATACTTTCGTATGTTTCCTTCATGTCACCTGCATGCCCAAGAGGGTCTTTTGTTGCCATTGTGGGGCACAACTGCTTTTAAACTTATTTTAGAAGAATATATAAATAAGCGCCATTTGACCGGGTTATGTGCAAAGCTTAATTTTTCCCTAACACTATTTGGATTAACATAAACACACATTTTTTTCTATATAGTAAAAAACGAGGATAGCTCCTGGTTACGGTTCTTAAATATTAACTTGAATTTGATTGTTATAATATTGAATCTAATAGTTCAGCATGTTCCTTGGACAAATGGAGGTCCCGAACTAGATCATATTTTTAAATCTCCTCCCAATTTGCCGGGGGCGCTGGAACTGGTAAACCTTCTCCATGAAGAATCAGTCTTATTGCTGAGGGAATATTCGGATAATTAATATAATGGTTGCGCTTTTTTGAAAATTCAGACACTTTTGTAATGCAAAAATAACAGTCGTTCAATTGATTTGTTGGTTCTCCCCAAATCATTCCAATGATAGAGACGAATGGCATAGAAAAACGTAAATAACTAGTTCCTTCGATTTCGCTGCACAGGTTTGACAATATATTTGAGGAGCCCAGTCCCGATCTTGATTGCCAACAACACATCAAAAATACTTATGGTAAGCTATTTTTGTCATTTTCTTATTGTCCTTTTCTGCGGTTTAATAAACTGACCACATATATAGCAAAAACTATCTGCGGGGTTAACACAGCTACGTTTCTGTACTTTAAACATTTTTGTAGTGTGGCCTACGTCGGTTCAGATGTGATAACTTTATTCAACACAAACAAAATACCTGTTCTAAACGAATACTGATGATCCGACGGCCGGCCGGGCATTTTAATAGCCGTTTCGTATCTTTGGTAAAACAACGGGTATCGAGTGTAGTAGAAGCGATGACATAATTCATGTATACAGTGGCCCTTCGATAAGTAGCTGACCCTTCGGCGACTACAGGGTATGGTGAAATATGGAATTACATGGGATTTAATGCGTATCTCCTTTATTTTGAGCCCGAGGGGGCTGAGGCTTTCTAGATGAGGGGTAGACACTCCCAATGTCGTGTTACCAGATTGCGCACAATTTCCCTAACTTAGGGAAAATGTAAATTTTTCAATTCCGCGACCTGGATTGTTACAACAGTACAGTTCACTTTAACAGCTTAAATATGTGAAATATCCACATCTAATTTGAAAAAAAGTTGTTTATCCATAAATTTATGGGTGTTGTAATTATTAAAAATGGCAATCTTTCAAATATATATTTCGAATTTATCAAATTCCGTTGGTCTAATATTTTTGAAAAACATTTTGAATGAAATGCCCTTAGTATATTTTCATTGTATATTTTCTATTATATTAAACAAACATAAAAGTCCAAGAAGGAATACTTTTTGCCTCTTTTAGTCATTTGGTATTACTACCTAATGTTCTAAAACTCCAAGTTTACTGACTTCAAACATAAACAAATGGCAGTTAAACCACAGATAAAAATGTATATGAATTAAACCACTAGCACGTGAATGATAAAACCTAACTCGAGGCGCCACGCAGAGACAATGGCTTGGGAAACCTAACACAAGGCGCTACACAAAGACATAGCCGACACATGAGCGCCCTCAATTTTACTGCTTCTACAAGTCACAGTACAATTTTTTTGACAGTTTCTTGCGTAACCTTTATTGTTTTATTATAGATACACTTTTTATATCGAACCAAGAAAATGCCTAATCAAAAACGCAGTCCGATATTTAAAACTCGATTATATATAAAATTATGGGTTTTGATAGAAAAAACAATCGCCTAACGGAGCAGGAACTCAAACCTATGCAGTGCAAACCAAAAGCTCTTCTTATAGAGCTGTGACATGACAACTCAATACTCAGATCAGAAAGTAGGGAGTGCATATGTCTCACAAATCTAACAGTTCACGGACAGCATTACTTCTAAACTTACTAGACTTGTGATTGTCAAGGCTCTTATTAGTCAGGAATTGCTAAAAAAGTCTAACCAGAGCTATCCGTTAAGCACTCCGATAATTAAAACCATATTATATACAAATTACGGACGGACGGAAAAAAATAAATAACATTGCACTAAATACTGAACTGTGATTGAAAAATTCTAAAGAAGGAAGCTTTAAATGGCTATTTACGAATAGATTTAGTTAGTTTATACCGTTATGTTATGGCTGTAATGATGTTGCTTTAAAAAATTGGCTAAAAATGTATTTTAAGATGTAAATCATACGAAACCGAAAATTAAAACGTACGTAATTAATACAAGGAAAAAAAGAACTCCCTGCATGAATTTCTTAGCATTAACCTGAAGCCCTACTCACTACGCTACAAGGCCTTGCATGAAAATAAACAAATTCTTTTTTACATTCCGATAATTTAGTTAAATAATAAGCGGAGCTCATTAGTTGACGCCATGCCTCTGACCTGGCATCCTGCTTCCAGAATGTGCGCGCAGCGGTTAGATAATTGTGGACTTTAATCGCTGCAGGAAACAACATCGGGGCTCCACGCTAATCAAAATTCCCAATTGGGTCACGTGAAAGTCATAACGAACCTTGCGACCATTCAGTAATTTAAACGTTTATTTCGGCGGAGTATAAACAAAGTTTGTTAAATTTTCTTTGTGATGCATGGTAGCTCAGTGGTAGGGTATTCCAGTTGCTCCGCAAAGGTTGTGTGTTCTAATCTCGTTTCGAGCGAAGACCTTGTTAGGTTTTTTGTTAACAAAAATTATAATTTTTTGTTTAGCTCTGGTTAGGCATTTTTTCAGGTAATTTTTGTTTGTTTGGACATACATACCATGGTTGCCTTTTTTGGTGACCCATGCCCGAAACATGCATTTGCATTTCACGGTCCCTTTAGAGAGAACGTGGTAGTACTGCCACGGTGGTTATTGTATCTACAACAACTACTACCTATTGTTAGCAGCCCTTTTCTATAGGGAGCACGGTCTTACCCGGGTGGTCACCCATCTAAATATTAACCGCGCGTGGCGATACTTTGATTATCGTCCAAGATCGGACCACACTTGTAAAAAGATGCTATGTTAAAACAAGCAGTTAGACTTTTTAGTTTTTTCTTAACAAAACCTATATCATTACCCGATTTGTCAATACTATTATTAAAGCCATACTAATTAATAAATAAAATTACGAACGAATACACTCAAAATTATATTTGGGGGCCACGATGTTGTTTCCTACTGCGGGACACTAAAATAATTGCACTCGGAAGTCTGCTATTCGAATGTCGGCACTTTTTAATCTTTTTCGTTCTTTTTACCAAATGTAATTTTGTGTGTAATCGTGTTTCAATTACCGGACTGCGTTTTTGATTGTACTAGGTTTTTTGATGGCAGTGTTGACAAATGACCGCTCATTTATATATTGGTCACTAATGACATTTATACGGTCATTTTTAAAAACATTCCAAAGTATGCCTAAAATATTGCTTTTATCAAAAAGTGGTCGTATAAATGACCGGCCATTTACGATTTATAAATGACTGTTGACTAAAAATCCCTTTTTTATTTAACAGAACAACGTTGTTTGGTATCAGTTGAAAACTTAAGATAAAGAACTTTCGAACGCATTCTATTAAATTAAATTATATAATATTTCATTAAAAATTATGTTTAAAATACGATTGGTGTAATTACATGTAGATTCGAAATATTTTCTTGCCGCGAGACACTTATCAAATTTGCGCTTATATGAGGACTGCTATTATGAGTGTTACCTAAAAATAACCGGGATAGGTGGCCGAGTGACAGAACCTTATATCTCAAATGATCTCTGCCAATCACAACACAGATTTTTCAATGTGCTTCCTATTAGTTCGTCGCTTATTTTCGCGTAGTATAAACATGTTTTATTGAATGTTCAGCATGGGCTTCCTGGCTCGGCTTTGGATGCACCGCATATGTGTGTGATGCCTCGTTCAGGCGGATAACCTTATTTTACAAAACTTATATTTAATAACATTGCAGATTAGGTTAGGTTAGGTTTGCTGTAAAGAAAGTGCGTGGTACTGCGCTCCAACAAAATTCCGAGTATATACTGTTAGGTGGATCTGTCCAGTTAGCGTTAGGTTACCCAAAATTCGTCAATAAAACCGTTATTAAAGCCATAAAACGAAAATAGATTTGAAATACGCGCATCCTTTTAAAGTTATTGGCGGAGGTTGTATGGGATCTAAGGTCTTGTAGCCGAGTGTGTTTACGTAACAAGACCTTAAATCGCTTGCGGATCATACCAGTCACATAACTTTAGATTGCGCGTGTATTTCAAAACTTCGATTATATTCTTTTTACGAACCTGGCCTAACTTAATGCTAACGGGACAGATCCATCTAAAACTATAAGTTTTGTTAAAAAAAATCCTTTTTTATACTCCGCGGAAAAAAACGACGAACCAATACGAAGCCCACTGAATAATCTGTGTTGTGATTGTTATGATACGCACGCAATTAAAGTCTTGTGCTTACGTATCATCTTATATATGGTCCCGATATGGCCAGTTTCGAATCCTGGTGGGCGAATATAGATTTTGTTAATTCTGAGGCTTATATTAGAGGTAAAAATTTTCAGCCTGTAACCAAGCTAGGGGGAATCGAATATTCTCGTGGTAATATGAGGATAAATTCACACTCGCCGCCATCACATAGCCTCTCAGGTGGAGAGGATTTCTACTCCCCTATAGGTCTCTTCCGAATAAATAGTGTACCAATGCTTCGAATGTTCGGCTAGGGTCACGAGTCCCTTACTACAGCCAAGCATCTTGTAAATAAATTATTAGCAAATTAGAAAATGCACATAATTTGCGAGTGTTAAAGTGATATATCAAATCTGGCTTGTTATCCTTTGTCTAGTGAGGTAGATCTCAGTTACAATCGTAAAATTTAATATAATTCGATATTCTGAAAATATTGAACGTCTTTTACAAAAAATCAGATTTATAGCTGAAAAGAAAATACTTTAAATCAAATCGTGACACTTTTACTAGGTGCAGACCCGTGAAGTTAGCCGCAAAGTATATCCGGTTGACACAAATTTGGTGTCATTCGTTAGTGTTTCTTAGTATTTTATTTGGTTTTGTTATTACTTTCTTATTTTCGCAATGTTTATATGTTTTAAGTTTCAAGGTCAACTCCCATAGTTTTACTGACCGATTCAATCTAGACGTCGTTAGTGATTAGTTTCGTTAGTGCCATCTTATTTTTGTAAATATTCGTTTACCTTTGTTTTGGGTCAGCCCCAACATTTTTCTGATCACCCAAAACTGGGTGTCGTTCATTTGATTTTTTGTTAGTGTTATTTAGTGCTTCATTTAGTGTCGTTACTGCTTCTTTAGTTTTGCGAATAAAGTTTTTTTATTTCAAGATAAGCCCCCAAAGATCTTCTGATTCACTCAAACTAGATGTCGGCATTAGTGCTTTATATTGTTGAGTGGTTTCGTTATTGTCTGCTAAATTTTGAAAATATTTGGTTATTTTAATGTCACGATCAGCCCCAAAATGTTTTCTGATAGGCTCAAAGTTTGATTTTTAAAATTTATATATAAATTAACAATAATAAATAAAAAGGTTTTAAGTGGTATCAACTAATGCTCAAAGTATAGAAATATTCGCTTATTTTAATTTCAAGATCAGCCCTCAAATTGAATATCAGGTTCTGAAATAAATATTTTGATTTTATTACGCAACATATTTTTGAGGGAGTAACCCCATTTTTTATGAATCTTGCTGCTTTTTTCAGATAACTCTTTTTTTATTTCCTTTTTTAACAGTTTTTCTATAGGGAGGATTGAAACAGCAGGTTAATTTATTGATTATAACAAAATACATTGATATTCAAAATAATATAACAAAAGTAAGTGTGTGATAACATCTATGGTATCATACCGTGCAGAATAAAATTTTACCTTATAACCAATGTAAGCCAATATTTCCAAAATTCAGCTGGCAATATCGAAACTACTCGGCATCCGCAATATAAAGCTCTAATGGCGGCACCTAGTGTCGGTTGATTAGAAAAACTTTGGGGGCTGCCCTTAAAATAAAGATAAGCGTATATTTACAAAAACACGAAAACACTAACGAAACTAATCAATGTACAAAAAAGCATTAACGAAATACTAACGAACGACGCCAGGTTAGGTTTGATCACAAACCTTTTGTGACCTTGAAGCAAAATAAACGAATATTTCCAAAATCAAGCAAACAATAACGAAACTACTTGAAGCACTAACGAAAGTCTAAGTTTGGGTTGATCAGAAAAACTGGGGATGACCTTGAAATAAAAACAAAATTCGTAATCTAAGAAAGCATTAACAGACTGGTTCCCACTTATGGCTGCTTACCCGGGGTTTCTGGATCGTCACAGCTGTTTTCCAGGGGTATTTTCAAGGTCGGGGTAATAAACCAGTCATACACATCTATGGGTTATTTGAAAGTGTTCTAATTTCACTAATTTGTGCTTGTTATTTTCGTTAACCGTGCGACAAAAAGTTACTAAATTTAGGGACTTTGAGCAAAGACGCGTCACTCATGCCAAAAAATTATAATCGGTCCTAATTTCGTGGGCTAACATACCAGGTGAATGCCCAAACGCGTGATGCACAAGTGTGGATCGCAAATGTCACGATTTTTTTTATGCTGGTTGAAACCCTCAGGAGAACACCCTTAAGTAGGAAACGGCCTAATGAAACCAAGGCTGTATTCCGTTTCCGAACGTGGTTAAACGATCCAATTGATAGAAGTCTGACAGCGATTTCTGAAAAACCTTTTAAAAACACCCATCAAATATTTGACAATTGAGACATTGGTTACCCGACAACCAACAAAGGCCGTATTCCGTTTCCAATCTTGGTTTCGGTTTCGTGTTCCGTATTCATCGGTTATCTGAAAAGTCGGTTATTTACGGAACACGGTTCCTGAAAATACCTGTCAACAGTGTCACCAGAACAACCGATGAATTTTGCTTGCTCTGGTGATACTGTTGACAGTTATTTTCAGGAATCGTGTTCCGCAAATAAGAGATTTTTCAGATAACCGCAAAATACGGAACACGAAACCGAAACCAAGATTGGAAACAGAATAGGACCCAAATAAAGCACTAACAAATGACACCAAATCTGAGCAGACCGGAAGTACTTTGGGGCTAACTTCACGGACTTTCTAGGGACGCTTGTGTATTGAATTGGGTCCGTTAGATGATTATTTAATCCGTCAGAATTTTTATGAAAAGAATCCTTATTTTAATACACAGGCACGTTTTTTTTCTTAAATATCCTCTTTTTCTTAAGTCCCGCTGCTAGCCATGTCTTTCGTTTGACAATCCTTGTTTTGATATAGATACGGTTTTTTAAATCATCAAAAAAAAAAGATCCTAACCAGGGCTAACCTAATCGCATTTCGCTTTTTAAAACACAATTTTTTGTAACAACAATTAAAAAAAAACAGCAACCAAGACTCGGCAAGTGGAGGGACTCGTGCGGATGTTTAAGAATAAACAATCTTTAATATAGACCTGGAATTTTAGGGAGCTTTCTTTAAAGCAATCCTAACTCTAAAACGCATTTTTATTAATTAGTTTTGAAAACAGTCTTTCGAATCGCCTCGTGGAAGGCAGACCTTTGTTTTTAACATAAGTGGTACCACGTGTTCGGTTTTGCAACTTTGTTTTGGGGGCTGTCAACGTGTGAGACCTAGTTCCTGCATTTTATCCTCTTCGTCTGCCCAGTTTTACATAGAATATTAGCTTAGAGGATAGCTTGAAAGAAAGCGTCATCTCGTGACACCAGTAGTACTCTCAAGGGGCACCTAGTGGAAGCCAAGATGCATTTCAAAAATTTAATAGGAATTTAAAAAGATATTTGTGATAATCAGGGTGTTCGGTGGCTTAGAGCTTGCCATCTGGTTAACCAGATAACCGATAACGTTTCCAAACTGGAGTAAAGTTTAAATCATCTGGGAGGGTCTCCCCTTCTCTTACTAAGCCCCAGACGGAGAGCGATCTGGCAAATGGACTAGTATCCGCGCCAAAAATATAGCATTAGGATTAGTTTTGTAAAAAAAGTAATCAGTAATATCACCCAAACCGGGATTGGAACGGAAGATCTTTTTATTACTAATCCGAAAACTTACCACTGAGCTAACCGATGTCTCACGAAAATTTCAACACTTTCTACTTAGCCGAAATAAACCTATATATTAGAACGACGCAACCGTCACGTATTAACTAATTTAAACGCTTTTGTATTAACCTAATCCGCCGATTCGGGTTTCCATACCTTAGCCACTACTTTTCATATGACAACAAATGTGTTAGGTTATGTATTTTGTTTGAAAAACAAAATAAAAATGATTGATATTTGGAGATTTTTATAATTTCGAAACGAATGAAATATTAGTCAAAGCATGTTTCGTCAGTTATTGACTAGTAAAACTTTGACTATTTGGTCAACGTCAAGAGCCACAGTGTCGATTTGGTCGCCTTTAGCTGAAGCTTTTAATACCCGTCCTGTTCCAAAATTTAATTTAAGAAGTAAAGATGTTGGACTTTTTGGAGTGCCAGAACTTACATCACACGAAGGATTCTATGATTTAAAAGAAAAATGTGTTTTAGAAACTAACAAACTTATTGAAGAAGCTCTAAGTAGCACTCGGTCTCGCAAGATGGTAGAGATATTTGACGCGATATCCGATTCATTATGCCAGGTTGCTGACTTAGCTGAATTTATAAGACTATCTCATCCTCAGTCCGAGTACAATTATTCAGCGCAGGTTGCATGTGGTACAGTAAGTGGAGTAGTTGAAAAACTAAATACGAATATTGAATTATATGAAATTTTGAGAAATGCTGTGAGAAAAGGAGATATTGTAAATACTACCACCATTGATAATCACGTGGGTGAGCTCTTCCTATTTGATTTTGAGCAGTGTGGAATACATTTGACAGCTGATAAAAGGAACAAAGTTGTTACATTAAATGATGAAATTTTACATTTAGGTAAGTAAATAAAAATTGTTAAAATATTAGCACTGTAAGTTACTTTCAAAAGTAAACCATCTTTTGTGTGTATTTTTTTAACAATTAAATAAAGTTTAAAATGTGAGTTTTAAATCTCAAAATTCTAATACTTATACTTCAACATCCCTATTAATCTGTTATTATTTTGTTTCAGTTAGAAAAACATTTAATATAAAAATGTTAGGAAGTTCATTCCATTGACGTGTTAAGTATATACAGGGTACAGGGTGTGTAAAAAGTCTGGAAACGGCCTAAAATCTCTCTAATTTGTTGGCCGATCTAAACCAAATTTGGTACAATAGTGAAATGAAATGAAATGAAATAGTCTGTATTTGTCCATAAAACATGCAAAATACAATACCCAGTGGGTGTAGGACTTGTCAATATAAGATATTAACATTTACAATACAGTTGGACTAATTTAAAACATATTTAAAATAAATGTAAAAACATAATAGACTTAACACAATACAAAACATAAATTTTAAAATATGACACTCAAAGAAATTGAGTGTCATATTTTAAATGAGTATAATGGGATATTATGCACCCAATGATGGATACCAGCATTGTTGCCACATGTCTAGTTTTTCAGAAAGTCTAAAGAATTTAAATTTTTTAAATGGAATACTCTGTATATTATTTAATATTTACATTTTACAGTAAATCTCTAATACTTTTGGAATAACATGTCTTATCCCTAATATCAATAGTTTTTGAAATAGACACATTTTAGGATGTTAGGACACCAATATGCAATTAAGCACCTTAATTTTAATTATTACTGTCATTGCTACCTTGAGAATACCTTGATTGAAACACCAGATCAAAACATCACCACTAATAAAGTCACAAAAAGTGTCAATCCAAAAATGTCTGTAACCGAAAGGAAAATAATTACTATTCTTTTACTGAGAGGGTATGGCCATCAGGTCAGGTCTTACGAAGAAGTTAAAAATTTATTTAATGAGGTATGTCCAAACTGAATAATACAAGGAATTTGGGAAACTTATCTGTGCAAATGCCCAGAATGACACCTACTAAACATAATATATGACGGCAGAAAATATATAATCACTGGCCTCAGATAGCTAAAAATAGTCAGTGTCTTAAAGTATTTAAAAATAAAGTGACAGAACTTTTATTATCCATGTCCTTTTATACCTGGAAGAGTATTATGAGTGGGTATATTGATTTTAACCTCTCTAATAATCAATCTGTCTTTCTAGATTTTTTTTTTGTTTTATTATACTGCTGTTTTATCTTACTCAATCTTAAACTCAAAATATGCTTTATTGTCTATAAACATAACAAGAATGTTTTATTAAATTGAATATTTAACCATTCCGTCTCTGTAGTCAAAGTCAAAAACAGCTTTATTGAATAGGAAGAATAATCTTATAAACAAAGCACTTAAAACCAAAACTAAATAAATGTAAAGAATTATCTTACAATCAGTCACTATACATATATAAAAAAATACGAATTATAACTAATACAACAATTATTAAGTAAACGATTCATTAAAAACTCGTCAACTGTATAGTAGGCCTTCTCAATCAAAAGGTTTTTCACCACCTTTCTAAAATGTTTCCTATTAGGTAAACCTCTTATGTGTAAGGGTAGAGGTTAAACAGTTTCTTGCTGTTAAAAATTATGGATTTCTTTCTCAAAGCTGTAGAAGGAATAGGCAATGATACAACCCGAGAACTACACGTTGTGTAAGCTCAGGCAGATTCAATTTGTTGCGCGAATTTGGCGTGCATAAGACACACAGTTTCTAGTATGAATATGCATGGTTAAGTTAAAATTCTCTGAGCAAGGAAGACAAATCTAACAGCACGCTTTTGCAATACAAAAACCATATTAAAAAACTGCTAAGAGTAAGATCACCAAAAACACACTCCATAACGTAGGTGAGATTCAGTTAATGCAAAATACACATTCCTTGTCACAGATATTCCCTATTCACGAGAAACAACCCTGACAGCAAAACATCCTCTAGACAATTTAGAATTTATACTTAAAATATGATCCTCAAACTTGAGTCGATGATCTATCTCCAAGAACTTGACGACCTGCAATTTTCCCATGATCTTCGAATCCAAAGATAGTTTACCAATATGACACTTAAAAAAGACAACATTTGTTTTTAATAGGTTTAAAGTTAAAAAGTTGGAATCATACCATTCCTTGGCATGCTCCAACTGCTCAGCGTCACTGTTATGCCAGAGAATAGTTGTATCATCGGCAGACATCGTAAACACACCTCTAATGCTAAGCTTCGAAAGATCATTAATATACAGCAAAAATAATAATGGGCCCAACACAAATTGAAAATTACTGACTGGTAACGCTCTGATAGGTAAGAGCTTAACCAAGCCAGAGGTGCACCTCTAAATCCATAAATTTCGAGCTTCCACAGCAGTATTCCATGACCTACACAATCCAAAGCCTTTGTAAGATCACAGAATACAGCCGCGGCGTGAGACCACCGCTATTTATAAACCAAACTCAACAAAAATTTAGTCTAGAGAAACACTCTACAAGGACTTTAAGTTACCGTAAAAAATTATTATTTAAATCAGTCTTTAAGGACTACTTTACTCTTAGATACTTTTAATAAAACCGTGCGACCACCACTATTTATCAATTAAACTCAACGAAAATATAGTCCTGAGTGACAATTTACAAGAGCTTTATGCCACTATAAAAAATATTATTTAATTCAACCCTGAAGGGCTACTTTACCCTTAAACATTTTTAATAAAACCGTGTGACCACTGTTATTTATAAATCAATCACAACGAAAATATAGTCCTGGGTGACAATTTACAAGAACTTTACGCTACCATAAAAATTATTATTTAATTCAGCCCTAAAGAGCTACTTTACTCTTCAAAATTTTTACTAAAACAGTGCGACCACTGTTATTTATAAATCAAACACAACAAAAATATAGTCCTGAAAGGCATCTTACAAGAGCTTTATGCTACCACAAAAATTATTATTTAATTCAGCCCTAAAGGGCTACTTTACTCTTAAACATTTTTACTAAAACAGTGCGACCACTGTTATTATTATACAGAGGAGTAATGCAAGCCCGCTTTAAGGCAGGTGGAAAAAAACCAGTTTGTTTGTTTGTTTGTTTATTGTTTATTTATTCCAATGTACAATATAGTTACATTAAAAAGCCCAAAGGGCGTGGAACAATGTTACAAAACAATTTTTAAAATAAATAACTTAAAATCTAAAAACAAAATTTTGTAGAAACACTTAAATATAGGTACGAGACATTCATACATTTACATTACTAAATTATTAAATTATTTCTCTCGTTATCACAAAAAAACTCATCCAAAGAGTAGAATGCCTTTCTTAGCAAATTTTTTAAAAATATTCTTAAGACTATTTTTTGTTAGACTGTATGACGTCATACTTTAAACTACTTTTCACATATGCTACAACTCCGCCTCCTCTATGCAGAATATTATCATTTCTAACAACATTATAATTAGGTAAGTCTATTGCATCCTTGTTAATATTCGAATTTAGCCAACTTTCGGTTATGGCAATGACATCAAAGTGTTTATTTAAGAAAAGGTCTTTAAAATCTGTGAAATGTGCGAACAGAGATCTTGCGTTTATATGCGCAACTTTATTACTCTTTTTAAGATTTTACAATATTTGTTGTAGAAATCATGTGATATTTGGTTCATTCCCTTCTTATAATTCAATATTCTTTTATGCCTACATGATATTTTTATACCCTCAGTAATCCAGTAATTGTTCATACTTTTAATTTTAAAATTTTTAATGACAAATATGCTATTAAATAAATTAAAAAAAGATCAAAAAATATTGAGTAAGCTTCATTTACAATATTAGATGACATGGCCCTTTCCCAACATACCCTTTGTATTTCTTGTATAAAATATCCCACTTTATTCTTTGAAAAATCCCTCCGGCATACATAATTCTGTTTACAAAACTGGTTTTTCACACCATCTATTCCCAGAATCTGGGCTTGGTGATCAGAAAGTGAAGAGTTCGCCACATATTCATTAAAATCATAAGGTATATTACAAAAAATATCGATCAGGGTAGAAGTATCCTTAGTTATTTATTATATTATATATTAGTAGCTTTAAAAATATTTTGTGCCTGATTGGAAGTGTGCCAAAAAATGTTTTGTTTGTTCACTACTTTCTAGCATATTCAAGTTAAAATCACCAGCAATAAAAATTTTATATTTAAAATATCTTACATGCAAATAATTCAGTAATTCCTCCAATTGATCAATAAAAGTGTCATAGGACCCTAACACGCGTCTATACAAACAAACAATCACAATTTTTTGTTTATTTTCAACAGCACCAGCAAACTCCACCACTCCTTCTATAGTCTTCTTTACTATAGTCTTTTCCTCTATGAAGTCGAAATTGTTTGTACTGTAGATACATACTCCACCATGTTTTAAAGTGGTCCTAGTATAATGTGAGACCAAATTATAATTATTGAGCTTGACAAATTCTATTTCCTGGCCCTCCAACCAATTTTCACTAAAACACATCATGTCTGGTTTGTTTACAAGTCCATCGACAAATCCTCTATTTCAAGAGTTTTATTTCTAATGCTTTGTATATTTTGATGCAGGATATATAGTCTATTTGTAGTTGTTTTCAATACAATATCGTTATTTGGCATTTTTAATTGCTATTCCTGATAGCATATTTTCGGCTTTTCGTTATTTAGCCATCGCAGGTATACTAGACACTTAATATGAAAGGCTGAGTGGTTCACATCATACTCAGTGTTATATCTGGCATTCGCAGAAACACAATTTCTGCATTTGTTGTCCTTACTGCAATCTTCTGAATTGTTTGAGTCCCTACACTTACCACACACTCTTTTGCCCTGTGTCCATATTGGCAGTAGTTGTAACAACGAATTATACGAATGTATTCAAAGACTCTGCAAGATCGATATCCAATGCAAAGCCTACCTTCAGATTTTAGTGTTATTCTATGGAATGTTAAAGGATCACATTCTATTATAGAGAAATAGCTTTTTACCATTTTCTTGGTAACTTTTACTTTAAGTTGACTCTCTGCTGTAATGACTACTGGGTTTTGTTGTTTTAAGACCTCTATTAGGTGTTCGTCCCCATAAAATCCTATTTTTATCGATGGCTTCTTACGTGTAGGAATTTTTGTTGTAATATTATCTTCCAAATGTGCTTCTATATTTTCTTGCAGTGTTTTGGCCTCATTTTCGTTTCTCAGCTTTATAATTACCGATCCATCTTTGGTATTCTTCATGCTGGTAATTCTGATGCCCAGTTCAACTGGATTTGTATTTATTTCAATTTTTTCTATTATACTATTATTTTCACGTTGTATGTTTGATGTTACTAAGACTACGCCCTCCTTTGACCTCTTTACTTCCGTTGCATAACTTCTTTTTTGTTTTTGTTGCTGATTTGTGAGCTTATCTGTCCTTTTTTCTTCAGTTTCCAAATAAGTTATTTTTCTTACAGAAGCTTTATTTTCTCATTTAGTTGCTTTATAATTTCGTTTTTATCACAAATAGTTTCTTCCTTTACCACATTTAGCTCTTTTAGTAGCTTAACTTCTTTTTCAAGACCTAAGACGTGCTGATCCTTAGATGTTATGTCCTTCCCACAACATAAAATTTCGTTTTTAGAAATATACTTTACAGTTTTTCGATCCAAACAGCTTGGATGATAAAACGATAAATATTTTACACACAAAATCACCGTAACAGCTTTGGATTTGCAACATTTGAATTTTTTATCTGCCGTTAAATTTTCGCCGTCGGACGTCGACCCCATGAAGAAGAGGTTTAGAATTAGTTAGATTTCAATTCATGTAGTAAAGTTCTCCCTATGTCACAAAAAAAAAATGCTTTGCACTGCTTGTAGGTTAGAAAGTGAACCTCGATTCAAACTTTAAATTTTTAAGATTTGGAAAACCCTTATCACTAAATAATTAGCTGCAGATATAAACCAAGGTCTATTCTTTAATGTTGATTACTTTTTTCTTTTAAGTGTAATATTTTTTACGATGTTTATAGATTTTCCGGTAACGACAAATTTTACAACTTTTGTAAACGTATTGAGGTTAGAATTTTGAAAAAAGAGAGTAATGCCTCTGCAAGCACCTGTAGAGCGACCTCTGGTAATCTTAAAAGTATTTTCAAAAAAATTCTGTTCCTAAAGACATCCCTAATCTCGTTGATATCCATTGGAACAAAAAAGAATGTATCTCTTACCATCATGCCATAAGAAAGTTTAGAGCGCCCCTTGAAGGATTCTTATGAGCAGAGAGGTTGGCAGCTATAGTACAATAAAACGAGTTTAATTGATTCCAAGTCAGATTAGAAGAGGTTAACTGAGTCTCATGACTGCTTAGTTCCTTTAATATTTTCCAGCTCTCGCTCTGTTCATTATTGGACTGCTTTAGTCGGCTAACATAGTACAACAGTTTGGCAGTTTTAATCGTGCCTCTATAAACAGAACGATAGTTATTAAAATATGAGATAAAAACAGGGCTATCAATGAAGTGCTTTCGAAGCTTGTGCAATGCACACATATTACGGGAAGATGTTTTAAGACACTTGGTAAACCATGGTTTTGACTTTTTTTCTTAATGGTTTTAAGAGGAGACGCTAAATTAAAATTATGAGATAATAACTGGTAAAAATGTGCAAGCGGATCATTTGATTGCAAGTTCAAGTCACTTTCAGTACACAATTTGAGAGAATTGAGAAAACCTATCATAATTGCTCGATGTATAAAGACTTCTGCTTAATTTTTCTATTTGTACAAAGTTTTAAAATTAGTACATAAAGTTTTAAAATTACACAAAACCGCGTCATGATCAGAAAGACCTGCATTCAACTCAGAACAATTTACAAAAACACTCTCACGATTTGAACAAACATAGTCAATCAAAGACAATGAACATTTAGTCACTCGAGTGTCCCAAAATAATACAATCTAGCAATAAACAGAGATATATCAGTACATGGCAGTCTATACAAATTCCAATTCGACAATTATCACATTTAATTTATTATAATCAATGAAATTATATATGTCCAAAAAATGTTTGTGGACCAATATCATAGTACCTCCTACATCCATGGATGTGATCAGATCTAGAATACCTTGACAATACTATATAGTCTGGCAAAAATACTGGCTTGTTATCTTTAAGCCATTGTTCGGTCAAGAGCAACATAGCAGGGTAATCAATGCTGGATAAGAATAGCTGTAGTTCATCAACTTTATTTCGCAATGATTGAATATTTAATAATAATATTGAAACGTCATTAGCATTGCTTACCCTAAAAAAGTATTATCACTTATTACATTGCAATTGGTTTGTCCACAAGCTTGATTATTCTTATCAACTACAATGTCACTATTTAGAACAACCACAGATTCATCTAATGTTACAATATCTTTTTTTACATTTTTTTGCTGATGTGAAGGAATTTTTGAGCAGATAATCTGAGAGGAGATATATCTGCAAAGCAACTTCTTTCCTCCATAGGATGTATCACCATATCGAGTTCTTTCTTGGGTGTGTATTAAATTGTCTATAGACACAAAAGTTGAAATGTTTATATCATTAAGAATATGCTTATTGATGCTAATATTATGTTTAAAAATAAAATCATTTAAAACTCTTCTTCCAGCTGCAAATGCAGAACCCACAACAATCAAGGTTGTTCTAGCTGATAGAGACAATAACTTGGACAAGCTATCGTGGGATATAGATTTTCCCCTTAAGGGATTTTCACACCCATAGAAACAAATATAATCATGCTTGGTCAGATTTTTACTAAGATCCACACAACTATATCCTCAAAAAGAAGTCTATTCTTATACTGACAGTTCATCATATTTTGCCTGGGTGTTTCTTTTTAACAGGGCTGTACAACCTTTAACACTATTCTGATTTCCAACAATCAATATTTGAGGTTTGAGAGATGGGTTTTAAATTTTCCAAATTTGCTGGATTTTTACATGAAGAAGATAAACCTTGGCAATAGAACCACTTTTATCACATTTAATAAGGTTTAGGCTTAATTTATCCTGAAGTCTCTTCACTTGTGCAAAGAACATACTGTATTCACTTTCCAGTACTTGTGTTGATGTAATCATGCTTTCATTTAAATTTCGCTGCTCTTGTATGTCCTCCTCCAATTTATTATTTTTCTTCACATAAGAAAGCTTCTCATTTTGTACTGCTGCATTTTGATCCAGTATAGTCTTAATTTCTAGTCTAAGTTTGTTTGTTTCTTCTCTCTTTTTATTTATTTCTTCAATATATTTTCTTTCAGATTCAAATACCTCATCTTGAAAGTCGTGAGTATTTCGTCTTTCTCTCATATACTTTGTTTCTCTTTCTGTCAGTTCCTTCTTTAATTCGACAATATCTTCTTGTAAAACCTGAACGGCATCACTCTTTTCTGACTCAATTGTCTCGATTTTGAAAATATGTTCGTGTATTTGGAGTTTAAGTTGATGAATGTCATTTTGCAGTTTTTCTAGTTCTATAGGAAGTTGTTTCACTTTTTCATTATTCAGATCAGATGCATGCTTTTTCTTTACATTCCCTTGAGCAGTAGACTTGATTTTTATCTAACTTAGTGTGGTGTTTCCAGTCCCTTTCGAGACAACGGGGATGTAAAACTCCAGACCCTATTATGAAATAATATTGAGAAAAACTCTTGTTTGCACAGCATTTAAAACGAAATTTGGCCTGCATAATGCAGTCTCGCCAGGTAGAGAGAGCAATTTAGAAGAGACTACTCCCCTACTCAATTCAGAGAGTCAATATCCCCAGAAAACAGAAGGCAAAAATTTAAATATGTAAAATTTTTACTCCAAAACATTTCAAAGCCTGACTTGTATACCAAATTTAATTACAATTAAAATAAGGCTTCCCCCATACATATAAACAAACACAAAAAAAGGGAATTCCCTTAACAGGTGTTCAACAAAAACCAAATATATAAAGCAAGCACCTTATCACCTTATTTACATATTTTAAGATAAAATTGTAGTAAATAATAAATGTCGTTTTTTTTTAACGAAAGGTATTTTCAATGTTTAAAATTAAATATCAGATATGCAGTTCCGTTTTTCCAAATAATTAGATTAAACACAATGCTATTTTCTTGATTTCTGGAGAATATGTACAGTTAACTTTCCGCAATAAAATGACACTAGATACATGTAATATTTCACAAACAAAACCACTTAAAACACTATTATTGAAAGGAGCACAAACACTACAAACTGTTGTTAAAAGAGGATACACATCTTCCAATGTCTACTACATGTATAAACAAATATTACTGACTATAGCAGACATGAAAATATCTTTCACACTAGGAATCTTAACAACATATATATACAAATTTTAATCAAGCTAGTTGATATATGTTTAAAATCTATACATAATGTTTCAAGAAAACATAAATATTCAAAATTCATTTAGTGCAAGAATTATTGTAAGGCGATTTTGAGTGGACAATGGAATTTTGTGACATTATTAAAGTAAATGCCTGCTATCCAAAACGTAACTGGTCCAAATTATGCAATTACTTACGTCCAACAGGACAGAGCCGCACCGTATTTTGGAGTAAACATGAGCAAATTTTTAAATAATGCATTTCAGGAGAGGTGTTTTGGAAGAATAGGCTCTATCGAGTGGCCGGATTTGGTGTCGGGCATACGTCAAGATCTGGCTGAATTACAGCATCGAATATTGTATGAAATGGAATTAATATCAGCTTCCTTGCTTGACAATTTGAACATTTGTTAAAATTTTTTATTATTTAATGCTTTTGAAAAACATTTATTTCAAGAATTATTGATTATAGGAATAAGACATGTTATACCAAAAGTATTATAAATTTTCTGTAAAATGTAAAAATATAGATATAAGATATTTAAAAAATTAAAATTCATTAGATTTGCAGAAAAGCTAGACATGTGACAACAACACCGATACCATCATTGGGTGTATAATAGCCCCTTAGACTACTGTAGCAAATTTGGTTAATATCGGACAAAAAATTCGGGAGATTTTGTGCTGTTTCCAGACTTTTTACACACCTTGTATACCAGAAATTCGTATCATAATTTGATATTCTACAAATATTTATTATCTTAAAAAAAAACAAATTAGTTTTATGGATGAAAAATACATATTGATTATTGAAATTCAAATCTAAAAACTCAAATAATGCAAATAATGTCTTGTGGCCAGAATTAGCTGTTTCAAGCACTTGCAATATTTCCGTATTAATAAGGATGCTTAATTTTTTAAATAAAATTGACACACCAACCATATTAAAAACAAGTTATAGTTAAATTCACTGTTTTTTTTATCTGTTTTAGTTTCCAAACATTTTACAATTTTAAGAGCTACGACAAATTCATTCCTATCCATTTTTTTTTGGTATATGAACGAGCTTAAGTTTTAATATTTTAACTATTATTTGCACTGCTATGCTTCTCTAAAAAAGAGTCCTTCAAAAGGTTATATTTTCAAAACGGCTGGTATGATTTTAATGTACCCATATTTATTCAGGTCATAAAATTAAGAGAATTTCACTATAGCCACCTTTCCATAAGGTTTGTACTATTACAAATTGTATTATTAATAACTAAGATGTACTATAAAAAAATGCAGCTTGCACAAATGTAGTATAAATCTGAACCAAAATTGGTTTACACATTCTTGGACAGTAAAGACTAACGGTTGGTTGCAGAAAACTCAATTAAAGTTTAGAATATTTAACGGAATGTCAAATTTGATAGGGAGTTCCTAGAGCCGAAAGCTCAGTTAAATATTCTAAACAGCAATTAAGTTTTGTACAACCGATTAGAATTTGAAGAACATTGATGGTCTTAAGTTGTTGTCCAACGTAAACATGTATGGTAATTTTGGTTGAGATATATTTTTTATATTAGTGCAAGTTAAATGACATAATTCGTACCAGCTTTTTTATATTACTAGGTAGTACTATATTATAAATAAGCAATGAAAAGCATATTGTTCATTTTTGTGAATAAACTTTTACTTATTACTTATTACTTTTGTAATAATATTTTAGGACAACAATTTGTTGCTGGAACTGGAAGTCCCCGATTTATTAAAAAAGACATGTTACCTCCAAATGTATGTCATCTATTTGTTTCGGATGGAAGTTCAATTTTAATAAATGGTCTTTATACTGATTCAAATAATCCACTTGCTCGTGAAATGGCATATAAAATTTTTCTGTACCCAGAGCCTAAACAAGAATTCCTCTTATCTAATTTGCTTCAAGCAAGGGACCAGTTGGGAAAAATATGTGGATTCTGTTCATATTCAGAAAGAGCACTCCGTGGTTCTACTATCGATAGGCCTGAAAATGTGAAGCAATTTTTAGATAGTTTAAGCTCTGACATATGGGAAAAAGCTCAGAATGATTTCAAGTGCATGAGTCGTATTAAACAAAATGAAGCTTTAGGTATTGGACCTTTGGCATCATGGGATGTACCATATTATACCCAAACAGCTAAAAAGGATTGGTTCAGAGTATCTTCTAAGGAATATTCACCATACTTTTCGCTTGGTGCTTGCATGGATGGACTGAATATGCTTTTTCAGTCCCTCTATGGGATTCAGTTGGTTAACAGTGAGGTTGCACCTGGTGAGTGCTGGTTTTCTGATGTGTACAAATTGTCAGTTATTCATGAAACCGAAGGATTGCTAGGTAAATATAGATATTTATTTAGCTATATAATTATTAGTATACAGGGCAAATCTAACATCTAACAGTAAATACTTAAGATGATTGATCTGAATAAAAGCAATTTAAAAAAAATATATATAAAAATCAATATTAAGCAGTTAACTATATTTAACCAGTTCCCTATTGAATGAACAAAGGGTGGAAGAAAATAAGTTAAGACAGAGTATCATTAGCCATGTCAGTTGATCTCATTAGGAAAAGATTTGCACCATAGTTGATTTTGTGAAAAGGTTTGTGAAATGTGTAAGATGAATGTGTGGATCTGCAGGAACATTAAGAATATATTTGAAAGCAATGCAGGACATGAGCAAGATGAGTTTAATATCTTATGAAACATTATTCAAGTCATGTTGATCTCTTCTTGTTGAATGGGTTCTCATATTTAAGGATGACATTAGGTGATCATAATTGATTTTATTTTTGTTGAAGAATTTAAAGTTTATATATTGGAGAAATTTTCTTTGTGTTGCAGCATGTTATGCATACTCTAAAATCGTCCCACCTAATGCACTTTACGCATTCTGGCAGAAGAAAGAGTGGAGAATTGTGATGTGCAGTGCTTGGAAATAGCCAAGTATTCTAATTTTCTATTAATAATTCTGTTAGGCATATGTGGAACAAAGCTTAAGGAAGCTTCCATTAAAATGATGAGATCCCTAATTGTATCCACACTTTTTAATGGCTTTAATACTGTATTCAAAATTTAATAAATTACAAGTTTTTTGCGAAGACTATTGGGTTACATTTAGAGATATTCAGGACCATGCTGTTCATGCTACACCACTCAATGAGATTATTTAGATCAGACATTAATTTTTGATAGTCATCCAGGGAATTAATGGTGAGAAACATATAACGAAAGCTTTCACGGCTGTGGTCAATTAAGAAATCATGGTTCTTGGAATTAGACCCTGTCAAAATGGAATCACTTTCTCGTGAAGTAAAAGTCCCTGAAGATGCCTCGTGTAATCGAAGACGAAACGTCGGAAAGTGATTCCATTTTGACACAGTCTAATCCTAAGAACCATGATTTCTTAGGAGAGAAACATCTTCAAATAATCGGCAAATAAAAGGTAATTGGAATACTAGAAGCAATTATTTAAGTCATTTAGAAATAAGTTGAATAACAAAGGTTCTCTTTGTTAGCCCTGTTGTACTCCTGATGGGTTGGCTTGTATTTATTGCCATGCACAATTTGAACCTTGTCATGCAAATAGCTCTCGACCCATCTCAGCAGGGGACCAGACAACTCACTTGCTTCTAGTTTACTAATAAGTACATTGTGGCTTACCTTGTCAAATGCCTTCAAGAAATCCGTATAAACAGTATGGACTTCATAATCATTCTCTAAAGCACTCAACAGCTAAATTGCTGTTCAATTAGAGGAGAGCTCAGGGATGAACACAGGTATTTGGTGACAAATGTTCTCAAATAACTACAATATACAATACAGCTATTATGCAGGCCAGGAGGTAGCCCATCTGGACCTTTCTGTTCCTTATGTATATTTAGTTTAGCAAATTCTTCATATATTTCGGAAATTGAGATTTTAAGTTGTAAAAGATTATAGATATTAGAAAAGGGTTGCTAAGGGTAGTATATATTGGCCACATAGTACATTGGAGACATAGTTGGCATAGCATTTATGGGAAAGGTTTTTACATTGTGTTCTTAAAGGGTAAAAATCAAGATAATTCTGTTCAGATCTGTTTTGCATTTTATTAATTTTGTTGAAAATTGCTAGGTGGGCACGGCCAGTATTGTAGAGACGAAACATTGAAGACATAATTACAAATATCAATGCCAACAAAATGGTGGGAAAAATGATTTTAACACTTATTATAATTTCAGTTTAAACTGTCTTCTTTGATAAAACTAATTAGATTCAGTAATAAATCTATTGTTAAACTTCACTCTGTGACCTTAATTCTTGTAAACACTGCGTATGAAAATCATATAAACAAGAATTAAAACAAGCAAAAATATTCCAATCTACTTCTTCCCAAATTTTGTTAAGCATCAAGTGTCACAGACTCAGATTACTACTCAAGAGTTTAATATAGAGGTCAGAGTGTTCTAATTTGCGCATTCTATTTTTTGAATAAAGCATTAATTGTTTACATGACACGAATATAAGTATCCTGAGCGAACCAAACTGAGCTAAATAATGGTAACTTATGTGCAAACAGATCCAATATATATTGGTAAAGTATCATTGAAGGGAGATCTTGAGGTGTTGGAAGTCGAGTGTGAAACTGACTTTGGTATATATTGCAGTACTGCCGAGGAAGATGTCATCATTGCTGACTCTAGGGTATCAAAACTGAATACTGCACAAACCTTGGAAAACGATTCGGTGGGTGATATTACAACAAATATTGTCTCTGTGATTGAAGATATAGAAACAATCAAGAAAAAATTGTCGGGGGATGAAACTGCTAGAAGATTTTCAACAGATCTTTGGTCCTTGTTGATAGAGCCATCTACAAAGTAGAGTGAATTGTTTGAAATGTCAAAAAACTTATTTAAGTTGACTCCTGGATTTGGAGAATGACACTTGTGATAATTATTAATATTAATAATTTTATAGTGATAAAGAAACTTTGTTTAGAGTCTATATTGAGTCTTCCAAAATTTACAAACCGTACAATTTATTATAAATATAACTATAGAGTCATTTTTTTATGCTTTCGTACACATAACTATAAATTTAAGGCCAGTAGACTTAACTTATTGTTAAGAATTGTTGAAAATACTAACCATCATCACACCATTTTCATGCCCCTTCTTGTTGTTAATGTCATTCGTATAATAAAGGATAACAGTATCCTTCTAGAGAGGGACCCTATTCAAGACAAAGATATTTTTTTAGAATAAATAAAACAAATTTTCTCCTATTTTTAGATATTTAATCTTAAGAAATAAGTTGGCTGATATGTTTCTTTCTGTGGATAGTATTGACTTTCCAGACCTACTTCTGTTAACAGAACATTGGAAGAGTAAACACAAAACTATTGCTTTTTCCAACTTAATTCTTCTTTCTAAATATTCTGGGCATAATTCAATTCATGCAGATACTCTAATATTCGTTAAGGATATATTTCTTAATAGGTGTTCTTTTATTGATTAAATCACCTGTATGCAGGGAGGGAGTTTGAGTTTTCAATTGTCTACTCTTCTGGGATTAATGTATGTTATTTGTTTGTGCCGACCACCAAACAGTGATATTTATTTCTAGGTTAGAACTCCTCTTGCTTCATTTTCCTTTGCATGCATACATTATTTTAAAGGCTGATTTTAATAAAAATGTCTCTAATAAAAACCATTCTGATACCTACTCAATTAATTTCAAATTTATTGGAGTCATTTAATATGAATATGCATGTAAATGAGCCCACCCATATTACTGTTGTCTCAGAAAACTACAAATGATTCCTTTTGCACCATCTCAATATAGACCAAGTCTTAGGTACAGTTTTGAATGCTGGAGTTGAGACCATCTTGGGATCATGTTGTGGTTTCTGGGATGAAGCCTAAATTAGCTAAAAAATATGGTAGATAAATGCATGAAATTATGACAGGTTTTATCAATGGTGCATGGAGGAAAATTGGTTTTGAATTGTCAAGATCCTCTTGAAGCATTTCATGGCTCATTGTTGAGACAATTTAATATGGCATTTTCAATTTGTGTAATTAAAAGGTAAAATAAAAAGTTGTGGCTAAAAAGAAGTTTGGAAACTTCTGCACAAAATATGTGTTTTTTAAACAGGACGTGCAAGTATTTCTTGCATAATAATTGTTTTAAAAAGTATTTTCATACCTATAGAATAACATTTAGAGATACTATTAAGAAAGCAAAACAATTATTTTAATAGCCTTTTAAATAACTCTAGACACAGAAAAAAAGAAAGTTGGAAGATTGTGTCAGAATTGAATTGTCGAAAAAACAATACTTTAGATGTTACTGAACTCTAAATATTACTGTAATGTTGCTTTAAATTTAAAAAATAACATTAAGACATCCAAAGATGGGCTGAGAGCTATTTACAACCAATATCAGTAATTGGATTTTTTTATTTGGATCTTACAGATATCATTGAGATAAAATTGGTTTTCTCAGATATAAAAAATCCTAGGTCTTGTGGCTGGGACAATATATCCTTGAGATTATTACAAGAGCAGAAACACTGTACCATATTGAAAGTTTTGGTAGATTCAATTAATTACTCTTTTGACAAAGGTAAATTTCCTGAGTGTCTTCAAAGAGGGTAAAATTACGCCATTATTTAAAGGAGGAAGTACAATAATCTATCTAATTATAGACCAATTTCATTGATTCCCATATTGGGAAAAATTATTGGAAAACTGGTAAAAGTGCATCTTGTGGATTACGTGTGCAAGCATGAGTGAAGTGCAGTTTGGTTTTTAAAAAGCAAAAAATACCAATGATGCCATATTTTGTTTTCTTGAACATCATTACCTACACTTGAATGAAGGAGAGTCTGCTGCAGTGCTGTTCTGTGATCTTAGTAAAGCTTTTGGCCTTGTAGATCATGGAATACTGCTTAGTAAATTGGAAACATATGGTAAAGGATGTGCCATTGTGATGGTTTAAATCATATTTGTCTCAGCGTGTACAGAGTGTTGCATTAGCACATAAGGAGTCTGAACTCCCTAAAGTTAATGTAGGTGTTCCACAAGGGTCTGTTATAGGTCCCTTACTGTTTCTAATATGTACTAACGATCTCACTATCTTGTCAATGTCTGGAAAATTCACAATGTTTGCAGATAATGCAACAATTTTATGGAGCAGTAGGGATACATATCTTGGAAACATCTGTAAGCAAAGACCTGATTATAGTTAAGGAATGGATGGATGCTAACTATCTAAAATTTACCTGGACTCTGAAGTAATGACTAGTGCTCAAGCAAACATTTTTAGGTGTATATATTGATAAAAAATAAAAATTTGATTCCCGTATAACTACCCTATGTAACAAATTAGTGAAAGGGTGTTTTGCATTGAGAGTTGTGGTTCAAGAGCTGGACGTGTCCTTGACATGAAGTGTATACTTTGCTCAAAACAACTTTTTGATTCTGAGTTTATTTTTCGAAACTGTGTAGTTCTTATTTTGTGCAGGATGAAAAATCGTCATTCGTGTAGACCATTTTTTGTTTCTCACAAAATTTTGTCATTTCAATGTTCCACACCGTATCTATTTGGAAGCAATATTCATAAAAATGTTTTTTTATTAGAGATACTCCTTATATGTAAGGGTAGATGATTGAAAATTTTCTTGCTGTTAAAAGTTATGGGTTTTTTTTATCAAAGATGAAGAGGGAATAGGTAAAGATGTAACTCGAGAACTATGTCAAAGTCAGGGTTCTTTGAGCAATGAAACCAGACCTGCATGACTCACTGGAACCCCCAATATAACAGCACGCTTTTCCGACGCAAACACTAAAGATGGGACTCAGCTGCGAAAAATACACATTCCTTTCGACAGATATACCAAATTCACGACCGCAAAAAACTCGCTTGACAATTTACAATTTATACTTAAAATATGATCTTCAAATTTGAGCCAATGATCTATATATAAACCCAGGAACTTTATAACCTGTAAAGTTCATATAATCTGTCAACTCAAAGTTTACCAATATGACACTTAAAAAAGACAACATTTGTTTTTATATTTATTTATTTCACTTATATAGTCTACAGAATTCATCATTCTAAGTGGTATAAAATAAAAGATCTTAAATACAAATTATAAATTAAATACAAAATATAAAAATGTGATAATAGATGCATTCAAAATCACACTAGAAGTATAGACATACACCATACATACGGAATTGCTAAAATTACAAAGACATCAAAAACATAAAGAATATATAAAAAATGCAATGAACATGCAATGGTGCAATACACTCAAATAGGCATGTAGCAAAAATAGTCTTAATATTTTTTTAAAGGATTCATGTATACAATTCAGGGTAAAGTTAATAGGATTATAAATGTTAAAATAATCCATGATTCTATTCATGACATTGTTCCTCCCAATATTAGTGAGGCTCCTATTAATTGAGAACAAATTGCAAAGCCTGGTTAGACGCGATGATTCACGAAAATTAATAAGTGCGAGCAGGTCAGGGCAATCAATTTTATTAGTAAGAATTTTATGTCTAGATATCAAAGTTAGGTAAATTCCTCGGGTTACCTGACTGTATACATACAATAATTGCAGACTTGCTGGTGCGAAAAGAAGCGTCTGTCTGAGAAATTCCAACAAAGTCTCATGAGAAAACCATGTTGGAACTCAGACGGAAGGTCATATGTAGATATGTTAAGAGTTAGATAGTTGAAATCACACCATTCCATTCTGTCCTTGTTATGACAGGGAACAGTCGTATCGTCGGCAAACACTGTAAACAAATTCTTTATGTTTAATTTGACGATACTTAACATGTAATAAAAACAACAGTAGTTGGGAATAAAAGAGCAAACAAAGTAGGAGCTCCTTCATCTTTGAAGTTGGATGGTGAAAGGATGCATGTAGGTCGATGCTCGTGTCTCCCTGGCAGAAATGCCTAAAGATGGCATGTTCATCAGAACAGAATCTGATTGTTTCTGCTAAAAAGAGGCAGATCGTCTATAATTCAACGATGCTTTAGTGATTTAAACTTCCGTTTGGATCATCAATCAGGCCAATAGCTCTTCTAGAATTAAGGATTGAAGGAGAGACTGCTCCTCATATGTGCAAGCAATACTTTTCTTTCTTTGCTTCCCATTCAACGATTTTAATGCCGTCCTCGTTAGGGATAAAGTCATTACTCTTCAATAATTTGGTCTTCTCTGTGGAATTCAATGGACTTATACCAGTTGTGGGTTACAGAGGTAAAAAGATCTGCTGTGAATCTTTAGTGGCGAAAGCTGTATTGCTTGTCGTTGATAAGTTTATATCTATCAAGATAATTTAAAAGATCATTATTTCTATATTTCTCTAATGCCTTCCTCATAATTGGGAGGAAATATATGGGTCTGTAATTAGAGTGAAGAGTTTTGGATCCCATTTTGGAAACAGGTTGTATCTATGAGTCTGTTATAATCACCAAAAGAATGCATGTCCAAAAAATTATTGTGGGTCAGTAGCATAGTACGTCCATGAATGGGACTAGATCTAAAGTATCTTTACAATGTAATTGGGCAAAAATAATGACTCACCATTTTTGAGCCACTGCTTTGTCAAAAGCAAAACCTGGAAACCTCCCCTTTTTTCTGACTTAATAGTACTGATTTTGAAAATGTTTTCCTGTATTTGGTGTTCTAGTTGATAATTTTCACTTTGTAGCTTTTCTAATTGTATACTAAGTTGTTTGTCTTTTTCACTCTTCTAATCAGATGCTTTTTCTTTACATTCTCCTGAATAGTAGAAAGTTAAAAAATGAGCTAGAGATTTACACAAAAACATTCATAAATTAAAATATAAACGGAATCTGCTTTACACATAAGCTGCCACTACACTTTTTATAACAGAAGTGAATTAAATAGTCAGGATATATAACAGATTTTTTTATATTATGCATTAAATTCATCAGTTAATTTAAAACACCGAAGCTGATAATAACGATGTTAATATGTATACATTGATATATTATACATCCATTTTGTTCATCATTTTGATACTGGGCCAAATGAAAAAACGTAGTTCTACTAACTTATTCTGATGTTTGTATAGTGAATAAATATTTTGTGAAAACGAAAACTAGGCAAAAGCATTTGCTATAACTTTATTCTTAACACACACTGTTATTATGTATTGTTATGACTATTATTATGGGCATTTATAATTTCATCATATAATATGCATATATTATTGAAAGTTCTTAAAATTAAAATTTAATTTGAACTTTTAGGTTATATTTATTGTGATCTTTATGAAAGAACAGGGAAACCTAACCAAGACTGCCACTTTACAATACGAGGTGGTAAAAAGTTATCTGATGGTTCTTATCAATTGCCAATAGTGGTTCTTATGTTAAACCTACCTCCCCCAAGATGGTCGAGTCCCTCTTTACTATCTCCAAATATGGTAGACAATTTATTCCATGAGATGGGCCACGCAATGCATTCTATGTTGGGTAGGACACAATATCAACATGTTACAGGTGCTTACAAAAAATTAGTTAACTTATTTATAGGTCAAACAAACTTTATAATTTAATCGATAATAGACTAATGTTTGAAGGTCATATAAATAATCTTAGTTCAAAATTATTATTCAGCTGTTATAAAATTAGGGTCATTAGTAAGCTTAGGATTATTATTGATTTGTATACTTGCATATCCAGCTACGATATAATAATTCATCTTTGGGCAAAAATATGTTTTCCAAAAAAAAAAACCGATTTAATAACCTAGTCTAGGGTTTAGGCATCAAGGCGGTAAGTTAAATTAACCATTTCAGCTATGGCAAAAAATGTAGACATCAATTTTAAATAGGTCGTTTTAACCGTAAAAAAATGTTTATTCTTACAACCTGATTGTAGACTTTAATTTGTAGGTTCCATTAACCCAGTATTTAGAAATATTTCTTTCAAATTTATTGAAGAAAATGTCATACTTGAATCAGATGGGGAAAGATTTTACTTCTTATGGTTATAAACTGTTTTGCATATTGTGTTTGTAATTCTATATTTAGCAACTGCGAAACATTAAAGCCAAAAGAATAAAGTTTTAGAAATACAACACATTTTGATGACCACAGGTTTTTCACCAGGACCCAAATGTTTGAAGTTCAATGAAGGCCTTTACTAGCGCAGATATCACATTGAACAAACTGAGTAATACTATCCTGAAGAATGTTTTGGTAAAGTATTCCATGATGTCAATTCCACATGAATTCACTTGAAGAAAAAACTATGTGTGCGATTTGTATACCAACACTATTAATTCATTGTGAGAGAAAGTGTCAAACAAAAATATGGGACAAAGTGAACCATTTCACTATTGCTGCATTTTTCATCCCTCAATTTTTTGAGGCCTGGTGGCATCATGTATGAAGAAGTGTTAAGGGACAAACAATATTATTATTAATTGTAATATGTGTACATTTTCTATCCAAAAGATACATGTTACTTAGTTGGTTATGGACTTCAGCATATTCCTGAACAAGTCATCCTGGGTGGAAAAATTTAGAGACATGGTAACAAATATTCCAATTCCTCGTGCTCCAATTGTACAAAATGGGAAACGTGGATTAAACGCTGTTATTTACTATTCCGAGAACTTATATATATAAAAGAATATAGTATGCGGATTTAATGGTGAAGATGCGTACTGCATACAAGACACAAACATTTTTTGCAAAAAAAAATTAATTTAAATTAAAACCAATTTTGCTTGTTTATCCGATACTATACAGTCAAAATTCACGGCTTCACTGGTGATTCTATGGTGGAACAGGAGAGGGCTGAAAGTTGGTTCAATAAACTGAACTGAACCAGGAAGAGACATTGAGTATGGTGTTTTCCATGAGGGATCTAAGAGATGTGAATTCCAATATTTCAGATACAAGGTTTTGTCGAGTCAAGGTTGAGCCTAGCTGGGTTAATAAGGTCACATTTCTATCGCCCTAAAAGTGTCTAAGAGCGTCGGAATTTGGTCTATCTGCTGGCAGCAAAAGAGGTGTCAGGGGGGTCTGGACTATTGGGCAATAAGATAAAATGAGTAACTGTCCTTCAGTTTTATTGTGTTTATTTTGAAGTCTTAGTTGCATAGTATATAAAATTTGTATAAAAATGTTATTGTTTAGATGTTTCAGTATAATTTTTTTATGTTTAAGGTCTTCACAAATTTATACTTTTTGTGCCACTAAATAGTGTAAAATTATTTAAATAACCCAAACATAAAAAGCCACTTACAAAATAAACACTATTTGGTGAATTATTTGTTCTAGACAGTTGCAACAGATATTTACATTTTTTTTACTTGTTTACATTTTTTTTACTTGGATCATTTTCGTAAGTTGAAAACTAAACTACAATATCTAACAATTAAATTATAAAAATTCTAGTACACTCAGATATATCATGAAAACCACACACAATCTAGATAATAATGCATTTAAATTAAATGAAATGGTATATGTATTGGAATAAAATGGTATATGTATTGGAATTTTTTACTTATTGTTTTCTTTTAGGTACTAGATGCAGTACAGACTTTGCTGAAGTGCCATCGATATTAATGGAGTATTTTGCGTCTGATATTAGAGTTTTGAAACATTTTGCGCGGCATTTCCAAACAAAGCAACCCATGACAGACGAAATGTTGCACAGATTGTGTGCATCAAAACATCTTTTTACTGCAAGTGAAACTCAGTTACAGATATTTTATGCTGCTCTTGACCAGGCGTACCATGGAAAACATCCATTGAATGGATCAACAACTGAAGTGTTAGCTGAGATTCAGAAACAATACTATTGTCTACCTTATGTACAAAATACTGCTTGGCAGTTGAGATTCAGCCATTTGGTGGGCTATGGAGCAAAGTATTATTCATACTTGGTATCTAGAGCTGTGGCATATTTGATATGGAAAACGTATTTTGAAAAGGATCCTCTAAGTAGAACAAGTGGGGAGAAATATAGAAGAGAATGTTTAGCATTTGGTGGAGGAAAAAACCCCAAAAAACTAGTTGGAGATTTCTTGAATATTGATCCAACTGCAAATGCATTTGCTAAAGCTCTAATAGATGAGATTGATCATCACCAGAGTCAAGTAGATTTAGTAATAAAAAGATAATATTTTTTGCTTTGTAAAAAATTGCTGGTTAATATTTTAAATTATTTATTTATTTTATATATAAACTTAAATGCTAAAATTAAGATTTGTGATAAATACATCTTAAAAATATGTCTATCTGTTTTTATTTATGAATTTCAGGAACTCGAGTTCTTATATATTAAATAATAAAGGCAGCAATAAGTTATTTTAATAATTTATATTGTATATTGAATCGAGTATGGATGTTTTATTTGGACATTTGAATGTTGGTTTTTGTTAATATCGCCAGTATATGGAATCCTTGTACAGGGTGGTTTTTGATATTGATATGAATTTTCCTGCTTTGATTGATTGATGTACAAAAAAAGTATAAATACAAAACGTAGATTTTGGCGGATCTAGTTTCTTTAATGCTATTGTTGATATAATGATTAATTTTTTTCTGTGTCATTAAGTTCGTTTGGTATTGTGTTTTTTGTTTATTATTTAAATTTAGTAGTTTTAAAGAACACCACATACCTCTTGCAGGTTTAGTTACTTGCGAATTTAATTATGCCTTCAGTTCTTTACAAATTGCAAGTGTTATACGCATTTGTGCAATGTAATTGAGAAGAGTGCTTATGCCCTCATTAATAAAAGATACTTTTTCATTGACAGTTTTGAGATCATAAATATTGTTCCAAACAATAGCACTGTTAAAGTAAATCAAATTAATATTTTTTAAAGCTTTAGTTGTCTTACAAAGGGGTGAATTAGTAGTATAGTTAAGTTTGTTGTTATATAGATTAATTTGTCATTACTTACAACCTCGATTTTGGTTCCTGCAGAGATGTTTCCGCGTCTATGGTTATATAGGTAATGTGCTTGTGGTGTAAGATTAATTAAAGTATTTTCAAAATTATCAAAGAAGTTTGTAAACCACCCCCAGTACAATATGTTTTAAATTAGGCAGTAGAAAATCTAATCTACAGCTGTTCTTTTTATACGCTTTCTGAAAAGCTACTGAGATATGTTCTGTATTCTATGATTTCTATATAAATTTTTATTCAATGCAACAGAAATTTGGAGTGGAAGTATATGTATATTTATTTTATGACAACACTAGCTTTTGCCCGCGACTTCATACATTTAAATTATAAGTTAATATAAATACCGATTATGTAATTAACAATAAGTTTGACGCCGAATATATATATATAGATAAATTCGAATTTTTCTTTAACCATATATTTATATGTGGGACCTTATTTTCTTGGGTTAGGTTAACAACGAAAAAAAATTCTCACTTTAAATCAACGTTTCGCTCATTGTTTTGAGCTTTCTCAAGATTATATATTGTCTCCTGATTCCTAAAAATTTTTTTTTCGTTAAAAACGCAATAAAAATATATACATACACCTAAACATCATTACATACCTTGAGACGTTAAAATTGTACACTTTAAAAATGAATTTAAAAAACACATTTTTTAGTTAGTAGACACAAATTTAAAACACAAATATCTATTATACTTATAGTTTACGGTATGAACCTTGGAGGAGTAATTTGCTTGGTGTCTATGTTTATGAAGCGCAGTAGATGCATTTTAGTACATTTGTGCCCTTTAATGCGATTTTCTAAATATTGTGTTGTCATACCTATATATTTCTTAGGACAATTTAAACGTGGAATTGAATAAATTACGTTTGTTTTCTTTTTTGTGGAACCTTACTTTTTAATGGTTTCTACAGAGAATTATTATATATATATATATATATATATATATATATATATATATATATATATATATATATATATATATATATATTCGAATAGTTCTTGAACCACAAATGTATGTTTGTAGGAATTTTCTCGGGTATTTGGTTCTATGTAATATAGTAAACTAAAAGTAGGAAAAAATTTTTTTTCTTATACATCTGTCAATTAATGTTTAAAAAATAAAATGGCTTACCTAAAACAGAAACATAGAAGTTTTACAACACAAAAGACATACTGTAATTTGGACAACACAAATTGTTAAAACTTAAAACTTAGCATCATGTTTATTTACATTTTAAATGAGGATTCGTAACCTCACTTCCTAAAGATGATATTTTTAAAATTTAGGACGATGTAGCATACAAGATGTTATATAATCTACCATCTCAAGCCAAAAGGGAACTTCTCAACACCTACAATAAATGCCTCAAAGGGGAGAAATTGCCCAATTCATGGAAAAAATATAATATTTTAGCTATCCTGAAACCAAACAAAAACCCACAAACTACAGACAGTTTTAGACCAATTGTATTATCATCATGTTACCTTAAACTTATGGAAATAATGATAAAAAACAGAATAGACTGGACTCTGGAAAATGCACAAACCTTTTCCAACTATCAAGTTGGATTTAGAAAGGGTATGGGAGTTAATAATAGTGTAGCTATCCTGACTTCAGAAATTAATCTAGCTTTTCAAGAAAATAATAACATATTGGCAATATTCTTAGATATAAAATCCGCCTATGATAGGATTAACCTACAAAAACTATATAGTAAACTTATTCACTTAAAGATTAATATAGAACTTACAAACAGACAACTTTTTACTAGAAAAAATGATGCCTCCCTTTATGGCCCAGTACTTGCAACTACTGGTCTTCCACAAGGATCGCCACTTAGTACTATTCTTTTTAATGTATATGTAGCAGAACTCTTTAATATAATACCAAAAAATTGTACGCTTATCGGTTACGCAGATGATCTAGTCCTCTTTTGTAAAGATAAAAATATTGCAAATGCTGTAGAAAAAATGAACACTACACTACATACAATTCATACTTGGCTTGAGGATAATAACCTAAGTGTATCTCAAGACAAGTGTGAAGCTATGTGGTTCACTAAGGGCCCACGTAAAACAAGACCTCCTAACATGAAAATAGATAATCACATAATCCCATATAAAAATCAAGTAAAATATCTTGGTATCATCATTAATAAACATTTAAAATGGGACGCCCATATTCTGCACATCATAAACAAAGTTAAAAAAGGTATAAATATTTTAAAGACCTTTAGCAGGGTATGGTGGGGAAGTGATCCGCGAATTCTTCTAACTGCTTTCAATGCACTAATAAAAAGTCACCTGGATTATGGAGCATTCTTCATTAAACCGACTTCGAAGGAGAACCTTAGCAAACTAGATAGGATCTTTTATGAGGGACTAAGGATTTGTTTGGGGTGTATGAAATCTACACCTACCCTTGCACTTATGGCCGAAGCAACTGAAATGACATTAGAATTTAGAAGAATATGGCTAGCAGTCAAATTCCTATCAAAACCTATTACCATTGATAACCATCCACTAATAAACATCTTAAAAAAACTGCGTGCGTTGCAAAATAATAATATCGGAGAATGGAGAAATAACAATAGGACATACCTTACACAAGCCCTGGAAAAATATGATCCGTACTATAAAAAGATATATAAAAATAGTACATTTCCATGTTACAAAACAGAATTTGAAAACCAAATCATGCCAATAAAAATAATGGAACTTAATCTAAAAAAAAAATGAACGGGACACTAGAGAACAGTTTTTGGAAAAAACAGAAAATTATCGACAACAATTTACCTTTGTATTCACAGATGCTTCTAAAATTAAGGACAAGGTGGGTTTTGGGATATATATACCAGAAGTAAATTATAAATTTTCATCAAAAATCCCTGGGGAACTATGTATATGCACAGCTGAAATTGTTGCAATAAATGAGGGTGTCACAACTATTTTAAAGAAAAATATAAATAATGCAATTATATTTACAGATTCTCTTAGCGCAATTTTTAAACTAAAAAACTCTTGTATTGACACTACAACAGATTACATCACTTTACTGACTAGAAGACTTATTATAGAAGCAAATTCAAATAACAATATCTATATAGCCTGGATCCCAGGTCACTCTGGAATTGCAGGTAATAACACTGCAGACTTACTAGCAAATATAGGGAGAACCTTAAATATTCCTAAAAACCTAAAAATAGACAAATCAGACATTACAAACCTAATTAAAAAAAATATAAGAGAAGAATTTGAAAATAAATGGAAACTAGATATACAAACAAAAGGTAAACAATATTCTAAAATACAAACTACTTTCCCTCCTAGAAAATGGTTTCTATGTTGCACATACAAAAATAGGAGACACGTCACCTCCATAATTAGAATGCGTACAGGTCATTGTCTAACTGGAGAACACTTGCACAGGATGGGGCTCAGAAATGACCCTTACTGTGAATGTGGACAGGTTGAAACCCTGGATCACATTTTCTTTGAATGCCCTATAAATAAAATTCCTAATATAGATCTGTATCAAATATTCAGAAACAAAGGAGTTAAAACTCCATTTAATATTTATATTATATTATCCACGATTAATAATGAGATTAGTGATATAATTAACACTTTTTTAAACTATAATAAAATAAAACTTTAATAAATAGTATTATATGTACAAATTTTTTAGACCCGGAAAAAGGAAAAAAAAAAAAAAAAACATACCCAATCCCCTCCAACCGACTCAGGTCCTGTGTGAAATGCTCCTCCCCTGAGCGGGAGCGTGAAGAGTCTTATACCTCTGTCTGTGATGTTTACATGTTTACTAACATCCCATAAAAAGTATTAGTTAATATCTTATACTTCAGCCTTATGTGTACATACCCATAGGGAACATACAACAGTATATAATAATACTCCTATGAGTACACACTCACAGGAAGGGAAATAAAGTTTCAGAGTTCCCAGGGGTAACAGTTCCCGACAATCTGAGAGCTCTATCGTAAAGTGCTGGCAAGTTGCGAAGTGCAGTGCCAAAAACATAGATTGGAATTGGAATTGGAAAATTTAGGGAGAAAGATGATTTATTCATTTATTAACAGTTCAGTATAAAACCTTATCAGACCAGAAGTGGTCCAGTGGTCGAGGGCTCCACCACGCAGTCACACGCACCCGGGTTCAAATCCCAGGAGAGTACCTTATTTTTGATTTATTCATTAACATTTTTACTACGAAACAATCTATTAATTTTATTTTTAAGTTAATTGTTTTATAGTCTATTTTATAATAACATATACAACAAATTTATACAGCACAACTGGGACTAAAGAATATTGGTATATATTTTACTGAGTTTTTGGATGTCCGTCTTGTCGTTAATTGAATTTGGTTCTTTCTTGATATATATCATTTCTAAAATTTCTCTTTTCTGTTTGTGAGGTTCGGTTTTTAGGATTTTGGTGTTTGGGTAATCAAAATTATGTTTGAATTGATTTATATGTTTAGTTAGGGCGGTCTGATTGGTTTTATCATACTTATGACCATTTAACCTATTTCCCAAATATTGACTCGTTTGTCCAATGTAGACTCCATTACATTCCGTACATGGTATTTGATAAATGCAATGCGTTGTTTTATTTTTGGGTATTTCAGATTTTAATTTGCTATATTTTTTTTGGATTAAGTTGTGGGCTTTATGACATACTCTGATTTTATATTTATTAAAATATTTTTTCATATTTTCTGATAGGTTTTGGATGTAAGGGAGGGACATATAAGTGGGTTTTTCTTTGTTTTGTTTTATGTTAATTTCCGGTTTTTCACTACAGATGTTAAGACGGGTTGAAAAAATTTTTTTTATTAATTTAGATGGGTAACTATTTTGTTCTAGAATGGTTTTTGCTTTTTGTCGGAAATGTTCATCAGACAGTTTAATTGCCCTGTCTGCCAAACCTATTATGACCGATTTTTTTTGGGATAAGGGGTGATTAGAGAAGTAGTTCATATACCTTCCCGACCATGTATTTTTTGTATACCATTCGGTTTTTAAAGTTTGTTGTTGGTGGTATATTGTCATGTCAAGGAAATTAATTGCACCACTCTCCTCAACCTCGATAGTGAATTTTAGTTTTTCATGGTAACTATGGAATCTCTCAAGAATTAACGATTCATGGTCTTTAGGTATGGTAGTGAGGCAATCGTCTACGTATCTGTAAAAAAATGGAATTTCGAAGCCAATATTTGGTAGGATGGTGTTTTCTAAGTCTTCCAAAACTAATTGAGCAATGACACTCGAAACTGATGAACCCATAGCACAGCCATTTATTTGTTTGTAAAAATTATTGTTAAAACTAAAATATGTGGAATTTAAAACTAGAGTTGCACCTTCTATAAAATCATTTAGGGGGATATCTGTATAGTTTTTTATTTCATTCCATTTTTTTTCGATTATATTTATGGCCAAGTCTGTTGGAATGTTTGTGTACATTGAAACTACATCCAATGATACGATAATGTAGTTTGGTGGAATTATTAAATTTTTAAAATCCCAAGAGTCCTTTAGATAAGATTTGTTTTTATTTGCGACATTATTTAATATATTTTTAAGGAATTTGGATAGATTAGTCAGAGGTGACTGCACACATGACACTATTGGTCTCATAGGAATACCTGACTTATGAAGTTTGGGGAGGCCATAAATTTTTGGTGAGAGAGAATTATTTATAATAAGGTTTTTTGCTATTTTTGGGGAAATATAGTTTTTTGTTTCCCATTTTTTTATAAGGCTGTTATTATTTTTTTGGATTGTGTTTGTGGAATCCATTTTTATTTTTTATAAGTGCTTTCATCATTTAACAGTTCAAGCATTTTAGTATCGTAGGTGTCAGAGTTCATAACTACAGTTTTGTTTGACTTGTCGGGTTGCAGGATTTTTAAATTTGGATGATCTTTAAGAAATTTTGTTGTTTTGTTGTATTTTGTTGACAGGTCTTTGTATAATTGATTGTGTTTATTTTTATTGTTGTTTATCGCTACATTAAAATTAGTTAGTATATTACAACACGATGCCCTCACCTCATCTTTTGTTTCGGTTGTAAAATTTTTAATAGTTGTTTCGATGTTTGAAATAATATCTGGTACTGGAATGTCTTTTGTTGATTAATAGGTAGAGCAAAGTTAGGTCCCAAGCTGAGTACTTCGGTTACGTATTCAGGCAGGGGGGTATCGAACATATTTTCAATCCAGTTTTCTTGTATGGAAATTTTAGTTTTGTTTTTTTTATTTTTGTTTTTTAAAGACTATTTTTTTTTAAATTTCTTGATTTAATTGTTTAAAAAATTTGTTCATATTTTGTGTTTTCAATATTAAGAAATTGAACTAAAATATCTTTAGGAATGAGGCTAGCTAGTTTTTCCTTTTCGTCAGAGATATTGGCTTCTGAGGAACTTACACCTTCATTTCGGTCTATCAAATCAAATCATATACTTTTTTCAACGAACAGCCTAAAACAGAAATTCGAATACATTCTAGAAAAATTTAAAGTTCATTAAAAATTCTTATTTCAGACACAATATCCAATATTAAATTTTTAGAAGCCAATATCTCTGACGAAAAGGAAAAACTAGCTAGCCTCATTCCTAAAGATATTTTAGTTCAATTTCTTAATATTGAAAACACAAAATATGAACAAATTTTTCAAACAATTAAATCAAGAAATTTAAAAAAAAATAGAGTCTCTAAAAAACAAAAATAAAAAAAAACAAAACTAAAATTTCCATACAAGAAAACTGGATTGAAAATATGTCCGATACCCCCCTGCCTGAATACGTAACCGAAGTACTCAGCTTGGGACCTAACTTTGCTCTACCTATTAATCAACAAAAAGACATTCCAGTACCAGATATTATTTCAAACATCGAAACAACTATTAAAAATTTTACAACCGAAACAAAAGATGAGGTGAGGGCATCGTGTTGTAATATACTAACTAATTTTAACGTAGCGATAAACAACAATAAAAATAAACACAATCAATTATACAAAGACCTGTCAACAAAATACAACAAAACAACAAAATTTCTTAAAGATCATCCAAATTTAAAAATCCTGCAACCCGACAAGTCAAACAAAACTGTAGTTATGAACTCTGACACCTACGATACTAAAATGCTTGAACTGTTAAATGATGAAAGCACTTATAAAAAATAAAAATGGATCCCACAAACACAATCCAAAAAAATAATAACAGCCTTATAAAAAAATGGGAAACAAAAAATTATATTTCCCCAAAAATAGCAAAAAACCTTATAAATAATTCTCTCTCACCAAAAATTTATGGCCTCCCCAAACTTCATAAGTCAGGTATTCCTATGAGACCAATAGTGTCATGTGTGCAGTCACCTCTGACTAATCTATCCAAATTCCTTAAAAATATATTAAATAATGTCGCAAATAAAAACAAATCTTATCTAAAGGACTCTTGGGATTTTAAAAATAAAATTAAAAATTTAATAATTCCACCAAACTACATTATCGTATCATTGGATGTAGTTTCAATGTACACAAACATTTCAACAGACTTGGCCATAAATATAATCGAAAAAAAATGGAATGAAATAAAAAACTATACAGATATCCCCCTAAATGATTTTATAGAAGGTGTAACTCTAGTTTTAAATTCCACATATTTTAGTTTTAACAATAATTTTTACAAACAAATAAATGGCTGTGCTATGGGTTCATCAATTTCGAGTGTCATTGCTCAATTAGTTTTGGAAGACTTAGAAAACACCATCCTACCAAATATTGGCTTCGAAATTCCATTTTTTTACAGATACGTAGACGATTGCCTCACTACCATACCTAAAGACCATGAATCGTTAATTCTTGAGAGATTCCATAGTTACCATGAAAAACTAAAATTTACTATCGAGGTTGAGGAGAGTGGTGCAATTAATTTCCTTGACATGACAATATACCACCAACAACAAACTTTAAAAACCGAATGGTATACAAAAAATACATGGTCGGGAAGGTATATGAACTACTTCTCTAATCACCCCTTATCCCAAAAAAAATCGGTTATAATAGGTTTGGCAGACAGGGCAATTAAACTGTCTGATGAACATTTCCGACAAAAAGCAATAAAAAAAGCAAAAACCATTCTAGAACAAAATAGTTACCCATCTAAATTAATAAAAAAAAATTTTTTAACCCGTCTTAACATCTGTAGTGAAAAACCGGAAATTAACATAAAACAAAACAAAGAAAAACCCACTTATATGTCCCTCCCTTACATCCAAAACCAATCAGAAAATATGAAAAAATATTTTAATAAACATAAAATCAGAGTATGTCATAAAGCCCACAACTTAATCCAAAAAAAATATAGCAAATTAAAATCTGAAATACCCAAAAATAAAACAACGCATTGCATTTATCAAATACCATGTACGGAATGTAATGGAGTCTACATTGGACAAACGAGTCAATATTTGGGAAATAGGTTAAATGGTCATAAGTATGATAAAACCAATCGGACCGCCCTAACTAAACATATAAATCAATTCAAACATAATTTTGATTACCCAAACACCAAAATATTTACGAATCCTCATTTAAAATGTAAATAAACATGATGCTAAGTTTAAGTTTTAACAATTTGTGTTGTCCAAATTACAGTATGTCTTTTGTGTTGTAAAACCTCTATGTTTCTGTTTTAGGTAAGCTATTTTATTTTTTAAACATAAATTGACAGATGTATAAGAAAAAAAATTTTTTCCTACTTTTAGTTTACAAGATGCTTTGAAAAAGGCCGAAGTGGCCGAAACGTCAGTAATTAAAACAATTATGAAACTAGTATAGTGTTTCTCTATATTACATAGAACCAAATACCCGAGAAAATTCCTACAAATTATATATATATATATATATATATATATATATATATATATATATATATATTATATATATATATATATATATATATATATATATATATATATATATATATATATATATATATATATATATATATATATATATATATATATATATATATATATATATATATACAGGGTTCGCCAAACTCAGTGGCGTATTAGAAGTATATGGAGAACGAGTAAAGATATTTACTTGAGATTTGGGTAAGTTTCATACTAAGAAGTGAACTTTATTTTAAAAATAATTTCGAAGTTGCGGCGTTGCCAGCTCTATTGCAGACAGACAGAAAGTTTCTTTTTTTAAATACAATACCCTGTATATTATTGCATTGTCAAATTCTATGTATTATTCTGAGCATTTTTTATGTAGTATGTCCTATACCTAATTTGAGAGGTTTCTGAAATAAAAATTATTTTCTAATTTTTAAGGGTCAAATCGAGTTCAATGTAAAACACGATATATTTTTAGAACGTTGTCCCAGAATTCTGAAATTTTTATACGAGTTTCCGAACATGTAGGTTAATTGACGACTCAAGGTAATTTTTAATTAAAAGTTATACAGGGTGTATAAAAATATAGTTTATTCGCGATGAACAGAAATGTTCATAACTCGATTTTTTTAAATGGAACACCCTGTATATTTTAATTGCATCAAATAGAGAGAGACATTGCCTTTCAAATGACATTAGGTATTCCCATACCTATCTCTGATGGGTAATGAACTAAGTGGCATTTAAAAAAAAAATCGACCATTTTAGTATTTTCTGTAAAAAAAATCTATTTTAAGCGCACTGAATAGAGAAGTAAACATTTTTGTCAAATACTGGCAAGTTATTTCTACGTATATCTGTCTTAATGATACCTAAATGGAAATACTTTTCTTGAGAAAAATCGATAATTTAATAGTAACAATATGTATTCACAAACGCTTTTGATAAAAAATTAACGATACTACCGAATAAAACAATACTCACGATGGAACACCCTGTATATTTTTGTTGCATCCAACAGAGAAAAAATTACCTTTCAATAGTATTAGCATCGCTGATGATTAATTAATTAGATGCCATTTAGTAGAAGCACGAATAATATCTCGTAAAACGAAAGATTATTTAACTAGTAGGCTGTGCACGCCTGTCATCTCCCAGGAAACCAAACAGAGAACATTTGTTTTTAATACGCATAGTTGTCAAAAATTCACTAATTTAAAATGGCAAATTCTTACTCAAGTGTAGAAATTCTAAATTTGTTTTATGTACACGGTCAATGTGATAAAATAATATCAAGAACATGTAGACAATTTAATCAACTTTATCCAGATTCTGTCCCAATGAACGAGAAAAAGTTTAAAAGAATAGAGAAGAATTACAGAGAGTACAATAATGTTAAAAGACCAAGACTTCAAGTCAAACCTGTAACAGGTAACGAAGACAATGAAATTACTGTTTTGTCTTATTTCCATACATACCCTCACGCATCAATTAATAGCGCAGAGAAAGATTTAGGCATTTCTTACAAATCGGTGGAAAGAATTTTGCACAAATATAGAATGCATAATTATAAATTTATAACAGCCTAGGCTTTAGAGCCTACTGATCCTCCTCAGCGCGTCGCATACTGCGAAATGATCCTGATGCGTACACAAGAAGATCCCAACTTTTTAAAAAAAGTTATTTGGACGGATGAGAGCAAATTCACAAAAGAAGGGATATTTAACAGAAGAAATTCACATTTTTGGTCCAAAGAAAATCCTTATTTTATCAGAGAAAAAGGTTTTCAAAACAAGTTCGGTTTCAATGTATTTTGCCTCATGATGAATGACAAAATAAAGTTTTGCTTTTACGATGAAAATTTAAATTCTGAAAAATATTTGGAAATATTGAAAACTACAGTTTCTGATTTTCTCGACGAGTTACCATTGAACTTACTCCGGAGCTGCTGGTATCAGTTAGATGGGGCACCGGCTCACTGTACAAACGAAGTAAGTGCGGAACTTACTACAATCTTCGAAGACAGATGGATTGGCCGACGAGGTCCATGGATTTGGCCACCTAGGTCCCCAGACCTTACCCCTCTCGACTTCCATCTTTGGGGCAGGGTAAAAGGGATAGTTTATCAGACGCCAGTAGAAACAAAGGAAGAACTCCTAAATCGGACAAGAGAAGCACTGCTGGCATTATCCGCGGAAGAGATTCAAAAAGCAACGAGTCATGTAATGACACAAGTTCTGGAATGCCTCAGAGTTAATGGAGGACACTTTAAACAGTTCAGTTACTGACAATTCATTTGGGGATAGTTCTGTTGTTAGCTATATTTTTGTAATATTGTTTTATTCGGTTGTATCGTTAATTTTTTATCTAAAGCGTTTGTGAATACATATTGTAAATATTAAACTATAGATTTTTCTCAAAAAACGTATTTTCATTTAGTTATCATTAAGATAGATATATTATTGACAAAAATGTTTACTTGTCTATTTAGTGCTTTTAACATAGATTTTTTTTCCAGAAAATAATAAAATGGTCGATTTTTTCTTTTAAATGCCATTTAATTCATTACCCATCAGAGATAGGTATAGGAACACCTAATGTCATTTGAAGGCAATGTCTCTCTCTATTTGATGCAATTAAAATATACAGGGTGTTCCATTTAAAAAAAATCGAGTTATGGACATTCTGTTCCTCGCGAATAAACTATATTTTTATACACCCTGTATAACCTTTTATTAAAAATGAATGGATAAAAAAGATCGTCAATTTCAAATGGCTATATTTTCTTTGTAAATAATCCAATCAAGAAGAATTTTTTTGACGAGTAGGTAATCTCTTTAGCACGGTATATGTTTGATGCGTCGTAGCTTTGTTGTACAGGGGGGCGAAAAATACATAAAACATGTAAAATTTACTTCATTTAAAGCTGACGTACGGTATACACCGGGTGATGAAATTTTCATTTTATGTATGTCTTGGTGGTGTACCAAAAATCCCGCCATCTAGCAGATGGTAAGAAAAAGATGACATTTTTTCGAAAATTAATTTTTTCCCAATTACGGGTAAGAAAACACGCCTTTCCTCGAAATTTTTTCGAACGGATGTGGAGGTTTTTGCTATACATTCTGATAGTTTGGAACTTTTGGGTTTATTTGTCCTTTCTACTAGTAGCTGCTGCTTTAAATCACCTAAATCTGATTGCAGACTGTACTCTAGTTTGTCAACTGGGGTCGCCATTGCGCTGGTTTTATCTACTTCTTGTCCCTATCATTTGGCATTCTTCGTAAGCCCCTGCGTGTCATTTTTATTACGTTTTGAGTACATTTCTGACACTTTTATGCACTAATAAATAATTAATTGCCTATATTTATACTCGAAATAACTAAGGAATATTTAGCGCGGAACTAAAACGTGATCACTCATAAAACGCCATCTACCTTATTTAAATTCTCTAATAATGAAATTAATGTAAACATGAGAATATCCATTTTTAAAAATATTCCTCAGTGCTATACATTGACTGTAGAGGGCATGTGGCTTCCTGTAGTCCTTGAGAAAACTATATCAATTTGTTTTCAATATCTTACAAATGTATAAACTGTTTCTTTACTTCTTCTGTACTCAGGGCCGTTCCTAGCCCCTCGGCCGCCTTTGTGCAGAAATAAAACGGCCGCCCTTTTATAACAAAAAAAAAAACAATATTTATTGAACAAAAAAATATATTTAAGTTCCTACGTATACATTAACAAGTAACATTGTATCATAACATAAGGTAATAATCTATTAAACGAAACAATAAACAACATAAAACAAAATACAAATGTTTAAACTATTAATTATTTAAATATCAAATAATATAAAAGCCAAACAAAAATTGGTATCTTTTATATTGTATCTAAGTATAAAACTAAGCAAGTCCCAATAAAAAAACAACCTCTTCATTTCAAAAATATTTTTCTGGCTTTTGTACTTGCGAACTCGTCTATTATTTTATTATGGTCTAAATTTTCACAAATTTCATTTTCAATGGCAATTATACCTAAATTTGTAAGCCTTTCCTGTGACATAGAAGATCTTAAATAGTTTTTTATTATTTTTAATTTTGAGAATGACCGTTCACCAGATGCAACCGTTACTGGTATTGTTAAAAAAATTCTCAAGCTTATACATAAATTAGGAAAAGATGAGACCAAATTATTACTATAAATAAATTTTAGAATCTCAATAGGTTTGATTTGATCTGTTAGAGATTTAAATGTAACAATTTCTTCAAATAGTTCTACGCCACTTATATCCCTCGATTCGTCTTCGGTTAATGCGATTTCAAGTTCAACGCATTTTTGTTTTAAATCATCCGATGTCACATCATGAAACCGTGTTAAAAAGTTAAAAATATTACTGCAATACGAAAGAGAATTAAACCTTTCTTCTACTGATATTCTAGCTCGGTCAATAACAGTATAATAAAAATTTATTTTAAATTTCTCTCGTTCGTTAGTTAATACATTGTCTGTACTTTCATAACTAAATTGGGATTTTTTCCGCCTTATACGAACTTCTGGAAAATCTGGTTCCACATCAATTTCATTTGCTAAATTGGATGAAATTTCTATGTAAGTGTTAAAACTTTGGTCCGATCGCATTTCGTTAATAAAGTTAAGTACATGTTTTAATGATGTGACACACTGAGTCAGATCAATATTAATTTTTTGCAATAATTTACTGACTACGTCAATTTTAACTAATAACTCGTACCATATGACTAAGCTACAGATAAAAGTAAATGATTTTATTTTTTCTAATAATGAATTGGCACTTAGTTTTGTTTTTGAGTCTCTTGTAACATCTTCTGAAAGCTCAACCAAAGCTTTACAAATATTTCCTAGTTGATTCCGAAGTGGTCTAAGCGCTTTAACTCTGCTTTCCCATCGGGTGTCACTTACCGATGTAAGATTTAAATTACTAACATTTTTTTTTAAAACATCCCAACGAAAAGGAGAAGAAGAAAAGAATACATACAGTTCCTGCACGATGTTAAAAAAATTTATTGTTTCGTGGGAGATTTTAGCGGAATCGTTTATTACTAGATTTAGTGTGTGAGCGGTGCAAGGAACAAATATAGCCCTGGAATTAACATTTTTTACCCTTTGTTGAAGTCCGATATGTTTTCCGGACATATTGGTCCCATTATCATAGCCCTGACCTCTTATATCCCTAATATCTAATTCAAACTTAGGCAAAATATCATTAACCAATAGGTTAAAAATCCCTTCCCCAGTTGTATATAAAATAGGAAAAAAACCCAAAAAACACTCTTTTATGACAACATTTTCTTCGTTACAGTCTACATATCTGACTACAAATGTAATTTGCTCTGTATGACTCGCATCTGGAGTAGAATCTAAAATTATGGAAAAATATTTGGATTGTCGTAAAATGATGGCAAATATTTTTTGCTAGCAAAGTAATTATTTCGTTTTGAAAATGAATTCCCAAATAGTGAGTTATTTTACTTTTTGATTCTTGGGTCTTTGTAATTTTTTTTAGATGATCGGATAACACTGGGTCAAATTTTGCCACCATTTCAACAGCTTTTAAAAAATTGTCATTATTTTGTTCGTATAAGACGGAACTTTTTCCACGAAATGCCAATGATTGTCCAGCTAAAAATTGAATAATTGCAATAACTCTTTTTAAGATAGAGCGCCAGCGTTCCCTTTCAAGTTCAAAATAATTTTGCCGTTCTTTGTCAATAGTTAATTTTTTATTTAATGACATTTTTAACTCAACCCATTTTTGATTAGCTTGCAAGTGATGTACAGAAGATTCATGCTTGGATAAAATATGTGAAAGATGTCGCCAATCAGAATATCCCATTTTGCTATTTAACTTAAACACTTCCTTACAAAATATTTTACAACAAAGACAAAAAATGCTATTTGCTCTACAAGAGTATACCAACCAAGCTCTTTTAATTTTTTCACCATTTGGCAAAATTCGAAAATATTGAGTTGAAGAAAATTTCCTTCCCGATTCATCAGAAGGAAATTTTTTTTCTATATGCTGAAAATCGTTTTGTACTATTTGCTCAATAACTTGATTTTGTAAAATATCCGGCCAGGTGAATGGGTCGCTGACATCAAAATCATCATTAGTTTCAGGGATAACTTCGTTTAAGTTAGGATTATCATCGGTTAAGAGCATCTTTTCTTCATTATCTATTTCTGTATTTGATTCAGGGTGTTTTTTTTCTTCAGGGTCGCTTACTTTATGTGCATCCTTTACATTTTCATCCTCAATTGTATCTGTACCCTGTGACGATGTTGATGGAACTAAATATTTTTGCAAAGATCCACTTAATTTTTTTTTGTTTTCTTCCTTTTCTAATTTTCTTTTTTTATATTGAGCTCCAGATAAACGTTTTGTTTTTCTATCGGACATCTGGAAATAAAATTAAAAGGTAATTAAAGTTAGAAAATTTAGTTTATGTAATAGTTCTGAATCTGCGAAGATATAATTTTATAGTATCCCCAATTAAGTTCGCACCAAATGGAATTTTTTATAAATAATAAGTAAAATTGTAATCTAGCATCAGATTTTGTTTTTAAAATGACCCAAAAAATAAATATAATTATTATATTTTTATTAGATAAGTAAATTAGTAAAACTACTTTATACATTTTTTAAAACTTGAAATATAGAAAATTAATCTAGACATAAAATTAACAATAAACCACTTTTTGATCTCAAGCTAAAAAAAATTTTTTTTCACATGTTTAATATTAAATCCAAAACGTAAGATGCGGATTTGGATGGTAATATTAAGTAAAGTAATATCTATCCGAAGAACTTACCTTTTTAAATTACAAAATGTAGAAAAAAATAACTAAACAACAAACACTTTATATCACTGTTAAACTCTCGCTATTTAATCGAATACTAAAAAGAAAAACAAAACATTTAAAAACTGCCCCATTCTACAGTATATAGAGCTATATAAAACTATATACTGTACACATACCAATTATGAAGTATAAACAAACATTTTTGCATTGAAAGGCGGCCGCCCTTATCTATCATTTTTATTGCTTTTCCAAGGAACGCTGCTATAAATAGTTCTATTGTAATTTCGGCAACTCATGCACAGCAAAAAAAGAAATGACCGGTAATAAATTTCTTATGAATGTTTTATCTTAAAAGCCTAACAAAATGTAATTTAATTTTTCTTTATTTTGAAAACAAAAATATAGGTATATTTTTGTAATCAAATGGCTAATTTTATGTTTTTGGCGGGCGGCCTGCGGCCGCCCCAATAATTTGGCCGCCTTTGTGCCGGCACACCGTGCACACCCCTAAAAACGGCCCTGTCTGTACTTACTATACACTCTGATAAGTGATCCATTGCCTGGTGAAGAGTGTTTATTAAAAACTAAAATTTAATCAAGGAGTGGAGATTTTTGATAAGTACATCTTGTACGTTTGTTTCCTACCTAAATTAAGCGATATGCATCAAAAACTATACCTAAACGATTGACATTTATAGAGAGTAATTTCAGCTTATCAATGTTGAAACACGCACAATCTTTTCACAGACATTAGACATTAACGGAGGAGCCCGGCAAGGGCAGCACTTAAGGTAGAACGCATCAAACCTAGACGAAACTTTTTTTTCAGAAAGGAAAGGATGCTTTCAGGTCTTATAAGCTCGGGCACCACATAGGTGTCCCCCAAGCAAAGCAGTCTGGCGTTGAATAAATCCAAAGACCAAATACCTCCGAAAAACTTGCATTATGGATCGTTTCCGAGTCCAATCTTGCAGGTATATATAATATTTCACCGGCCCGTGTCCAGTTAGAACACAGGTAATGGTCCTAAGTTGGACTCTGTTTAATTTGAGAAGCCTTTTGGTATCAGAAGGGCTGAAAGGGCCCGACATGAAAACCCTAGACTACCTGAGTTCTGTTTGTTCGTGCCGTTTTGCACAAAATTTTCCACACTAATTCCTAATCTTTAATTCAAGCTTAAATATAACATTATTTTTTCTTAAAATTCTCTCTAGCTGTACCTGGGGTGTCTTAATAGACTCCCGACTGACCTGGAGGGATCATATTGAAAGGATCACACAAAAGGGCCACAGCGTGTCTGCAGACGGTCTTTCGGATTAACTTGAGGTCTGTTCGTTTAAACGACTGGGGTAGTTGGATACACAGAGACTAGAATTTTGGGCATACGCGAGTCTGGTCTGAACTGATCAGATCAGACCCTCTCCTATCCAGGAGAGATGCCATTATTCCGGTCTCAATTTTGCCTCTGAAAGGTTTTGTGTAATTGTTCCTGAGAGAGAATAATGGAGGGATTCCTCCTCATTCTTCCTCAAATCGGAGGGCCTTGTCTGGTTTACAGACGGCTCTATGAAGGGATCTGGGGCGGGAATCTATGGGGAGAGACCCAGGGCAAGAATTAGTCTTGCTCTTGTACGGTATGCGACTGTATTATCAGCCAGGAGATTACAGCAATCTTGAACTGCGTACAGGAAAACCTTTCCCGAGGATATCGCGACAAGCATATCTATATATGCTGTGATAGTCAAGCCGCGATTAACAGGGTCAATTCGCTGCTAACACTTCAATGCAGGAGAGCCCTAGAGAGGGTGTGTAAGTCCAATAGGGTTAGCCTCATTTGAGTGCCTGGCCATCAGGGCATTGGGGAAAATGAGGGGGCGGTAGCAACAATGCTTTCACTGGGTCGGAACTTGCTCTTGGAATTGCTTTTTCAGCTGTCAAGACTAGGATTAAGAATCGCACTATCGAGGAATTTCGTGCTGAATGGCACGAGCTAGCAGGACTCAGACAGTCTAAGGTCAAATCAGGGCCTTATAACCGTTTTGAGTCAAATAGACTTCTAAATCTAGACAGAGGCCAACTTAGAACCATTACTAGGGTCCTAACTGGACACTGGCTGGTGAAATATTACCTGCATAAGATTGGACTCGATAACGATCCATACTGCAGGCTTTGTGTTGAGGTAGATTCCCTTTCCTGTGGGCCCTTGGTCTGACACGCCTACTTGGGGGATAGCATAATGGGTCCCAGTGAGCCTAAGTTCTGCCCTTGTCGGGCTCCCCATCTATGTCTATGTCTAGCTGTACCTGCCTGGATTCAATCTATAGAATATGTATCACGTAAAGCACATATTTTCTGTCACTCTTTATCAAGTATTTTAAACACTATTCCCTTTTGCTTGCGATATTTGAGCACTTCGTGTGTTTTCACTGTATATCCATCTATAGCTACCACCAATAATTTTTCATACTAACTCTTCACTAGGCATAATTTAAACTTGCGAAACTATTGTGTCGTGCAGATTGCATCTTTCCAACGTTCTTTTTTCCTTTATAATTTATTGTTGCATACTTTGAACGTTCTTATATAGGAATTATATAAATTGGATGGTACAGAACATCATTAAAATGTACACGGATTACTTATAAACAAATAGATACAAGATTTATACTTTTCTATCAACTTAAATCGTTACAATCCGCACAAAATCGCAGCACACACATTAAGCTTTTTAACGCACTAGTACCACTTTAAGGGTTTAATATTGACTTGTATAAAGGTGATAAATATATATGATGAATAAAATATAATAAAAGTTTAAACAACCTGCAGTTGTGTTCACCCATTTCATATATTTAAGATATATATCGCAGCCGGCTTATATTATGTTGCTTACAGCAATCTAAAAAGTGGAAAACGTACTTAACTCCAGTAATAATGCAATTTATTAGAATTTAAGCCACAAAATCGCTTTATAAAGGGGAAGCACCATCTTTTGTTGTGTTGGAATCAGAGATTGGAAAGTTGGTGCACATACACCCAAACCTATTGACAACAGAATCTAATTTGCGGACCCCAAATCGTCATCTTGGAGTGCTGAAATTTGGTACTGACAAATACTCTATTAAAAATTCAACCCAGAAATGTTCCATTTAGGGGGTGCAACACCCCTTAGGAAGTTGAAAAAAATACTTTTTTATTCATCTGTGTCAGTTGTACAGCTGGTCACAAGGTATAAATTTGCAGCTGTTGATTTATCTAGTGAAAAGGTATTAATAACATTTGCTTATTTATTCGATTCAGATATGTACATTTAGATTATTTTAGCTACAAACTAAAACTGGTATACAATATAAACCATTAAGTCTTTAGACCGTCAAAAACATTCCAGAAGGGGCAGTACTCTTTCATTTGAGTTAAACCTAGAGAGCTTTAAAGTACTTTATAATAAGGCATAATAATGTGGTAAATTTAATATTGCAGTTTAGTTAATCACACCTTTAGAAACACACATTACTTCCTTTCATCTAGGTTGGATACAGCTAACGAGGTTCTAAAAAATACATTTAAATTACAGTTTCTAGATTTAAATTCGTGGCGACTATGTATAATTTAATTATTTCTAAAACTAAAAGTGAGGAAACTTGCAAATTGGAGAAATTTAGTATATAATAAAATATCAAACAAGCAAAAATTTTAAATGATTTACTTAAAAACAAATTTGTCGAGAATATTTCTATTGGCAGTTTCTGAAAAATATTTAGTAAATTTATCTTTTCTGCATTCATGTGACTTCGTTTGTGAATACTGTGCGCTAGCTGTAAAAACGTACTTATCAAACTTTTTAAATATTGAATTTTAGAGTGTATTCTGGTTAATTTTGAGTTTATTAATATACTCACACGGTGGGCCAAAAAAGTCCACATTTTTAATGTTTTAATAACTTTTTTATTTATAATAATTATTTAACAAAACTGTTCACAGATATATTGATTATAGAACGATGTATTCAGAATGATTGAGATTAAATTTTTTTTTATTGTACAGGGTGTCCGGATTTGGTTGCAAAAGCAGGGTATCTCGTTTATTTTTAAAGATAGAACCTTGCGGTTTTCACGAACCTGAGCTAATTTTTTGTGAAACTCATGAAGCCGTAAACAAAATTTTCATAGCCTTCTTCGTTTATGAGATACAGGGCGAAATAGAAAATTTTGTATTTTGGGACCCCCCTCGTATCTCGGTTATCCTTTAACTTAACGCAAAGGGAAAAATTGCTGCTTATGCAGTTTTTTACGCTGGATCCAGTGGCGTAATCATATTTTTCATTTGAGTTGTTATTTTTTAGATATGACCCAAAGTTGTGTTTTTTAAATGGTACACCCTGTATATTTGTCCAGAAATTGATTTGCCCTTTTAAAAGCTTCTCAAAAATATATAATAATATGGGTCTATTTTAATAAACAACAACAAAAATTTTTATAATTGTCATCCCAAATTTTGCAGTAGGCCATGCAAAACAATGCTACCTTTTATTTAAAGTCGTTAACAATATCTACATCCTAACAATAAATCAAATTAAATATGTAATTAAATCTATTTATCAAAATATGTATTTGTAGGAAATATGAAAATTCGATATATGGCGGACTGTATTGGGTAACTTTTAAAAACAATAAAACGTTGATAATTAGCAAAATTAATTAATTGATGAAAGGAAACACAATCGCTTACCTATCACAGTAGAACCGAATAGTTTCAGTGGCTGGGTTACTCAGTTCGCCCTAGAAGACCATCACACTACATCAATCCTGCCAATTTTCCAATTTTCTCGGGAAACCGATCCGAAAATACGCGTCGGCCGACGAAATGAACGAGTTCCGTTGTCACATGTGGTTAGTGCAGTACTGGTTTTTAAAATGTATCTTGACCTGCGCTGCGTGAGCCAGGAAGTTTCTTCCGTATTCTTGACGAATCACAGGGTTGCGATTGTGTATTTGAATACGAAACAAAATAATATCGAAAAGATTTAAAATTAATTATTAATTGATTTGTTTTGAAATTAATGAACAAAAGTAAAATAAAACAGAGTTACACAAACATTCACCCCACCAAAACGAATGTTTTTAAACTTAGGAATAAGAAAAAAAAAATTAAACTTAATTTCAAAAGTAAATAATATTAAAGAAGAAAAAAATAAAAAAATTAGTTGCCTGGTAACGGGCATATCTTGAGAACGGGCCTTTGTAAAGTTCCGCGAGCCGTCTTCAGTGTTACCACGCGAGCTACACTGTCTTGTCCAGGGTGCAATTTAATTACCCTACCTAACTCCCAGTGAAGAGGAGTGGTTTGTTCATTTTTAATGAGAACAAGAGCGCCTTGATTAACTGGAGGCGACGGCACTGTCCATTTGGATCTTTCCTGAAGGGAATGAATATATTCGGTGGACCACCGTTTCCAGAAATCACTCTGGATTCGCTGAATTAATTGCCAACGATTTAACCGGTTCAGGTTTAAATGACTGAGATCAGGGTCTGGAATAGAGCTGTTTAAAGGCTCGAGAACTAAAAAATGACCAGGGGTCAAAGGCTGAAGGTCGTTTGGATCTTCGCTCATAGCACATAGTGGCCTTGAATTTAGTACCGCTTCTATTTGCGTTAAAATAGTATAAAACTCTTCGAAAGAAAAGCTTTGGGTTCCTAAAACACGGTAAAAATGACTTTTAAATGATTTGACACCCGCTTCGGCAAGTCCATTAAAGCTTGGAGCACCAGGGGGGTTAAAATTCCAAGTGATAGATAGGGCTTGAGCAGCCTTTTGCGCCAAATCAAGAAGCATATTATAGGCTCCTTTAAAGTTTGTGCCTTGATCACTTGTTAAAGTTATGCAATTGCCTCGTCTGGCAACGAAGCGCCTGAACGCAGCCAAAAAAGATTCGGCGCTGAGATCGGAAGTGGCCTCTAAATGTATTGCCTTAGTAGTTGTACAAACAAATACACAGACGTAACCCTTATAAGTTTTAGCACCCCTATGTTTAGTCATTAAAAGAGAAAAGGGACCAGCAAAATCCACACAGACAGAAGAAAATGCTTTGATTTCAGAAACCCTGAGAGCAGGCAAATCGGACATAAAGGGATTGTATGACTTGGGTTTACATCGGAAACATTTAATGCACTTTGAAAGGCATTTATAGATGGCACTCCGAGGCGAAAGGATCCAAAATTGTTGAAGTAATAAATATTGCATCGTTTTAAGCCCAGGATGCAGATATGTGTTATGAGTAAATTCAATTATTAACTCAGTAAGTCTATGGGACTTAGGCAGTAAAATTGGATGTTTGACATCATATGAAAATTGAGATTTTCTGAGTCTACCACCAACTCTTAGTAAACCATCAGCGTCGATAAAAGGAGCAAGTTTTCTAAAAGGTTTAGGTAGCAAGGAATTTTGCTTTATTTTTAAAATAATATCTGAAAACGTCTCTTGTTGGACGTGCTTTACGATAACTTTAAGTGAAGAGCCAATTTCACGAGAACTTAAAATACCGTGAAGGTTTGACTTTAATTTTATATTTGAAATAAAACGAAGAATATAAGCAACTATCCTTAGAATTTTCAGCCAACTAGAAAATTTCTCTAACAAAAGAAGAATAAAATTTGGGGAAGAAATAATGTTGGATAAAACCACAGTGTTTTCTTCCTTAGATACGTCAGGATCGGTTGGGGAATAAAAATTAGGTTGTGTTGGCCAGAAATCCTTTGCTTGTGAAAGAAACTCGGGACCAGACCACCATATTTTTGTATCTAAAAGTTGCGCAGGGGTAAGACCGCGACTGGCACAATCAGCAGGATTCAACGCTGATGGGACGAAATGCCAAGAAGAAACGGGTATGAGCTCTTGAATATGGTTAACCCTATTAGCTACAAAGGTTTTCCACTTGTGCGGGGAAGAAGACAACCAAGTAAGTGTGACCATAGAATCTGACCACAAGTATAGATCGTCAAAAGTAATAAGATCAGCAAAACTTTCCTTAATGAAAATAGCTAGATCAACTAACAAAATGGCGGCCATGAGTTCTAGCCTAGCAATAGACTGAGTTTTTAATGGCGCTACTCGACATTTCGAGCAAACAAGGAAGGTTTTTACTGTTCCAGATGTTTCCTCCACACGAAAATAGCAAACAGCGGCATATCCGTTTTGTGACGCATCGCCAAAACCGTGTAATTCAATTCGAGATATTAACGTAGACCCGACGTACCGAGGAATTTTTATAATACCAAGTTGAGGCATTTCGGCTTTAAAGGTATCCCAAATATCTGAAATAGCCTTAGACGGGGGTTCATCCCAGGAAACTTTAGATTCCCATAAACGCTGCAAAAGAAGTTTGGCAAGTAGAAGGCAAGGAGCAATAAATCCAAGGGGATCGAAGATTCGACTAATCTCCGATAACATATTTCTTTTTGTACAAGGACGGTCGACAGGGGTGTAAGTATATGAAAAAGCATCTGAATTAGTATTCCATTTGAGACCAAGTACCTTAATAAATGATGGTTCCTCCTTATCAAAAGTACAAGAACTTTGAACATCAGAAGATGGAATAGAAGCCAAGAGAGAAGGGTGATTACTTGCCCATTTGCTCATTTCGAAACCTCCCCTTTTCATAACCTCAATGACGTCAGATTGAAGTGCTAAAGCTGACTCAAAACAATCACTTCCTAGTAGTCCATCATCAATATAGAATTGACTGCGAATAGCCTGAGCAGCCTTAGGGAAAGAAGCTTCTTCCTGCGCCGCAAGTTCTTTTAAAGTCCTTAAGGCCAAGTATGGGGAAGAATTAATTCCATAAACCACAGTACGTAAGAAATATTCCTGAAGAGGATCGCTCGGTTTGAAACGCCATAAAATTCGTTGATAGGTCCAAAACTCAGGATGAACATAAATTTGTCTGTACATTTGCTTTATGTCACAAACAAAGACGTAGGCGAAAAATCGAAATTTTAAAAGAAGCGTAGAAATATCCTGTTGTAATTTAGGACCTACAAGAAGAGTGTCATTAAGACTAACACCGTTAATGTCACGCAGGCTTGCGTCGAATACAACTCTAATTTTAGAGTCAAATGCCTCTTGTTTGAAGACAGCATGGTGGGCGATATAGTAACCCGATAAAGATCTATAATCGTCTTGGGGAACCAAAGACATATGACCTTTATCTAAGTAATCTTGCATAAACTTTACATATTTTGTATGCAAGTCGGGGTTTTTGCAAAAACGATTTTCAAGCATGCCGAAGCGGCGATAAGCTTGAGAGTAAGTGTCAATAAATTTAGGCTTTGATTGACGAAATGGTAATGGTACCGAAAATCGTCCCGAAGTATCCCTAAACGTCAGAGTTTTATAAATTTCCTCACATTGTTTTTCTTCAGGGGAGAAAAACGATTGTTTAGGAAGATGCTCAATTTCCCAAAATTTACGTAATACAATATCAATATTATCCTCTACTGAGATGTAGCAACTCAAAAGAGAGGTTGAAGCTTCGCAAGAAACATTGGTTTTTCCCTGCAACACATAACCAAAGATGGTCTCCAAAGCAACAGGCTGATCAGGACTCCCAATAATACGACCAGATCTTAATACAAGAGGTACGAGTTCAGCACCAATAAGCATGTCGATAGGACCCGGCGTGTGAAAATTATTATCAGCAAGCTTCAAGTATTTAATGTGTTCAAGTTGATCAGGATTAATATGAATCTTAGGCTGGTTAGAACAAACCTTTGGTATGATAATAGCTTCACACGAAAGTAAGGGATTTGGTTCACCATGAGGTTTTATTATACACTGTGTAGAACCATTTTTAGTGCAAGTAGACATTCCATTTAAACCTTCAACGGGGACAGAAAAACTTTTACGTTTAAGACCAAGTCGGCGTACGCAAGACTCAGAAATAAAATTTGCCATGGACCCGGTATCCAGAAGTATCCGAATTTTCTGAAAATTACCTCGAATATCTTTGATGTCTACTTCACACGTAGACAAAAGAATAGTTTGTTGAGAGGCAGAAAAATGGTTCGCAATACAATGAGTATTAGTAATTGGCTCGGTAGAATTAATAATGGGGTCAGAACTAGAAATGTGGGGCATAGAAGTTCCTTGAAAAGTATCCCTATGAGAGGGCTGTCCTTGGACTGAAGGTATTGTAGAAGACGTTTTACCAAAGTGCAAAGTGGTATGGTGTGGCGATTTGCACACCCTGCATTTGTGAGAAGACCCGCAATTTTTAAGAGAATGAGGAGATACTAAACAGTTGACGCATAATTTGTGCTGTTTGACAAATGAAAACCTGTCATGCGGCGATTTCGCCAAAAAAGCAGGGCACTTATATAATGCGTGAGAAGTCGAGCATAAAAAACATTTTTTGTTACTCCTATTATCAACATCGGGGTCAAGCATTAAATTGAGAAACGATTTTTTATTACCTTTTGGGATTTCCGCACTTTTCAAAGAATAATTAACCGACTCCAAGGCTAAACACTGTTTTTCCAAAAATGAAATTAATTGCCTAAAGGTCGGCAGGGTTTGATTAAAACCATGTTCGAGCTCAAAGTCAGTTCTAGTTTTTGAATCCAATTTATTTATCAACAGATTAAACAATAAAAAACACCAATGTTCGACTGGGAAATTTAAGGCTCTAAAAGCAGCTATGTTCTCAGAAAAAATATTTAAAATTTGTCTAAGTTCCTTTGCGGAAGCTTTTTGAACAGACGGAGCATGAAAAAGCTCATTATAATATTGTGTAGCTAGAATACGTTTATTTTGATAACGTTTTATCAGCATATCGTAGGCTACAGAATAGTTAAGTTCTGTAAGGGGGATGCCCTTAACTAAACTTAAGGGTTCCTTGTCTAATGACTTCAGCAAGTATTGAAATTTTTCAATGTTCGATAAGTCAGTATTATCATGAATAAGACTGTTATATAAGTCAAAAAAACTAGGCCAATTTTTATAATTGCCATCAAAAATAGGCAAATTGAGCTTGGGAAGCTTTATTTTTGTGGGAGCAGCGAAAGTGGAATTAGCTGAGGTATTAGCAGATAGAGATGCTTGACTACTTAAGAGAAAATCATGTTTTAAAGATTTTATGCCATAATAAGCTTTGTCTGCAGCACGCCTCATTTCATCATATTTTGCGAAATCATTGTCGTCAATTAAAGATATGACAGTATTATGAGCTGATTGAAATTCATTAAAAGTGCTGTCAACAGAATCTGCTCTGACTAAAAAATTAGATTTTAAGGAGTCATCAGAAACGGCTTGCAGCCCAATTTCGTGTGCCTCTTCCAACCGCTTGAGTGCGATGGTTCGTTTTAAATTAGCTTTTGTTAATTTATCTGACATTTTGAAAGATGTTCAGTAGAACAAGAAAAAAATTAAAAATCAGAAAAGCGTTAAAAAATATCAAAATATATTTTATTTACTATTTCAATAAATGCTGTTATTTTAACATATGCCTGCTGATGGTCAATATATAAGACAACAATTATACCTACACAAAATTGTATGCTATTTTATTTGAGATATAATACAAACAAAATAAAAAATATCAGAAGTTGTGATGCCGCAAAACAAATATCAATAGTGCAAAGTTAGGCGAATGGTACTTGCCACATAAATATTATATGATGGCAAAGTAGAATAAATAAATTGTATTATTTATTGAAATAATTAAAGTTCGCAAAATATGCACATATGAGTATTTTGTTTATATTTAAAGAAGAACGAGAATAAGTTATTTCTGAATTTAAATGTATGAAAATACTTATTTATTAAATGTGGTACTGCGAGATTAAAAAAATAACAATAGACTGGCGCCGGGCGTCAGAGTGACGTCGCGACGGCGAATCGATGTGGAACGGAACGAATGTAGCTCGCCGGTTTGACGAAAGACGACAGGTTAGATATCCAAGCGTGCGCAATTAAAAATAAGATCGGAATTAAGAAAATGGCTACCAACGAATCTTGTTTTAAAGCAATTTAAGTTATTAAATATTCAATTTGATCTCCATCCGGTGAAGAAGGCCCAAAATGATGTAGGAAATATGAAAATTCGATATATGGCGGACTGTATTGGGTAACTTTTAAAAACAATAAAACGTTGATAATTAGCAAAATTAATTAATTGATGAAAGGAAACACAATCGCTTACCTATCACAGTAGAACCGAATAGTTTCAGTGGCTGGGTTACTCAGTTCGCCCTAGAAGACCATCACACTACATCAATCCTGCCAATTTTCCAATTTTCTCGGGAAACCGATCCGAAAATACGCGTCGGCCGACGAAATGAACGAGTTCCGTTGTCACATGTGGTTAGTGCAGTACTGGTTTTTAAAATGTATCTTGACCTGCGCTGCGTGAGCCAGGAAGTTTCTTCCGTATTCTTGACGAATCACAGGGTTGCGATTGTGTATTTGAATACGAAACAAAATAATATCGAAAAGATTTAAAATTAATTATTAATTGATTTGTTTTGAAATTAATGAACAAAAGTAAAATAAAACAGAGTTACACAAACAGTATTGATAATTTCGCACCAAAAAAGTACCACCTACCTATATTTATGTAACACAAGAACAAAACAGTAATAAATTATTATGTAACAAGCCTTTCAGCAAAAATCAACTGTCGTATAAGAACTACAGTAACCAAGGAAATCAAAAGAACTGTTCAAACTGATTTCCATTTTGTTCTATGCATGCTTCGCACAATTTTCGTATTCGTTTTAGGGAATTAAGCAAAATAACGGGATGATTTTGTAAATAGCGAAAATTTTCTCTTATTGCATTTCCTAAATCTTGGACATTATCATAGTGGTCTTTGTAAATTCTATTTTCCAGATATCCCCATAGAAAGAAATCTAAAATCGACAAATCTGGGAACCTAGGGGGCCATCTTATAGGTCCATTTGTTCCGATCCATTGATTGGTAAAATTATTGCCCAGAAATAATCTCGTCATTCCAGAATTGTGTGCAGGAGCACCGTCTTGTTGAAAATAAATTTCGCTAATTTACGCTAGAGGAACATCGTCAAGTAATTCAGGTATAGCTGCTAAAATTTGTATATAGCGATTGGCTGTTAGATTTCCCTCAAATATATAAAATTTTATATGTGTTCCTAATATGAAGCAGGACACATTTATACCAAACCTGCCCTGCTGTCTTCTGGGAAATATTTGGTGTTGATTTTCCTGGGACCAGAATCTACTATTGTCCCTATTGAGTATACCAGAATTACTGAAATGTGCTTCGTCTGACCATATAACCTTCCTTTCAAAATCTCTAACCATATCGCATCTTTCTCGAAACCAATTGCAGAAGACTACCCGACGCTCTGCATCGCCTGGTTGTAAGTGCTGCACGAGCCTAAATTTGTATGGGTGGTATTTGTGCTTTTTTAGAATTTCTTGAACTCTAGTTTTTGGAATCCCTATGCTCTTTTCACTGGTCCTACAAGAGTTTGTAGGGTAAGCTTCTGCATTAGCCAAAACCGTAATTTCCTCAGCCTCCCGATTTTCTTTATTATATGTTTTCGTACGAGGTTTGATAAATGACCCGTGATTAAGTAAATTCTTTTTTATCCGATAAAAAGTGGATATATTAGGTTGCCTCCTTTCTGGATATCTAAATAAAAATTAAGCAATAGTATTTCAACATACCTAAAAATTAACTATTTACCTGTTAAAATACATCTCAGAAGCAGCTTCAACATTTTCATTACTTAATATAAAACAAGCTAACATCGTACTTTTCATAATGTTCGAAAGTTTGGTTTTCTTCCATAATAATACTATTATATATTTTTGAGAAGCTTTTAAAAGGACTAATCAATTTCTGGACAAATATATAGGGTGTCCCATTTAAAAAAACACAACTTTGGATCATATCTAAAAAATAACAACTCAAATGAAAAATATGACTACGCCACTGGATCCAGCGTAAAAAACTGCATAAGCAGCAATTTTTCCCTTTGCGTTAAGTTAAAGGATAACCGAGATACGAGGGGGGTCCCAAAATGCAAAATTTTCTATTTCGCCCTGTATCTCATAAACGAAGAAGGCTATGAAAATTTTGTTTACGGCTTCATGAGTTTCACAAAAAATTAGCTCAGGTTCGTGAAAACCCCAAGGTTCTATCTTTAAAAATAAGCGAGATACCCTGCTTTTGCAACCAAATCCGGACACCCTGTACAGAAGGATGTAAAGGATGAGTTTTGTTTAAAACGCTTGCAAAACATATTTTTCATATTTTGAGGATAAGCATAAGTGATATCTTAAAGCTTTATATCTTCGCAACAAAACTCTTTTACTTTTTGAAAATATTGAAATTAATATTTATTTTATTGCACATTTAGTGACATCATACGTGTATCTTACGTATCTGTGTCACAAACTTGCGGCAATAATGGTTTTTTATTATAAGCTGGCTTAGGTAGGTAAAGTTTGAAATATAGTTCCTGGGCAAAAACGAAAGTTTTAATAAGTCACCCTGTAAAAAGGGCAGTTGAACCTCATTAATTTTTCTATAACAAAGATTATGTACCTCAAATTTGATTAAACATTTTTAACAAATTACAAAAGTTGTTTAAAAAAATATAAATGTGGATATTTTTAGCCCACCGTGAAAATTATTATTTATTGATTTTTCTTTTAAGTTTGCTTACGTTATTCGAATTAAGACATCCGGTGTACGCATCTAGATGAGTAGCTTCGTTAGACTGTCTGAAAACACAAGTTTTAGGGGGCTGCTATTTCTTCAGCATCTTGTCTATAATGAGCTGCATATCTTATCTTTTTTAGGACTGTGAATTGGAAAAAATGAAGTCAAAGGTATATTTTCTGGAAGCAGATTTATTAGAACTTCAATCGCTTAAGGACGAAATCCAGAAAGAATACAAAATAATTAGTGACAATATTATTTCACCTGATAACAAAGATCTGTCAGATATTAAAAGCTCAGAGAGTAGTGATTCCCCAGAAAGGTATACACAATACACATGCATGGACTTTCTACGTTATTTAAGTGAGGAATATATTTGCTTTATCAGTTTACTACAGTTTTAATGTAAATTAGTTGGCTAAACTTCGGCAAAACACTTTTTTTAATTTAATCAATTTTATATTATCATTTAGTGTTAAACATTAACTATATTAGTTCATTGGGTTTTTGTTCCGCTAGGTACTATATCTTAGAATATTTTAGGTTCGAAATAATAGATAAAAACATGTCTTTATACAAGAAAAATGACATAGAAGATAATATTTCGAACAATAGTTTTAATGCAAGCGACTGGACGAAAATTAGTATTCCCGAAAAAGATTTAAGCAATAATAGTATCCAAGAAACAATTTATAATAAGGAGCGGGATGTCAATGATTTAAAGTAAGTAAATGAAAACAATTTTGTTGTAATTTTATATTTTTCAAATTTGGACGTTTTAATCATTACCAGTTTGATTGAACGAATTTTTAATTATATATAACAAATTATTATTTAAACACGTTCGCGGTCATCATGATTTTAGGATATACCGGGTATTGCTTAGCACATGCCTGGGTACACTAAATATTTTGCGGCCTAAACGAACCGCACTATAAACTCCCAGAATTGTAGAAGATGGGCAGATTTTCTTTAAAGACAAATGGTTGTTATAATATATTACATACTAAGATTGAGGGAAGATCTTTTTGTGGGCAGCGTTAATTTTTGACACGTATTTAGAATGTTTGTTACAAACTAGAATATATGTCTTCTTCCAACAAGATGGAGCGTCAATATATAGTACCGTCAAAGTAATAGAATAGTTAATTATCAAACATTTACTCGTAATACTGGTAAATTAATGCTCGCTTATGGAATTTTTGTAGAGTGATATTTTCTCTAATTAATGGTAGTTTTTAAACCGCTTCAAAAGAGAAGGAGGTTCTCAATTCGATCTTTTTGTATTTTTTTTACTCTGGATGGTTTGACCCATTTGGACGAATTTTTTAGGAAACATTCAGGGTAATGCCGGAATGATCCCATAGTAACCATATTGATAAAGAAAAAATTTAAATGACGGAATGGAGTCATTTTGAATATTTTTTGCGAAGAGTTTCCGTAAACTTAGAAATGCTTTAAAACATTGCCTTAAAATTTAATCTATGAAGTATACTTAATAAAAAAAGTAATTTGAGCATATCTTGAGGTAAATACCCAACCTAGAGGGGAATCTATTTTCTTGTAAGGGTAACATTTCTTTTGACAATAAGTTTAGTGTTTGGGTGTATGGGAAGTGGGGCGTAATCTATTAATATTGAGTTTCATATGGTTTTTGAGGTCGCAGAGGTGAATTTTATTAATTATTTTAATTTGTATTGCTAATTTTCTATGCATATCTATAGATGAGGCTTGTATATATTCGAATATTCCCGGAAAATTTACCAACTGAATGAATTTTGCAAGAAGTATTCAGGGTAGAATCCAGGTCTCCGATGACGAACCTATTGAAAAAATAAAACGTCGTAATGGCGACATTATGAATCTTTCTCTCCAAAACTGTTTCCACTATAACTAAATGTTTAGGCAGATATGTTAAAATATATTTTATAAATTTGGTTTTTATACTTTAATATAATTCTGTAATAAACGGTTTTATACCGTATATAAATAAAAAGTAAAATAACTTATTATAAATCTTACAACTAATTAGTAAACTATTTGTATTTAGCGGCTTTTTGCTTCTGTTTTCGTAACAGTTAACTCATAGGAATGTCATGTTCAACTTCTTAAAGTTTATTACTAGTACTGCTTTTAATTCCCTTTCATCTGATCCTCTTCATCTTCATTATCTACTTCTAATTTTAGAACGTTATCAGCAGCGTTAAAAACTTCGCAGCAATATCCTTGTAATATAACCTTTCCATATTCACTTTTATTTACGATCTTACTTTACACTCGAGCTTTTACGCATTTAGAAATACTTTCCATATAATAGGTACTAAATTCCAAATAATTCATCTCAACAAACTCAAGAAAACATAACCACACTTTTTTTTACTTGGCGCTTGAAAACATAGATACGTTTATATGCTTGGAAACCAGTGACATCATATATTTCCAGTCACCGACTTACAACTATTAAATCCAGTAACTACAGCAATGTTGCCAATAGTGAATAAATTAGGAACCTTTTCATTTACTTTATGGAATCTGGGTTTAAAACATTACGAATGTTTGATACTGTTCGTATAAAACAGTAGAATACCGAATATAAACTTATGTAAAAAATGTAAAACATATGTTACCAGTTAAATATGTTTCAGTGTTTCTCGCCTTCTTTTACAAGATCTATACGTTTTTTGGTACCTTAGTGCTTTGTTATATAACAGGTTCTTGTATAAGTTATATTTTAGTTACTTATTGGATACTTTATTGCAATCTTGTAGTTTATTAATTATATTATTTGAACTAGTTATTCAATGGCTTATTAAGTTAATTTTATGTAGAAAAATAAAATTAAAAATAATAAAATAAATACTAGGTTTAAAACTGTATTTTATATATATTTTATGTTTTATTATTTTATAGTATGGGTCTGGTATTAAACCACGGGTTACATCCTTTTGTATCACTTAAGGGAATAATAATAAGTAACTGAGGTTTGTGGTATGGGTGAGGGGTGTAAGAGGGGATAATAAAAAATTTCGTGTTTCATATGGTTTTTAGGGACATAAAGTTCAAATCTACTAATAATTATAATTTTTGATAATTTGTATTTCATTTTTCATGAATATGTATGGCGATTTTATTACGTTTAGACCCTGAAAAGTTTGAGCTTGACCTTAATAAAACCCTAAAAATATAAAATTTAATTTTATAGCCCATCTTGGAAATAGTTGAGTTATTGAGCATTTAGACACTGAATACATTAATTTTTTTTTGTGATGTACTTTGAAATTAGTTCTTAGTTAGACGCCGACTTCATAAAGTCAGATTTCCAAGATGGAATAAAATATTGTTTTTTACTTTTTGTTTTTTTTTTTGAAGTCGGTATTGTTATAATAATAATAATAATATTCGGGAAAAAGAAAAAATTCAGAGATTTACAGAACGATGTGTAAATATGTACAGCGTGTAACAAAAGTAAGGAAACGACGAAATATCTCAGGTACCGCTTACCTGAATTTAATGAAAATATGTACACTTAGGTATGAAATTATGCCGGATCCAATGGCGAGTTCCGCATTGCTGCCAAGTTTACTGTTTTTCTGTTATAAAAGGATTTTTTTTAATGGAACACCCTATATATTTACTTTTTATTAAGAGCACTTTTTATGAAAGTCAACAGTTTTTGCGAAAATAAGGGTCTAAATATCCATAATTTAATGTATTACCTTTTATTAAAATTTCTGTACACAAAAAGTTACTTGATATGTTTGACAATGTCTGTTTTGTTGATTTACAACAATCGATCGTTTAACTGAAACCTAAAGGATTGAAATGATAATTATACTGGGTTATGGGGAAAGAATGCGAAACATGCAAGATGATTGTAACATTTTTATTGACAAATATCCAGATCTAAATCTACCGTAAATAAAATTAACAAAAAATTTCGTGAAACTGGAAAGGTAAAAGATGCTGGCAGTCCGGAAAGCACAATAATTCCTCATCTTGCTACCAAAACACTAGCAAGAGATAACAGCGTCTCAACTTTAAAAGTAGGTTGTAACAAACAACGGAAACAATACCATACAAAAAAGAAATACCTTAATACAACAAACGATAAATTAATGAAACTAAGTAAGATGTTTGAAACGTTGTTCATTTACTTTCTGACGGTAGGCCAAATACTGTGGGAAAACATTTAATACACTAAAAAGAATGCCAGCCTCCTCGATTCGTCTACATTCGATTTCTATTCGCTCCTTTAAATCCTCGAGGTCATTGGGCTTAGTTTTATACACCACATTTTTAAGGTGTCCCCACTAAAAGTAGTCGAGGTGTGAAGTTCGGATACCGAGGTGGCCACCAGTGACCAGAAAATATACAGGGAAAATTCTCTTTTTAAAAAAGCAGGTAAATATTTTTCAAAAATAATTTTGCAAAATCCTAAAAACGCACAAAACCGAAATTTAGTTTATTATTTCCTGGGCACATAGCAAAATAGGTAGGTATCCTTATTATCGTTGCTTTACTAATATACAAATAACGCCATTAACAGCAGTTCGTGGGCCACCGTCCACAGATATTCTAATATATTTATTATAGACGTTGAATCGGCCAGCCGATTCCATCATCTCGCATGCTAGACTTCAGCTACTAATTCACGCGGTACGTAGACGTTCGCATACATCTGCATGCTATAACGTTCGTCGTAGCATATATCAATACTATCATTTTTCAAGTATTCATTGTCATAATTATAAAATGATACTACTTATTTTTAAATTAATTTGTTAGTTCATGACATTAGTCATGACTAATGATGGTTAATATATTATATTAGTAGTTTTCACTCCATGTTACATGTTTAAATGTGGTGACGAAATGTGAAGTGAATATTTTAAAATTACATTTGCAATTTGTTTTATAATTCGGCCGGCCGCATCGTGGTTCTTGCTTGACAATATACTTTTTGGTTGTATATGTAGCTTTCACTTTGGCATCTATTTTATTTTCCTCTTGAGGCAAGATACATTAAAATATCAAAAAATTAAATTGACTGACTAGAGCGTTTTACTAACATTTTTTCTTATTTATTAAATTTATACTCTAGCCTAGATCTGCTATATATAGGTTGGTGCCTATCTAATTAACATTGAAGAAATAAACTAAAAATAATAAGACTAGTATTTGACAATATTTGGACGCGGCACCAATTAACACCACATTAGTCTCAAGGGCGATTTTAGGAAACTTTTATGGGGGGGGGGTTAATTTAAAAAGAAGTTTGTTAATATATTTTATTGTAAATGGTATGAGATCAACATAAATACCCATATTTTGTATCATACTTGTTGTGGCATAAGTGGAAAAAAAAACAGCCTCTAATAAATAGTTACAGAATAACATCCAATTTTTTTCCTGCAGCAAATGTATTAATTACATTGTTTATATTTACATCAATACTCTTATCTATGGATATGCAAGAGACCCAATCCAGCAGGTCGCTCTAGTGCTATAGTGTTGCCTAGTCAAGTTTTTAATCGTAATTTTCACGTAAAAATATGTAAATTGCATAAGATGTTTGACCGGTCTGAGAGGAGGGGGGGGGGTAATTACCTCATTACCCCCTCATCGTAAAACCGCCCTTGCTTGGCCTTGAACATCGGCCAACCATAAATTTTATAGTACGAGCCGTCACTGGTGGCTACTGTATTATACCCCTCCGTCCAATTCATCTACCAAAAAAACTTTATCTAAATATTCCCGAACATTCCGAGCAAAATGCGGTGAAGCACCATTCTGTCCTTAAAAGATTCAAATATCTTTCTTCAGTTAATGTGTTTTCAATGAAGAAGGGATCGACTATTTTTGCACCCTTTATACCACACCAAACATTTATCTTTTGAGGAAATTGGGTATGATTTTAACGTATCAAATGTAGATTTTCCCTGGCCCAATATCGGCAATTATGCCTGTTAACTTTTCTATTAAAAAAAAACTGCTTTTTCAGACAAAAATAATTTGATTGACAAAATTATTTGTTTGTTTGTTTGTTATTAGCAGCAATGAGGAATTCGCCATTGGATCCGGCATAATTTCATACCTAAGTGTAAACATTTTCATAAAATTCAGGTAAGCGGTACCTGCCTGATATATTTTTGTTACACGTTGTATACCTATACATATATAATAAGATGATAAAGATTACAACCCAAAATAAGGCAATATTTAGCCCGTGACCACTATTCTTACTATAGCCCTATAGTCGGTGTAAAACACAAATCTAAGATTAACCAACGATCTAAGATAAAATAACCGATTAATAATAATAAAAAAAACCAGAACATTCATATCTATAAAAACAGTAAAAACCAAAGAGTATTTTAAAATTAGGACTAAACGATGATTCTATTTAAAAAAAAAAAACGGAAAACGGAATACACTAGAACTAAAACTAGACAATTTAGAACATGTAAAACGAGAAAATTGATTTCCTAGATATGTCTCTACATAATCATCAAAATACTATAAAAACGGAGTGGTACACTAAAGAGACCTGGTCAGGAAGATATTTGAATTTCTATTCTTAACACCCCAGGTCCCAAAAAAAAAATCTGTTGTAATAGGACTAGCCGACCGAGCAATTAAATTCACAGATCCAATTTCTAGAACCACAGCAGTAGAAAAAGCAAAACAAATGTTACTTAAAAATAGCTATCCCTCAAAACTCATAAATTCAATTTTTAAATCACGTCTATAAAATATCAATCACCCTAAAGAAAACAGGAAAAATACAAGCAACTATCTAGCACTTCCATACATTTAGGGTTTATCGGAAAATATACAATTGTTTAAAAAAATATGATATATCATGCTGCCATAAAGGTTTCAATCTAATGCAACAGCGTTTCAGCAAGCAAATTCCTTGCAGCAATTGCCCTACTGTGTATATAAGGCAAACATCTCAATGTCTTCAAAATCGCCTAAACGGCCACAAATTTGATAAAAAAATACCACCGCCCTCGCAAACCATGGAAGTCAAAATCAACATAAATTTAACTTTGAAGAAACCAAAATATTACGTTTTGAACCGAATCAAAATAATTTTTGGAAATGAATTATATAAAAAAAAAGACGACCATTCCATAAACAACAAGGCAGATATAAAAAATCTCAGCAAGATCTATTATAATTTAATAAATGAAAATATTTAGTTCGTAAACACTCTAAAAAAAAACGAATTCTCATGTCGATAAGCGCTTCTAAATATTTACTGGTAGTCGTATTAATATCCATAGTCCCGTCTCAGTTACATGTGTATCTGTTGTAATTTTGCAATATTATGTGTTTTATATTTGAAAATGTGTTAAGCCGAAAACTATTATTTTCTTTCTCTCGTTTTACATAATCTATATTAAAGTTTTAGTACTGATGAGGCCAATGGTTGAAACGTTTATAAGTAAATGACAAATTTTAACACATATATATATATATATATATATATATATATATATATATATATATATATATATATATATATATATATATATATATATATATATATATATATATATATATATATATATATATATATATATATATATATATATATATATATATATATATATATATATATATATATATATATATATATATATATATATATATATATATATATATATATATATATATATATATATATATATATATATATATATTTAGATTTGTAAAATAAAATAAAACTCCAAGCAAAAAAAGGAACATGAGGCATTTCATTTAAGAGGTTTTTTCAGCTCTAAAGCGCAACATACTGAAGTTTATATACTCCAGGGGAAGCTTGGTATTATATACAGATTTTTTGACCCATGCGTACACCACTTAAATAGAGTAGTTGAGTGCTTGTTTTTAATTTCAACCAGTTCAGTATTGGTAACATTTCTTATTATGTTAAAACATATATAGTGAACTATTATAAGTTATTATTTACTTGTTGCTTAATATATTTGGATTTGGTATTCTTATGTACAATAGATATTTCGGTAATCGTTTATGAAGCAGCCGAAAACGATAGAAAATTGAACTTTTCTCTTTTTATTTGATAAACAGTGAAGAAGTTCCTGTATTTTAAGCAATAGGCCTTAAATATTGGTTTTGATCCATTTATTAGATCTTGGCACCATAAATTTGTTAATTTAAAAATGTGTGAAAGACTCTTGAATAATTTTCAGACTCCCTCATCTCCCAATATTATATAATTACATTTCTCAAAATATAATATGCCTGATTTACAAAGTTTTTTCAGTGAAGTTAAATGTTTTATTTTGAAAAATCCTCTTTATTGTGAGAATTAATTATTATTAAAATTAAACCTTTCAACATTCTCCACACCTCTAGTTACTAACCTTTTTGTTACTTATTAAAAATGTATTATTTTAGCAAAGACACATTTACAAAAGACGTTTTTTCTCTTTGCTACATAGATGTTGAACGGAATATTGACTGTGATATGCTAAACATATTAAACGAAAGCATAGATTTGGAAAGTTTCGTGCATATTATTTCACAGTCTTTGTTGAACGTAATTCCAAATATTATTTTAAATAAAAGAGAAGAAGCCATACCATTGTTAATGACAACTATTTATTTGAATCCCAAAGCTTCAGAGAGAGATAAATTACTGCAGCAACTGTTCCACCTCAAGAAGAGACCTACAGAGAACGAAAGGTTAATAATATTAGCTGGTAAGCTCTTCGTTATTCTTATTACGTTGTATATACCGGGTGTCAACGATATCGTTTTACACGATGCCATTCAATTGCTTTTTAGGTTAGGATTTTTTTATTTGGGTTAACGAAATATGGTATTAAGACACATATTTTTCATGAAAAAATAATTGAATATTACTGCCAGTTTTTCCGATATCAGAACCAAGTTAAGAATTTCAAATGGAACCCTGTATATTATTTTACATAGTTTGATAGAGCCTAGAATTACCTTTTCAATGACATATCACACGTTATATTTTTTTTCAAAATGGCGGACCATGAAGCGCTTTTTCAAAATTCAATATGGCGGTCGGTTCCCGATACCGATGAAATTTTTGTTTAACAAATTATTAAAATATTAAACAAAATCGGGTTTTCAATGGATTTTAATCAAATTTAAAATCAAATTTTTAATTTATCACAAAATGGGATAAGTTTAATTTTTTCTCTAAAATGTGAACTTTTTCTTAAATTTTCTCAAAGATTTTAAATAGAAGGTTGTATTTATTAAATATTAGTATTAAAGTATATCTTATTAGCTACACGAAACCGCATAACAAGCCGTATTTTTGCTTTTTGTTTCAGAAAAAATTGACAAAACCTTGCCGATATACATTTTTCCTAATACATAACATGAAACAAACACACACATATTATTAATCAGAAAATCCTGGAATATTTTTTATTGTTTATTGATAAGTAATTTTGTATTATTTTGACATTTTATGACTGTTGTCTTATTTTAGGAAAGCGAGAAAAAATCACAAGTAGTATTAATTTTATTTTACCAATAGATACGGTGCAGTAACATGAAAGATGACTTAACTAAGATAAGTAGGTCTTGGAAACAATTGCATAGGGGTGCCATTATAATTTTCATTAGATTTAACCAGAAACGTCAAAAGTACTGTTTTGTATCGACATTTCTGATAACTCTCGTTACATTTTTACACTGAGAAAAACAAAAAAACAAAAACAAAACCGCATAACAAACAGTATTTTTGCTTTTTGTTTGAGAAAAAATTGACGAAACTCTGCCGATATACATTTTTCGTAATACATAACATGAAACACACACACCCACACACACATATTATTAATCAGTAAATTTCGGAATATGTTTTATTGATAAGCAATTTTGTATTATTTTGACATTTTATGATTTTTGCTGTCTTATTTTAGGAAATCGAGAAAAATTCACAAGTAGTATTAATTTTATTTTACCGGTAGGCTTTCGGTTTTTCCGGAAATACCTAGACCTAAGTCAAGAAGTTTAAAAAGAACCCTGTATATTTTTCACACAGTTTGATAGAACTTAGAATTCCCTTTACATTGACATATCACAAGTTGATTTTTTTTCGAAATGGAGGACCAGGAAGCTTTTGTTCAAAATTCAATATGTCGGCCATTTTCTAACACCGAAGATATTTTTGAATTATAGGTAGAAATAATAAACAAATATGGGGGTTTTTATTGGGTTTAATGCTAATTTAAAATCAAACTTTCACAATTAATACAAAAGTCACTCAATTAAATGTTCTATGCGCTGTCCGCCTTGTTCTTGGCATAGTGTAACTCTCTCAACATTTTCCGCGAGCAGGTTTCGTAAATGCTGTTCTGAGATACTCTCAACGGCTCGTCTTATTCTATTTTCTAACATTTCCAACGATATTACAGGAGTTGCATACACTTTTTCTTTCAGATGACCCCATATAGAAAAATCAAGCGGGTTTAGGTCAGGCGACCTCGCTGGCCATCGAATTGGTCCATTGGTTCCCAACCAGTTCTCACCAAATCGTTCATTCAAGTAATTTGCAACAATTCTTGAATTATGAGCAGGGGCGCCATCTTGTTGGTAAACTAAATCATCATTTTGCTGCAAATTATTTATAAAATGTTCAATTTCATTTTCGAGAAAGTCCAAATACATCTCGCCAGTTAAAGGCTGATGGAATAATATTGGACCAATAACGCTTAGTCCTACAACGCCTAACCAAACATTAACTCCAAAACGTTCCTGGAAGGCACCTTCTCTTACTAATCTTTGATTTTCCTTTGCCCAATAACGAAAATTATTTCTATTAAACATCCCTAGATTAGTAAACCTTGATTCGTCCGAAAAAATAATCTTATGATGAAACACAGGACTTATTCTATAATTATCTAAAAACCAATTGCAATAAATAAGTCGTCTTTGGAAGTCATTTTCAAATAGGTGGTGGTGAATTTGATACTTCAACGATTTAAACCGGTGTTTCTTTAAAATTTTTCTGGCGCTTTCATGGGACGTATTGCACTGTTTGCCTAATTCACGAAGGGAAGCTGTACGGTCATACTCGATGTACGCTAAAACGTTTGTTTCCACTTCTTCGCTTACTACGAAACCATCATTGCCATTAGCATGGACACCACCATTATTTTCATTTTTTAAATGTTGTACTAGCCAAGGATAATATGCATGTGAAGGAGCGTCACGATTCGAAAGCGTTCCTGGTATAATCTCTCTGTGTCCCTTGAATTTTTGCGACATTCCCCATAAATAAGGAGCATGTCAATTTGATGTTCTCTTGAATAAACCATAATATTTATTTTTAAAACTAACTAGAACCACTTCTCAGTGTAAAAATGTAACGAAAGTTATCAGAAATGTCGATACAAAACAGTACTTTTGACGTTTCTGGTTAAATCTAATGAAAATTATAATGGCATCCCTATGCAATTGTTTCCAAGGCCTACTTAGCTTAGTTAAGTCATCTTTCATGTTACTGCACCGTATCTACCGGTAAAATAAAATTAATACTACTTGTGATTTTTTCTCGCTTTCCTAAAATAAGACAACAGTCATAAAATGTCAAAATAATACAAATATACTTATCAATAAACAATAACAAATATTCCAGGATTTTCTGATTAATAATATGTGTGTGTTTGTTTCATGTTATGTATTAGGAAAAATGTATATCGGCAAGGTTTTGTCAATTTTTTCTGAAACAAAAAGCAAAACTACGGCTTGTTATGCGGTTTCGTGTAGCTAATAAGATATACTTTAATACTAATATTTAATAAATACAACTTTCTATTTAAAATCTTTGAGAAAATTTAAGAAAAAGTTCACATTTTAGAGAAAAAATTAAACTTATCCCATTTTGTGATAAATTAAAAATTTGATTTTAAATTTGATTAAAATCCATTGAAAACCCGATTTTGTTTAATATTTTAATAATTTGTTAAACAAAAATTTTATCGGTATCGGGAAACGACCGCCATATTGAATTTTGAAAAAGCGCTTCCTGGTCCGCCATTTTGAAAAAAAATATAACGTGTGATATGCCATTGAAAAGGTAATTCTAAGCTCTATCAAACTATGTAAAATAATATACAGGGTTCCATTTGAAATTCTTAACTTGGTTCTGATATCGGAAAAACTGGCAGTAATATTCAATTGTTTTTTCATGAAAAATATGTGTCTTAATACCATATTTCGTTAACCCAAATAAAAAAATCCTAACCTAAAAAGCAATTGAATGGCATCGTGTAAAACGATATCGTTGACACCCGGTATTATCCATCTTTTATACATTTATACTTTTTTAAATTCTTTAATAATGCTGAAATTAAATAAAACTCTAATTTTTCAGCTGTTCTCGGTATAGCGAAGTATGCTGGAGAACAACTAGTCGAAAATGAAATTCTACCTCAGTGTTGGCTGCAACTTGCACATAAACACATTGAAAGACGTCAGCTCGTGTCTGAAGCTTGCACCGTTTTGATTCCATTCGTGTCTGTAAGTATATATATTTTTTTTAAATTAGACTTTTACCCCTCTGAACAATCATTCATCATTTATATTTTCCGGATATTTCTGTAACGTTTGATTTTTTGTGATTAAGGGTTTATCCACGGTAGGGGTTGGGATCTTTTCGAAAATGTAATGGCAGTACTCAACTTCTGTCGTAAGATAATCGTGATAAATCACCCTCCGAAATGTTTGCAGATCTTTGCGTTCTAGGATCTCTAGATCCCTAATTCCATTTTCGTCGGTCTGTCGTTCTGTCTGTGTGCGGCATATCTCAAAAATTTCTTATCCAATTGTCAAATTTTGGCAAAAATCAATGATCATATTGGGGTGAAATGGTTACATTTTGTTAAAAAAAGATATGGCAAAACAAAATTGCGGTACAATAAAATGTAAAAAAAAGTCAATATTAACAAATGAACTCTCCAATGGACCTCAAATTTTTGACCGGAATAAAATGGCGGCCTAATGAAATGTTTAAAAAATCAGTATGAAAAATCTGCTTATCCAACTGATTTGAAATCTTGCACAAAAATCAAGTATGAAAGAATAGTAAGAATTCTTCAAAACTAAGTGGCAGCGTAATAAATTATTAGAAAAACTGTGTGTGTGAAGTTTAGAAGAAATAGTAAATGAAAATTTATTTTTTCTATAGTATGTAAATACAGTTATGAGAAATAAACAATAGTAATAATAAAATACTGGATTTTCGAGGCAGTCGTTTAATTTGAATAGTTACGATAGGTAAAGTATTGTGTGTATATAAGTATGTATGTTAGATCTGATATTAAAGATCTTGACAAATAAAAGTTTTAGGGTTGAAACAAATAGGTATATTCGTTAAAACAGATCTATTCTCATAAATTTGCATTCACAAAGTGACTAAGAGAACAGCGAATTTCGTTTTGACAAACAACACAAAAATTTAGCAAACAATGGTAAATACACTACGTCCATTAATTATAGAATAGTTAAAAATGCAAGTCATTTTCAAGCACTCGTAATTTTTTAAATTCTAAACCAATATTCTCATGTTTTTCTGTTTGCTAGGCAACTTATTGTAGAATTAGGAATAGTCAATGTTTCAAAGGGCCTTTTTTGTATAGGGTGAGACATAAAGTTTAATTACATGTAAAATTGAGTCATTTTAAGTTGAGTACGTAAGAAATACTAGCTAAATGAAACTAAATCTTGATAGTGCCTCAGTTAGGGGTTATCTATAGTAATTATTGGTACAGGTACGCCATACAGTTCCAGGTACATACAAAATTATACACATTTAGAAGAAAGTGCAGGAATTGTCACTTGTCTCTGAACCGGCTTAAGTTATTTTAAGAAATTTGGCTATAGAGAAATAAAATGACACGCCAAGTTCAAAAATGATTAGCGTCTGGAGATCATAAACACTAAAACTGGACGATCCCATTTCCGCGCGAACTATTGGTCAAGATATCCCCTGGTCGCTATTGGTCAAGATACGTCATTCGGCGGAGTATAAACAAGTTTTCTTGATTTTTCGGTATGAGCCTTGTGGCTCAGTAGTAGTGTTCTCGGCCTACGTCGTACGGCATGTGTGCTCGAATTAAACAAAACTTATAATTTCGTGTGTAGTCGTGTTTTAAAAATCGGATTGCATTTTGGGTAGCCCTGGTTATGGCTTGATTTTGAGATGATCTAAAAAGTATATCTATATTAAAACAAGGATTTTTTTTAGGAAAACCTATACCGTTAGGTGTTAGCTGAGATATTTTCTGTCCCGTTAGCATTTGGTTAGCTCAGGTTTGTCTATAAAATCATCATTAAAGCCATAACCCATTTATAATTTGTCGAAATTCAGATTTGAAACACGCGCTCACTCGGATGGGTTCCTTTCTTTCTTTCTTTTATTCTTCTATGCTAATTGGCTTCCTTTCGTTAATAGTATGATTTGTCAGACCGGATGTGTGTTAGCGACGTTGCCACAATTCTAATTTTTTCTTTATTATTTAAAAGGAACAAGCCTAAGCTATTGTAAAAAATTAATGTTACATAAGGGCAATATAATGTGTCAGTGGCGTACTTAAAGTAACACCCCCCTCCCCAGAGCCACTTTTATTTAAGCTATAATGATTTTTTCTTGGTTGTCCATATTATGTACGTTTAAAAGTTCAGGATGTCTGCATATGTAAAAAACTGAATTTGAGGACCTTTTTTTATTGCTGAAATGTAGAAAGAAAATCCAAAAGCAATGTCTCTATACGCCACTGTTTGGCAGGTTAAACTTAAAATATGTATCAGCAACATTGTCACATTTCTAGATTTTTCTGCGATGCACCAACTTTGTTATTTAATTTTGTAGACAAAACATCTTTATCAGTTAAAATCAAACACTCCGTTTATTTTTGCTGCAATTTGTTTTGCGCATTGATACGTCAAACTAGCATAGGTATAAAGACCGTGTACATTTTTGAAATTTATTGGGTCACACTTATCTTTGAAAAGTGTTTAATTTTAGTATTTTGTCCTACGAAGTTAGGTACTACAAAAATATCCAAGTATATTTTAACTTTAATAAACAATTTAAACAGGCTATAAAAAGAATAAACTAATTAAAACACAAACTGTAGTAAAATTATTTATAACTCGAATTTTCTCCTCCGGCATAATAACTTTCTGACACCGATTTGACATGTCTAAAATTAGATCTCTTATAACACATTGATCTATCCATTCACCTTAAATAACTAAGTTGAGCAGTATAAAAGAAAACTGACAGTGCTTATGCTTTCTGCTAAACATGCATAATTTTATATGTACTTGGAACCGCAAGTACCTGTGTCAATAATTGCTTTGGATAACCTCCTAACTGGAACACTTCAAAAATACAATTTCCTTCGGCTAGCATTTGCTACGCAACCAACTTGAACTGTACACCAAAATTTTATGCTCCACAATGTACTATTTAGATCCATATTCTAAATTTTAGAGTTTAGTTAGTTAAAATATTAGAGGAATCAGTTAACAATTAATAACATTACGAGTGTTGTAAATGTGGCAACGTAGCTGAGATATTTTATGCCCTTGGCATGTGACATTATTCCTACAGTAACAAGGCAATAGCTACCCTGTTCTTAATTGGGATGGTCTAATACGTGGAGTAGCCGATCGGGGTCGTCAAAACTTTTGTTACTGGTATAATCTGATTTGAGACTTTGGGTAATTTTAGCCTGCATTTGCAATAAAAGTAATTTCTGTATACTACTTAGAAACTAATATTGGGAAAACATACACAGTAATATAAATTCGTATAAACATTGGAGGATCTGGGTAGGCTTGACATCGTCGTACGTTCGACCTTATACTGTGAGTTATTCTTGGCAGTGGCCCAATATGTAAGTAATGACCTCTATTTTTTATTCTTACTCTAAGATCTGTTGCCTTTAAAATATCATCGTCAGTTATATCGGCCATGTCGGTCTCACAGCTATGATGTGGTCTAAAACCAGATTGGAGACTAGGTCAAATTTTATTGTTATTTAAAAATATCCTTATTTGTCTATCCATTATTTTTTCCAAGTAACTTGGTTAGTGCTAGAAGAATATTAATTGAACGCAAATGGCAACATTTCGTAGGATTTTTAATTTTAGACAAGGGTGTAACTTTCGCCTGTTTCCAGGCTACTGGAAAATAAGTATTGTCTGTAATATTTATAGTGCTCAGTTGCAATTCATCAATTCAATTACATTTAAAAATGAAATTTAAATATAAAAGAATTAATACAATGGTTACATGTTCAGGTACTTCGACAGACAGTATCAAATTACCAATTACTATCATCACATTTAACAACTGTAACACAATTACAATTATTTTGTGGACAAATTAAATTAATTAATTACGTATGTAATTAGGATACTATATAAGGAATCTGTTAGGTGTTCCAGGTTGTATTTAATTTTTTGAGTTGAGATGTCATTAATTGAATTTGATCTAGTTACATTTCTGATATTCTTTATACCGTAAGGTTTTCTCCTATTAGTAGAATTTTTAAAGTATGTAGCAGTAAACTCCATATTTTTTTTTCTTAAGCGAACAGGTATTTAAACCACTTGAAAAACTTTTAAATTGAAATACACAGCAACAGAAGATTGTAAATGTTTAATAAAACATAGCGGATATGACTTCAAAAGTTTGTTGTATTTTTATTGGTGCTTGTTCTTAGTAAAAAAAAGATAATCAGTATCGCAATCAATAATTGTTATCGAAAATTTCTTTTATTTTGTTGTGCTTTTGTGTTAGGTAGGTTTGCTAAATCGTTTGATATTTAATATTTAATTCTCCCATCCCCCAGTGGAATATCTTTTGATCTTTAAATATATCTTTGGGTAACCATGATTATTCAAAATAATCAATTTGTTTTCTAAAACATATCAAAGCATGAACATTAATTAAATCTTTCATTTAAAGCAAATGATCTACATGTTGAGATTACAGGATGTCCCGAAATTCAGGGTCAATATTTTTAGAGAGTAATCAATATCATAACAGAAGACTAAAATGTAATGTAATTATATATGGAAAATTGCTTCATGAAGGGGCTACATCCCTGAGAATGAGCCCCTGCGAAGATGGTGTTGCTTAAATATTTTCGAAACGTTTAAAGATTGGATTATGAAATTTGAGTATTTTGATCATTTTTATACGCGGAAGTCAAAAATATTAATACTAAATCAGGGGCGTCGGGCTGTAGACCCCTAACAAGGCAATTTTCGACATACGTTTACATGACGTTTTAGTCTTCTTTTATGACATAGATTACCCTATAAAACTATTGACCCTTAACTTCGCGACATTCTAAATATTCAAATAAAAAAATCTTCCTTAAAAAAATTCAAAGTTATTAGCTTTGTCATGTGCACTTATTTTACCAGGAATATTTTTTGCCTATAAAACGCCTAAGGTGAAAGTCAGTATTATACATCAGATATTATATGTGAATCCCCAGAGAGTATTTTACACTAATGTCACTAAAGGCATTTAAAGTAAGACTAGATCTCATTATTGTGGCAATTCAAACGTTTAAGGCACCAGTTATGTTTTACATATCTCACTTCCATGTTTTGTAAGTGGGACATTTACAAAAATTATTTGTTCCATTGTGGCATATGTTATCCTATATACATATATTAATATGTCTTTTAATTTTTAGAGTCCAATTCGCAATTCTTTAGTGCTGTCTATGCTCCAACAAATGCTGGAAGACAAAGAAGAAATAGTCAGAGAACAAATTGTAAAGGCTTTAGCATTGCTATTTTGCCAGTGTGACGATCCTGATAAATATTCCCAGTGTGAGCAAATAGCACTAAAAACTTTAAATGATAACAGCAATTCTGTGGTTAATGTAAGTACACAGATTCTGTTTCCAGTGTTAGCAAAATGGGCTCTACATGCAGGTAGGTGGCCTGGTTCCTTCTAAAGTGCGACAAATATCAAAAAAATATTTTTTGATACTATAACGCTTTACATATTATTACAAATTTCGGAACTTTCTGTTTCGCTTCTGAATGGACACTGAAGTGTTAGTGACTGTGAAGTCAAGTTATTTATATTTTCCGGATGTTTTTCTATCTATAGTTAAACAAATTCCGCTTTATTTTTTGTGGTTTTGGGTTTATCGATAATTGTCTACCATACAATTTGGAGTTTTAATTAATTGACCCTTTTATTTAAATTACCTTGCTCATTTTATATGGCTTTTCAGATTATTCTGGACTTGTAGTGCTCTATATTTGTAATCCCCCTACACCCTTCGAAATTTATTTTGTGGGCTTTTTCGTGATGATATAAGATATAGGGAATGGGGTAGTTTATTTTTGATACTTAGTACGTTCTACTCTTGCTGATATTTTGCCCAACGTCACAGTCCTGGCATGGAATGCTATATACTCCGGGGTTTTCCAATTTGATTTTGTGTTTCGGATTTCCAAGTAGTTTACTTGGTTATCTCTGGCGTATATGTTGTTAATATGTTGCATCTTGTAAGAAATATTTCCACTCTGTCTGGTGGTTTTTACATATTGTAAGACTACTTGTTTCCTTCCTGATTTATAATATTTCGTGTTTGTAATTCGGAAAACCATCCATTTTTCTTTTGTTGGTTACCAGACATTATATTAAGTTTTATTTTTAAGTATTGGCCACAGCTTTAAATGTGTGATGGATGATGGGGTTTTGTGACCAGAACATCTAAAAATGGAAGTTTGTTGTTTTCTTCTAACTGTAGAGTAAATTGTATCCTGGGATGGAGTGACTTTACGTGAGTCAGAAAAATGATAATGCTGCCATAGTATGAAAATTATAATAAAGAATTAATATGTTATCTACATAACGAATCCATAATTTGACCTTTAAATTTGCTTTGCCAAGAGCATTGAAGCACCGTATATATCTTTATATATTTGCCCGTTTAATGAAATATAAGTGTTTTTAAGGCAGTGATGTGAGATTTTAAAATGTGTTCAGATTATTTGTTGCGTTTAGATTGACAAACGAAAATCTTTTTTGGCTTTTTCGCAACTGAATAAAAATATTTAACTTTAAATTCATTGAAGCAAATATTTAATAAAATTACATATATCAACATGTAGACTAGTCTGTCTACGGAATGTTTCGATACATATACAAACAATATTATTTAAGCAAGCATAATAAATTATATCATTTACCTTAAGTTTTTATAGACACACACTAGTAGGGACTCATCAGTGCGCCGATCGTAAGAGAGAAACATTCTTTTCTATTATTTAATGTTTCTCTCTTACGATCGGCGCATTGATGAGTCCCGATAGGATGAAAGTATTTTTACAATTACTATGTGTCTATAAAAACTTAAGGTAAATGATATAATTTATTATGCTTGCTTAAATAATATTGTTTATATATGTATCGAAACATTCCGTAGACAGACTGGTCTACATGTTGAGATATGTAATTTTATTAAATATTTGTTTCGATTAATTTAAAGTTAAATATTTTTATTCAGTTGCGAAAAAGCCAAAAAAGATTTTTTTTTGTCAGTGATGTGAGATTTTATTATATGGGCCGGGAAATTCTCGTTCGTAGCAATCCTGTTCAGTGTCGTTGAGAATACGAGGATACGACGACATTTAGGCCTGGTATAATATTTTTTTAAGAATGACATTTCGACATATGAATCAGGTTTTTTGACAGTTGGTTGCATAATCTCCGCAAGATATTTTTTCAGATTTTGTCGCGGCGAATTAACAGCACTAAGAATAGGTCTTTTAATGTAGTAAAAAAAAAAATAAGATGACACCTGGTTCAGATACTATACCGACTTAGTTAAGGATTGTGTAAATGTTTTTTCTGAGCCCTTAAAAATTTTGTTCAACACATATGTATCAATTAAAGTGTTTCCAAGTTTGTGGAAGGAAGCTAGAGTTTGTTCTCTATTTAAAAGTGGTTACCAACAAAATGTTCAAAACGTAGACTGATATCAATATTATGTAACTCGAAAATCTTGGAAATAGTTCTTTACTCTCGCATTTATCACTCTGTCGGTAATGCTATCTTAATTAATCAACATGGATTTCTTAGTGGCACATCAACAGTCACTAATTTAAGCTTTTTACTTACAGAATATACTCCTCTGTATTAGATATACAAGGACAGGTCAATATTATTTATGCCATCTTTTTCAATGCCCTCGATAGGATTGAGCATGGTATTAATTTTTAATAATCATATAGCGGATATTGCATTGAAAGATTGTAGGAAGTTTTTAAAACCGATGGAGCATATCCTGAAAGAATTCATTGGCATTCTTCTTGAGCAATTTAAATTCAATAAACTAGAGCACATGGTCATTTTGCAAAAAAAAATACATAAAGATTGTCTGCCCTGCACTTCTCAGGCAACTAAGTTTACTTTTACCTAGATCGAACGCTAGAAATAATTCAGCTTTCTAGTGCCAGAGAGCAAAAACAAATTTACATTTGAACTCGCCTATTTACACTGTGTGTAACTGTGTTAGTAAACCGTAGACTTTAGGACATCTGCTCAACTCTTCTCGTAGTATGATTTTTTGTTGTTTTTTCTAGGTACGTCTTCAGATCCCTTTGAACAGGCTTATAAGACTTGTAAGATATCCTGTAACTTTTATATGTAGTCTTGGGTATTTATAAGTACGGTTGCGTTTCCTTTATGTGCTGGAACAATTGTGATGTCTTTATTTTTGTGAATGATTTTTCACTCCAGTTCTTCTTTAGGGATTTCCTTGAGTTTTACCGCAAAATTAAAACCGTTACTAACTTCGGATTTTTTCACATTGAGAGAGATTATAGCACGATATAGTATGCATCACTTTAGCGACGTACGTTTAAAGATGAGACTTGTGATTGGCTTGGCTCTCTTGATACTCTTATTTGACTTAGTGAGTCAAAAAGCCAAAGTTTTTAGGGAGTTCCATAATAAAGGTTGAACAAGTACTATTAAAAAAACAAATACGCTTTTACTGGCATACTTGTAGCCATGATATAAAAAATGCGAGGAATGATAAACAATTTAAATATATTCATGGTAACTCCTACCGGAGTTGACAGTTTCCGATTTCCCTAGTCGATTTTTCAATAAATTTTCAAGAGACTTTGAAATTTCAAGCTGCCCATGACGCGCTCGTAGCCATTATCACGCTTTTGTATGTTCATATTTTTCATTGTTACGTTTTTCAACTTCAAAACTTCTTAAGCTGTCATGTTTAGATTTCTATAAAAATATAAACAAGAGTTAATGAAACTATCACTACTTGCTCTTTTTTTTTAATATTTGCTTAATATATAAAAACATTACATATATTCGTAAAATATTTTTGAAATATTTTGTAGGATACCTAAATTCTAGTCTTTTGAAAAAGCTCTTGCACAGGCTTAATGATCACATTAAAAATATAGAATCTCAACTTAAAATGAACAAGGAAATTGATAAAGTACATAGAATATTAGCAGTAACTGATAACTTATTGCCATATTTATTAATGTTCGTAGCATACCATGAAAATGTGACAAGTCATATTGAAAAGGATGTGATGATACCAATAAGTAAGTAACTAAGTAAATTAAGAGGATATCGGAGTGAATTTAAATTCTCTGTTGTGCATAAACCACCTGATATCAGTGACAGGTCGATATGGGTTACAGATAGAAATTACATTAGTCTAGTGAGGGAGTCAGAACTTCATCTAAAAAATCGACGTACTTAAAAAAAAGTTATAAAGTAGTTTTTTCAGTCAACAAAAAGAACCTTTTTGAAACCAGAAAAATATGAAAACCAAAAAATATGAACTTTTCTATTATAATCTTCAAGAAAAAACAATATACTTTTAATTGGGACATTTTTTCGTCGTTTCCAAATAAGACCTTGAAGCCAAAACTAGATTTACAGTTACTCAGATATCCTCTTCACAGTGTAAATTAAAAAGTAGTTTTTTTTTGTTTTAATTTTAAATATTATTAATCTCTTTGTCTTTCTTAAAGTAAGCCTTCCATATTAGGGGAAAAAAGTATTAGCTATATTGTACGAAGTTTAATTACATTTTAACATAAAATCAGAAAATGTGTCATTTTGTTATTTCTGGAGAGAACTGTCTACCCTGGTTTAAAGACATATAATACTCGAGACGATCCATCCAATGTAAAATAAATTACCCCCTAAATGGATATCAACTGTTCATGACGTCCTATCGGCTGATTAAATTCGTTTACAATAAGAATAATTTTTGTATAGTATTTCTAAACAAGTAGGCGCTTCTGTCAACACATATTGTTACGTGCCTGTAAATGAAACTGCGACATGAACAGTTGAAGTGGTTAATTTATTTGTATCTGATGGACTGTCTATTTTTTTTTTTGGCTTTTATGTAAGTTTAGTGGTTTTCCACATTTTTCACTGATCCATTGCAAAAAATATGTATAATAATTTCACTTTTATTATTAACTTACATTTGAATCCCACCAAGCTATAGGTTACATCACAAAACTATGATAGTAATTACTTTCCACTCATTAATTTATAATTCCTTTGCCATCTTCTAGGGTCTGACTTTAGTGGTATATGTAATAGGTTAACAAATCCGGAAAACTTTATGAAATCAGATTTAAATATTGGGACAGTTTTGTGCGAATTTGATAAATACATTGCTGACAACCCCAATGTTTCCTGGGCCGAAGCAGATTGGGTAGTTGATATAATGTAAGTAGCTAGTGACATTTATTAGATCATAATTTTGTTATAGAAGTTCTATTTTTTATTGTTGTCTATAGGTACTTTTTTCGATCAGTGTTCTATAATTTTTTTATGACAGTGTTGCCATGTCTTCTTTTACTGCTTAATTTCAGCTAGTAAAAGTGAATTTAAAAAATGTAATACCCTATAACGGTGAATTCTCAGGCTCCGCGAATAAATGCATTTTCTTATATTTCATCAGTCTGCAAAAGTTTATTAACCTTTTTGCAGCGGTCTAATTTTTATGAGTAGTATGAATTGTGTAGGGTCTATCAAAAATAAACTTTTGCAAAAATAGTGTCGGCACCTATTTGTGTCAAGTTTCTCCACATCCTACATAGTTATTATGGACAGCTTACTTAGATAAATATTCAGTAGGGGCAAGTTTAACATGACCTCATTGGCTCTACAAAGGACAATCTCTGTCTTCATGGGGTTAACTGACGGCGTCGTTTCTGTTTTATTTTTCGATTACTCGTAAGATCCCCACATTTTGTTACAATTTTCGAATTTTCCACGCAGTAGCGTTGATTGAAGGAATTCAGTCAATTCAGTCAATAGTAGCAGTTTGAAAATCATCTACTTTAGAAGCAGCTCGAGGTTACTGCTAACATTCCTATTAGTAGAATAGGCGAAATATTCGGGAAGGCAGATTTAGCAAAAGGTGAACTCCTTATTGTTTAATGATTTCTTAATCTGACCCACGACTAGTTGACTCGCGGTGTGAGTAAGTAATGAACTTAAGCTCGAAAAGTTTTAGAAATGGTGTAATCCATTCTTACGTTGACTCATTAATATCTAGTTTACATGTACGAAATGAAAATGCAGTATTTATATGTATTTTACTTCATTAAGAAAATAAATTAAATTATGTTTATGTTTTAGGTTACCCGATCTGCTAAATAATTTACATCACATAGAGCTAGCTCAGCAGTCACTTCTTGAAGGATTTTTGAATCTCTTTTCTCACATATGTATTGTTTTTGGCCAAAGTTTCATTAAATACAAAGTCCGTCCAATTCTACATAAAAATATACAAAATTTAGAACAAGTTATCAGTAGTTTTAATCAGTTTTGTCCGAGCTTAAACATTATTCCCATATATGTTACAATATTACAATTTACAAAAGATCTTGATGAGATTTCTAGTATTTTGAAAAAGTTCTTGTGTGCATTGCCACTTTGTGGCAGCCCACTGGATTGCTTAGAGATAACGGTTAGAAAACTAAATGAAGCAGGACTGCAGGTAAGATAACTTAATATGTAATACTGTTCTAAAATAAGTGTTAAACATCATAAAACTGTAATGGACTTTAGTGGACTTTCCACTGTTCATCGATCTCATGTAGTACTAAAATTAAAGAAGAATATTTAAGCTCTCGAGTCTTCTCTGACTATAACAGACCTATCCCTAAAAAACAATACTGTTAGTTTTATATGAATAAAAAATAGAAAATAATTCAACTACCCTTTTTGCAATTATAATTGTTTGGTGCAATTAAAGTAGCGAGATCGGAAATAAGTTAAATCTAAGATTAAAATCATACATATTTCGTTGTGATTAAGTGATGCATATTTTATTATGGTTAAATGATATTCCATTATAGTTAAGTCATACATATATTTTTAAAAAATGTCATATTGGTCTGATATAACTAATTTACGACTTAATTTGTTTCAGGATGTAGTGGTCGATTGTTTATGGGCAGGAGTAGTTCATCAAAGACCTTTGGTGAAATCTGCTGCTGCTAGTTTGTTTTGTACAATTATAACAAATTGCAATGAGGAGTTACTAAAATCTAAAGTTGTTGGGGCAATTGTGACATTAGCAAATGATAGTGATATGTAAGTGAATTAGAAATATTACTGTTTTGTGTAAACCTTCATGAGTACTGGGTAGATAATAGAGCGTTTACTGCCATATTTCAGAAGCAAAAAATCTAGAAGGGTATAGCCCTAGGTTTAGTTATTCTTAATTGTAAACTGAGTCCGCACTTCGCGGGCAAAGGCGACGAACTTATAATATTATTCTAGAATAAATCGCCCGAGGAAGCAACGACCGCGACGACTAGGAGAAAAAACTAAATCAGAGCAGATAAAATAATAAAAGAAAATAAGTAAAATAATAATATAGTAAAAATAAAAAAAAAAAACATTTTTTCGTACCAAAAAGTTCTAAATTTAAAATACACTCAAGGCACACTAAGTACCGAAGCTGTATTGACCTTTTTGTATATTTGCTTTTTCTTATCGTAATAAAACAAAAAATAATAAAAATAATGTTAAATTATACCAAATTTACATTTTCAGATTTAATTTCGGTTTTAGTATTATTTTCGGTGTCGAAAATCTTGTCAGTGTTTGTTGTTGATGTAGACTGTTTCTTTTTAAAAAAACTTTGTTAAATTGGGCATTTCCTGTGATGTCTGCTGCATGTGTTCTTTTTTGATTTGCTAGTTTCCGTGGCCAGACTTTTGACGTTTCATTGCAACTGTGAAAATATAAATAATTCCGCTTTCCACTAGTGATCAGCGAAACAAATACACAAGGGAAACCTCTCACTCGCAATGCGAAATGCGCAGATTAACGTCTAAGATCAAGCTGCCAAGCTTTACATTTCCTATATTTGCATTCCGGGCCCGACCCACTTCTGTTTAAATTGATGACGTATTCGGAGTATAAACAATTCGTTAAATTTAAAATGTGAGGCCTGCTAGCTCAGTGGTACGGTACTAAATTAGCATTTTAAAGGTACTGTGTTCCTTCCCCGGCGGGCGATCATTTTTTTTAGTATTTTTTTAACAAAACCTATAATTTTGTATGTAGTTGTGTTTTAAAAATCGGACTGCGTTTTGGTCAGGCCGGGTTAGGCCTTTTTTTTTGAGGGGATGTAAAAAAGTGTATCTTTATTAAAACACGCCAAAAAGAAAAAGTGATTGTTGGCCGGCTTGGCTGCTTGGTAGTTGGCCCTAGACCGTAGAGTGTATAAAGCAAATAGGCCGTCTAGAGGCGAGGGAAATATTTTAATACCTAATATTTATTTCATTAGAGTCTATTATTGAACGGTGTAATTTTCGGATCATACTGTACAAAAAAATTAATTTAAATTCTAGTTTTATATATTTTTAAAAGAAGGTAAAAGGGCATAATTAGTCAAATCGTCAAGGGCTTACCGGGCATTTCCCGGCAGCTCAGTGCTTGACTATGACTTAATGTTATTGAACTGAACAAAGTTGGCAGCAATATTAGTATCACGGCCGGTGCAAATTATTTTTTGGATTCTTTAATATAAACGAGATAGAAGGATATTAGACCCTGCCAACTAATTGGTATTTTGTTAATAGGTGGATCGGTACAAGCCAGAGAGTCGCAGCACAAGACCCTAAGTGAATCCGTCCCAGGTTAGCAGGAAATGGCGTAATTCATATTGATTACTACTGTTAATTAAAACGTCAGTGTAAATATATTTTAGTCATATATCTGGATAAAGCGTGAAGGGAGGGTTTTAATTTCACGTTTTCCCATAAAATTTTATAGGAAGGTCGTGGTTGTTTATTAAGTGCGTCATGCTAGACGTGATTGATGGCTTTGGATAAGTCGAGGGCTTCGCCATAGAATTCGATAGATTGTTCCATTTGTGAGTTCCGAAGGTCAGAAGATCCCTTACTGCAGATTATCTTTTAGTGCCTTGATATTATATAATTGAAAGTAGGGGCATAAGTCTGCAATAAGGGAGAAGAGTTTTTGAATCTTTCTCGGGAAAAGGTTGTACAGTTTTGGAAAGAACTATAATAGAATACTCGGAAGCAGCGCTTACGAAAAGGGGACAGTTTAGGAATGATATACTGCGTTACTTAATATTATATAATTGAAAGTTGGGTCATAAGTCTGCAAAGAAGCATTTTTGAATTTTTTTCTGGAAAAAGTTGTACAGTTTTGAAAAGAATGTCTATATATAGGAATGCACATTTTAGGATTATAATAGGTATACCTTTCAGGCGGGAAGACTTTTTAGTGTAAAATGTTTAAAAACTAGCGGAACCTGTTCAGCTCTGAAGGTATTTGGTTCTTGTTGAATGGAAAACTGGATACTAGGAGAGGAGGGATTAAATTAGATTTTGCGGTGAATTATTATTATTATTTGTAAAAATGTTTGGCTTACTTAAAAAGATGAAATGTTAAGACTTGTGATTAGAGCCTTTTATATATTGTGCTTTTTTGGACGGCCGTAAATATATTATCATATCACCAAACGTCGAATTTTACTGCTTTATGTCCTTATACGCAGCTTTTTATTTTATATCAAAAACGTTTTCAGATTTGTTCCTAAGTTACTGTATGTAAATTGATTTTTATATCTTAACACTTTTTTTAGCCTTGTTCGCACTGCCACAATTCCAGCCTTGGGTCGTTTAATTACCAACTGCAGCATTAAAGAAATACATGATAAGGCATACATGCAACTTCAGACGTTTATCAAAGATCCGACATTAAAAGAAAACCACATTTTATCTAGACAACTTATTGTTACCATGGGTAACATTTTTATTAGTAGCTGTAGTACTTTTAGAAACGATGGTAAGTTAGCACTGCTATTACATTATTAAATACAATTATAATGAGATGAACTCGTAAAATTACTCTAGCAGAATTTTGTATTTCCTTGCAGCCTCTGAGTTAAACATGTAGTAGGGATTTGTTTGTAAATTTTAAACTGTTATGTAGTTTCTCTAAAGAACAGCTCTTCGATCAAATGTCAATATTGGGAAAAACTAATATCCTGTAGACATGTTAGTTACTTTACTTTGATATCTCAAATAATTTCAAAGTTACAAAGCTTTATTTGATGCATTAGATTTTATCAGTATGTTTCTACGCCTTTCCGTAAAATATGATTGTCTTCCACTTATTTCTTGATTCATATTTTATTATGTTTCTGTAACGTGTATTGTATCGTTTTGTCGTAATACGGGAGTCATATCATGAAATTATACAAGACACATTTTGATAGCTAAAATTTACTGTAAGTTTTTTTTTATAATAAATAAATATGCATTTACCATAACTTTGTTGTTTAATTCCAACAAATTGTATTTTCGAAATAAATTCCTATTTATTAGTAACAAAGACCAAAGGATAATAGGGGCGTTCAAAAACATTATTAAGGGCGCTTAGTAAAATGTTTTATTTGCCATATAATAACTTCTTTAAATACAAATGATTCGCACGGTACTATTCTAAATACAATATACTTTCTATTACCAAAAAAAAATCAGTGTAACTTTAAGCATCCAAATCAGTGCCATTTTAGCCATCAAATTTTTTTTGATGTAGAATTTTTGGACATGAAACCGTATTACCGTATTGAAAGTAAGAAAAAATATAAAATAAGTCTAAAAAAATGTAAAATTATTAAAATAAAAAATGTTTGAAAAATAAAACCGACTTCAAAAAACCACTGAAAAGTAAAAAATAACATTTTAACAGACCTAAAAAAATTGACTTTTGATTGATTGCGCTTCAAGCTACTATTTAATTACTTGGTATTAAGAAAAGCCATGTATTTGATATTATTTTCTTTCCTTTAGAATTCATACTTTTTAAAGACATATGCTGGATTTATACAGGCAAATAACAGAATCACATTAGACCATTTATACAGGCAAATAAGATAAAATAACATAACAGATGTTCTTGGAGGTGGCCAAATTCCATCTTTTATTTTTATTTTATCTGAAAATCGAACTGCTCGAGTAGTTATACGCATGCAACCGACAGCGCCCTGTTTGATTGGCAAAACTGACTGCAAGCACGCGTTTAAAAAGATGTCTGATTAGTCAGAGTTATTTTATTTTTAGTTGCTGTATAAAAGTTCCTATTTTATGTTACTTATTTTATTTTTATTTTATGTTATTTGTCTGTATAACTCCAGCTATAATATAAATATGGTTATTAGTTTGACGCCGACTTCATATTTTATTTGTTTTAAATTTATAAGTAAATAGATAATTAGATTTTTTTTTCAGTTTGCACTATTTTTTAACTATATCAACGGCGCTTTAGAATGTTCAAATTTTACCACTTTTTTAATGGGTTAGGTTTTTTTATCGGAATTGGAAAGTGTACAGTGCAAAAGCTCTTTTCTACTATATCATAATATATTGCCTTCTATTATACTATGTCGGGTTTACCAACACAAGTTCATTATTTATTACCGGACTTTCAATATAAGTAATTAAAAAGTTGGTCAGATGTGCACGTTCTATTACTGGGCTTACCCCTTATATTTTAACGAACTGCTTTCTCTACTAAAACCGCCCTGGAATTTTTACAATATAGTGAAAACCCTATTCAAACCCATTCAGTAATTGCTGAAAGTATCGAAAACAGAGCCTCCTTTTTTTAAAATTGAGCATGTTCCTTCGGAAAAACCACATGAAAGTCAAAAATTTCGAAACAAATCACCACTACACAAACAATAAATAATCAATAAAAACGATTAGTTTAAAACATATTATTATACTTTCCCAAATATGAGTCTAATTCTGTTTGAGTCGTGTCATGTACCAGTTAGTGTATGTTGAGGTGATGGATTTATATTTTAATTTTCAGTTATACTACCCCAACTTACAAACTTCTCAATTTTTATGTCGCAAATGACTAACCACACTAGGAAAATAGATATGGCTTTAGCTTTAGTTGAAGCCTTTACTCACATAGTATACAGCCCGCTTAGTAAGGAAAGCATCAGTACCATCGTCAAACCGGGTTTAAAGTAAGTATATCTCCTTACTTTAAATGTAATCGCTTTCATAAAAAATATAATACGTATGCTGACTTCTAAAAAAAAATCAACTAGTAGGTATATGTAAATACGTAATTATCATTATTCTAAGAGTGAGAAAATTGCATAATTGATTTTTATAGTCGTAGAAAAGATGTTGTAAATCAGTTCGACATGATGATTGTTTTTAATAGTTAAAACTGAAAACATAATAATGGAAATTAATTTTACTTTATAAAAGCAAAATTTTGGTTCATGCTATGAAACTATAAAACCGTAAAAATTTGTGTTAGAAAAATGTACTTACAGTTTTTTTTTTAATTGAGAATTTTAAAACTACAGCATGTTAGTTAAAATGCAAAATTTAATTTTTTTTAAACATCTTCAGAAACTGCAGGCGCAGTTAGGTTTCTAATAAATTGTCTAAACGTTTACCCGTTTATCTCTTCTAATAAAGGTGGTCCAATGTAGAAACTTGACTTCTAGACACATTGTGTAGAAAGAAGCTTTCATGGTAGCCCTTTCAAGCAATACAACACATTTTTATGAATGCTTAGTCAGTAATTTGTATACGCTTAAACGTTATTATTAATAATAGACGTAGTATAGGGAGTAATGACAATAACTTAAAAAAAGTGTTTTATAGCAGAAAATTAAAAATTAAATTTTAAACTTTTTACTTTCCTCGTTGTGACTCCAAGAAAAAATAAAACAGTTGCAACAACTTCAAAAGTATCAGATTTCAAAAATACTTCTAAGCAGTGTTGAACGTCAATTACCAAAAGTGGCCAATTTTTGAAAATGACTATAAATGTCCTAAAATGGCCGGCCATATACCTTTATAAGTGACCGATTTATAAATAACTGCTGAATAAAAAAAAAGTATTAAATGCCCTTTTTACTTAATATTGCTTTGTATCAATTCAAAGCTTAAGATAAACGCAAACTTTTCAGCATACTTTCGAACGTCTTTAAAAATGTTCGTATAAATGAACATACGTGTCCAAGCCATACATGTCATAAATAACCAATTATTTATAAATGACCGGTCATTTGCCAACACTACTCAGTTATTTTTGATTTATGTATCAAAATTGGTTACTATATGGATTACTGAGATATACAAGGTGTTTAGGTACTACTGATATAAAGGGTGTTTCACTCAAATTCGAAACGTCGATTTCTCACAAACAACTAGGGATATCAATATTTGGTAAAAAGTAACTTTTTAATTGAGTAAAATCTTAATAGCTAGGACAAAATTGACGCCTTCATCAGTATAGGCGTCGCGACGCCATGAAAAAACAAAACAATTGTAGAAACTGAACCCCTGGATTAACAAAAAAGGTTTAAGTTAGGCCGGTTCTAGTTGCCTTGGCAGTTAGAAGTTTAAGTTCACGAGGTATGTTGACCTAACAGTCACTTTGTAATTGTGACATTTAGAAAAATTATTTGTTCCATTGTTCCTAATGTTATATTAATCATATAAATTGTCAAATTAGATCTGGTCTAAATTTAGACCTCTTTAGTGAATACGGATGTCTAAGTCTAAATTTTAAATCTACAATGCAACACATTGATTGCTCTATTGGTCTCTGAGATATACGGCCGGTTGCAGAAAGCTCAATTAAAGTTTAGAATGTGTAACGGAATGTCAAATTTGACAGCCAGTTCCTAGATTTCTGTAAGCAGCTTGTCAAATCCGAAAACTCGGTTAAATATTCTAAACAGCAATTAAGTTTTGTGCAACCGCCTGATACTGTACTATCTTTTAGTAGAATGATGATTGTTATGTTTTAAAACATTGTTTTAAAATAAATAATAACATTTTTTTTCTACTTTTGAGCTCTTCTCTTAAATCACATCATCTTAATATAAATCAAAAATGTCTAAATTTTTGTAATTAAAAAAAAAACAGTGTACCAGAACAATTAGAGTGTGTGTGTCGCCTTTATATTGTGTTTACGTGTTGTAAAACGGTCGCGATTAAATCGTTAATTTCAGTAACTAATACTGGTACCTTTTTAATAATGCCTTGTCCTAGGGCTCAAAATAATCCTGCTACCGACTGGACTTATTTATTTTCTTAAAAAACGGGGATTCCACTCCGGTAATTTCGTTAAACCGATTACGACTTTGTTCTAACCTCCAAAGTACTGAATCAGCTGTTACGTTGTTTCGTCAATAAAGGGGTCCATAAACGACAAAACTTTTCAAATTTTCGCGTTCTAAATGTCTGCTCAAGAGAATTGTGCTGTTTGCAAAAAAATTATCAGATCAAACCAACATGTGATTGAGTGCACTCGTTGTTGTGCCTGGTTCCATAAGGGATGTTCAGGTTTGTCGAATTCTGAATTTGACAAAAACTACTCCCAATGTAAGAAGAATGGTTCCCATGACTGGTCTTGCAAGAGCTGCAGCGGTGTTCAAACTAAACGTATATCGTTCGGAGGCACGTCAGATAACTCAAATACCTCGAATAATCCCACTTCTAGTGGAGGCAAACGAAAAAATCGTGCAATCCCTCTCCCTACTCACCCCACTCAGAACATCACACAGGAATCTGTATTGCGGAGTCAAATTAACAATTTGGAAACTGCAGGTAATGCGACCATTAATGATGTGGTTTCCCTCATTTCCCAGGTATTAACACTGCTTTTAGATCAACAACAAAAGACTGATAGGCTCCTGACTGAATTAAGAAATACTGAACAACAAAAAATCGATAAACTTGAAAAGGAAATTATGGAAATTCAAAACCAACTGTCTACTAATAACAGTCCTCCCCCCCTGTCATCCACTATGACCCCCACTCCACTCTGCAGTCAGGAGGTCATTATACATTAAACCTATGAAAGGCAGTTAAGAGCTAAAAACGTTATTGCATATAACATTCAAGAGAGCACATCACAGCTTTCTGCAGAAAGGATTGACCATGATAAAGCCCGCTTTGTGAGTGTACTTGAAAAAATGGATTTAAATACAGATGTGGATTTTCGAGCATCAAGGATTGGGCGCATATCAGATAAACCGAGGCCTTTAAAAATAACCTTTGCTAACACAGAATTAGCTAAAAACTGCTTAAGAAATAAACACAAACTTAACGGCTATAACATAAAGAACGATCTTACTCAACTTCAGCGAGATCAAGTAAAGAATTTATATAAAGAAATGGATAGAAGAAAGGAAAATGGAGAACAGAATCTAGCTGTAAGGTTCAAACGGGGGATTCCGTGCATTGTCACAATAAATAACAACAGTAATGATAGCAATATTTTAGTGGGTGGTGCCATAAACTGACATGCAAGGTACATTCTATTGAATATATACTGTCAAAATGTGGGAGGCATGAAGACTAAATTAAATACTTTTAAAACAGCAGTTCTGAATTCTGGATACGAGATCATAATAATTGTGGAGTCATTGTTGGATGGCGATGTTGGTGATTCGGAGATGCTGATTGACGGATATAATATCTACCGAAGAGACAGATCAGCGGAATCTAGTGAGAAAAAACGTGGTGGTGGTGTCCTAATTGCAGTTCGTGCAAATTTAAATTCGAACTTAATTCCTAATGATAGCCCCCCTCAGTTGAGCAAATTTTTGTATTAGTTAAATGTAGGTTTAAGGACATCATTATTGGAGGCTTGTATATACCTCCCAGTAGTGATGTTGGTAAATACGTAGCACACTGCACAACTGTGGAGTCGTTGCGTCAGGAATATCCAGACACTAAGCTGCTCGTTTTCGGAGATTACAATCTACCAGAAGCCACATGCTATAACGATAACTTAGGGACTCTAGTTAATTTCCAGTGGGCTCTTCGGCTGTCCACGTAAGTGAATCATTTGGGTTCCTTAATTTATTCCAAAATGTCACCATACCTAACAAACGTAATGTATACCTTGATTTAATTTTTAGCAGTTTTGAATCTTTAGATGTGCGTACATCAGTAGATGCTGTACTCCCAGATAGTCTTCATCATTCTGCATATGAATTTGTTATAGAAATTGTTCCTTGTAATAATATATTGAAGCAGGATGAAGAGTACTGGGACTTTAGGCAAGCTGATTTTATAGGTTTAAATGGTTTCTTTGCATCGGTGGATTGGGATGGTATGATAAATCACTCTTCTGATGCCAATGCCGCGACAAACACCTTTTACGACATTGTTAATCAGGGGATCCAATTGTTTGTACCGCGCAGACGATTTGTTTCAAGCAATTTTCCAAAGTGGTACTCTACAGAGTTAAAAAAATGCATTGTTGATAAAAAGAGGGTACATAAATTATATAAAGAATCAGGCTTATACCACCATTATTTACACTTCTCCGAGTTAAGAACAACATGTAAAAACCTCACTACTCTATGTTATGCCCAACATCTTGCGAGAGTTGATGCTGACATAAATACCAATCCGCGCAATTTCTGGTCATTTGTAAATCAAAATCGTTCATCATTTAGTTTGCCATCTACAATGTTTTTGGATGATGTGAGGATTTCAGGGGGTGTAGACATAGCTAATGCTTTTGCAGCATATTTCTCAACTGTTTTTGCTAACCAGAACACTCCTGTACCCGATTATATATCAAATCCTCATGTTAACATAAACTATCGATTGTTTTCAGTATCTGAGATTTTTGAGCAGATCAATGGATTGCCTGATAAATTATCTTCGGGAACGGATGGGATTCCGAACTATCTGCTGAAACGTTGCGTCTGCACCTTGTCGCAGGCTCTCACTATGCATTTTAATGTTTCATTAAAGTTTGGTCAATTCCCGAATACATTTAAAGAGGGTTATCTGGTCCCAATCCACAAAACCGGTGATAAGGAATCTATTAAGAATTATCGTAGTGTGTGTATCCAATCTAGTATTTCTAAGTTATTTGATGCACTCATGTATGGGCAGCTTTCGTGGTTATGTAGAGAATTAATCTCAAATTACCAACATGGTTTTGTGTTGGGCAGATCTACGGTCACCAATTTGGCTGTCTATCAGTCGCGTCTGCTGAGCGCCTTGGAGAGGAATGTTCAGGTAGATTCTATCTACACGGATTTCTCCAAGGCGTTCGACAGAGTTAATCACAAGCTACTTTTGGCTAAGATTTCAGCTTTGGGTTTCTGTGAACATCTTGTTCAATGGATCGGGAGTTATTTGCAAGGGCGGACGTACAGGGTCAGAGTTGGTGGCTTCAGGTCTAACCCAATCGCAGCCGTCTCGGGGGTGCCTCAAGGCACACACTGCTCTCCCTTATTGTTTAACCTTTTTGTTAATGACGTTTGTAATTCTATACTGCTTTCTGATTTTTTGATGTTCGCTGACGATCTTAAAATATTTAAAGTGATTGAATCCACTGTCGATTCGGATGCCTTACAATCGGACCTGGACCGATTTGTGGAGTGGTCGAGAGTAAACGGACTAGCTCTTAACACTGGTAAATGTAGTTACATTAGCTTTTTTAAAGGACAATTAAAATTCAATACATATTATAATATTGCTGGTGCGCCTCTGGATAGAGTTAACACAGTGAAAGACCTTGGAGTGATTTTTGATTATCGTCTCTCATTCAGTGACTATATTAATTCAGTGACTGCTAAATCAAGCAAATTGATAGGTTTTATCCAGAGAACCAGCGGAAATTTATCTGTTAATTCATTAAGACTAATTTATTGTACTCTAGTAAGATCTGTACTAGAATATGCCTCTGTGATATGGTCGCCAAATTATGAAGTTTATAAGTATAGTATAGAAAAAGTTCAAATCAGATTTCTCAGGCTATGTGCCTATAAATTAAATATTATCATTGTTGATCATAATTATGAACACATCCGTAGTATCCTTAAGTTAGATAAATTAACCAACAGAAGAACTGTTAACGATGTGAGCCTATTGTTTAACCTCTTAAACGGCCGGGTGAGATGTCCAGCTCTTCTACGGCTGATTAACTTGCATGTACCATATAGATCGCTTAAAAGAACTGAGCTTTTTTATATTGAACACCATAATACCAATTTTGGTTTCCATTCACCTATTACAAGGGCAATGAGATTTGCGAATCAGCATGAAGAGCTTGACTTTTTTTCATCTGGCTTGAATTATGTAAAAAGAAAAGCCTTACATATTTTGAGTATGTCACTGTGATGAGATTTGCTCATCGCCACATAATGCGGACTTTCTGTTTAAATAGGTCTCAAATAGTTTCTAAGTAAACATAGATTCATAGTACTTTTGTAATAAAATGGGATGTACCCGTAAAAATTTGCAAATAAATAAATAAATTACTTTACTACAATTGAAAAAAATCAATATTTTGTTAAAAGTTACAAATATCTCAGAAATCACTATAGCAATCAATTTGGTGAAAACGACAAAAAAGTGTTAATAAATAGACGTAGATTCAAATTTGGCCCTTTAAAGTTTCTACATTTTTTTTTATTTGTGTGTGAGCACCCTGAATATCTTAGTAACCCGTATAGTTATCCACTTGATGCATAAAGTCCTTGTAATTGTTTTGTTATTTCTTATCATCACGACGCTCATAGTAGTGACAGCGTCGTTTTTATTTTAGCCGAGCATAATTGAAACATATATATATATATATATATATATATATATATATATATATATATATATATATATATATATATATATATATATATATATATATATATATATATATATATATATATATATATATATATATATATATATATATATATATGTTGATTTTTAGTCCTTCACGGATGGAAAAATACAATGTGTTTTCATTCCGGTTGTACATCGCGAATAGAGTCTCTATTCGGACGCGAGAAAGAAAGCTTCGAAAATGCCAAATGTGATTTTGGCGAAACGTCAGCAAAACTGTTCTTTTCAGAACCACAGTAGTGAACGGATGTACACCCAAAATGAAAAAAAAAAAATATATATATATATATATATATATATATATATATATATATATATGTTTGTTGTTGAAATTTGCGTTCACCCTAATATTATATTTTTTTAGGTGCCTGGAATCGGTTATCTCCGAAAATCCGTCCTTATCAATACATCACGAGACAGTATTTTCGATGCTAAAGGAATGCGATAATAAATCAAACCTGAGTACCCCAAGATCACCAGTCGAGCGAAGTAATAAATTAGGACAGAACGTTAACCAAAGTGTTGAAGAAATGCGACAAAAAATGAGTAAAATATTCAATAAACCTAACATTACTAAACCAAATACTCTTCCAAATTTACAAGGCATATTTAAAAAGAAATAATTCAATTTGTATTGCAATAAAAGTGTAAGCAGTATATTTACTGCAGCTTAAAATCGGTGGCGGCTCTTGAACAAAACGAACAACGTGGTGTACAGAAAAAACACCAAATGCTAAATTACGAAAAAAAAATGTGCGCTAAAAATTAAGTGTTATTTCATTATTTGTAATTAACTGTAACTTTAGAGACGTTGCCCAACTAATAAAAAAACTATACAATATATTTTCAAAACTAGTAATATTCTGGTTATTGTTATACGTATATCTTTCCTTTTATAAGGATAATAAGCTAAAACTGGGTGAAAGAAGAAAGAAAAGAAGAAAATCAACGTTCCCAATTTTTAAAATCATTTGATACTAAAAAAAAAGTTGATATATATCTTACCCTCTCGAAAACACTATTTACACCTCTTTAGAAATCCCTCTAACAAAGTTACAGTTTTCGTGTTAGTTTAAGATCCATTTAAGGCTTAAAGTTGAATTGTGTTTTTCACATTAAATTGATTTAAACTTCCAGTAAATATTTAAATAATTTAAATCACCCTGGTTTCAAACGTATGACCCCACAAAAATTCGGATTTAATGAAACAATTTGGTTTATCATAATAGGTTTTTATAAGTACCTTTCTATTTTCTAAAAACGGGTTTAAACCCACTCTGAGAAGAAGTATTGTGTGACGAAGATTTTCAAAAAATACAAGTTGGTTTTTTTACGTTTTGGATTCCCTAAAACACGACAAATACTCAAAATATGTCTATGTTGTACAATATGTTGTCTTTGCAAAATTTACGTTTAAGCTAACATTCCATTTTTTTCGTTACAAAAAGCATAGCTGAAATAAATACAAATATCTTGAAAACGAACAAGCCCATTTCAGTCAAATTATAAACAAAAATAATTTTGGTAAATATTATAACATTGTGGCAGCCATTAGTATAGTTCAGCCTTGGCGGTTTGCTCATGAATAAGAAATACCCAACTCAATTACAATACAAATTTCAAAATATTGATATTATGTATATTTTTATAGCTATTGTCTAGTTTAATACACACCTTATCAAAATTTCTATGATGTGACACGTTGCGAACGTGAGTGGGACAGGCTACCAATTAAATGAGTATCTGAACTCATCCCGAAAACGTTCAATTAAGGCGTCCTTCTCCTTATGAAGGTAGGTGTAACCATAGCGTATAGACAAAATTATGACCACCGAAAGTGATACGCCTTCGTTGTATTAAAAATGGATTACTTAGTGTTGTCGTATCTCTAATTTTTATAAATATAAATTTCTTCAAAAAGTAATTGGGTTTCTAAAATCAACCCTTAAATAAATATAAAAAAACACTTCCAAATTTTGTACTTTATAAAAAATTTACATTATGCAATCCTTTATGAAACACTGTATAACCTACAAAATGAGTGTTCTGTAAAATACGGGAGGGACTTTTTAAATACAAGGGTTTCTAAAATCAATCCTCAAATAAAAAAAACTCCCAAATTTGATACTTTATAAAAAAAAGACATTTGGCAACGCTTTATGAAACACTGTATATCCAATAAAATGGGCGTTTTATAAAATACGACAGGGCCTTTTTAAATCCTATAAAAATTATTATCCAACCCTAAAAAGAGGATGGCCATATGTCCGCTGTGATAATAGATTTTAATTTTGATTGTTTTTATATAAAATGGGTTAAGAAATAAATATTTGTAATATTACGATCATGGCCATTGGCATATTATATGTCAACGGTAAAAAAAAAAGAAGTTTGTCATAAATTTACTGTGTTGCCTTTTGTGGTGCCCGACGAGGTGGGAAGATTTTATTATTTTTCATACTTGCTTGCAGTACACGTTTATTTACTTTAATCATGCCTTAAAACATACACTATTTTATGAATGAAATAGTACAAAATGTTAGATCTCCCTGTCATTATGTCTATGGTTGACATACATTCTAACAAATCAAGTACATATGTTTAGCTCATAAGTGAAGCCGTCACTGATTTTAAGATTAATTTTCAAAAAAAACATTTTAGGCATTTAAGGTTTATTACTTTTATAGTAAAAAAATATATAGGGGATTGGTTTAAAGATTGGCGTAAATAATAATTTTGCACCTAAAAGCCTAATCAAATATTTTTTGGAAGACAATAGCTTTATAAATTTGACCAGTTTTTTTCATTAACTGTTTTGCTTAACATGTCGAAAGTAATTATTATTTCGATGGATGGAGCCCGAATATTCCTTAAAAGCAAACTTAAAAAAATTTATATTCAATTAAACTCAATAAAATACAGACTGGCTTAGCTGTTGCTAAAAAAACATTAGAGCAATTATTTTACTCTTTACTCCTTGCGTATTTGATAGTAAATACCTCATCACACTCATAATAAGTCATAATAATCCTTACTAACTTTCTTTTCCAAGTAATAATACATTATTCGAGACAACGTAGGGTGGAACTCTCTTACTAGCTGTTCTATTTATTTTTACAGTACTTAAAATTATCACGATGCTTTATAAAGTTAAGTAAGACAAAAAAGCATTTTTTTACTTTAAATGCCAGACTAACTGTAATACCCCAAACCTATAAATAAGAGAATAGGTATATACATCTATCGCCTTTTGGTGATCTTCAGAAATAGCCTGAAAAGTCCGTGAATGAATGGCGGTTCTTGAAAACAGAAGGAGGCATAACCAAACTGCCGATTAATTAATCTCGCTATTACAATTTAGATATTACTATAAAAATTAAAACCAAAAGTAAGTTTCTAAAAAGAGGTTGAGTGCATCCAGGATTTTTATAGTTCCTCACTATTCTTGCTATTTTTTTATATCTAGGCTTTTAATGATTCTGTTAGATGTTAGTCAAATGTCAGGGTCACGAGATATTTTCTAGTGATGGCATGTGAATTATGAATGATTTTTTATTTTTCAACAATTAAGATAGTTCATGAAGGAAAATTAACAAAAACAAACCACGGATGACATAGTTGAAACATTGAAGTGTCCTATCCATGTAGTACTGTAAATTATATTTTGTTTAGAAAATTATTAGTTCAAATAGCTTAGGGATAATTAGATTAAATTTAATAATAATTCGCTCTGAAAGCAATCAGTAGCTTAAGCAAAGGGAGAGGGGGTTTAATGCAATCTCATTGTTAATCCGTATCTTTTTTATAGATGCTCTAGCCGCCTTTCTTTACCACCACCTTATATTTTTGTGATCTTATAGCACCTTTTTTGCTTTCTCTGTTAAAATCTAGTCTTGTTGGGTTATGGGTGTTGGCAAGTACATCATTAAAAACGTTGATGAATAAATCCCTCCATCAGCGTCCAAGGACATTGCCTGACCAATGGTGTGGTTAGGGTGCCACATTTCACAGGTAGAGTTTTCTTTCAGTCTCGATCTCGATGCATCTCATTATTTATTATAAAATAAATATTTCTTGGTCATTTAGTAGAGAGGCCCGTTTCATTACATTTTCATAAAATACCCTTAGAAAAATTTCTCATACTTATGGCATCATAACTGATTTAATTTTAAGCTTTAAAGTTTCAGTTCTTTTTATATTTAAGTTTATTATTATATAGATTCACAATAACTATTATTAAACATTTATTAAACAAGTTTGCTTTGCCGGCATTTATTTTACCTCATAACATAAGGTTTCGCTCCGGCCCTTCCCACACTATCCTATAGAATGGCTTCTCGTTACTTCGCTGCTCTCAGTAGTATCTCTTGGTATTCTCAATCGATATATCTGATGCCTTATAGTGTTTACATGATCTGGCACCTTAAAAATCTTAACTGGAAACACACTTGGTATGTAAAAATAAATAACTATGTTATTGTTATTACTTTCATTTTTTGTCATTATAATTGATAAATATTAAATTCGAGTATTAAAAATTCGTTCACGTTTTGAAGATGAAATAATGATTTTGATAAATTTATTAAGGAGTCTAGCTTAATAGGTTTCGCCATTTTTATATCGGCACAAAAGCTTCTAATAATTGTTAGGTACTGTATTTGATTATAAGTTTTTAAGTTCAATGGACGATTATTACTTCCATTCATAGTCATGAAGAATCTTCCAAAAAAAACCGCAAATTAAAAGTTTACACAAATAAACGACGTTCTGGTAAAAAATGTGGTTTAAACCAATTTATGTTGAACTTTATATATCTCTTTATTCTAAACTTATCATCTTTAAACCGATTGTGTAGATACCTATACGTAATTTTCGATCTGTTGCTAAATAATGGCATTTATTAGATTAGATATTTTACTAATTTTACATATAAGTTTTGCACATATATATATATGGTTGTGATTTTTTCATTATCTGTTTTATATAATGTTTTATTATTTACACGACATATTATTTAAGAGAGATGGAAATGTACTTAACTATTTTTACTAAGTTTAAAGTGACTTATTGATGAATAAAGGTTACCTTTCTTACTTTGTGTTTAATTGACCCCAGCCTATATTATCCTATAACTTCCCTAGAATTTATTTATAGCGAATACGATATCTGGAATCTTTTTTGATATCATCAGGTGCATATTTGAATTTAGATAATCTTTTTTGGGTCTTTTCAATACATTTCATTTGGCAATTTACAAACTACTATGTTTTTAAAATTATTAACTTGATTATCTTCAGATTAGGAATGGAGTGTAAAGCAATTTAGTGTGTATTATTGCTACTATTTCTAAGTAAATTACTATTCATAATTATTTGCCTCTGGATTTCTTAGTGAAAATTCGATATTCAATATTATTACTTATAAAACTGAATGCTACAAATAGTAGAATAATGCCCAAAGCTTCGAGCCTCTTGGAATGCGACCGGCGAAAAAAAAAACGATTTGCCAAATATACATGCAGGGTTTAATTTAACGCGCTTGTAAAATTTAAAAATGTTTGTTTTTCTCTTATTTTATAGGGCGAGTCAAACTTATTTAAATGTTTGTCTTGTGACGTTTTAGAGATTTTTTTGTTTGTTTTAACCGCAAGGTTAATGAAATTGGCATATAATCGACAAATTGCGTTTCAATTCTTAAGTTCTGTTTTGTTGATAATGATCCATTTTCCAATATCAAAAGTAGAAATGCATGTTAAAAGTACCATTAGTTTATTAGCGGGCAGCTCAACAAATCACTGCAAACTGGAAAATTCATTTTTATAATTAATAATCAAAAGCCGTCCAGATTTTAGCAGGCCATGCCCTAGTTTTTAGTACATTTTGGCAACGTTGTGGCATAGGTAACACTAATTCTCTAGTTAGTGGATCTCATTTCTCCCTAATTGTTGTCAACAATTAAATAGTTAAAAATTCTTGTCTCATTGCGTTAACGTAAATTGGAGGCGCGACAGGGTTTTCTGTAGGTGTTACAATCTGGAGACTTTATTGACCATAACATTCTGCCTGATTATTCTATTGGCTTCCAAAATTTCATTGACATTTGCAGCCCAATGGGGACTAAAATACGGTCGTCGCTAAATAGAATAACTATTTTTATAAGATATACTATTTATATATAATATAATAGTTCAGTTCTCCCGTTAAGCAAAATCCTCAAATATCGAACGAAAGCTTTCACGGCTGTTGTCAATTAAGAAATCATGGTTCTTGGGATTAGTCCGTGTCAAAATGGATCACTTTCCGACATTTCGCCTTCGATTGCACGAAGCATTTTCAGGAATCTTTAATTCACGAGATCGGAACACTGAATAGGCTCGGAGAGACACAGTCGACCTGTGTTCACCGAACCGAGATGAAGACATAGTACCAAAAACTCCACATAACATCAAGAAGTGCAAGAAACGGTAGTGCGTATTTTCCACTAAACTACATCGGCCCAAACAGTTAGTGGACCGAAACTTCACTGGCCCTAACAGTCGAAATCCCGACAGATTGGAATGTGTGGAATGCGGCGCTAGCCCGACACGTTAAATAGCGAATTGGCGAGCTACGCTACTGGCTAAAAATTCTTTAAATGGGCCTCCTGTGTTGTCAAGTTTTATTGATAAAAATAAATATTTTGTTTATTCATTTTTAATCAAAACTACACCATGAAAAAATGATGTTAGCGTATTTCCTTGCATTCTAACTTTGAAGTGAAAATATTTGTATTGTTTTTTTTATTTATTATAAACCATTTGTTTATCACAAGATAATTTCTATTTAATGGAATAATGAAGATTGAATATTGAAAAAAAATTGTTGGAAAGCCCAGGAAGAGGTTATTGCTTGTTTGCATTGAGATGATTTTAATCCTTCTACTTTTAAACAGGGTATGTTTATTTTAGAATAGTGTGAATATGGTATAAAGTTGCAACCATTTCAGTTTTTACACTCAGTCTTATTTGTTAGTATATAGGATTGAGTCCCCATCTGTTATTAATGTGGATGTTGTTCCCTACCTAAAGATAAAACGAAAGACCATATAAAAATCCACAAAAGCCTTTAAGCTTGAATATATATCTTTCAACTAATTTGTTTTGTGAGCTTTTTGAGACACATAATTTCAACTTTTTTTTAAGTTTTTTTGGTGTTTAATTTTTTATCCTGATCCTAAGCAAATACCAATCTAAAAATCAGTTTTTATCAGTCACATATTGATTAGGGTTTTATAAGATTGTTAATGATTATCCCTAAGCTTGTTATTCATGCAGGTACTTTATTAATTATAATTTGTTTTAGGACCAGTGCAAGTCTTGATGTTTCATATAGGTATCGACTTAGGAAATTAGTTCTGCTCATATGTATGTGCATTGCAGATATTAGTGACGTGTATATTATAGTCATACTTGAGTACTCTTTGTTGCCCTGTTTGCATAGGAAGAAAGACAAGACTTTAGTTACGTGTATTGATCTGAGTGTCATATAGCCTCAGTTATAGCCCATTCCATCAATGTAATAATTGGGCCTCTTTATTATATGGAAGCTTCAAATTCTGCACCTTTGTCACATAAAGTGGATAAATTTACTAAATATGCTTGTCACATAAAGTTGTTTATTTATAATTACTGTTGCTGAGAAAGTGTGTAGTTTGAGAAATAAAAAAAATGCACCATATGATAAATGTAGTGTCAACTTTATTTTTAATTCTATGTTGAATAAATTTTTTAAAGTGTGTCACATATTTTGTATATTGATTAAAGATATATAGCTAAAGTTAATTAGAAATTTGAATAATTTTTCTCCATATTTTAAAAATATTAACTGTGGCTTATTTATATATTTTCTCCAGTTGGTATACACAATTCAGTAATAAGTTAATTTAGTAAGTATGCCAGATATCGCACATCACATCTTCAATTTTTTTTTAAATCTAAGTATGGTTTAGGAAAAAGTTAGGTGCATGATATAATTATAAATGACAAAAGTCTTTCGAAGATACCCTCAATTAATTTCATGTTTTCAGATTCTCAAGTTTATTAACTGGTATAAAGTAGTTTAGATCTTGTAAATTATTTTATCAATTAACTTTTAAAATATAAACTTTTATAGCCTAATCTTATAGAATTTCCAAAAAATATTACATCTTATTGTTGACTTTACCATTTGTTGGGAACTGGCCGCCAAACTTATAAGAATGCGTATTGTTAAAAAAAAATGTGGTATATCTTTTAGAATCTTTATTCAAGTAAATGTTAAGTTTTCTAAATAAATAGTTCCAAACTAGTAAAAAGGCGTCCTGTAATAGCTTTATATATAGATTCCGGCATATCATAGTTATCAGCTGTACATTAAGGTATCATAAGGCTAATAATACTTAAGGTTGAGACAGTGTTTTAAGAGGGATAGACATTGACTAAAAGCATTATCCCTTATAATACCTGTAGTGCTTTGTTTAATGTCGGACTAAGTAAAATAATTTTTGATTGAGAAAAATCTAGTTTAAACAATATCTTATTTAACCGACTTTGACATAATGTCATTATTTGTTAAAATAAACTCATAGTAAATGGTGCCAAGGATATATAACCAAATCCCATCGGAATTTAAGAACAAATCATATTATATAATTACATAAAAATCTTGAATACTTCAAAAGGAAGTAAGCATTTTATGATTGCATACGAATTTTGATTGATCATAAATTAAACCTTCATTTAAGTTTTTTGTTGAAAGGGGTAGAAAAAATTGGTAAATGCAGAAGTTGTAGATTTTTAATCTATTATTTTCTATGTATACTGGGGTTTTTTTTGGAAAAGCATGACATTTTTTTTTGTTTTGATGGTACACCCTGTATATGTCCATCAAATAGGTCTTTTCTTGCTAATTATAATTATATTAGGTTTGACACATTGAACACAGGAAATTGACAATATATCTATTATCAGAGATGTTAGAGAAAACATAACAAAACATATGAATAACTTGCCTCTTATGTCATGGTTTTTCTCAATTGCCTTTAAAGGTAAAGATATCAAACCTAATATATTTATATAATATAGCAAAAAGATGCCTATTTAATAGACATATAATAACATGGGTGTCCCATAAAAAAATGAGGGTTCAATTTATAATCAATATTCCTGTACATCATTAGATGATAATTGATCATTTTAGATGATAAAAATACTATTTGTTTGCCTGTCATTGTTATTATATTTTGTTGTTGGTAAAAGTATTTCTGATACAACCTATCTTCAATTTTAATTGTCACGGTTTTAATATGATAATTTTAAAATAATGCACATACAGCTATAGACCATAGTATATTGAGTATATTATATTATCCTTTATTTAGCATTTTGCTAGTTTACAAATTCACAATGTTTGTATTTATATAATATATTATTATATAAAAAGAAAACTTAATTTTACAAAAGAAATAATAACGTACAAAACATAGAAAAATAGTTAAGTAATGAAACTTAAAATATTTAATACAGTCAGGTAATAGAACTCAGATACTGAAACTAGAAGTAAAATATAAGTTAAACTCCAAAAGAAAAAATTAAGTGCAAAAATAAATATACGATATCATCACTAGGAATAAGTTTTGTAGTTTTTAAATAAAACACATAAATTTACTGATTTATTTGTTTGTGCCCGAATGCATAAAAATCATACAATTACATTAACTATTACAAATTTAAGTACAGTAAAAAGCTTTCAATAAATAACACCAGAGTCAACAACAGAAGATTTTTTAGTTCGAAAGTTCATTTAGAGAAATTATTTATATAATTTCCCATAACAAAATATAATGAGAAAGAACTTAAGAAGGTAAATTTCAATAAAAACTTTAAAGTAACAAATGTCCACTTAGACTCTGTGACATCAAGAGAATACATTTTTCATTTTTCACTCCAATGTTATACTTCCTTCCTCAGCAGAGCTTAACTCTCAAACGTTAGCTAAACATTTTGATGGTAAGGTCTGTTTGAGGATGGAAAACTGTTACTTCAATCACAATATCCAAAGTTTTGATCTTGATCCTAAAAAACAATTGTTTTGCTTTTTCAATTTCTCCAAATGCAACAGACTATAATTATTAATTATACAAAAACAGATGTTTTAGTGATCCATATTTCTTTAATTTTTTTTTGCATTGCGTAATGAAGCTACATATAATTTAGTGACTTTTTTAACCTTACAATAAAAAAAATACTGATATTTAATTTCCAATGATTATTTTTGAAGCTTAGATTGCATTGGTTTTTGATTAAAATGCTGCAAATCACATCACTTTTTTACAATATGAATAATTTAAGTCTGACTACAAATTTCATAAGAAATGAATTACTGCTACCCCTCTTTTTGACTAAATATGGTGGTGGTTTTTGAAGCTAAATTTAAGGTGTGAACGAACTATTTTTAACGAATTGAAGAAGTAATCAAAATAACTGGCTTCTTAAAGCTAAAAAAGCAAGCTTTCAAATTCTGAAAAGATTAACAAGATATATTGTCTTGTTTTTAAATTACAGATAACTGTATTTTTCCTATGATAACTTTAATTAAGTTTATGTAGAGACTATATGAATTTTTTCTGAGTCCAGTCTGGAGTAAGCCTAACCCTGGATATAATAATAATAGCTATATTTTAAAAAATGATATATTTTAAATCATTTTGTGTATTTAGTCACAAATATTTGAAAAAGTTATACATCTGTGTAAGTTTCTAATTTTTGTGAGGCATTTGACACAATCCCTCAGGCTATGCTACTGGACATTGTGCATAGCTATGTGAAATGTATCTAATTATGTTAAAGTAGGAGGAGCTTTGAGCCAGCCTAAAGAAATCAAAATTGGAGTACCATAAGGTACAGTGCTGGGTCCTGTGCTTTTTAACATGTATAATCTTGGCACAAGGGGGTAAAGTGGTTGCCTATGCTGATGACTCCATTTTGATTTTCCCCAGTAATACACAGGAAGAAGTGTAGGATTTATTAATTAAGGACATGAATAAGGTTAAATGGTTTTTGGATCATTTTAAACTGACTCTTAATGTAAAGAAAACTAATTTAATCAATTACATCAATTAATCATCCAAATTTTAAATTAAATTAGCATAGATTATTTGAGTGTACTAGTACAGCTAGGAAATAAAGCAATAAAAAGTTTTAAGAAATAAAAGTCTATTCATAAAACACATTACAGTAAATGTTATCTTCTTATGATGTAATCGGTTTTCTCAACTCACAAAGGGGTTGTTTTCACATGCCTCATCCCTGGCAATAACTGAATAGGTATAGTTGGTAAGAAGGCCAGATTTTAACCAATGACACAGTCCAAGATATCATTTTCTTACTTTCTAGAGCTTCCATCTTGTTGGTGATCTTATTACATAATGGTCGTCCTTGGGCATACTAAAAATAGAGAAAATCTCTAATTACTTTCAAAAACATTAATACACTTATTAAAAAAAAAAGAAATGAACGAAATAGATATGGCACTACTTAGAAAAATAATCAGGTACTGGTGAACTTATGCTATTTGAATTTTAAAAAGAAAACGAAAAAAAAATACTACATATTATATTTAAATAATGATCCCATATAATTTCAAAAAAATGATCAAACTAAATGCTTATTTGTGGAAGTATATTCTAGCTTTATCTTAGGCATGTTATAAATATATCAGAAGTTGTGCCATCTATGCATTTTTATATTGGAATAAAACTCTAAATTCTATGAATGTCAATTTTTAAATATTTACAATTGGACAAAAAATGGTGGATCTACAGGCATTTCCTTTATTTTGTTTAGCTGGCCGTGTCACAAATATTAATGCAATTTTTAACAGACTTCAAAAAAGGAGGTTATCAATTTCACCCTATGCATTTTTGTATGTATGTACAACGATTACTCTGCGATGGTTTCAACAATTTGGATGAACTTTTCAGAGAATACTCCGGATATTGCCCGAGTGGTCCCACAGCTAGCATATTGTAAAAAAGTATGACGTTCACCATTTTATCAGGAATTTACATAGATATTCTATATGGTTATTTATTAAATACGACTTTTAAAATAAAACTCATATAAATAGAACTAAAAAGGATGAAATAAAAGATGTATAAAAAATAAAACTGACTTGAAAAAATACACCTAAAATTGGAAAATAATATTATATTCCATCTGGAAAATTTTAGTCACCAAACGAATAGAGATAGTAAAACAAAACACTCATTACATAAATATATTTTTGTGATTAGGTAATTAAGAATAAGTTTGGCTTTGACTTCACAGACACAGGGTATGGGATTCGCTTCTGGCGAGTTACTTCACAATATCTACTTCAAAAAAAAACACTAAAAAGTAAAAAATATTTTATTCCAGATTGAAAATTTGAATTTGATCTTCAAACTAATTCTTAATAACTTAAACATAAACAGACATTTATATAATGAGTATCTACATATATGGGAATAAAATATTATTGTTTACTTTTTGTTGTTTATTATATTGATTTAGTAATTTTTATTTCATCCTTGTTAGTTTTCTTTATACAAAGTTTCAAGTTATAAAGCCTAAACTTAGGTTAAAATTTTAGACGCCTTGAGTCCATTGCATATGAAATTTTACCAGAATCACCATATTAACATCCATACTTTTTTCCTGGCAATATAGTGAACGTGGTATAGATTGTCTTTCTCGCTCGTGTATACATGTAAAACATGTTAAATATGGCATCATTCCGCTATATTTAATATGTTTGCTATGGGACCACTCCAGTAACATCCTGAATATTCCCTATTTCATCCAAACTGGTCATACAAGACAATCACATACCATTGCTCTTTCCATTCATTTAACATCTTAATTCTTTATCTAAATCAGATTTGCCAATAAGACAGAATTCTTAGACAATAAAAGCACTTAAGTTACATTAAAATTTCAATTATATTTGTGCCATAAATAAATTCTAATTCATCTCTCATAGAAACCCTTGTAGAGTGTAGAGGAAAATTTAAATGATTCCTTTTTGTTTGTGTATTTTGGTCTGTTTTTATAAAAAACAATGTTTGCTTTTTTTTTCAAATAAATAAATATATATGAACAGAAAATAGTCATTAACATTTTTAGACTTAACAAATTACAAAATCAAAGTGCAACTTATCAAAATATAAAACAAGTAAATATATATTATAAATATATATATATATATTATAAATATATATATATTGTTGGAAACGCACTATTGTTTTATAGTTCAAAATATATTTTAATTTTATTTTTGGTATTATTACTCGTTAACGTCTAATCAGACTATATGATTTATTATTATTTTGTTACTATTTATATAATATTTAAATATACGCGCGCAAATACGCACATTTTTTGAAGGGCAAAAAACTCCCGGCCGGTATACATCGAAGAGCATACGGGACAAGTCGAGCACACTCGATTTTAAGACGTCAAGCAATCGACATAGTATCGAGGCACGTGAAAGTTACACAAATCTTTCATCACATTTTTACTTATTTTGAGTGAAGTGATATTTAGCCTAGAACATTAATCCAGACCATCCAGAGGCCACGAATCTAGGATGATCCGAAGACCAATAGAATAGAGAGCTCTCTTGAAGCGATTTCACGTCGAAATACTGGTGAGTGCTTTTCATTTTATGTGCGTCGACGTCTGCGATTAATTGGTAATTTTCACTCAAATTTTTATGAATTTTCACTTTCCTATGGAAATCATATGGTCCTTCGGCAATTAACAGCCCTACGGCTCCATTTTGGTCCGATCGAGCACGGATAGGCACTAGCTTTTACAAAATTTAAAAATTTTTACTTCGCTTAACACTAAAATAAATCTCATACGTCTTAGCCATTTTTATTTTATTGTTATCATTTAAACATTTAAATCTGGTGGTACCAATATATCTATCTCTTTTACACATTTTAAGGTCGATATCTATCTATCTCTATATTCTAAGCGCATAGTTAAACGATCAGAAATCGTATTTTTAATCTAAGACAGATGGTACAGTTTTATTCTTTTCAATTCTAAAATCATTCTATAAAGCTATCTCTTTTTATTCAAACAGTGTGCGTCTATTCCAACATTCGCTCTTACTGCTATCGAGTAGGCGCAAATTTGCTGTACAGCCAACCCGGCCATTTTTTGGATTTTTAGGGAACAGCTGATTCAACCGCTTGGCGCTACCTATTCAACAACGCTTGTTTTGTTGACGTTTTCCTTTCAAAACAAAACGAGTTTTGCATTTATTTTGATAAATACACTTATTTATTATTTGCAGGTATTGGGTATATTCTCAGGTATATTTATAAATAGTGGTGGATTTACAGTTCTTTATTATCCAAATCTTTCTATAAATATCACGCCGACTAGATATAAATAATTTCTTTATTTTATTGCATCATTTGGTGATTTACACAGTGTCTTCCTCTTATAAATTAAATACATATATTTTTGTTCCTGAACCAAAATAATTTTAAAATGACTGATCAAGAACAAATCTCTAAACTTGAGTTTAAACGTAAAATTCCTTTAAATAGATTAAATGAAATTTACGATTACTGTAACAATTCTACAGCTGATCCATTTTATAAACAAAATTTTTTGGCAAGAGCTGAATATGTAGACACGTTATATGAAGAATTTCAGAGACATCACAATCAAATTATTTCATTAATTTCTGAGGACACTGACTTTCAGGTTCAAGATAAATTCAGAATTTTAGCTGATAAATATTTATATCACATAAAAGGGGAAAATATATATATGGGAAGTGGTAATTTAAATACATCAAATAGTGGCTTTTCGCCCAGTGCAAAGCTTCCAAAAATTAATGTGCCAATTTTTGAAGGTAACTTAAAATCTTGGCCAACCTTTTTAGATTTATATAAACACCTTATTCATGAAAATCAAAACTTGTCAAATATAGAAAAATTTCATTATTTAATAACTTCGCTAAAAAATGAACCTTCTAATTTGGTTAAATCAATTCCTATGACGGCTAATAATTATCAAATTGCATTTGATACTCTACTTAAAAGATATCAAAATAAACGGTTTTTGGCGACCACTTATTTTAATGAAATATACACTGCTCAACATTTGCAAAGGCCCTCCTTTAACGATCTGCGCCATCTACTGGACATATTTTCAGAGAACCTTGCGGCATTAAAAAACTTGAACTTTGACACGGATTCTTGGGACTTCTTGCTTTTTAACATTTTATTGCAAAAGTTAGATTCTAAAACCAGAACAGATTTTGAGTTAAAGTATAGCACAACCGAAATTCCTCTTTATAAAAATCTTACTGATTTTTTACACAATCAATGTAAGGCCTTAGAGTCTGTGCAATGTATGATGCCGGGTTTCGATTGTAAATCTAAAACAGGTAACAAGAGTGGCCCATCTTTGGATCAACCATGTCAGTCTCCTTCAAAAGGAAAGCAGCGTCATAATTTCTCCAATTACGTTTCTATGGTACCTGTAAATCAACAAAATTATAAATGTATTTTATGCCCTGAAGCAACGCATGCCTTGTATAGATGTCAGCTATTTTTATCCAAGAATCCTCATCAGAGGCATGCTATAGTAAAACAGCATAAACTATGCGAAAACTGCATTCGTTTTAAACATCCTGTGCGTAACTGCACTTCTTCTTCCAAATGTAGGATTTGCCAATTTCCGCATCACACCTTACTTCATTTTGAGTCTAATCGGCTAACTGCACCCTCTCAATCATCTTCAGAAGTGCGGACCTCTGGCAGACAGGTATCAGCTTCTTTTCAGGATGCAGTTTTTCCTTCTGTAGTCCCAGCTGCTGCAGAGGAAAATGTGCTAACCCAACAAGACTCAGTGCAGTCTGCTCAGGCTTTACAATGCAGTACTACTTCTTCAAATAAACCATTCACGGTTCTGCTTTCTACTGCAGAAGCAGAAATTAAGGATGTTTGGGGAAACTTTCAGAGAGTTCGTATCCTTTTAGATACCGCCAGCATGGCTAATTTTATCTCTCAAAGTTGTGCTAATCGTTTGGGCCTGAAAAGGCAACATTTTTCTGTTCCCATTGAGGGAATAAATAATTTAATTTCAACCTCCAATAAAAGCATTACTCAATGTTTTCTAAAACCTTGTGACAAAGTTAGTCCGACATTTTCATTTGAAGCCATTATTTTGCCCAAGGTTTGCTCAGAACAACCAAAGGTAATGGTTAATCCTCAACACTGGTCTCATATAAAAAATTTGAAGTTAGCAGACACAAAATTCCAGACTCCTGGCCCTATTGATATTTTAATTGGGGCTGAGCTTGTACCCTTCGTATTAGGTTCTGGAAGAATTTTTGGAAAACCAGGCCAACCTGTGGCCTTAGAGACTATTTTTGGATGGATTCTACAAGGTCGTACAGAGTATCCGACGTCAAATTTATCTTTAATTAGCTGTCATGCTTCCTTTGAACCACAGGTAGACACAACTCTTCAAAAGTTTTGGGAAATCGAGCAAATTCCGACAATAAATAACTATTTGTCACCTGAGGATATTAAGTGCGAATCTATATATAAAAGGTCAGTTCAGCGTGACAGTTCCGGCCGATTTGTAGTTGCACTTCCATTTAAACATGAGAATCCAGATTTTGGGGATACTTACACTCAAGCTTTTAGACGCTTTATTTGCCTAGAATCTCGCCTCTATAAAAACCCCGTACTTCAGTCGTCTTATTCTGATTTTATCAAGGAATACATTCAAAATGAATATATTTCCGAAGTTTCGACTTCTGACTACTGCTCATCTTCAGCATTTTATTTACCACATCACTGTGTTTTGAAGCCGGACAACGTTTCGACTAAACTCAGGGTCGTTTTCGACGCTAGTGCTAAAAGCGACACTGGCATGAGTCTGAATGATAATTTATATTCTGGCCCTAAACTTCATCAGGATTTATCTACAATTTTATTACGTTTTCGTACTTTCCCTGTCGTGTTTACGTGCGACATTAAACAAATGTATTGTCAGATATTAATTACACCTGAGCACAGACATTTTCAAAGATTTCTGTGGCGTTTCTCAAAGACAGAATCAATCAAAGAATACACTCTTAACAGAGTAACCTTTGGAGTATCATCAGCTCCATATTTGGCCCTTCGGACATTAAAAGAATTGGCAAATATTGAACAAGATAATCATCCTTTAGCATCACAAGTCTTACAAGAGTCAGTATATATTGACGATTGTGTTTGTGGCGCAAACTCTATAAATGCCGCTCTTCGTCTCCAAACGGAACTAATAACCCTTTTAAAAAAGGGCGGATTTATGTTAAGAAAATGGGTGAGTAACCACCCAGATATTCTATCTTCTGTCCCAAATTCAGATGTTCAGATGCCTTTTTCTTTCGAAAGCGAAGGTCCTACCTACATCAAGGTTCTGGGTCTCCAGTGGAACCCAAATTTAGATGTATTTTCGTATACATGCACTCCCATTGAGGCAAAGTGTACAAAAAGAAATGTTCTTTCTCAGGTTGCAAGAATTTTCGATCCTTTGGGATTCCTTGCTCCAGTTGTTCTTCTTGCAAAACAAATTTTACAGCAACTCTGGCTTTCAAAAATAGATTGGGATGGAAAACCCCCCGACCATATAATTAATATATGGAATCAATTTAAAACAGAATTGCCCTCTATTTCTGAAATAAAAATACCCCGATTATTGCACTCTGACCCTATAGCGAGTTTGGAGATTCATGGCTTCTGTGATGCCAGTACTTTGAGCTATGGTTGTGCAATTTATTTTAGATTTATTACTTCTAGTGGAACTATAAAAGTAAATCTAGTTTCTGGAAAATCTAGAGTAGCTCCGCTTAAATCTGTCTCTTTACCGCGACTTGAACTATGTTCTGCTTATCTTCTGGCTGATTTACTCGCTTCTGTTAAGCAATCATATTATAATTATCTTACGTTTAACTCAATTTATGCGTGGTCTGATTCGAAAGTGACCCTAGCTTGGTTGTCGAGCTCTCCACATCGTTGGAAGACATTCGTTGCCAATAGGGTTTCTCATATACAAGATGTCATTCCCTCATCATGCTGGAGATACGTACCTACTGGAGAAAATCCAGCTGATTGCGTATCTAGAGGACTTACTCCTCAGAGACTTCTGTTACATGACTTATGGTGGCATGGGCCTCAGTTTTTATATCAAAATTCAGATAATTGGCCAGAACAAGACTCTTCTTTAGATGGAAATCTCTCCTATATATCTCAAGAAGAAAAACAAGTTTCCTTACATGCCTCTGTAAAAACAGATGACAATCCAATTTTAGCACTACTTTGGAAATTTTTTTCTCTTAGGAAAGTACAGCGAATTACCGCCTATTTATTACGATTTATCAGCGTAATTAAGAAAATCCAAAATACGCCCCCTTTAGCGTTGGATTATAATTATAATGCTTTACAAGCTATAATTAAATGCGTGCAAAAAGAATGTTTTGTCGCAATTTTTCATGCCTGTGACAAAAATTTGTCTCTCCCTAAGCCTTATAGGAAGCTCGCAGTTTTTGTGGACAATGCAGGAATCCTTAGGGTGGGGGGTAGGCTGAGAAAATCCTCTCTTTCATTTGATTCAAAACATCCGATTTTATTACCAAAAAATCATAGATTTACTGATTTGGTAATAGAGCAGGTGCATAATGATAATCTGCATCCGGGTTTAAAAACGGTGCACAACCTGATTGTCCAAAATTTCTGGATAATTTCTCCACGAAATGCTATTTACCGATGCCTTTCTAAATGTATTAAATGTTTTCGTGCAAAACCTAAATCTTATACCCCGGTAATGGCGGATCTACCCGCATTTAGAATTTCGCAGTTAAAGGCATTTTCCCAAGTTTGTCTTGACTACGCCGGTCCTTTCTTAATCACTATGGGAAAGCACAGGGGTATAAAAACCTCCAAGGCATATATTTGCCTTTTCGTTTGTTGTGCCACTAAAGCACTTCATCTAGAGTTGTCTTCCGATTTATCATCTGAGGCCTTTTTAGCCTGTCTACGTAGGTTTATTGCCCGCCGAGGCAGAGTCACAGATATATATTCTGATCAAGGCACCAATTTTATAGGCGCATACAACCAACTTCAGAAATTTTCGCAAACTGATGATTGTATGAAGCTATCTATTAGATGGCACTTTAATCCTCCCGGTTCGCCCCATTTTAATGGACTTAGCGAGTCCGCTGTGAAGTCAGTCAAAACCCATATTCATCGTGTGGTAGGTGAGCAAATCATGACATACGAGGAATTTCACACTTTGTTGACACAGATTGAGTCCCTCTTAAACTCCCGTCCTTTGTCTCCAATGAGTGAAGATCCCAATGACCTTACCCCTTTAACTCCAGGGCACTTTTTAACGCTGGAACCTCCTACTAATTTCCCTGAACCAGATGTCTCAAGTACACCATTAATAGACTAAGCCGTTGGAAATGTTGATGAAAATGCACTATGATTTTTGGAAGCGTTGGAGCGAAGAATATCTTCACACACTTCAACAGCGTTGTAAGTGGACAAAGTCCAGCCCTAACATTAAACCTGATATGTTGGTTCTCATCAAAAATGAACAGAGGCCTCCGTTGGAATGGTCTCTGGGACGAATACTTCAGGTTCATCCGGGAAAAGACGGGGTAGTTAGAGTGGCTACTTTAAAAACTCAAAATGGAGTTTTACAGCGTCCAGTTGTCTGTCCATTACCTGGACAATAATTTTTTTCTTTTTTTTTTCGCGTTAGGAAAAACTAACGTGTTTTTTGGTGGGGGGAATGTTGGAAACGCACTATTGTTTTATAGTTCAAAATATATTTTAATTTTATTTTTGGTATTATTACTCGTTAACGTCTAATCAGACTATATGATTTATTATTATTTTGTTACTATTTATATAATATTTAAATATACGCGCGCAAATACGCACATTTTTTGAAGGGCAAAAAACTCCCGGCCGGTATACATCGAAGAGCATACGGGACAAGTCGAGCACACTCGATTTTAAGACGTCAAGCAATCGACATAGTATCGAGACACGTGAAAGTTACACAAATCTTTCATCACATTTTTACTTATTTTGAGTGAAGTGATATTTAGCCTAGAACATTAATCCAGACCATCCAGAGGCCACGAATATAGGATGATCCGAAGACCAATAGAATAGAGAGCTCTCTTGAAGCGATTTCACGTCGAAATACTGGTGAGTGCTTTTCATTTTATGTGCGTCGACGTCTGCGATTAATTGGTAATTTTCACTCAAACTTTTATGAATTTTCACTTTCCTATGGAAATCATATGGTCCTTCGGCAATTAACAGCCCTACGGCTCCATATATATATATATATATATATATATATATATATATATATATATATATATATATATATATATATATATATATATATAAGGTCAAAGACATCTTAAAATAAAGCCTAATAGTTTTATTGTCCTATTCATAATATTATCTATGTATTTGGCAAAAGTAAATTTGGAATTCAATAGCATTCCCAAGTCTTCAAAAGTATCAACTTTTTTCAAGTTTCTTTCGTTCAGTGTATAAATAATGTATTTTTTAAACAATGGAAACTTAATTTCTAGAAATAGAGATATCTCCAATAATATCAACACAGGGGTAGGAACGATTTGGTTATGACACTTCACCAAATTTCTTTATTTCATAAGGGTTCTCTAGTCGGATGTATAAAATTATATATATTACCATTAAAAATAAAATGTATTCAAAACATAAAAGAAAATCAAAAAATTCTTATTGAAAGAGAATTCTGTTCCCCAGATGATTATTTTAACTTTTATATACAGATTACGTCCTGCTTATGTATATAGCCTAGTATGAATGAACTGTTCATTTAAATCATTGAAGAAATAGAGAACATCAAAATACCTTAGGGGTTCCGAGGGGTTTTCCAACATTCAAGACACAAGTGTTTAAAATTTTGTAAACATTAACAAAATAGGTTGCCTTTAAAAATACAGACCCCAAATAAATTTTGTCCCAGGCCAAAACTAGGGTAAGCACGGCTCTGTATGAGAGTAATAGTTATCTTTTTAAAAATGATAAGTATATGGATCTCTTCATGTGAAATAAATCTTCAAAGCACTTTATTTTGATACCTATTTAACAAATTTTTCTAAAAGTTACCTATAAATAGAAAATATTTTGAAAAGGAAAAATGCCTCATTATTATTAAAATATCTAATTATTTTGACATATGAATTACCTTAGCAGTTCTATATTTATTCTCAGATGGACCATGGAAGCATTCCTCACTGCTTTGTCTGTCTACTCATAATTTTATATGCAAAGCTGATTTTCATTTTTTATTGTTGCCTGAGATTCATACCCCGATTTGCCAAGATGGAGCCCACTGTGGTTGATACATCCATGAATTTACTTGGTTTTCCTAAAAATGCAAACACAACTATATATCATAATCATGTTATCAACCAAATACAAATGTTTTTGTCGAGGTTTTTCTTTTAACTAACATTTAGTGTGCACTATACATTAAAAAACCGATATATTGAAGAAAATCCGAAGAGGAACATTAAAGAAAATAGATGTATACACAAAAAAAGAATCTAGATGGCTTACCAATATGAAATTTGTACATTACAATATACTTTCTGATGTCCTTATATTGATAGTCCCTTTAAATTGCTGAATCTAACTTTCTAGTAATCTCGTTCTTGAAATTGCATTTAAATGGGCGAAAAACTGAGAATTCAAGACTTATCTGGAACATAGTAAAAGCTTGCATATTATTTCTGCACGTTTCACAACCAACTAACAATTTACAGGCATTTTTCATCATGTTAGTAAAACTTATTTTATTGTATCCTAACACTGATATGGTAGCAGTAGAATTAATACGTAGCTATTTGCTATTTTTATAAACTAGGTAATTCTTTGAGAACGATTTAAAACTTATTATTCAGGAATATTAATAACATGTTATCAAACATAAATAAAAAAACACAATTGACAATATTACTAATATTGTCGGAAATATGTACTTCGTTTGAACAATAATGTACTTTGGCAACAGTGACAGAAGTTTCTTACATTATTGGCGTGCATGTTTATGTATTTCGACGTTTAAGGCCAACGACGAATTCCATGCATTCCAATGTGTCGGGATTTCGACTGTTAGCGCCAGTGACGGTTATGTGTAATGTAGGTTCGGGCAAGTGAAGTTTAGGGCCAAATACATCGAACCCAAGAAACATCTACAAACGAGCCAGTATGGCATTGGTAAGAGAAAGGATAGAAGCTACTAGACGTGATTTGGATATAAACGCTCGTAAGTTATTAAATATTCATTTAAAATTAGCTTTTATACTTAAACATCAAATATTTAGAACTCTCGATCACATTACCAATGCGCAAGCGGAAAGGATACATCAAGCAGTTACCATGAAACAACAGAAAAAGTTCGAAGGACTTCTGGACAACCAGAGGCTAATGAATCCGCCACAGGACACCGTAATAAATGTATCTTCCAAAATCCTTACTGAAGCAGAATAATCCGTCCTCTCTAAAGGCCAAAACTTCGCCATTACACCTAAGGACATAGCCATAGAAAGTCTTCTATGGCTTATGTGTCATAACCAAATCGTTCCTACCCCTGTGTTGATATTATTGGAGATATCTCTATTTCTAGAAATTAAGTTTCCATTGTTTAAAAAATACATTATTTATACACTGAACGAAAGAATCTTGAAAAAAGTTGATACTTTTGAAGACTTGGGAATGCTATTGAATTCCAAATTTACTTTTGCCAAATACATAGATAATATCATGAATAGGACAATAAAACTATTAGGCTTTATTTTAAGATGTCTTTGACCTTATATATATATATATATATATATATATATATATATTTATAATATATATATATATATTTACAATATATATTTACTTGTTTTATATTTTAATAAGTTGCACTTTGATTTTGTAATTTGTTAAGTCTAAAAATGTTAATGACTATTTTCTGTTCATATATATTTATTTATTTGAAAAAAAAAGCAAACATTGTTTTTTATAAAAACAGACAAAAATACACAAACAAAAAGGAATCATTTAAATTTTCCTCTACACTCTACAAGGGTTTCTATGAGAGATGAATTAGAATTTATTTATGGCACAAATATAATTGAAATTTTAATGTAACTTAAGTGCTTTTATTGTCTAAGAATTCTGTCTTATTGGCAAATCTGATTTAGATAAAGAATTAAGATGTTAAATGAATAGAAAGAGCAATGGTATGTGATTGTCTTGTATGACCAGTTTGGATGAAATAGGGAATATTCAGGATGTTACTGGAGTGGTCCCATAGCAAACATATTAAATATAGCGGAATGATGCCATATTTAACATGTTTTACATGTATACACGAGCGAGAAAGACAATCTATACCACGTTCACTATATTGCCAGGAAAAAAGTATGGATGTTAATATGGTGATTCTGGTAAAATTTCATATGCAATGGACTCAAGGCGTCTAAAATTTTAACCTAAGTTTAGGCTTTATAACTTGAAACTTTGTATAAAGAAAACTAACAAGGATGAAATAAAAATTACTAAATCAATATAATAAACAACAAGAAGTAAACAATAATATTTTATTCCCATATATGTAGATACTCATTATATAAATGTCTGTTTATGATTAAGTTATTAAGAATAAGTTTGAAGATCAAATTCAAATTTTCAATCTGGAATAAAATATTTTTTACTTTTTAGTGTTTTTTTTTGAAGTAGATATTGTGAAGTAACTCGCCAGAAGCGAATCCCATACCCTGTGTCTGTGAAGTCAAAGCCAAACTTATTCTTAATTACCTAATCACAAAAATATATTTATGTAATGAGTGTTTTGTTTTACTATCTCTATTCGTTTGGTGACTAAAATTTTCCAGATGGAATATAATATTATTTTCCAATTTTAGGTGTATTTTTTCAAGTCAGTTTTATTTTTTATACATCTTTTATTTCACCCTTTTGAGTTCGATTTATATGAGTTTTATTTTAAAAGTCATATTTAATAAATAACCATATAGAATATCTATGTAAATTCCTGATAAAATGGTGAACGTCATACTTTTTTACAATATGCTAGCTGTGGGACCACTCGGGCAATATCCGGAGTATTCTCTGAAAAGTTCATCCAAATTGTTGAAACCATCGCAGAGTAATCGTTGTACATACATACAAAAATGCATAGGGTGAAATTGATAACCTCCTTTTTTGAAGTCTGTTAAAAATTGCATTAATATTTGTGACACGGCCAGCTAAACAAAATAAAGGAAATGCCTGTAGATCCACCATTTTTTGTCCAATTGTAAATATTTAAAAATTGACATTCATAGAATTTAGAGTTTTATTCCAATATAAAAATGCATAGATGGCACAACTTCTGATATATTTATAACATGCCTAAGATAAAGCTAGAATATACTTCCACAAATAAGCATTTAGTTTGATCATTTTTTTGAAATTATATGGGATCATTATTTAAATATAATATGTAGTATTTTTTTTTCGTTTTCTTTTTAAAATTCAAATAGCATAAGTTCACCAGTACCTGATTATTTTTCTAAGTAGTGCCATATCTATTTCGTTCATTTCTTTTTTTTTTAATAAGTGTATTAATGTTTTTGAAAGTAATTAGAGATTTTCTCTATTTTTAGTATGCCCAAGGACGACCATTATGTAATAAGATCACCAACAAGATGGAAGCTCTAGAAAGTAAGAAAATGATATCTTGGACTGTGTCATTGGTTAAAATCTGGCCTTCTTACCAACTATACCGATTCAGTTATTGCCAGGGATGAGGCATGTGAAAACAACCCCTTTGTGAGTTGAGAAAACCGATTACATCATAAGAAGATAACATTTACTGTAATGTGTTTTATGAATAGACTTTTATTTCTTAAAACTTTTTATTGCTTTATTTCCTAGCTGTACTAGTACACTCAAATAATCTATGCTAATTTAATTTAAAATTTGGATGATTAATTGATGTAATTGAATAAATTAGTTTTCTTTACATTAAGAGTCAGTTTAAAATGATCCAAAAACCATTTAACCTTATTCATGTCCTTAATTAATAAATCCTACACTTCTTCCTGTGTATTACTGGGGAAAATCAAAATGGAGTCATCAGCATAGGCAACCACTTTACCCCCTTGTGCCAAGATTATACATGTTAAAAAGCACAGGACCCAGCACTGTACCTTATGGTACTCCAATTTTGATTTCTTTAGGCTGGCTCAAAGCTCCTCCTACTTTAACATAATTAGATACATTTCACATAGCTATGCACAATGTCCAGTAGCATAGCCTGAGAGATTGTGTCAAATGCCTCACAAAAATTAGAAACTTACACAGATGTATAACTTTTTCAAATATTTGTGACTAAATACACAAAATGATTTAAAATATATCATTTTTTAAAATATAGCTATTATTATTACATCCAGGGTTAGGCTTACTCCAGACTGGACTCAGAAAAAATTCATATAGTCTCTACATAAACTTAATTAAAGTTATCATAGGAAAAATACAGTTATCTGTAATTTAAAAACAAGACAATATATCTTGTTAATCTTTTCAGAATTTGAAAGCTTGCTTCTTTAGCTTTAAGAAGCCAGTTATTTTGATTACTTCTTCAATTCGTTAAAAATAGTTCGTTCACCCCTTAAATCTAGCTTCAAAAACCACCACCTAATTTAGTCAAAAAGAGGGGTAGCAGTAATTCATTTCTTATGAAATTTGTAGTCAGACTTAAATTATTCATATTGTAAAAAAGTGATGTGATTTGCAGCATTTTAATCAAAAACCAATGCAATCTAAGCTTCAAAAATAATCATTGGAAATTAAATATCAGTATTTTTTTTATTGTAAGGTTAAAAAAGTCACTAAATTATATGTAGCTTCATTACGCAATGCAAAAAAAAATTAAAGAAATATGGATCATTAAAACACCTGTTTTTGTATAATTAATAATTATGGTCTGTTCCATTTGGAGAAATTGAAGAAGCAAAACAATTGTTTTTTAGGATCAAGATCAAAACTTTGGATATTGTGATTGAAGTAACAGTTTTCCATCCTCAAACAGACCTTACCATCAAAATGTTTAGCTAACGTTTGAGAGTTAAGCTCTGCTGAGGAAGGAAGTATAACATTGGAGTGAAAAATGAAAAATGTATTCTCTTGATGTCACAGAGTCTAAGTGGACATTTGTTACTTTAAAGTTTTTATTGAAATTTACCTTCTTAAGTTCTTTCTCATTATATTTTCTTATGGGAAATTATATAAATAATTTCTCTAAATGAACTTTCGAACTAAAAAATCTTCTGTTGTTGACTCTGGTGTTATTTATTGAAAGCTTTTTACTGTACTTAAATTTGTAATAGTTAATGTAATTGTATGATTTTTATGCATTCGGGCACAAACAAATAAATCAGTAAATTTATGTGTTTTATTTAAAAAATTACAAAACTTATTCCTAGTTATTATATATTATATTTATTTTAGCACTTAATTTTTTCTTTTGGAGTTAAACTTATATTTTACTTCTAGTTTCAGTATCTGAGTTCTATTACCTGACTGTATTAAATATTTTAAGTTTCATTACTTAACTATTTTTCTATGTTTTGTACGTTATTATTTCTTTTGTAAAATTAAGTTTTCTTTTTATATAATAATATATTAAATAAATACAAACATTGTGAATTTGTAAACTAGCAAAATGCTAAATAAAGGATAATATAATATACTCAATATACCATGGTCTATAGCTGTATGTGCATTATTTTAAAATTATCATATTAAAACCGTGACAATTAAAATTGAAGATAGGTTGTATCAGAAATACTTTTACCAACAACAAAATATAATAACAATGACAGGCAAACAAATAGTATTTTTATCATCTAAAATTATCAATTATCATCTAATGATGTACAGGAATATTGATTATAAATTGAACCCTCATTTTTTTATGGGACACCCATGTTATTATATGTCTATTAAATAGGCATCTTTTTGCTATATTATATAAATATATTAGGTTTGATATCTTTACCTTTAAAGGCAATTGAGAAAAACCATGACATAAGAGGCAAGTTATTCATATCTGTGTTATGTTTTCTCTAACATCTCTGATAATAGATATATTGTCAATTTCCTGTGTTCAATGTGTCAAACCTAATATAATTATAATTAGCAAGAAAAGACCTATTTGATGGACATATACAGGGTGTACCATCAAAACAAAAAAAAATGTCATGCTTTTCCAAAAAAAACCCCAGTATACATAGAAAATAATAGATTAAAAATCTACAACTTCTGCATTTACCAATTTTTTCTACCCCTTTCAACAAAAAAGTTAAATGAAGGTTTAATTTATGATCAATCAAAATTCGTATGCAATCATAAAATGCTTACTTCCTTTTGAAGTATTCAAGATTTTTATGTAATTATATAATATGATTTGTTCTTAAATTCCAATGGGATTTGGTTATATATCCTTGGCACCATTTACTATGAGTTTATTTTAACAAATAATGACATTATGTCAAAGTCAGTTAAATAAGATATTGTTTAAACTAGATTTTTCTCAATCAAAAATTATTTTACTTAGTCCGACATTAAACAAAGCACTACAGGTATTATAAGGGATAATGCTTTTAGTCAATGTCTATCCCTCTTAAAACACTGTCTCAACCTTAAGTATTATTAGCCTTATGATACCTTAATGTACAGCTGATAACTATGATATGCCGGAATCTATATATAAAGCTATTACAGGACGCCTTTTTACTAGTTTGGAACTATTTATTTAGAAAACTTAACATTTACTTGAATAAAGATTCTAAAAGATATTAGGTTAATTAAAAGATCTAAATGATCTTTTAAAGTCTTTATGACAAATTCTTTTCCAGTAAGCATCTGAACATGTTGCTGTATAATAACCCACATCTCAGGATTTACAAATGGATTTTGCCCAGCTACCTCACGCAACAAGGCCATATCATCCTCATCCCTGAACCGCAATCTTTTTTTTACAGGCATTTACCCAATACACCACCGACTTCCACCATTTCTGAAAAAGCAATACCTACTGTAGGTATATTACCAAAACTACTTGCATGCATGCTGCCAAATCCAAAAGAAACTTGACTACTAAAATAAAGCCACCATTGCTGTCTATTGAGCCTATGCCAATAATATTCTTTGGAGAGAAATTAAAAATTATATTGCAAAAGCTGCAATCTTTTTCTACAAACACTCTACAAAACATGATAAAAAGAAGAATTTTTAAATTCACCAAAGGAATAAAGATTTTATGATTTAAATATATAATTATTTAAACTTACCAATTGAAATAATACTAAATTTATTTATCACAGGACACGAAAATTATTTATAAAGTTAAACACAAAAACGTGAAATCAAAAAAAACTAGGAAACTAAACAAAATTCAAATAAAAGCCAAGGCAAATGCAAAATAAACACATTTATTGTTTGTTGATGTTGCTTTTGAGCGCCAAAATGAAGTCCGTGGCCAAATTCATCTTAGGATTCTTAGGTTAGGGGTCACAAATTACAACGTTGTCAGATATTAATAAGAAAAAGGAATATAAACTGGTACACCGATTTGTTCATAACTGGGTTGTTATTAAAAGAAAAACTGTTGAATATTTCATGACTTTATACATATCAAATTGAATACTTTAATATGGTTTTGTCATTTATCACGGCAATCCACCCGGAATGTAACGCAGAGTTTTAGGAAATAAACTAACCAATACTAAAAACTACCAGTTGTGGCAACATAGCCTTTACCGAAATAACCATAAGCATAAAGTACTCCCTTCCTTATTTCGGCGTAAATAACGGAAGCGGTTATCGTTAATAAAGTTAAGAATCTGCCTTTTCAGTAGTGCGCATGCTCACAATAACCATAACGATAACGAACTGTTAAAATAAGGGGCTTAAAAACTCTCTAGTGTCACCCGTTGAAGCGACAATTAGAAGACTTCCAGCAGAAGGAGCTGACGTATGAAACAGCGAAGATTACCAAACATTCCTACCCGTCGTAAGTCGAATGTGTCACTTGAGGAAAAAACGGCGATAAAAACATTAAACAACTACAGACATTTTGGTCCTTCCAGTAGACAAAGGAAATGCCACTGTCATCATGGACAAAACAGATTATGTTGAAAAAATACAACTACTTTTGGATCATAACACCTACAGAGTAATTCAAGTAGACCCGACAAATTGAGAGACGGATAACAAACTTTATAAACGCATTCAACATACCAGCAGTGGAGAAGAAGATGTTAAGGCGAAGCAGCTCAAGGATCCTGCGGTTTTATGGACTACCTAAAATATACGAGGTTTATGTACCACTTCAATCTATCGTCTGTGCAATAGGATCTCCTCCTACAAAATCGGTAAATATCTTTCAAATATTCTTAACAGTTTTACAGGAAAACACATTCATATATTAGAGACTCTACTCAATTTGTAGAAAAACTAAAAGCATCCTAACTAGATCTCAAAGATAGCTTAGTCAGTTTCGATGTAGAATCGCTATATAAGAATGTGCCTATAAATGATTCAATTTCCATAATATCAGACTTATTTCACTATAATAATAGTGACAACTCACTTTTAGATCTGTTTGAAGCATGTCTCTTGTCTTATTTTTGAAGGAACTTTTTATAAACAAATCTCAAGAGCAGCCATGGGGTCTCCGCTGTCACCAGTGGTAGCCAATATCTTCATAGAAACTTTTTAAGAGGAAGCCTTAGAGTCGTCACCATTAAAGCCAAAATCATGGTTCGGATATGTAGACGACCCTTTTGTAATATGGCCGCATGGTCCAGAAAGCCTATCCGTGTTTCTTGATCATCTGAATCAACAACATGCTAATATAAAATTTACATTGGAAATTTAATCAGAAGGCACGATTCCCTTTCTAGATGTTCTTGTACAAAGGAAAGGGGATGGTTCCTTAGGACACTCTGTATATAGAAAACCATAACCCATACTAACAAATACCTAAATGCAAATTCCCTCGCATCATCTAGCACAAAAGCAATCAGCTTTAAGAGGGAATGGATATTGCACTGAGGATATTAGACGGGCAATTAGAAAATATAATAATCCTACTTCACGAAGTAATACTAATAAGGAATTACCGATAGGAAGTGTAGTTCTTCCATTTATACTCGGAACCACGGACAAGATTGCAAGGTTAATTAGCCGGTCCAAAATACGTAGAATCTTCAACACATACAAGAAAATTGGACAATGTTTGCGATTACCAAAAGACATTATTCCTTTCCAAACGGAAGGAGTATATGCAATTCCGTGTTCATGTGGTGATGTCTACATTAGAGAAACTGGACGATACATATCGACTAGGCTTAAGGATGTGTGAACGATATATCAGAAAGAAACAAATTGTACAATCTGCTGTATCTGAGCACCAACATTCCACTGGATATGTCATAAATGTAAAAGAAACCAAAGTTCTTGCATCGGTTTCGGGATTCTTTTAACGGAAAACGGGAGTTATGGTTCGGTGAACACAGTTCGATTATAAATAGCCGGCCTAGGTTTCTCCGAGCTCATTCAGTGTTCCGATCTCGTGAAGTAAATATCCCTGAAGATGTCTCGTGAAATCGAAGGCGAAACGTCAGAAAGTTATTCCATTTTGACATTTTAATCCCAAGAACCATGATTTCTTAATCCCCAAATATTGGAACGCCGCCCTCGGCAAATTGTCCTCACTGTATTTTTCATTCAAGTTCCTCCAAACTAATCGTCCATCTAAGCGATACAGCTTAATTTTTAATTCATCCACAAACATACTCGTTTTCCAGTCATTCAAGTTCCACTCAATGGCTCTCTTGCCTCAGCAGATTACTTTTCAATCGGCGTCTTGCACTAAAAAGAATGAAACACCGTAAAGGAATACCATGACAAAATCGCAAAAGAGGGAAAACATTAAAACGCTTTAGGTGTTCACTCTTACCTTAAATTTCTCTCGTAAAGCCGTCTTTTAATTTTGGTATTTAATTCTACTCGGCACCCTTAACAGATAACAGCAGCTGTTAAGCCTGTCTGATACATATACATTTGACAGTCACCTATCCCAGGATAGGTTACTGTCGATGTAGATACCCAAGAATTTTTTCTCCGGATATTGACCATTTAACTGCCTAGACCTAAACAAAACAAAAGCAGATTTCGGGGAGTTTAAAATTAGTTTGTATTACTCAACTCAGACTTTTGGTCCCCCAAAGCTGAAAGTGTCTCCACCATAGGAGAAAAGGTAAAGTAGATTGATGTCATCAGTATAGTTCACCACCGAGATAAGATCGTTGATATAACATATAAAAAGGAAAGGTTCAAAAACACTGCTCTGAGGAATACCCATGGTTAATAATCCATCTCCAGACATATACCGTCGCCTCCCCCTCTCAAGCACAATCATCTGGGCACGATTTCGCAAATAAGACTGTATGGCGTGATCCGAGGTGTCAAATGCTTTTGAGAGGTCCAAAAACGAGCCTAGAGCAACCTCACCCCTTTCAAAACATTCCACAATCTCAAATACTAATGGGCCTATAGTTTTCATAATGAGCAGGATCTCCCTTCTTAAAACGCTTAACGAACGCCAACGAAAGATTTTGAGGAAAAATACCATTAATAAAAGAATTGTTAATTATATAATATAAAGGAGTAGCCAGTTCTTCAGTACATTCCTTAAGAATATTAGAAGAAGTTTCATCCACACCGGCACTGTCATTATCACTTCCGAAGAAGTGACTGGAGTCAGAAACATAGATCTAGTATTAAATTTTATCTTGGAAATGAAAACATTTTTATTCAGATTCCTCACTAGATTGGGTGTTGCATTTATCATAAACTGGTTTAAACTGTTAGTAATAATCTGAGGATCACCTGGAACTCCTATGTCATTCATTCAAAAACCTTTCTAGTCATTCATTCAAAAACCTTTCTAGCCTCCTGAAGCAAGAGTTTGTGCCTCTGCCTAGCCTGCTGATAAGCCTATCCACTGCTGGCATCGTGCCTATTCAATGTTAGGAATATATCCAACCTGTTCTTACATTCAGTCACTTCTGGCAAATCGTACTGCAAGTTCTCCCTTGCATTAGCTCTAATGGGTTTTACAGGAAAACAACAATTAAAGATAGGAATCGGCGTATGCATAAAAGCATTCCACTGACCATTCACATCCACCTCATTCACACTATAAACCAGCTGCTGATCTTGCTCATCAAGAGCAACCTTTAACGAGTTACTTACCCTGTTTGTTAAAAATTCGACTATTTAGAATCCTTTTTAATTTTCTGAAAGCCAGCCGGTATTCACAATTTGAGATGAGTACGAGTCACAGTTTGTAAAAATGCTATCAATGCAAGATTTAGAGGTCCCTCTTATCCGTGTAAATTATCTAATAGATGGAACAAGATTTTCTCCGTGTAGATTCTTTAATAGATGGAACAAGATTAAAAGAACCCAAAAAAGAGATAAAAAAGCATTCGTGTTTCTGTCATCACGGATAACATCAATATTAAAAACACATTATCATTAAAACTAACAGTACCACCATCAGGATTCCATTAATTGATAGTTCAACTGCTGCACACTCACAGACTGAATCGGCTGAAAAGTTCAAGTTTGTTGTTGCACATAAATTGCAGTGCCACCATGTTGTTACTTAGATCTGCAGTAGTTTGATTCCAAGTCATAGGTCTGTAAGTTATAACATTTTAATTGTTTTTCATTCTTCCAATGCTCAGTTACTGCAAGGGGCACTCATTTCTGCTGATCAACTAAGGCCTGAAGTTGAAGAAGGCTGTTGCCGATGGACTGGATATTATGGTATAGAATACAGTATATAAACAGTAGTTAGTATATAACTAAACAGAGCTTAAAAAGGTTACAAATGTCAATTTTCAGGCGCAATTTTCTCAAAAACAGCTGAATTTAGGTATAGGAAACATAACACAAAAAGTGTTTAGAATGCGGGGCATTTCATTTAGAAAACGCGTGTTTCCATTGGTTTAAGATAAAAGCGGCAACACCGCAGAATTTAAAATATTTTAAAAAGACAGTTAATATTCATCTATGGCCAGAGCCAAATTCTCTAAATAATCTATTTAACATAATAAACATTTTTCCAAAAATAAGTTTTTCGTGATCTATGGATTGAAAAATGTCGAAAAACCTAAACTTATATTTTTCGAAAATATTTGCCATTGCAACAGTTCGCCTATATAACTCGTAGGTAGTTCAACATTGTTTTTATAGAATAAAAAAATCGGTAAATTTTCGTTTACCCGGAACTTCCCTCGTTATGAATCTTTCCTTTTGTTAGGAATAGAGAAGTGTTACCCAATTTAATTCGGTACATAGTCAATTAGTACCATATATATATTGTCTTCAAATATTTTTATTGGGCGTCATTTTGTTTCACAATTTTGGATTCCTATCAAAATTTTGAAAGTTTCTACCTATTCCACACTTAATTTTTGGGCATAACTGAAAATAACTGGAATAAGTAGTTTTTACAGTGATACAAATCGCCATTTTATCACACATTTATTTTTTCTGTAAAACATAAAGCCGACTGGATAAGAATTTTTACTTTGATATTTTCAGATATTTTGTTTATTTCGTTATTTATTTATTTCAACGATAACACCATTATACAATTAACACTTAAATATCAACATTAAAGATGGCATATTTATATCACACAACTTCTTAAGTAGTTATTCCTAAATGTGTCGACATTCACCGAAATATTGAAAAAGTTCAAATCAGGAAAACTATTAACTCTAGCAGCATTCAGCATGTTCTGGCAATGCAGAGTATTTAGACGCCATTTTGTTTCTCTATCTTGAATTCAGCAACATTTCGCATAAGTTGTCGCAATAATGATGTCACTACAAGCGTTTCGTAATGGCTGAAAATGTGTTTACTATACTTACTTATTATATATAATTAAAGACAAAAACAACCAGACCTCAGGTTAACACAACAGACGCAGTCAGCAGTAGCTCGAAGTGCGGATATCCAGCGCAGACTACTGCGTTTCACTACTTGACCTTGCGAATGGGTGCTGACTCATGTGCACCCTTAATACTATATCATATTAAAATATGTGCCAAAACTCTTGCAGTTTTTTGTCACGGGCTCTCCGGCTATAAAGTATTTATCACCGCATAGTACAGGCCTGATGTGAAAATTTCAAAATACCAGAAAACTGGGGTTAAAAACGGACATAAGGGCGATTAGGAGCTGTCCTAACATTAAAAGAATCTGCTCAAGGAAAGCTAATTAAATACTATTTCTCAAAATGACAAGAAGAGAAACCACTAAAAATGTCATTTATCTAAAAAAGCCACTGTTCATAAAAGCTATACGAAATTTTGACAACAGTGAACTATCCTTATATTTAATTTTAAGGCCCACTATTTTTAAATGCCAATTTTTGGCCAGAGGGTATACATATTAATACATTTTTAAACTTCAGAAGATTAGTGTCCGACAAAGGACGAGTGCAGCTGGACCTTCCAGCGTAAATATTCAAACCATATACTGTATTCTATACCATAATATCCAGTCCATCGGCAACAGCCTTCATCAACTTCAGGTCTTAGTTGATCAGCAGAAATGAGTGCCCCTTGCAGTAACTAGTACTGGAAGAATGAAAAACAATTAAAATGTTATAACCTTACAGACCTAGAGACTGTTTTTGAGAAAATTGCGCCTGAAAATTGACATTTGTAACCTTTTGAAGCTCTGTATTTCCTAAACAGAGCTTAAAGAGGTCAGAAATGTTGATTTTCAAGGTCGGAAAAAATTATAAAACTTTCAAATTTAAACTTTGTCTCAAAAATCAATAGTTTTTGAAATATATTTAGACGTTTTTCACAAATCACCCTGTGTATATATTTTGATAGGCAACCCTACAGAAACGTATTCCTCTATTAACAATTATCTCTAAAAATTACATTTTGATTTAATAACAAATGGGCGTAGAAATCATACAGTCGTATCTCTTACTATAAGCTAAAAATTGTTGAAAGCATAGATTACAATGAACTAGTTTGATTGATTTAGTTAAAGTAAAAGAAGAAACGGTTCTTTTTTAAATAATAATTTGGATATGGATACCGAAAATGTGTTTGAAGTGTCTGACTTTCCTCCCTCAAGGAAACATCTAAAAATTAATACAACTCTTAATAATTATTGCGGAGAGGGCCTCTAGTTATATAGCGCCTAGGGCTTCGGCCCTGGTGATAAGTATATATTTATATCACCGAATGAATATTATGGACTATGGATTCAATATTCAACTCAAACAAGCGTGTTGAAAAAAATGTGGAATAGCACAATTTTTTTTTGTCGTGACCGGTGACTGCTAGAATATGCCAGGCCTAAAACAGGGAGGTTTGTTATACGATCGACTCAAGTAAAGAAAAATGCTTGATGTTATAAAAACAATTTATTATTTAAGAAAGGAATGGTAATTTACATGATCCTCAAAAACCTTACCTCTAAATCTTGCCAACTAATCTTAGCTTTGGCCATAGCACACGGTACTTCTGACTTTTTTCAGACTCTTCTTTCCCTAGGTTGATTAGATCTTATTACGAATTCTAAACCTTCAACTGACTATCTTTCAACCTTGAACCTTGTAAAGTCTTATTTATCTTTTTGCATATATATTTTCCTATAAACCGGGTAGACCTAGGCGGATTGCCACAACCACTTGAAAATGAAAAATAAATTGTTTTAAAAACGTTTAGTTGGATTAAAAAACGCTGAGATTGCCGATTGTCTTTTAACTTCTTGTATAGAAAAAAGCTTTTATTATACAGAATAGCTCTAGGGAGATGAAACAACCCCCCAATCCGTTTCAGTTTTGCACAAAAAATGTCTTAAATGGATTATTAGATCTAGATATTTTTAAGGGGTATAGAATTAAATATAATCATATCTCTTAAGAACTCGCAAAACGATTTCTGCAACCAAGTTGAAAATTCAAATTGAGATAGCTGTATCTTGACATGAAAAAATTGTAGAGGCCATTGGCGTAGGAACTTGTTTTCTTTTGGGTATATATTTTGAAAAACCATTGGAGCAGATAATTAGAATTTTTAAGGAGGTGAATCGTGAAAAACGTAACCTAAACGAAGAAATGTTGTTCTGCAAGTGGACTTAGCAGAAAACTACTCTTGTATAAGTCAAGACGAGATTCAAAGTGCACACTGGAGTCACGGACAGGTCATTTTTACTGCTGTTGCCTGGACTAATACTATATATCATTATTTTGCTATTATCAGTGATGAACTCTCTCGTGATAAGTTTGCAGTGTGGATTTTCTTAAACGAAATAATTCAGGGGTTGGGAAATACTTATACGGATTTAAAAAATATATCATTTTTTTCCGATGATTGTGCAGCGGAATTTAAAAATTTTAAAAGTAGCTTGGTAAATTGTAGGAAGAAATAGTTTTGGTAAATGATTTCAAAGATTTTTTTAATGCACTAAAAGATAAGAATCAATATAAATAATATATACGTATCCAGCCAAAATATTCAGTAGAATAAAGTCATCTTTACCAGTCGATGGTTATTTTAGGCCGACTGCAGACAAAATGTTAGACATTGGTCAGACTCGTCGACATACTTTACGAAAAATATCTATCATTAAACATTAATTAGAAAGTATTTTGTAAAAATGCAAACATCGTTATTTAATTTATAGTGTGGTTTAAACAATTATAAATTAAACAAAAATAAATTATTTAAAAATATTACAATTTTCTGCCCCGTCGGCAAAGTAAAAAGACATTTTAACAAATGTTTATTTCAAAGGAAATTACTGCGATTTACTGGTATCCTCCTAAGACACCAAAAACCTAATAACAGAAGAATATATTTAACAATTTTAACTACAATTTTTTTATAAAATTTTGTGATTTGTCCCGTTCGCATGCTTGAGATGGCCGAAATGAAGTATAAGGATAAACCGATACGAATTCATCATGATGAGTCAAAACAGTGGTCTTAAAAAAGACAGTGTGAAAAGTACCTATTTATTCAATTTATTTCAAATTATACTCAAAAATCAAGGGTGGCATAGTAGAGACTGTGTGGTACGAATCCAATATTGTGGAACAAAATAACGTCCAATAAAAATGTTTGAAAAAACAAATATATGTTAATAAATAACTATGTGCGGAACTAAATTGGGTCACATTTCACTATTCCTAATAAAAGGAAAGATTCGTAATGAGGGAAGTTCCGGTTAAAGTAAATTTACCGGTTGTTTTACATTTTGTGAAGCCGCAATTTTGTTCCGCCATATTGGATTTTTATCAAAATGTAACCATTGCCCTTTACGGCCCTTGATTTTTGAAGTCAATCGGATAAGTAGTTTTTGAGCTATGCTGCGTATAGACGAACAATCAGACCGACCGAGTAACTGAGAGTAACGGAAGTGGGAGAAATGGGGTTCAGGACCCGAAAATTCAAATATCTCAGAGAATGTTTTTCCCACGATTACTATACTTCCCTCCTACAACGGATTAAAAATGGAGAAGTCCTCCAAGTTATGCTACAATAAAACGACTAACAATAATTAATTAATTGTATACTTTAGAGATTCAATGTACATTGTATATTTCTCAGTATAATTCAATGTTTTAATACAAAGTTTATGTTGGTGCTCTATAATCAACTCTTTCCTTCTACAAATCTTATATAATATTTGTTTTGGGACAAATGTTCTTCTACCCTCGCTACATAGAGATTACAATTATTTTTTATTTAAACTACCCAAAAATAGGACTTGGAAGCATATTTGGTGTTCTTGGAGCCATCGTAACACAAAGGCAATTATATATATTAAAATTCAATATATAATCTACATACTACTGATTCGTTGTAAAGCTACCATCTTTTCTTAAAGAAACTGATAAAGTTTATTGTTCCGGTTAAAAGTTTTTTTTTAGAAACTCATTGTTTAAGCAAGTGTCAGTCAGGATCAAGATTTAATCACAGTTCTTCAAATGAAAAAATATTTCTCCGGGAAATAAGTTAATTATGTAGAAAGCTGTTGGAGGGTAATGTTAAAAATAACAGGTTACTAGATTTGATACATTTATCTAAAAAGATACCTGAGAAAAACCGTGTCATAAGAAGCAATGTATTCTAATTAACTCCACTGTGAAATAGATCGTTCTCTGTCTCTAAAGGTAAAGATATCAATTCTGGTATATTTATAATTAACAAGAAGATGCCCATGCGATGGACATATAACAGGGTGTTCCATAAAAAAAATGTATGTTGTGTCTGCTTCACATTTTTGAGACATCCTGCGTACATAAATAATTTTTTTATAAACTACGTAATAAATCCTACAATTTTTATATTTAACAATTTTCTATATCTCTTAAAATTAAACCAATATTTGAGGTTGCGAATTATGAGGAAAGACCCCGTACTTAGGTTTCAATTATCAATTATACTTTGAATAATCATGCGGACTAACACTGTGGCTTTAAAAATGGAATATGCCAGTGGCGTATTTAGTCACTGCCTCTGGGGGGGGGGGGGGTTGATAAGATAAAAATTTTGAACAAAAAAAGTCTTCAATATTGTTTTTACCTAATTTAGCGTAAATAATGTAAACTACCAAAAAAAGGCATTACTTTGTATGAGATGGGGGGGGGGGGCTATCCAACAATCCCAAAAAATGGTCCTTACAATATACGATTTATATCATTTTAGCTTAAATAAATGTGGCTCTCGGGGGACGGGGGTAACCCCCCCCCTTATATGTATATATACTGGAATAAGGCGCACAAATATGCAGAAATTTGTAAAAGACACTTGGGCTGACATTATCAAAACAAGAATATGAGCTGTAAATAGACAAAAAGATCTTAAAATGTTTCAAATGCTTGTTCAAATTTTATTATTTATTATAATTATAGAGTGTGACTGACAAACCACATTCAAAAAGTATTACCAGTATCTATCTGTATCTGAACCATGCAATAAATATTACTCAATGTGATATTAATCCAAGATCCTAATATCCATCATCTCTTTACACACTGTAGTACAGTATGTAAAGGTAAAAAATTATAGTTAGTCTGAAAAACAATATTATTTTTTTCAATAAAAAATAATACCTAACCTAACCAATTTTTGACACAAATGAGTTTCAATCGTTATTTTTTTTATTTGCTTCTGGATGTGGTTTCCAAAAAAGGCTGTACCCTTGGAAAGATGACATAGGGCTTGGAAGTAAAAAAAGAACTTCTTGTACTAACAGCTGCAAAAAAAAAAAATGGAGTACCTGAAACTACGCTTTTCACAGAAAAGTCACTACACTCTCCTGGTCCTTCTGGGAAAGAAATTATTTTAGTAAACTGGATTCTGAATCAAAAACGGAGAAAACATTTTCAAAACGAAAATAAAACGCGCGATACGTGGTATAGATTAGTTTTTTTAAAAGCATCTTGAAATAACACCAGATAAAGTGTAATTCAACCAAATAGCTCAGTTGGGGATGAGCAGTTTTGGAGAACATTTTATGACAAACTATAATTATTTTTGCTTGGTCTATTTACATCTAACATATTGCCCACTTATTCCAGTACACTCTTTACATACGCAGTACAAAGTTTTTAATAATAAAAAGGTTGAACTGGTGCATGAAATCCATAAAAAATTAAAAAAAATTTCAATGAAAAATATGATTATGCTATAAGCAAACAAGGAATGCATTTCAAAGTTAGCCCTAGACATTTTAGTAGTAATAGCAGAGACTGTTTTCATTCTTAAAGTTTCTTAAATATAGTTATGTACTTTCGCAAACATTTTATGTTGTCTTTTTTTACAAGGGGGGTTTTTAATACATTTTTAGGTCTACCTTTTTTATAAGATAATAAAATAACGCAGAAAAAATTATTTTTTACAATACTCCAATGAAATTTTGAGAGACAGTAAACCGTTTTAAACAAAAATTCTTTTAAAAATCATTTGAAAAAAAAACTTAAAAATTCTGGACTATTAGGAAATCTTGCACATACATAAAAAAACTCTTTTGGGTTATTATGTACATATGACTATCAACTTTTAATAGAAATAAATAAACAGTATGTGTCATTAAAGAATGCCATAGTATGACTCATAAAAGTGAATGTCTGAAAATTCAAAGGCTGTAGAAGATAGCAATAAGGCAAGAATACACATGCAAGTACCTATGCACTAGTGACCAGCATGTGCGTGGTATTTTAAAGAGCATGCTAGAAGATGCATGGAAATCTATTAATTTCATTGGGATTGCTTTCAAAGTACGCTAGCTACCCTCAACAAAGCATGGTTTTTACTGGCATGTGTATTCTGGACTTGGCTTGGCAGTGTCACTTACTGCTGTCAGCAACATAACAATGAAGGGTAAGAAAACAGTAATAATATAGTAGCAATAAATTTGTATACCATAAAAATTCTGCTGGACACTGCACTGTAGGAAAGTGTCCTGCAACACAAAAACAGGATACCTGAAAACACAACTCCTCCCCTAATGCAAGGCTGCTCTCTAGTAAAATTCTCTGACAACCAGTAAAAATATTAAATACCTTTTGAATAACATGAACAAATTAAGAGATGGTACCTTTACAATTAGTGATTATATACTTAAATAAGCAACAGAAGAAATGATAAAAACATTTCAATTATCTATTTTTTAATGCTGAACACTTTATGGGCCTAGTAATGTCTAAATAATGGGACATATTTTTAGACCATCTGTGCATTTTGTACATAATATTGCCTTAACAAGAAAGATATAACAGAAGATATTATACACTTAAAATCTGCTAAAAAGTAGATTAATATTTATCACCTCTTACACAATTTGCATAAATTTATATAAACCAATAATACAACAAAAAATCTGAAAGTTACAAAATGTGAAAAGTAATAAACACATGGGATGGGTCTTAAATTCAAAAATAATTTATAAAACCAAGTTGGTTTTCTTCTGTAGAAGGTATATATCATACCTATGTACCAATGGCTATGAAAATTTCTTTGCCGTTCACATTGGGCCAAATGAATAAAGTTGTAGCAAGTGCTTTTGCTTAGGTTTTTTGAGAAAGATTTATGTACAACCCAAATATCAGAAAGAGATGGCATTATAGTAAAAGCATTTGCTACCTTTTATTCATCTGGGCCATTATATGATTAGGGTGGATTGAAAAAAGTGAATTTTTGATTTGCTCAACAGGGTTAGTTTTAAAAGTTGTGGTTTACCTACCCTATTATTCCTGTCAAAATTAAGGTTTGTGGGGTTAAATATTGACTCTGCGTAAAGATCTTAAAGTCTGCAAATTAAGGCAGACTTTTTTTGCCCAATCGCTTTTTCTTTGTAATGGTATAGAATATCATTTCTTTGTTTCACATTATTTTAAAATTATCAGCAGAAATATAAACAAGCATAAATGGGTAATCAGTCACATTGCAGTTATGCTAAGCAATCAAATCATATAATCCAAAGTAACAAAATTGATCCAAGGAATCTAAAAGTTTTGAGTACCTTCAGAATATCGTAATCTTGTAGCAATTATACACCTTACAGCAAAGCCCGTGGAAATGAAGCTGACCAGTCGTTAACATTCCAATTAAAAGGTTCTCAGCACGGGCCCCAAAATCAATTTTCTCATGATTTTACAAGGACTTGTCGGGCTTACAGGTACTGACTTGTGTTATGAGGTTGTTTGTATGAGCAATCCGTAAATTGCAGATAATGTAAGAACACCTTGAACTTGAAAGATGCATGAAATAAGTAACCTCAATATCTGGAGAAGCCTGGGATCCCCTTTCTAGAAATGGCATTATTAGTGCTAGACTTTTGGGTAAAATTTAATTCTGAAATTAAAAAAAAAATCACTACAAGTGGTAGCAGAATGAAGTGTGGCTGGTTGAACGGGGCATAGGTGGGCTCGACATACAGTTACTTCCACATAGCAGTCCCTGATTAGTTGATATTCAAAACAATTAGCGAAGAACTGCATAGAATTGACAACCTCATAACAAAAAGTTAATTTTTTAATGTTTAATCAAACATTGATTAAACATGTAATATATGTTGAATTTAATTCAAATATAACTTTTTAAGAGATACTCTTAATCATTACAAAAAAAATGTGACTCTTGGACTTTTATAAATTTTTCCCTCAATAAGCAAATATGAAGATGATAGGGCAGGTAAATAACAAGTAAAGTACCCTTAGTCTGCGAGATTCAAATAGAGTTGGTAGTGATATAATATTGCCAAAGGGTTAAGAATTGTTGTACCAAAAACTTAAAAATGAAAACATTTCAGCTTAATGTCGATCAATGTAACTTTGGAGAACTTTTTGAAATGGCTTTGTTTGTGACATCTACTTATACATTTGTTTATGTAAATGCCTCAAGTCCTAATCCTAAATTTACCATCAATAATTTTGAGGTAACCTTTCCTTTATGACCTTTATTTAATATTGTTGCATTTGGCCATAAAAACAAAGTGATTTTAATATTATTCTTTCGTTACTGGCTTTCAAAAATAATTACCTAAAAATCAATTTAATAAATTTTCAAAAGTGTACCCTTATGGACTGAAATGTGTTTTTACTTGTTTACAATATCTCTTCAACTAAATGAGATTCTTTTGTCAGCTTTTAAAACTATAGTAACCATACCTGAAACCATTTTGCGTAAGGTTTTGGGCAAAATTAATCTCAAAACAATTATTTTTATCGAGAGTTGAACACACATTGAGGTTTTAAGCTAGGATCATTTAGGTCTGTTTTAGTGTTAGCTGAGTTTTGCTATGTATTTGAAATTCTAACCTTAAAAGTTTTTTGTAAATTTAAAATTAAAGTTATTTTAAACAAATTTTGTTGATGTAGATGCCATTAGAAAGTCATTTAAAACCTCATATTCTTTAGTTCTCCAAAAATGCATTTATCAGTATCAAACCCACATGTTTTTATTGTTTTATTACAGGTTGACTATTTCATACAAATATTCTCAGCTCTTCAATAACATTATAATGAATAGTTGGGGTAGAAATCCTAAAATTGACAAGTATTATTAAAAAATTCCATATTTAATTACACATAAGAAATGACAGCTGAAATTTAAGAAAATAATAAAAATACTCATATATATATATCCAGATTTAGCATCTGAGCAAAATAATAAAAATAAACAATTTTTTTCAAATAAACTTTATTTGAATCTCATAAACTAAGGATACTTTATACCAAAGAACTCTTTTTCATAATTTAGAGACTGATCAGGACCCTACTACTAAAATTTGACTTATGGAAATTAAGTTCTAGGTCATGCACCAACTTTTACGAAAACTATTTTTTTTTATAAACTACAATTAAATGCTTGCCACTTTTTTTGAAACCTTCAAATATAGACACAACTTCATTGTAATAAACACATGGGAAACTACAAATAAATGCTTGCCACTTTTTTTGAAACCTTCAAATATAGACACAACTTCATTTAGAAAACCAAATATATATTTCAAAAACTGAGTAAATTTCTATTAAGCATATAAGGCATTTGACTGTCCCTATTTTTGGTCAGTTTTTAATATTCCTAAAAAAATAAATTACTAAACTGTCATCTATAAATAAATTAAAGGCAGCCTAAGAGGGACATTTATATTGTCTATATAAAACACATACATCACATTTTTTCTCTATTTTAAATTCTATGTACATTAAATAAAGGCCCTATTGATGTGGATAAAAAATAAATGTAAATAAGGCAATTCTCAATGCATTTTCTTAATCAGTAATTTTGAATGGACTAAAATGCACTAGATTTTTTTGTTTAATATAAGCAATTTGAAAAAATCAGTCACCTACAGAAAAAGTCTCACATTTATTTAGCCATGGATGCTTTAAACAATCTGCTGCGGTAGCCCTCTTGTCTGGATCAAAGTCTAACATTGGTTTCAAGAAAGCTGCAAACTCCTCAGCATCTTTACGAGACCAATCATATTTTTCAGTCAAAACATCTTCTAGACCCCAAGGTTTCAGTCCAGTAATATGGCGAAGCTCATTTTTCTTGTTGAAAAACAACTTAGAATTTGTTCCACTTTGGGCAATCCTTTTGGGAATGTTACCTAACAGCTCAATAATGTGAGCTAAATGATCTTCATCTCTGCAATAATCTTCTCCAGAATGTGGTTCAAATAGGTAATCCCCAGTAGCTAATTCAAAAGCCATGCACGCTGTACTCCAAATATCGGCTGATGTGTTATAACCAGCTCCGAGTAAAACTTCCAATGACCTATACTGTCTTGTTTGTATGTCTTCAGTAAAATGTTTGTCAACCCAACAAGCATTGCCAAGATCTGCAATCTTTACCTCAAACTCACATTCAACAAAGGCTGGATCAAGTTCCATTTTGCTCTCGCTTTTAGATGTTAATGAAGGAGAATCATCTTCAGACATTATAACTATAGGTTCAGCAATATTTGGTTCTTCAGATGGAATGTTCTCACCTCCACCCAGCTCATCTATACCATTAGCAAGTTTATCAGATATTTCAGGAGCTTCTTCTGGACTAGAGTTATTTGTACCATTGCAATCTATGTCCCCATTAATATCACCATTTTCCTTAACTTTCTTTTTTTCTTCAATTTCAATTATTTGTTCCATTTGCCTTTTAAGCAATTCATTCTGTCTTTTTGCTTTTTTCTTCAATTTCTTTTTTTTATTTTTGCTCATTTTTTGAGGCTGCATTTCTTGCGGTGGGGCAGTACTTATAAGTGAAGTAGGTAATTTTATTCCTAACTGATGCATTTCTGCTGCCTCACAAGCAAGTCTTCTAATGTATTCTTCTGACACGGACACTAGAACATTTTCTGGTTTAATGTCAGTATGAATTATTTTACATTTGGTGTGCAAATAGTCCAATCCTTCTAAAACTTGTCTCATAATAGTACGCACATTAGCAAGTGGAATTCCGTGATAGTTTGACTTGATAATTAATTTCAATAAATGATGTCCTAGTACTTCAAATACCATACAAACGTGAACACCATTAACTCCACTAATTTTAAAGTCATTTAGCAGTTGAACGGTCTTATTTCTTTTGGGATCTGAAGGATCGGAATCCCTGACAGCCTTCAGGATCTTAATTTCATCTAATGCTGTTTCTGTGAAATGTTCAGCCGACTTTACTATTTTTAAAGCTACAAAGCGTTTATCCTCCAGATCCCAACATAGCCAAACAGTGGAAAAATGACCCCAACCTAATTTCCGCGTAACATGGTACCTTCCAAGAAAGAGGTCGCCAATTTTGACAGGGTGGTATCCTCCCTTACGATAATCTGTGCTGTCCTCTTGTTCTTCTTCCTCGCTTGTGTACGGAGTATCGGGATCCTCAATGGTCTCGTTACTTGAGCTATGAGAAGGTTCATTTTTTGAATGGATTCGATTTTCGCCGTGACCGTTCATTTCGTTCTTGCCTTTCTTTTTCCCAGGCTTGTGCCGTTTTTTCTTAGCCTGTATAGCCAGGACACGTCTATTAACGTCTAATTTAGCGCTCATTTGTATAACGTTTTAAAACAATCACCACCGAAAAACAAGAAAAACGTCAAATATCCGACATTTCATGAAAAAAACACTTTTGTTTGATTATGGCTGCCCAACGAGAGCTCTTCGCGTTAAAATGATTCCCAGAGGGCGCTACTGAGGATAAATTTTTGTATAATGTTGGCAACTTTGATTTTTTTTTCAACCGTTTTTAGTCCCCTGATTCCGAATTCCTTGTTCCATTAGAAAATACGTCATACGTTTACTTCAAACCTTATTTTTTGTTTTGTGTATTTTATGATGTTTTTCTGGGATACTCTCTTGAAGTGTAGGTTCGGTTATTTACTTCAACCGTCAAAGTTGTGTAAAACAATTTTTACCACAATCAACGTGTATCTCCTTTTTCACGTTCCGTTTAAGTTGCAATTAAGTTAAACGTTTACAATTGTGTTTCAGGCGTTAGATAACATCATACCGATTTTAAAATTACTTCTCCCCAACAAAGAGTTTTCTATTAAGCATGCAGTTAAGTGCACCTCTCCTATCTTAACGACATTTGGAACACTAGTGGATTTGGGATTCTGATTACGCTTCCGAAGTCACATTTGTCGGCAAAGTTCACAATCTTATACACACAGTTTCCCACTTTCTTTTCCCTTCCTTCAGTAATTTCAATAGGAAAACGATTAAATACACAATGAAAATATCGAAATAATATATATTTTGTAATTTATAACGATATTTTACTCGGAAACTACATCAATAAAATTAAATTTCCCAATAGCGGTCTCTAATAGGGAATTATTCTTAGTTTTGGGTTTTCATTCGAAAAGAAAAGGCAGAAATATTCAGAATTAAAACTCCACAAAATGTTATCAGTTTTTTTATCAGTTTATTATAGATATTTGCTACTAGTATTACTAGGTGGATCGGTACCGGGTTAGCACCAGAATAAGCGCCTGTGAGCGGTTGGCTCATTGTTAAAGGTATAATACAAGAATTTTAGTAACAAACAAGGCTTTAAGTTTGATGCCGTCGAGCTCCGGCTCCGGGTTTGGCCAGTACTTTTTGATAATGTAATACGTTTTTATCTTGCTCAAATATTAAATAATCGCTTTGCAACCGGATCAAAATATAAACAAATGAGCAAAACAATAAATATTTATGAAATATGATAACTATTAGCTTGATATGATCGTAAACAATTTTTAAATAACTTTATATTATAATTATCAAAATTTTATTATGCAGTATTGTGAATCGTTTTCTAACAAATTTTGCATTTTTACTGACATTTCTGTTTTAATTAGTTATGAAGTTAGGATTGCCATCCGCCCCAGTTTAGCAAGGATTATAACGAAATGAGGTCTAATGTCGAGGCTAAAACTAATTCATCCGGGACGCACATTTTTTATACTTAAACATTCTCATGGGTGTCGCGTTTTTGTTTCACAATCGTTGTTTTATTATAGATACACTTTTTATATAAATACCAATTTTTACATCATTCCAAAAAAAAAACGAACCTAACCCGGGCTAACCTAAACGCAAAGCGCTTTTTAAAACGTGCGGATGTTTAACAATAAAAAATTTGTATCCGGGACACCGGTATTATATGTAATCGCATGTTATATCGAATTACCCAAATCAAAAAGGCATGTAGTCCTTTAACTTCAGTCATTCATATCTTTTTAAATTTTTTTAGTTCTCAGATGGTAATTGGTGCTTTGTTGTCGCAGGAAAGCTGGAAGGTGTCCGAAGGTGGGTTTTTTTTTTAGTCTAGATAGGTTTGTCGTACGCTTTAAGGTGAGGACCTATGTTTTTAATCATCAGGTAATAGTTATTTTTTGTTATTTCTTAGGTATCCCGTACTAGTATTGTTAATAGGTGGCAACCCTGTATTGACTGGATGTTTTTTTATTTCATGTAATTATAAATAACATAACTTTTAACTTTAAAATGTTTTTTACAGGTAGATGTTTTCTACGGATTTTATTGTTTTCACGGCGTTAAACACAGTCAAAAACGTAGAAAAAATGTTAACATGTTACATGTCGGAAACTAAAATAGCAGTAGATACCCAACCTACCGGTGCTAACCCGGTAACGATCCGCACCAGGCCTTGAATCTGCCCCGTCTTCCACCAAAAACAAACTTTAGAATGCGCGAGAATTGCAAATCTGATTTAAGTTGTTTTAAGGTATGATTTTACGGCTTTAACTTCACAGTTTAGGTTATGTTAAAAAGTCTTTATTTTAATATTCTCGGAATTTTGTTTGTTGCAGCAAACCTAGCCAATCTTAAACTAACCTAATCCGTATTTTTATTAATTATAAGTTTTGTTAAACAAAAACTTTAACTACCGTTTAAACGGGAATTCGAACACATATACAACGCTTCCAAAACTGAGTATTCTATCACCGAGCCGGGAGGCGTATGATGAACCTTTAATAAAACTTGTTGTTACTCCGCGGAAATAAACGATGAATCAATAGGAAGCACATTGAACAATCTGTATTGTGATTGGTGAAAGCAAACGAGCCCTATATAAGGTTTTGTATGCCTGTCTACGCGGTACATCGCTCCAGTGGCCGATCGTCTGCTAACCTGGTACCAATCCACCTACTTAACAAAATTTTATCATAAACTGTGCTAAAAACGGTTGATTTGATAAAACTTGTAGGAATTTAAAATTGAATTAAAAAGAAGAAACATTCCCTATTAAATATTGGGGTTTGAGCAATTGAGATATGATTTTATTTAAGTGATTTTTGAGCGAAATAACGTTATAAACGAAAACATTTGTATTATTTCCATATTTTATTTGAGAATTCAATTTACTACAAAATTGCTAACTGAGGGGGAAAAAAGGTCAAAATATGTTATTTATTTATTTTATTTTTATTTAATTGACATACACTGTTCTACAGGTAAAAATACACCCAATTACAGAACAGGAAAAAAGCGCCCAATTATCTAAGTAAAACTTAATTTTACAATACGCTTTTCTATAGGTACAAATACACCCAGTTACACAACAGGAAAAAAACGTCCAATTATCTAAGTAAAACTTAATTATATGATACAGTAAAAATGACAAGGTCAAATAGTATTCCTAAAAAATCTCTTGTAATATCCCACACTACACTGAAAGATATCCACCTCTTATTATATGCATTGCACGTAGTATATAAAGGTGAGTTTTTAAAAATGTTTGTACGGGGAATACTAAAATAGAACGAGTCAGTGCATCTGGACGCCAAACGCGGTATATTAGAATTTAGTCTGTGCAATAAATCTGGACACTGTATATCATTTCAAATAAACTTGCATATATATATATATATATATATATATATATATATATATATATATATACATATATATATATATATATATATATATATATATATATATATATATATATATATATATATATATATATATATATATATATATATATATATATATATATATATATATATATATATATATATATATATATATATATATATATATATATATATATAAATATTTTTCGTAAAACATAATAATGAAAATAAATGCAATGTCGTGTTTAAAAAACTAAAATATAAGAGATTGTTAAAATACGTATAGTGTGCGTTGTAAACCAAACCGTTAATCATTAAGAAAAACTTTTAGAGTAATGTATTATAAGGCTGTTAGAGATTTAACTCTAAAGAATAATTGATGTTAAATTAATACGTTGTTTCTATTTCTTTTTATCACTCAAAACAACAAAAAAGTATATTTGGTTTCTAGATTTGTACCATTATGCAAGGTAAATTGAAAATCGGTTGACTGTCAATTATTTTCAACCGTATTACAATTAACTTACTATCAACTAAATAAGTTGTTTCTATTTCTATTTACCAAAATAGAACGGAAAACTGGTTAACTGTCAATTATTTAAATATATATATATATATATATATATATATATATATATATATATATATATATATATATATATATATATATATATATATATATATATATATATATATATATATATATATATATATATATATATATATATATATATATATATATATATATATATATATATATATATATATATATATATATATATATATATATATATATATATATATATATATATATATATATATATATATATATATATATATATATATATATATATATATATATATATATATATATATATATATATATATATATATATATAGTATATATATATATATATATATATATATATATATATATATATATATATATATATATATATATATATATAAAAATATATATATATATATATATATATATATATATATATTATATATCTATATATATATATATATAAAGTATATATATATATAAATATATATATATAAATATATATTTGTATATATAATAATTCCATATATTCGTATTCAACTTTTTATATATATATTGTCAAATAAAAGGAGGGGGGATAAATTATTATAAAAAATTAAATAACTTTTATATAACCGGTTTTAACAATTTTTTTTTTGTATTAAAGAGATTATGTGTAAGTTTCTTCGAGAATATTATATATTTACATTTTATTTTGTTATATTCTATATATATAAATACAATATATTTTTATCTATATATATATATAAAAAAAACATATAAAAATACATAAACTATAAAACCGCTATTGATATCTTTATTCGTGTCTAGTTATTTTCAAAAAACTTCATTTTTTAACAAAATGTGATGTCACTCACTTTAAATTTGCCTATATATTTTATATATATATATATATATATAAGCCTTGGAATGGACTACGACGAGCATTAAAAAGTATTCTTTGTTTCATTTTGGTAAAAGAACCATCAAAGAAAACGTGAAAAAAATTGTTTTCTAAATCAATTACCTATTTATTAAAATCTAAGTATATATATATATATATAGGCCATGACCTGTAAACAAAAGCAATAAGGGCGGCCATTACTATTTTTGAGAGATAAACATATCAGTTTGAATTGTTATTGTTTAAAATATGTATTCTAATGTAAAGGCGTATGATATGTTAACTATTTTCTTTCAAAATTTTGAAAACGCATTAACTGCTTCGCGCTAATACGCTCTGCGTTATCCTGATCGGCGTCATTATTCCTGGAAAGTCTTTAGGCGTTTAGCAAGACGGTTAAAGGTAACAGGTCAAGTACAGCCTCTCACTGTCCAAAGAAGAAATCGCCTCGCCAGAAATGAGGAAAATATAACAAACGTCCTGGCTCACAGTCATGCTTTACCTCACGCAAGTATACATGAAATTTCAAGAGTCTTACCAATATCTATCGGGTCAGTGCACAAAATTTTACGTGATTCTAAAATGCATCTGTATCATATTATTGTACAGCAAGCGTTATCAGAGACGGATTTTGACAATAGGCTGAACTATTGCTATTCCTAGGATATTATGGACCGACGCAGTTACCTTCACTGATACTGGTAAACTAAATTTGCATAATATGCACTACTGGACGGATACCAATCCACATTGGATGTGAGAAGCGGATAATCAGCACACAGTCAACGTTTAGTGCGTAATCATTGATGGTAAAATCATAGGCCCGTTCATTTTTGAACAAAGTTGAAACGGTGAAAGTTATTTACATTTTTTAATTAATGACTTACCCGGACTTTCAGAAGATATACCATTGGCTGTAATAAGGAATATGTGGTTTCAACACGACGGCAGTCCTACCCATTTTTCCCGAAATGTTAGACACTATTTGAACGAACGTTTTACCAATCGTTGGATTGGAAGGGGGGCAATATTTCCTTGGCCACCAAGGTCTCCCGATTTGACATGCCTTGATTTTTATTTGTGGGGTAGGCTTAAAGATCCAGTGTTCAAAACCCGCCCTACAACACGAGAAGATGTGATTCATCGAATCCAAAACGCTATCAACAGCATATCCAGGGTGGAAATGGAAGCCGCTGTATTTTCAACCTTTGATAGACCCAGTGGATGTATTCAAATGGATGGTAGAGATTTTGAACATGTCAGAAGTTTATTATAAATTTTGTTTTAATTTATAGTTTCATTGCAATTAAATATATTTTTTAATAAGGTACGTAATTGATTTCGCAGTTCTACTCATGGTTTAGGCATTCAAATTAAATTTTAAAATAGTTTTTTCTACAACCGTGCGTAAAGTACCCGCTTATTCACTACTCGAGACTTTTATAATACAAATTAACAAATTACTTCAGACACCCGCTAAGACTCGTGCTACAATATTCATATTAGTTAAAAAATAGTCATTTTACACACTTGATGCATAATTTTATGCTCAGCGTAGCTCATTCCAAGTCTTAATGAGATGACAGCATGCCTAATAAATGCGGAAAGCAAATTTAAAGTGATGACATCACATTTTGTCAAAAAATAAAGTTATTTCAAAATAACTCAGACACGAATAAAGATATTAACCCACGGTTTTCTCCAGTTTATGTATTTTTTCACGTTTTTTTTTCTAAGTAAAGAAAAAATACCACTATATTTGAAATTTTAGAGAAAATAACAAAAGTTTGCGACTTTGTCCTAAAATGCCATCTAGCGGCTAGGAAAAAAAATAAAATCTAATTGATAATAATCTCGAAGAAACTTAAAAAAATCGTTAAAACCGGATAATTCAAACAAAAGTTATTTAATTTCTTTGAATCCAATGTTTACCCCTCCCCCTCCCTTATTTGAAAATTTAGAGAAAAAAAGTTGAAACAAAAAGTTTTGGAGTTATTAGTAGATTACAAAGAAAATATTTTCGATAAAGGGTAATTGGGAGTATTTTCGAATAAAACTGTGTTTTCTACTTTACGGTTGGTGTTGCGCCCTATAGTGGTAGACTTACAAAGTCGAAAATAATTTACAGCTTTTTATTTTTGCAGATTTACTTATTAAATTTTTTTCCTCGATAACCTAGGGTAAATACTTTCTGAGATATATCCGAGAGCCACTCCTAGCTGAATATATATATATATATATATATATATATATATATATATATATATATATATATATATATATATATATATATATATATATATATATATATATATATATATATATATATATATATATATATATATATATATATATATATATATATATATATATATATATATATATATATATATATATATATATATATATATATATATATATATATATATATATATATATATATATATATATATATATATATATATATATATATATATATATATATATATATATATATATATATATATATATATATATATATATATATATATATATATATATATATATATATATATATATATATATATATATATATATATATATATATATATATATATATATATATATTTGAAATCCATACACATTAATATATATATATGTATATATATATATATATATATATATATATATATATATATATATATATATATATATATATATTAATGTGTACGTATTTCAAACCTCTGTGCGGTGCATGGCGTTTGATTGCAATAATTTGTCGACATGTCGAAATTCTCAGAGTTACAAATGTTTTGTAGTTGTCCCTTTAAATTGATTACTTGTACCTGTCTTTGTCTAATTTTAGTCTCTTTTGTCGACTGTCCTTTCTTTATATTATTTATTCTTTGCCTAAAGGATGAATGTCCAAAACTTTAAATTAGTATTCACTCAGTTCGTTAGATAGCAGGTTTTTATAATTTTAGCCTAGTAGTCCATGTCCTTTATATATCAAACAGAATAACATATCCACTCAAAAATTGTACCGTAGAATCAAAACTACGGAAAAAATGTTCCGTTTTTAAAAACATATGAAAAAAAATATGATTTTTTGACATTTCTTTGATCATTGCAGAGTGATTTATGATTGTAAATGTCATTTCTGTTTTTCCGCGTGCGCCCTTAGAAAAATTATGGTAACTTTTCTTAAAATTGCTACATTATTTTATTACGGGATTTATGAAATACAGGCTATATCCCATCACCGTATGATTATTTAGTAGTTCTTTTATAGCCGTCTTCTTTTCAAATCAGTAGGTAGCGGGCTTAAATAATAAAGAAATAAACCCACCGAGGTCAGACGCTAATTTAGCAACGCCGCACTCGTGGCTTTATTAGTTTCTCGTCCAAGGTTTCTAGAGAGAAGAAACCTTGCCTTTCTCCATGTCAAACGGAAATGTCAAATCAAATAGATGTCAGATTTTGGAGGGAATTTAACGGTTTCTGTGGATTGTGTGGACTGGCATTTAATTCCCTTTAAATTTGTTTATATTTAAGTAGTTTTTGTTTGTGCAATGGCCCAGCCATCCGTCGCGTGTTTTTTCAATAATCGTAAACGTACGGCTATAGACGATTCCAAAATAAATCAGGCACGAAAAGTGTTAATATTAGATTCGAGTGAAATAAAAGCCCCTTTAATAGAGGGGTTAGAAAAAGAAGATAAAGGAATAATTCTTACACAGGTTCCACAGGAATCGTTAGGTTCTCGACATGAGTGTCCAAGTGAAAAAATTAAGAAACTTCAAGAAAAGGAAGATAAAATTGCTGCAAATAAAATTGTAACATTAGCAAATGCAAGTAGGAAGAATAATGAGTATAAAAAAGTTATTAAGGCTACTCGGAGTAAGAAAATGAAGCCTTTGTCAAATAATAAAGATATTCAAGAATTGTTTAATAAACTGAATAAGTTAAGTACCCCTGAAAATCCCAATGATAAAAAGATAGATATTACTGAAGTTGATAAAAAGACAGTTGAAGAAATTCACAAAACACCACCCAGCACCCCAACGAAGAAAATAAATGCAATGGATAAGCTAAAACAAGATGGGCCTTCTCTTAAGGAGATAAAAAATAAAATGACCAGAAGTGCCCGCTTATCAGAATTAAAGGCTTCCTTAACCAGATTTCAAAAGGGGGCAAAAAAATTGTCAGAGATCGAAAAAAAGAGTGTTCAAATTCCTGAGTCTCCAAAATTAAAAGGATTCAAAACTATTGAATTGGAAGTTTTAACAAGGTTAGTTATGTCCTTATTAGTCAAGCTGTAATTTATTATTAATTTATAAAAGTAAATTTTAGAGAAAGCATGGTAAAATATTCAATAAAAAACTTGACGAAATTAAAGTGTTTTTACACATATATTATTTACATTTATATTTTAGTTTTTTTTAGTTAACTGAAACCCATATTAAAATACCACTGTTTTTTAACAGGTTTACATTAGCCTTGTTCCAATACATCAAAAAATCATCCCTAGTACAGTTACGGAACTGCCATGATTAACGGTACAACTTATGCACTGCCTAATTTTCTGACTGTACGTTTGATGATGCTTTTATCTTAAATATTTTATTGACTGATTTACATCATTAGTTTGCTGTTATAAAAATGCTTTCTTCAGTAGTACATTAACTAGGCATAGTATGCCCAGATTAAATCTATACTTACCTACAGCAACAAAGAGGGAAGTTTGATAAAGATAGTAATAAGACCTAAAATATTCAGTTACTTATTCATTTTTATTTATTTTCATTTACAAATAATTTATTTTTTAGACCCATACCTACATTTTTACCTATATTTTCTTCCCAAAAACAATTTAAAATTAAGTTTCTGAAGTTTATAATATAAATAAAATCAAATAAAAAATGCCTACTTAGGCTTCTAGACTTAATACTGCTATTTCTAAAATTAATTTCTCTTTAATAGAAAAGCTATTGCTACTGACTACAAATGGTATAGGTACCTATTTAAGGTAATTTCTAAACTGGTTTTAATAAGATTTACTAGTGAAAACTTTCAATATTAGGTCATGAATTTGAAAATATTTGTGAAAATGTGTAGATTTTCAACATAAAAATAAATTAATTAATAAAGTTAGGTACCTATATAACTTTTTAAATTTTCATAGATTATTAAGATGTATCAACATATTTGTAGACCCGTAGCCTGACAGTCAGTTTACTTATAAAACAAAATGAAACAGGCTAAAGGGATATTTATGCCCAGTGGTAAAAAATAATAGTCATAAGAATTTTGTGTTGAATAAAAATCAATTTTTAAATGCAAGTCTATTTTTTATCAATTTCTGCCTATTTATTAATCCTTAATTTAGCATTTTGCTAGTTACAAATTCACAATGTTTTTTTGGTATTTAATTTATTGCTATATAAAAAAAAAGAAAAAACATAATTTTACAAAAGAAAATACACTTAATACTCACAAACAGATCAAACATAGAAAAATAGCCAAACAATGAAACTTGAAATATTTAATACAGTCAGGTATTAAAACTCAGTCATGTACTAAAACTAGCACTAAAATGTAAGTTTAACTATTTATGAAAATAATAAAAAAATTACTTTGTAACTTTAATTTTACCTATATTTCTATTAAAAAATAGGTATAATATAAAAACTAGTAGGTCAAAAACTAACTCTAGCAGTTCAATTCTGAGTTGAGTATAAAGCTAAATTTTAATATTAATTACTGAATTATTTTGCAAAATAGAAATATTCTGATTATAAATATACCATACAAGAAATTATATGTTATATTCTATACATCCCATGGCCTGTTTATGGTTTTAATTTCCCAAATTCTATTATTTGAATATAGGCAGTATTGAAATGACATACTAATTATCCCCATAATTAGGAGAGTAGAAGTCACCTGTGCACTATAATGCATTAAGTAATTTGAAAATTTTTAAAATTCAAAAATGTGAAGTGTTAATTGACATAAATATAATATACACAAAAGATACTAATTAAAGGACAAAAAAAGCAAATATTACAATATTAAAAGTACATATAAAAATAGATTATAGAAAATAATCAAGAGAGAGGCCTGGATGTAACCAATGGAAATGTAAAACACATCCACTATTATTTCATTAGCTGACGTGTTTCAGTTTCAATAATTCATTGAGAGCCATTAATCCCCTCACCCGTAACAGACACAATTTACTCTTTAATGACACACTTGTATTGCACCGGTCTTTATTATAGATAAGACCTGCAGAATATTATGAAGTAATTTGCACAAGGCATGACAATACTGTGTTACAGATTGAAGTGTTTGTTGTGAGTGGGGTGAATCATATCCATTTAATTATTTGTTCATGAGTAGCTCAGTTGTGGATATGGTTCTGAAATAATCATATGAACAGTATGATTAAATATGCATCAACAGTTTCTTGGTTTTTAAATTAAATGTTTTAAAATTTCTTAATACTTTAAGATCATTTTAAATATTCCTATGGACATGTACTAAGAATTTTCTTAGTTACATATATATTGGGTAGTATATATGTGCTCTTCTCATATTATAGGCAAAGTTAGCATTTTGTATCGCCAAGTAATTTTTATTTGCCATATAGCACACATAAAAATAAGCAATATAAGACATTAAGACATCACATTTTACTGTGAAACTATATTTGTTTACACCATCATGTTTTTTAGCCCAACAAAAATATTTTCACCAGAGAAGGCTTATCTTAGTCCACGCAAAGAAAATCAGGGAGTGAGAAAAAACCTCTTAAACTTGTTAAGCCCCACAAAGAATGCAACCTCAATTTCAGCCCACAGTCCTTCCAAAGAAATTCTGTCAGAAACCACTAAACCAGCTCTTACTCTACCATTTAAATACAGATTTTTGGCAGAAATGTTTAGAGCTGTAGACACTGTAGTGCAGATATTATATAATCGTAAAGAAACTATTACATTTAGAAAATTAAAACCTGCTGTAGAGGACATGTTAAAAAGGAATTTATTGGAAAAACATTTGTCACAAATTAAGACAATTTATCCAGAAGCGTTTAGTTTCACACAAGAAAAATTAAAAATATATGGAAATGGAATGAGGGCAGAACAATGGGAGTTAGTTGTAAAACCTATTATTAACAATAGTAACATGACATCTGAAGTTTTGTTAGATAGAAGGAGGAAGCTTTTTAATATTTTATTGGACAAAGTTAAGAATTATCATCAAGAATTTTTGAGAACTCTAGATACACCAATTAATATACCAAAGGAGCGAGTAACCCGCTGGCATCCAGAATTTGATATAGAAAAGGTAAGGCTTTGTTTTTAGAAGGAAAATAATCCATTAATTCAAATAGGTTTTATGTCAGCTTCAAACAAAATTACATAGAATAGTAAAAAATTGGCACATATTTAAATCTGCAACTAAATATTAAATAGGCAAGTAAATAAAATTAACTAGAAGTCGGTGACAGTAAAGTCCTAGGTTATGAAAAAAAAAAAATTAAATCTTTTATATAAATATTTCAAATTTAAAAATCTATGTCTGTATTATAATTATTTGAAGTGTATAGGGAATTGAGTTCTGTGCTTATACAGGGTGTTCCTTAATGTAATGTACATACTAAAGGAGGCAATCCTTGGCTTATTTAATCACTTAACATCCGTATTCACTAAAGTGGTTTAAATTTAGGCCAGGTCTAACTTGACAGTTATAGGAAGGTTTAAGATGACATATGTAACAATTAAACAAATAATTTTTGTAAATGTTACAATTACAAGCTAACTGTGATATAAGCAAAACATAATTGATGAACTAATATTTTCAATTTTCATGGCAATTAGAACTGGTCTAATTGTTAAACTGTTTTAGTGGATACAGTGGTTATAAATGTGTCCTAAGTTGTTTTGATTTTGAGAAGTGCTCAAATAAGAAAAAAATTGGTATTTTAAGGTGGCGATTTTGATGAAACTGAGCATTTTTTTGTAGTCAAAGAACTTATTTGAACATAATAAGATTATAATTTTCTATTCTAAATGCATCTGGGAGAGTAATAGACCTGATATTTATCGAAAAAGTTTTTATTTATTTTTTTACAATAATAATTCACCTCCAGACTCACTAAAAAGGTTTAAGAGTTAGACTAGATCTAGTTGCCATGGTAATTAAAACTTAGTTCCTCAAGTATGTTTTGCTTATGTCACTGTCATATTTTCCTTTGTTTGACATTCTCAAGAAATTTTTGTTTCTATTAGTGTATTCCTTTTATGTTCTCAAGCAGCAATCCAGAATGGCTCGGATTTTAATTGGAACAGGATTTTGCTGTCATCATTTTAAATCTGCCCACTTGTACTATCTACCAACATGGTGCTCGAGTAAGGGGTAAGAAAACTGAAAGGTTCTGGTGGGCAACCTAATTTTTAAAAGGAACATGTTCAAGTTCCTCACAATCTCTGAAAATAAAAGAAATACAATAGGTTATGTTATTCAGCCTGTCAAGTTAAACCTGGTATAAATTTAAACGTCTAGTGAATATGGTTGTAAAAATTTAAACTTTTTTTAAAATGAGGCAAAATATGAAAAAAAGTCAACTTTGAGAAAGTTATAATTTTACATGCTTAATTAAAAATAAAAAAATGTATAATGAACCAGTGGTGTACCTTATTTTTCTCTATTTGTTATCTTTTTTAAATTCTTTGTATTACTGACACATTTATTTTTATTCAAATTCAAATTCTTTATTCATGTCAGTTACAATCAAAATGTATTACACAAGTCAGTAAATAGATAAAAATCTTTAAAAAAAAGGCATAATAAAAAAACTACTCAATTAAATTTAGAGATATTAAAAGGCCATATATAAGAATATAAACATATAAATATAAACATCCCTAGGGTCCGTCATTAAATTGTTTCCAAAATAGAACATCGCACACTTGTCCATACTTAAAACATTTACAAGTAATTTATTCACAGGACTGCTTAGCTATAATAAAAAAGTTGAAGAATTCATCTACTGAGTAAAAACTTTGCTCTAATAACATATTCTTAATATTGTACTTAAACTTTTTCAGAGATAAATCTAAAGGAAGGACATTATTAAAAAATTTTATGGCCCAATACGCGGGACCACTTTGACACCTCTTTAAGTGCCAGTAGACAGGGACAATATTACTATTTCGCGTTGAGTAGTATAGAGACTAAGGTTTTTCTTAACATAAATGAAATTCTGTAAAATATACACAGATGGTAAGGTAAGAATTTTCAGCTTCCTGAATGCAACTCTGCAGACTTCTCTAATGTCCCCATGTAAGGATAGCGTAGGAAAGATGGCAATGAAACACACCATGATATAAGGCCTTTAGCACATCGAGAGATAGTCTATCCGAGAAGGAGTGTAGCAGATAAATTCTGGTTGTAAGAACATTCTCTATATGAAAACTCTTGCATTTACATTCAGGGGATTCACCACACCCAACTCTTGAAAAGACCACCCTCTCAGTTTTATCTTTGTTGAAAAGTAATTTATTAGAATTAAACCACTCCTTGGCCTTCTCGTGTTCCACCATGGACATCCTCAGAGACTCTTCGAGGGTGTCGGCTCCTGCTGATATTGTTGTGTCATCAGCAAAGAGTGTATATTTTGATTGCTGATCAATGAGTGGTAAATCGTTTATATAAATTAAAAACAGTATAGGGCCCAGAGCCGACCCTTGCGGCACTCCAATATTGATTACATTCTCCTCTGATGAAAGCTCAGAATACCTCACAACTTGATATCTGTTCATTAGTTAGGAAGCTAAAAGCTTCAGACTCTTCTCGCAAACATATGCTTCCAGTTCGCGATGTTACTTTCATGTAATTCATTTTTATTGTATTAGTTATTTAATTCAATGCCTGACGTATGTAAACTACTATTGTAATAACATGAAGATGACAAATAAATAAAAAAAATTCACAAAGAATGTCAAAAATAGCCCCTACTGAAACAAGATGTATGCCACTTCAGAAAAGGGTCCTTATGTTCATATATCAAGAATGTAAGCAATTTATAGCAAGAATGCTCTTTATTGTGAAATTAATTGAAGAAATGAAGAAGTATATAGTTTCTTTAAAATTGAATTGCCAAAATAATAATTAACAGCTTCATTGGCCATTGATTCGTATAATGTAATTATGCTTACCGAGACTTGGTTGTGTGAAGATATAGCTACAGAAGAACTTGGTTTTGATCAATATTCATTATTTAGATTTGATAGATCTGAAAGAACAAGCATTTGTAAACGTGGAGGTGGTGTGTTAATTACAGTTGATAACAATATTCCAGCAAAACAAATAAATACTAATGTTTTATCTCTAGAACATGTGTTTGTTCTAATTTTGTTAAACAGCCTAAAAATATTGGTAGGAACAGTGTACCTTCCGCCTTAATCTCCTATAGAAGCCTATGAAGATTTCTGTGTGTTTCTCGAAGAAGTGGTGCAAATTAGTAACTGTGATAAAATTGTGATTAGTGGCGACCTTAACCCATCTAATATTGAATGGACAAATGATGATCTTGGTGTAAAAGTAGACAATTTGGTTTCACCTCGAGCATCAACCATTCATCGCTCGAGACTGCAAAAGATGCATAATCAGTGTGTACGTTTTATAGTTCATGTTCCACGCTTTGCACATATTTCTCCATATATTCGCGGTCTGAACTTTTATAAATTGAATGAGATTAGATTTACTCACTTGGCCTGTTTTGTACGTCAAATACTGAATACTTAAACACCCAAGTATCTTTTTGCTAAACTTACACTTTGGTCTGGCTCCGTTTATCACTAATGCATTGAAAAATATACCGAATATAACAAAGGCTGTTTTAAAAGCAAGATTGAAGAAGGAAATTCTGTTGCCTGTGATAATAAGTGATTTTGATTTTAATTTGTTTTAAGGACTATTTTTCGCGTATATATCTAGTTTATAATGTGACTTTAAAAGCAGGGCTAGGTTATAGAGATCACCCGGGACAGTGTACCTTGTCCTTTTGTGTATGTTTGTGTTTTCTTATTGTATGTTTCTTATGCTGAATTTTACACAATAAATATTTTTTGAATTTGAATTTGAATTATAAACTATTTTGCTTTTCTTAATCTCTATGAAATAAATATGATTCGTAATTCATATGGATCAATGTTTGATCTTGTTTTCTCTACTATGTCTAATATTAATGTAGCCTTCTCTGATAATCTTTATTTATTTTATATCTTTATTTTATTTTATATCGAAGACTTAAAACAATATTTTGAAGAATCTTTGAATAAAAATATCAAAATATTTATTGGAGATGTAAATATTAATATTAATAACAATTTATTTATTCATAAAGTATCTACAGCTTATGCCAATTACAGACACTTAAACTAGCTTACAACTAACATTACAGCAATTATTTGAGTAAAAATGTCCTTATACTACTAAATTTAAGCCCAATAGTATTATGTAAAAATGTTTAAAAGAGAAAATAAGAAACAAACAAGAAACCTTGAACTGCAGTGATTCTAACACATAACAACCAAATAACAGAAAAACAGCAAAAAAAAAACAGAATAATACACAACATTTATGAATTATTTACACTATTTAATCTCAGATCAATCTTTTTCTTGAACTGACTGAAACTTGTGGTATCAACCTCTATGTCATTAGCATACTCATTGAAATAATAACACATTTGATATATAGGCGACTTTTTGTAAATATTAGTCCTCGGAAAATCAAGATAAAATATTTTTTTATGTCTAGTGTTATTTTGATGAATAGTAAATGGAAGCTGACCGAGTAAGTCTGGGTGTTCAATATCGCCTTTCAATATTTTAAATAGTGTGAACAGACAAATTCTAATGCGGCGGACCTCCAAAGACATCCTACCAAAAACCCTTAAAAGGTGGTCCTGATCACATCCTCTCTGAGGATATACGTTAAACCTCTTAAAATACATGTACTTTAAAAACTTTCTCTGTACACTCTATATGTTTTATCCAAAGCTCATAATTGGGGGACCAAATAATAGAGGAATATTCCAACCTTGGCAGAACCAATGAATCAAACAAAGTAAAACACACATCACGCCCAAAACTCTTTGTGTTTCTGGTAATTAATCCGAAGATGCGGTTGCACTCCTGGATCCTTGTTAGAATGTGTTGCTCAAATGTCATGCTCTTATTAAAAACGACTCCTAGGTCACATTGTTCATTCACACGCTTTAGATTAATATCACTAATTGTATAGTTGTTGTAGTATACATCGTGATTAAGGGAAAAAGACATGCAAGCACATTTATCCACATTCAGTTTAAAACTATTATCATCACACCATTGTATCACATTTTTTAGGTCATTTTGTAAAGTATCACAGTCAGTATCAGTCTTAATTTCTCGATAAAGTTTAAAATCATCCGCAAAGAGCAGTGCTCTTGAACTTTCGATAACACTGGTGATGTCATTTAGAGCTATTAAAAAGAGTAATGGTCCAAGATTAGACCCTTGAGGAACTCCAGTAGTGCTTTTATAAGTAATGGATTTGCACCCCTTGACTTCCACATACTGTTCACGTCCTACCAAATAAGATTGTATCAATTCGATAAGGTTTTCCGTCACATCAATTTTTTTCAGTGCCCTAATTAGAATGCAATGCCTAACCTTATCAAAAGCCTTTTCCATATCAGTATATATAACATCAACTTGTGCTCTGCATTTTAATGACTCATGGACATATTGTGTGAAAGTGGACAAATTTGTAAAGGTAGACTTTCTAGGTAAAAATCCATGTTGCAAGTAATTTATTCTATGCACAATTTCCTGATAAATTCTATTAAATATTGTTATTTCAAATACTTTTGAGACCGAGCAAATTATACTAATGGGTCGGTAGTTTTTAATTTGATCTCTAGGCCCACTTTTATATATTGGAATTATCTTACTAACTTTCCATTTACTAGGATACACCGAAGTCCTTAGAACAAGATTAAAAATTAGACTCAGCGGTTCCAACAAGAGCTCCCACAACCCTTTATTATATACCCTGGTACTCCATCCACCCCAATTGACCTATTACCCTTCATTTTTTTACAGGCATACAAAATTTCCCGGCTATTTATTGCATTTTCACAAAAATGTGACATAATTCCGGACATCTCACATGCAGGTTCAATATCATCCACAAAAACTGATCCAAAGAATCGAGCAAATCAATCAGATATATCCTTTGTGCCTCTAACATGTTCATCATTATAGATCATCTCGTCCATAATCTGTGGACTTTCTTTTTGAGATTTTACATAAGACCAAAAAAATTTAGGATTTTCTTTTAAACTAATCTGAACTTTGTTTATGTATTCATCATGAGCTGATTTAATCATGGTTTTGATAAGTCTCCTAGAAGAATAATATTTGGTTCTCCAGAAATTTGATTTAGACTTTTTAAGTTTTTTTAGATATTTTTCTTTAAGTTTAATTTGCTTAATAATTTGACTATTGAACCAAACAGGATATTTTCTATCTATTTGTGTCGCCAGTGGAACACACTTTCCAAATATATCAAATACTATTTTGTAAAAATAATTCACAGCTAAATTAACATCATTAAAAGTTTTTAAGCCATCCCAATTTTGATTCCTAAACAGATTGTATATTTTTAAATAGTCAGCTTTTTTAAAGTTATATTTACTATTTGAAACCTGTTTGCAATAATTTCTGGGTAATTTGTTGGGCAATTCTATAACCAATCCAGGATGGTGTGGATTAAGAGGCAACAGAGGATCACTGTCAACAACAACTGAGGCATTCTCAAATGTAGAAATCACAAAGTCCAGAATAACATTATTCGCATTTCTAATATCATTTATTTGCTGCATAGTATTAAAAGTCAAAAAACTCCGAAAAGTAACAAGAATGTCGCTGGACGCCCGCTCATCAACGTAACCTGGAATATTAAAGTCACCCAGTATCAAACATGTCTTATTAAACATAAATGATTCCAGGGTACCAAAAAAACGAGCATATAAATCAACAGTAGAATTAGGCACAAAATACATAATCACCACATATATACACTTATGGACACCCATGGATACTTTTACACATATGGCCTCGTAATCAATGTCGAAAATATTAACTTCTGCAGCTGCATACCTTTCTTTTATAGCAAGAAGTACACCACCGCCCTGCGATTTTCCGGTCAAAGTTGAATTTCTGTCCTTTCTAAAAACACTCCAATTTATAGGACAAAACTCAGAGTTAAAAACAGACTCATTTAACCACGTTTCAGTCAGGGCTACAATGTCATAGTCACAATTCAAAAAGTTATTTTTTAGCCTATCTAACTTCGTCTTAATACCCCTACAGTTTTGATATGCTATAAATAGGTTATCTAAGTTATCATCATTGAGCACTGTATTTGCCGAAAATTCAAAGCAGTCTCTTTAGGAGGACCGGTCATTATTGCACTACCATTAGGGCCAATTTCATCTAGAGAAGTAGAGAAATTAGACACACTCAACAAAGAGCCTGCATAAGTATTGATAATCTTTTGTAATTTTTGGGCTACTCTTATTTTACCGATGTGTTAATGTACAAACTATTTCTAAAACTGAAAAAGCAGAACCTATAACAGCATTAATATGAAAGTATCGCCCATTATTATTAATAAGCTCTTCTCCATAGATTCTGCTGTACATTAATTTGTTATATTCATTAATGTACATATTGATTAGGCCATTATTGTTCCACAATGGCACTGAGAACAGTATTAGGTTTGTGTGTTTACTAACATCTTTAAGATTTTCAATTGTCTTTTCTTCTACCCTTAGACCTCTTAGAATATTTGTCACACCTCCCATTACAGTTATATAATCTTTTGTAGAAAAATACTTTGTCAACTCCAAGACACCCCCCACTACCTCATCTATCAATGCATTACTTTAACAATCGCTGAAATATTAAACTTACTGCCTAAATATCTTTCCAATACGTTCCTAAAGTTACTACTTAAACTATCTCCTAAAATTAATATTTTGTTTTTTTGTATATTGTCCTGCATTAGCATATTGTTATCTTGGGAAGGTTTCTGGCAAAGATCAGATTTCAATTTCATAACCTCTTTCTTGTAGACTAGATTGTCACTTTCCAAAACCCGGATAGAACTTAACATCTCAGCATTTGTTTCCTTAAGGTCATTCAGTTCCATATTTATTCTAGCACATTCCTATGTACTGACTTGATTGGATTTCTCTAAAGTTTGTATGGTTATTACCAATTCACTATTTAAACTTCTTAAATCATTAATTTTCTGCATTAAAGATGATTCTAGTTCACTCGATGATTTTAGTTTATTTCGGAGTTTATTTTCACACTCCCTTACTTCTTTTAATTCATCACCCAATACCTGAATATATTTATTTTGCCTGTCAAGCTCTGATACAAGTTTGCTTTCAGCTTCGATCACAGCAGCATCAAAAACATTGCTGCTCCTCCTTAATCTTTCAATATGCCTATCCTTGTCCTTAAGGGCCTTTTTGAGTTCACAAATATGTTCAGAAAGCTGAGTAACTTTGTTTTGAGACTCATTTTCCATAGACTCGCATTTAGCAGAACAGTAAATTCTGTAGCCACTAATTTTTACTACCTCATTCATTCGATCCAAGCAGCTGGGATGAAATATATTGGAGCAAGCGACGCAACAAAAGTTTGCAAACTCCTTGTTCCTGCAGCATTTGAAAGAGCGCTGCATAATTCACCAAATTAATGAAATGAAAGAATAAACGGGGACACACGTTTCACGCCCAGGGGTCTATCTGGACGACTTAAGAGACACAAACAAAGAAGACCGCGGAAAGAAGGGAAGAACAGGAAGGAAGACCACAAATAAGAATTACTGTTAATAGTATTATTCCATAAATTGAACATTTACAGTTGTCCGTGCTAACAGACACTAATATTGTGCATTGCCAAAACTCCACTTAAACTGAACAATCCAAACTTATCAGTAAATTTGCATATTTTATGGAATTATTTATGAAGGCAATGTTAAATATTACAATTTTTTATACATGTTCCATTCAGAGGACAGACCCAAAACAGCCTTTCATTCTTCAAGTAATTGGTGAACTAATGACTTTGAAAAAAAAAACAAATAAACAAATATCAGGATACATACAATTTTTTCCAAGGTACAAATCAATACCGGAACCATATATTTATTCAAAGTTGAAACCACCAAAAAGGACACATTTACAGAGCAAACAATAACACACGTTATCAAGCAAATTATTTTTACACAAAAATTGAACAATTATGACAATAGTGTAGAAAATGAATATCTTTTGCTTATGGGTCAAAATGGATTCATTTCATATATAAATAAGCCAACTAGGGTAACACACGAAAGTTCCTCTTGTATCGATCATATTTTTATTAGGCAAAAAAGTAAAATTAATAATCTAACTTTAGATTCTTTCATTTTGGAATCAGATGTAACAGCCTATTACCCTGTAATGCTTAATATAAGCCTTAAAAAACAAATAATTCATAAAATACATACGAACACAAACCGAGCTTTTACAACAAAACAGATTTTAATATTTTAAAATACCAGATTTTCCAACAACAATGGTCCGATGTTCTCGAATCAAAGGATCCTGAAGTTGCGACCAACTCTTTTTATAGATTATTTAAAGAAAGTTTAGCTTAAGCTACAACAAAAAATGAAATAAAAAAGAGGCCTCATAAAAAAATTAAAGAATGGATTACCATAGGTCTAGTTGTATCAATAAAACATAGAGATAAGCTCATAAAGAAGCTAAAAGCAAAATACAGTCCTAACCTTGACGCGGAATATAAATTGTACAGAAATAATCTAAATAAATTAATTAAAAAACAAAAATATAATTTTTATAAAAATCAAATAAATAATAACAAAAATAATTTTAAAAAAGTTTATAAGATAATATCAGAGGCTACAATCTCAAAACGCAAATCTAATATCTCTAACAACTACTCATTCGTAGATGAGAATGGCAAAAATTTTTCAAATGACAGTCTTATGGTGAACTACTGCAACAACTATTTTAATAATATTGGGATAGAGATGGAAAAGAAAATACCCAGCTAGCAAAATCCTTTTATTTTAAAAGATCAAAACCAAACATCATTATTTCTAAGGCCGGTCACTGAGATCAAGAGTCAAGATTGCATTTCAACAACAATTATGAAACAGAAATAGTCAAACCACTTACGCACATCATAAACATTGTTTTTAAACCAAACAAAATTCCAAAACTTTTTAAGGAATCGGTGATAATATCAGTCTATAAAAGCGGGGAAAAAAACAAGATTCCGTCCTATTAGTCTGATCAATAATTTCGCCAAGGTACTCGAAAAGTGCATGAAAGACAGGCTAACGGAATATTTCAAAATTAACAAAATTTTATCGACCAGCCAGTTTGGATTCACAGAAAAATTAATTGCGGAAGATGCAATGTATTCTCTTATATCTACAATAACAACAAATCTCAATTAAAATAACAAAACAATAGCAGTTTTTTTAGACTTATCAAAGGCCGTTGAAACTGTCGCTCATCAAAGACTTGACCTTGACACATTATCGAATTATGGAATTCGAGGTACGGTTTTAGAACTCTTTAAAAATTGCCTAACAGATAGGGACCAGCATCTAAGAATTAACAATTCTATTAGCCAACCATTAAAAATCAAAATAGGTGTACCACAAGGTACTATTCTTGGACCTATATTTTTTATAACCTACATAAATTCACTTCTTTAACTTGATATAAATGGGAAAATAATTTCTTAAGCAGATGATGGTATTTGATGGGAAATCATGGCAAGAAACTAAAAACAGGGTGATAAAGGGAATTAATATCGTAAAACACTGGCTGGATTCATGTAAACTTTCTTTAAATACATCCAAAACCAATTACAAAGCCTTCTCTCTGACAAGTGCAAACAGACCCAATTTTAACGAAATAGAGATTAATTATTAAAATGCTGGAAACGATAAAAAAAGATTTTGATGATTTTAAAACCAAAATAGCAACCGCTAATGAAAATGATACTCTACACCAAACAGTTAAAGAACTTGGAATTAACAGAGAAAGTATGTAAAATGGGAACAATCTCAGGCTCGACAAATACTACAGGTCTGCCCTCACCACTATATGCAAACATTTCAAATAAAGAGTATATTAAGCCAATTAAAAGTGTTCCTAGCCTTATAATAAAACTTTTAATTCAACAAAATTGTGAAAAAACAAAGGAGGATTTATGTAAAAACAAAACCAGCAGAATTGAGAATTGGTATCAAATCTACTAGGGACAAAGGGTGGTAGTATAGTCGTGAAATGTCAAAACAAAGAAGAGATAGAAAAATTACAGAAGGAAGCAGAAAAATGTTCAAATTCAGAATATGAGGTTCAAATCACAAAACTAAAGAGACCCAGAATCAAAATAGTGGGATGCAATACCGAAATGTCTAAAGAATAAATTGACAATAACCTCAGAGAGCAAAACAACTTTATAATAGAAAGTGACGAACTAATAGTTACTTACATAAAAAAAAATACTAGAAAGAAACAAATGTCAATTTTTGCAGAATGTTCACCGGAATTGTTCAACAGATTTATGATCTCAAAAAAAGTATTCTTACAATGGGAAAGATATCCGGTTTACGAGGATATCAGTATACCAAGATGTTATCGGTGTCAAGGGTACTGCCACAAAAATAATTAGTGTAATAACAGAATTTCATGTGAATGCTGTATGGGTGAGCATGAAATTAATGAGTGCCCAAAAACATTGAAAAGATGCGCTAACTGTGTACCAGCAAACGAAAAATTCAAAATCAATCACAACACATGCCATGAGGCAAGTAGCTTTGAATGTCCGTCCTACAAATTCTTACTTGTTATTCTTAGAAGCAAAATAGATTATGGTGTACAATGGTAGCTATACAACCGGAAGTAGAAGTTCTCAAGAATCTAGAGGACCTAGAAGAAAATATTCAACTTCCAAAAGAAAGTATAAGTGGCAATACTCTAAACACTCGAATTAACATTAAGGATAGGTTTCTAAATATAGTACATGTAAATATTAGAAGCGTTAAAAAAAACTTTGACAGTCTCCTTATATTCTTGAATGCATTCAATATATTGTACTGTGATATTTTAGTTTTAAGTGAATGTTCAAATTTCTGGAAATTATAATATAATTATAATATACCGGGATACAATGTGCATTATAATGGCGCAAATTATAACAAAAATGACGGTATGCTTATTTACACAAAAGAAAACTTAAATAAGTTTCAGATTGTAAACTAATCAGGTCCATGGTAACTAGTAGTCGAGTTACTTTCACTCTTCAGAATGTGACTTTTGGCATCACCTGCTTATACAGACCCTCCTCAACTAACATACAATTTTTTATTGATTTTTTAAGATATTAAAACATATTTTGTAGGCAGTTTAAAAAACCAAATTGAAATCTTTGTGAGTGACACTAATATTAATCTTTGTGATAGTAATAACGAAAATGTAAATTTATATTTACCTACCTTACTATACCTACTTATACTTTAGGATTCGCTCCTCTAATTAGATGTTATACTAGAATTACATCAGAGTCAGCATCATGTATTGACCACATTTTCGTACGTAGCAAATTGAAAATGAACAGCTTGGAGTATCAACCTTTCGTGTTGGACAAGGATTTGACTACCCCATAATGCTAAATATGTTTATGAAAGACCAGACAAATAAAATACAAAAAAAAATTAAGTATTATAAATGTAGAAAAAACTGATTATGACAAATTACTAGTATTATTTGAAACAGAACTGGAAGAAGAAGACTGTTTTGAACTCTACTGAATCGGAATCAGCGACAAATACTTTTTATGAAATATTTATGCGCCTATATACTGGAGCAAAAATAAATAAAACTATTAAAATTAAAGAGAACAGCAAGATAAAGCCATGGATAACAAATGGGTTAATCATTTCTATAAAAAAGAGAGACAAAATGAAAAAAAGATTACTGCAGTCTCACAATGAAGAATTGAAAAATCAGTACAAATTATATCGTAATTCCTTAAATAAACTGATCGCTAAATGTAAATATAATTATTTTAAAAACAAAATACAAAAAAATGGAAAAAATATTAAAGAGATCTACAAAATTGTTTCAGAGGCAACAAAACAACAAAGAAATAAAATAAATGATAATATACATATTAGACATAATGAAACCACATTCGACAATGATAAAGCAATGGCTGATCACTGTAACAATTATTTTATAAATGTAGGCATAAATATGGCGGACAAGATATTACCAGTAAATGCGATTACCATAAAGCAAGCATCATGCTCTTCTATGTTTCTTTATCCAGTTAGTCAGACTGAGATTTTTGATCACATACATTCATTGAAAAGCGATAGTGTTCCTGGAATCGATGGAGTACCCTCAAAGGTTATAATGACCATTCATATGCACATCCTCAGGCCACTCACTCACATTATAAATTTAATTTTTAGAACTAGCATTGTCCCAAGTCGGTTTAAAACGACCGTTGTTACTCCAATCCATAAAGCAGGTAATAAACGTGATATACAGACCCATAAACTTAATAAATAACTTTGGAAAATTTTTTGAAAAATGTCTGAAGAATTGACTTATTAAAATCTTTACAGAAAACAATTTTCTATACAAAAATCAATTTGCATTTGTGGGGGGGCTTAGTACTAGTGATGCTATCTGTGAACTTGTTAGCCAAGTAACGGCAAACTTAAACACAGGGGAGAAGAGTATTGCTGTTTTTCTGGATCTCGCAAAGGCATTTGACACGGTGCCTCACGATCAGCTTCTTGGTGTTCTAGGTATTTTGTTAGATGTATTTAGGTTATATTTGAGTGATAGAAAACAGATAGTCAAAATATGAGAATCTTACAGTAACGCTATAAATATGAAAATTGATGTTCCGCAAGGAACTGTCCTCGGGCCAATTTTATTCATTGCCTACATAAATTCATTGACAGCTATGGACTTATCAAATCAAATCAAATCATATATTATAAGTTAGAAATACAATTTCTTTACTTAAAGTCAATCAAAGTAAGTGAGACCTAGTGCCACATGTTAAAAAAAATGAAGCTTTGTTTATATTAAAAATACATATTAAAAATATTTTAAAACTACCTTAAAAATAAACATGGAACATATAATGACGTCACTACACGTTAAAATCGTGTTCATGAAAGGTATCACACAGGAAATCCTGTACTCTATAATAGGCTTTGCCAGTCAGAAAACCTTTGACACACTGTCTAAACTTCCCTATCTCAGATTCTCTTATGCTCCTTATTGTAGAATGTTGGGGCATGGCGAAACGTAGCATTCCAAGACCTACTCAGGCGCAGGTACTCCACACGCGGGTTACTGTTATTTCTGGTGTCATGATCATGTCCATCCCGCACAACAATCCAATGCTGCAAGTTGTTTTTAGCATACATTAAGCAGTCAAAAAAGTAAGGAGATGGCAATGTCATAACACTCAGCTGTTTAAATGATTCTTTTACATCGTCTCGGTAGTCCCTTCCTGCCACGATTCTTAAAGCTCTCCTCTGGACAGCAAACACTCTCTCAGCATGAGAGGAGTGTCCCCTGACAAGCAAGGCATACACACAAATCGACTGAACGAACGCATGAAACGCCATTAAACATACATCTTGATCAACAGTGTGCGCCATAAGCACATAGACACCCCTGCACAACCTGGGCACAATGTTATTGACATGGCACAATGTTATTGACATGACAAGTTAGTCTTGAATCCAAATACACGCCCAAGAACCTGACCTGTTCTGGATTCTCAATATATTCTCTTCGCAATGTAAAAATCATTTTCTTCATTTTGTTCTCATTTAGGTTCAGTAGATTTGCTGCAAACCAATCACCTGCACTCGCATATGCATCATTCATTCTATCTTTCAGTTGCTCACACTCTTTGTGTTCCACAGTAAAACTGGTGTCGTCCGCGAACAACGCAACCTTACAAAGGGGAAGAGATGAGGTGATGTCGTTGATATACACCAGAAAACGTATTGGTTCCAGGATTGATCCCTGGGGGACCCCATGTCGCCTGGGTGTTTGTCCTGAAGTCTCTCCCTTTAAGCAGGTTACCTGCTCCCGCCCAACAAGGTAGTTCTCCATGAGTTTTATACTGTTAGGACATAAGCCGTAAAACCTAAGTTCATTTAATAGCAGCTCATGCGAGACACAATCGAAGGCCTTGGAGAGGTTGCAGAAGGTTGTCTCTATAAACAGGCCTTCCTCAAAGCCCCCGAGTACTGCCTCACATATTTAATATATTGTTTTTTTCCAGGTACTCAATTAATTAGTCCTTAAGCAGTTTTTCAAATATCTTCAATACAACTGGTATAAGTGAGACTGGTCTATAATTGTTAATATCCTCAGTGTTGCCTTTTTTAAATACAGGGATCGTCCTAGAAACCTTAAAGTTATGAGGGTACAAACCTTCAGTAATGCATGCGGTAAAAAGTTTGGTTAGAGGCGCTATCAACACATTCTTAAGATGTTTAAATAAGTTTATGTCTAGACCATAAATATCCCTGCTGTGTTTTGGCTTTAGGCAATTGATAGCATCTCTAACATTGTTAAAAGAGACCATTTTAAAAGTGAAAGAGACCGCTCTACTGGGGCCCAAGAACTGCAGATACTGGTCTGCCTCCAGAGTGGAAGGAGGCAGGTCCGCAAGTAAAGTATCTGCTACCCCTGCAAAAAAATTGTTAAAGGTATCACAGTCAATCCCCACACTCACTTCCTCTCTAGCACCCTTTCTTTCACACTGTATTTATGATGTCCCAAGCTGCCTTGGCTGTGTTGTCAGCATTTCTTATGGAGGCGGAGTTTGCCTCTTTTTTAGCCTCGATTATAGACTTTCTATATTCCTTCCGGCATGCTTTTACCTGTTCTGCCCTTTCAAGTGTGCGAAAATTATGATAGAATTCCGTCAATAACCTAAGACTCCCTCATTCTAACGAACCTCTCATCAAATCACTCTCTGTGATTCTCACTCTCAGAATGATCTTTATTCCTTTTTTTTTTCATAGTTGGAAACGATAAGTCTTCAATATGTAGAAACGTTTTAAAAAATATCTTACTTTTTTCTTCAGCATTGGTGTTAGTTGCAAGAAAAGTCCCCGACTCTTGCTCCAATATGTTATACATTTTGATCTTACCTTTCAGAGTTATTGGCTGGTATAAAAGTTCTGAATCTCTCCCATTACTTGAGTCCTTTTTTATTATTTTATAAATATCCACGGCGATGTCAACGGCCTTATGATCCGAAAGAAGTGGATCAAAACTGAGGTTTTGTAAGGCAAAAAGGCTGAAAAGTTTATAAATATATTATCAATACAGTTATTTATACGAGTGTTTTTCAAAAATTTCCTGTGTGAAGCCTACTGAACTTATTAAATCTAAAAAATGTTTTCTACTTCCACAATCATCATTAAAATAGATGTTAAAATCTCCATTTATTACAGTATATTTATTAAGGTCAAAAATGTTTTCTAATAGTTGGGACATTACATTTAAAAACATATCAAAATTACCACTTGGCGGCCTATAAATGGTAACAAATACAAAGTCTAGCTTCTTTATTTCAACAGCGCTTATCTCACAATGCCTTTCTACAGAAAGCTCGGAAAATCCAAGAAGAGGGACAGCCATCATTTCTAGTTTACATAGGATCATTGTACCTCCATGATTATGCTGTATTCTTGAGAAAGAGGACACAGTTCTGTAGTTCTCTATTGATAGCGCCTCTACCTCTTGACTGTTGAGGCAGTGAGGCAGTTAAATGGAACTATAATATCATATGTAGTTAAATGGAACTATAATATCATATGCAAATGACACTGTTTTAATCTTTTCAGGCAAATGTTGGGATGAGGTAAGGAGACAGACGCAGTTGGGGCTCATCAAATCAGGCAGATCAAAAATTGGTTAGATTATCACAAGTTATCACTAAATTTAAATAAAATACATTATATAGCATTCTTCATAACTTCGGCCAATCGCCCTGATTTTACTAGTATATTAGTAGAAAATTTTGAAATTGACATAAAAGAAGTCACTGCAACAAAATATTTAGGGATCATGATTGACAGACACCTGAATTGGGATAAACATACTTTCAAATGAAAAATAGTATAAGAAAACTAATTCATAAATTTTATCTTCTATGAGAAATATTATCTCAAGAGTCTTTTAATTATGATATACAGAACACTGGTGGAATCCTTAATATGGTATTGTGGTCTGGGGTGGTGTACAGCAGTGCACTAAAACAATTAAATGTTACACAAAATTTTATTCTTAAAATAATCTACAACAAAGAAAAGCATTGTCCTATTTATTTATTGCACAATAAGGAAATATATAATGTAAGATCCTTATATATACTCGCAACATGTTCATATTTCCACAAGGAGAATAAAGCTAAAAGCTATATCAATCATCAGTACGGAACCAGAAACAAAATTCAAAATAACATTCAGATCCCTAAAAGTTATAGAAGCATTAATCAGAGATTCCTGAACTATTTGGGCCCCAAGTTTTACAATTTGCTGCCATCAAATATTCGACAAATAAAGAAACAAAAAAAATTTACTAAGGCATGTAGAGGATATATTTTTGGAAGATATGCAGATTTTGCGGTATTATTTTGAGCAAAATCAGGACCATTTTTATAATATATTATTTCTTATAGTTTTGTTCTAATTTTTATTCATTGTGTATTGTAAATAGTAAATGTTCTAGTCCTATGAGTATAGGTCATTCAAATTAATTATTGTAAATAATTTAATCTTAGTAATAATTCTTGTAGAATCAGAAGAATGTTGATATTTAAGGTTTATTTTCTTTTCTAACTCATGTAGGGTATAACTCTGAGCTTTATATTTATTTGTATTCATACTACAATCATATGTTACAGACAGCACATACAGCTGTTAATTCAGTTACGTGCTTAGACAATAAATTATTTTTATTTGTATAAAGAATCACCTTAGTTACTTAACTAATTTTTTGTGATACATATTACACCAGAATTTTCAATAAATGTTTCAAATAATGAGGATAAAATATCAGGCGTCCCAAAAACAAAATATTTAGAAATTTTTATTGATCAATATTTAAAATGGACACAACATATTTCATACCCTACAAAAAAAATTCTATGCCCAATTCATAAATTTTACCGACTAAGAAAGTTTCTTTGTGGCAAATTGTTAACCTTAGTTTATAAAGCTCTTGTTGAATCGTTGATCAGATATGGGTTAATTGTTTGGGCAGGATCCTATAAAAGCAATTTAAGACTTTTGCAAGTCATTCAAAACTACATTCTCCGATTAATGTTTAAAAGAAATAGACTTTATTCAACCAAACTTTTATATGATACTAACATATGTGATATAGGTTGTTTATATATATTATCTGTGTGCACATATACTCATATAAATGTAACAATAAAAAAATTAGTAAACCATCAATATGAAACTAGATCCAATGTAAGTAAACACTTAGTTGTACCTAACAACAACACAACTAATCAGTTAAGATATATTACTTACCTGACGCCAAAGTTCTTTAATTTATTGCCAAATGATATAAAATGTATAAATAGAAATAAGATCTTTAATAAGCAGGCCAAAAATTATATTGTAAATTACTATGTAAACTTCGCAATATTTTTACAGTAAGTAAATAATACAAATTTTCAAAACAGAAAATATATAACTTAGATATAATTAGTACTTAGTTAATTATGACTAAGTTAGTTTTAGTCTATTAAGTTTTTGAAAGAGCATAACTTCTCTTTTTTCACATTTTAAATTATATGTACAATAAAATTCCTTAGATTAGAAATCGGCACATGCAGGTGTATCATGACATCTAGGTGCCTTACACATCATTAAATAAATATATAAAAATGTGTAGAATTAAGATAACACAATGTGTAAATTATAATACTAATTCTTATGATTAAAAAAAGATATGAGTCTGTGATAATTTAAAAGGAAATTTCAAGTATTTTTATATATATTTAGTGCATTTTTGTGTGCAGGACCATTTTTTACAATTGTGAGATCACTTTAAACTTAGTTGTGAGAAGTGAATACTTTTTATATTTTGAAAAAAAAAATATCTTTATTTTATTTTATATCTTCTTTATTTTATTTTATTTTAATTTAATTTAATTTAATTTTTTTAAATGTATCTTCTTACATCACAATTCCAATGCATCCTGTATGTCTATGGAAATAAAGATTTTGATTTTGAAAACACATTGTTACCCTGTGATAAATACCATCCAGCAATATATTTTAATTTACCAGTAAATAAGAATGAAATGCCAAATATGTTATTTGAATATGAATACTTTAACTTTAGCATTAGCAAATTATATTGAAATTAATTATTTTCTATCAAATGTAGATTGGGGCCAGGTTCTTAACGTTCAGGATGTTAATCAGGCCGTAAATGCTTTTTATAATGTTATTTTCACTTGCATGGAGATTTATGTTCTGAAATTAAAAGCAAAAAATAAAAAGTTTCCAGACTGGTACAGTATGGAGCTGAAAAATGCAATCATGCACAAAGAGTGGAAACAAACACACTCATACAGTAATTATATAAAGTTTAGCAATCTTCATCAGCAGAGTAAAACACTGTATAAAGTGTGCTATCAAAATCATATAAATAAAATGCAAAACAAACTTAAAGTTTAAATTAGGACCAGGATTGGATACTTTGCATGTAATGTTTTTTAAAATTGTTTGTGTGTCTTATCTGATGTATTATTGATAATATTCAAACTCTCTTTGAATCAAAAAAGATATCAGACAGAGTTAATCATGATATTCTCCTTAGAAAGCTGGAGGCCATTGGGGTGTGTGGTAAATTGCTGATGTGGCTGAAAGATTACTTGTGAATCGATGACAAATTGTGAAGATCAAAAATTTTTATTTGGATGAAGTTTTTGCTACATCGGGTGTCCCTCAGGGATCACATTTGTCTCCTTTACTTTTTAATGTTTTTATTAATGATATTGTAACTGAATTCAAGTCTTGTAGGTATGTACTTTATGCTGATGACTTAAAAATATTTGATGTTGTTGATAACTTTGGTGACTGTTTGAAACTGCAGAATGACTTGAACTCACTCTCAGTTTGGTGTGATAGAAATGGGATGGAGTTGAATGTTAACAAATGTAAAATTCTTACCATTTCAAGAAAGTAGAATGCAATAACTGTTAGTTACATAATAAACCATGAACGGTTGGAAAGAGTTAACCAAATAAAAGACTTAGGAATACATATAGATAATGAACTAAGGTTTGATTTTCATATCAATTATATTAGAAATAGGGCCATGAAGATGTTGGGATTTATTACTCGTACCTTGAAGGATTCGTTTGTACAACCTATTCCTTAATATGCAAGTCCTGTGTGGTCTCCACATTATCAAAGTCTATATTGAGTCTTTGGATACAGTTCAAAGTTTTTTCGATTTATAGCTTTTAAATTAGGCATACTCAATGAACAAATTAATTACCCAGATATTGAAAAATTACTTCGTATGGACAGTTTTAAAAAACGCCGAGCTCAGTTTGATGTTTCCATCTTATTTAAGATTGTTAATAATATTATTAAATCACCTGAGCTACTTTCATTAATACTTTTGCATGTACCCCAGCATGTAATGCGGGATAATGATCTATTCTTTGTACAATTTCATAGAACTAATTATGGAATGAATAGTTCTATATCTAGATTTTGCAGATTAGCCAATGACAAAGGTAGAGCAAGTGACCAGAGTACCAGTCTCACAGTGGCATTATTTACACTGTAGCTTGATAACAACCACCTTGTTTGACTCTATTTAGCTGCCCGTGTTTAACCCAATTCAACTGCTTCTTGAATAAGGTCGATCGGGGCGATTGTTGCCAAGCTGTGAAGTAAACAATACCACTGCGAAACCAGCGGCTGTACCTTTCCTTAACTTGTTGGACTTTACTAACCTTGCCTAGTAGTCCTATAATAAAAACAGTATGTAAATATTTTTTAAACATTTAATAACCCAATTTATACCCATTTATGCAAGGATAAGAAGCAGTTTAAATAAAAAACAGAACAAAAAACATGGAACATTGTTACTTCCAAACATGTTGGTATGAATCCATTAGTATCTAGGTACCTACAAAATTATGATTGTGTAATACGAAAATTTCACAAAATAATAATGGTATTCAAGAAACATAAATACAGAATTATTTTAAAATATCTAGTTAACAATTATCAAGATAAAAATACGTCAAAACTAAATTCTATCAGAACGAGCGGTACGCACGTTTATGTAGGGTTCACATGGACTTAACTTATATAAGTAACTGCTACATATAAATAAATTAAAATTCTTAAAAGACATAGCTAATTAGCTAATTATATTAAAGAAAAATAAAATTCCAAACTTAGCAAATCTTTGGTCATCTTTGGCCACAAATTATCATTATAAGAAAATAAATTAGGACGGATCGATTAAATACACTTATTATTTTAGAGTCAAATTATTATAAAATTTTAACATGGTTTGTTTATATACATGTGTGAAATCAAAAATCGGATATGGGCAAATAATAAATGGGTAAAAGACAAAAGCGAGAAATCCACTGTAAATGAGTGCATTTCACTGTTTTAACTAAGACTACGCGCAATACTTATATCACAATCTTAGAGAGTTCCTCGATTTATTTTACCCAGTCATTATTTGTCCATGGCCGATAATAGATTTTTTACACCTGCATAATATAAAACAAATAAGAAAATTATTTCTGAATAGTAACACCTCTATTATCTCCTATAGGAACATAACAAATTTAATTTGTTGTTGCAAACGTTTTAAAATAAACTTAAACACATTTTTTGACTCACATCTATTGATAGTAGTGAAAAAATCCAGCAAATAATTAAAGAATTTTAATAAAATACATTACCATTTAGAATAATAAAAAGGGTTATTGCAAGTTTTTGTTATTAAATATTAAAACTCATCGTCAAAGTTTCGTTAACATATTTCTCGGTAGATGTATTATTACTTTTTTAAACTTTTATAGTTTTTGTTTATACCTAATAAGTCAACTCTTTTAAGGGAAAACAATCCCTCCCCGATCAAATTCAGAGGTCCATAGAATATAAACTTTTTATTTACTCTAGCTACGTCACCTTTTTTTGGCCATTCAAATAAATTCGACTGTCCACTCAAAAAGGACATGATACACAATTCGCTATTAATTTTCTTCTGGGTTTTTCCAATATACCATTCGTCATCGTATAATACTGCATAATATTTTTCTATTTCTACTGACTCTAAATTCTGCATAGTCTCAGACGGATTTTCATGATCGGACAAATTAGTTTGAAGTCCTTTTTCTAATGAAATTTTGTCCTCTAATGAAGTAAAGCTCTCGGTATCATCCGAGTCATGGTAGATTAATTCTTTTCTTCACTTAGATCTTCACTTTCTGATGAGCCACTCAAATTTTCTTCGACGACAGATTTTGCTACACGTTTTGTTTTTTTTCTCGGTTTTTTTCTACTCCTTTTATCTTTCTTAACCCTTTTGGTATCGTTTTCGTAGGACTAGATTTTTTCCCGAAATAAATCTTTTTAGTCTATCCGTACTGACACGGCCATTTCCTTCATCCATAATCCAGCAGTAAGATGGTTTTTTAATTAATGCTGTCTTATTAACATTAGGAAAGTTCGACGGTAGGGTAACTTTAATAAAAATGCTATTTTCCGACAGATCTACGTTTTTTCTGAATAATCTTTTAGATCTATATCCTTTGTGGCTAAAGTATTTTCGCAATTACCCTCAAAATGTGGATGCAGTTGTAAGTCATTATTCAAAAAAGTTTGAATAACACAATCTTCTTCATCTCGATCTTCACCATCAATATTCTCATTGTTCTGGGTTGTGATATCCATATCGTCGTTTTCATCTAAATTTAAATTCATTTCATTTAAATTTTCACTAACAGCAGTTATGTTGCAGTTAAAAGCTTCATTTTTAGGCACGTCCGTACCAACAGAAACTACATCGCCATAGGCGTCTTCAATAGCCTTGTCTATTATGTCCTGAAACGATATCTTGTTTAATTCATCCCGTGTAACGCGATGAGTACCATTATTGTAAAAGTCCTGCTCCTTTTTATTTTTCCTAGGAAAAATACAATACTCCTTTAAATCGTTAATAATAAATTGTATTAAAGCTATACGGTCGATTCTAGAAATTAATTGTTTAACGCTAAAGTTAATTACTGTGTGGATGTTAGTGACCTAGCAGCCCTAAACAGTTTTTTGCACGGCTGACTATTAAAAGCATATAAAAGAAGGATGCTTGGATCTAAAGAAGGATCATCTTGGAAAATTCGTATTATTTTAATAATCATATGACCATTTATTTCGATACATGTATAGGCATTACAAGTAATAAAATTATCTTTTAACTTATATTCAGAGCTGCTTTTTAGCCAGCTCCTCCAGTATCGTAAGAAAAAGGTAATGTATCAAATTTTATAAACAATGATTTCTAATGATTGATCTTTGTTAACTAATGAATCATTGAGATATTTCATAATCTTTAGGTACAATACAGTGGCTTTACATTCTGTATTCACTTTCAATAAATTAATTATTTTCTCACCACATATCTTCTTGGCATCTGATAATTCATTTTATCTCCAGCTTTCAAGTCGGATCTAGTTAATAAATGTTTGCTTTTATTTTCATTGTCAATAAGGTCATAAACATGTTGAGATGCAGCAAAATAATTTCCCATAGGCAAACAAGCTCCAAATTTTAAAAATCTAGTTTTAAGCTTTGTCATTGTATGAATTGGATCTTGTATAAAACAGTTATCATTAATTTTGGAATCAATATGGTACCACTTCAAATTATCCCCAGTATTATTAGTCACAAGCTCACTTATTTTACCACCAGTAAAAGGTGCCTCTATTTTCATGTCTGTATTAAATACCGCCAGACAAAATGCGGGAGCATGACACTGTAGAGGTTGTGCCATAATAACATACGCATAGTCAACACGTATGCCATCCTTAAAGTAGTTGTCCATGTCGCTACAAGTTTTAACAACAAACTTCCCTGTTTCTGGAAAACCGAGTTTTAAAGGGGCAACAAACCTCTGTAGACTGTTAGTACGAGAATTATACTCTACTTTTCCAGTTATACTTGTGGCATCCTCCGATATCCATACCACCATAGGCAAATTTCGTTTTTGTAAAAATAACTACAGTCCCTTTAAATTTAACTCCCCCTCGTTCACGGATACTTTGTTGGACAAACTGGACCCACATTAATGTTGATATCGATGGTAATATGTCATTTAAATTTGCAAAAAGTGTTTCATACAATAGTTTACCGCCAGTGTAAAAGATGTATAAAGCAAACTTTTTTAGGTTATCATCAAATTTATTTCGTTTCGAAGAATCTTGGTTATTATTTGCAGCCTTTAGAAAAATTTCTAGCAGTTTATTAGTCGTAAGTGGCTCACCACTGCTATCCTGAATGGAACAATAAGACTCCTTGAATGGCTTTAATACTTCCTCGTTCTGTGCTTGAATTACTGTGTGGACTAGTTTCATTGTTGGAAGAAAGTTTGTTAAAAGGGTTTGGTTTTCATGTAATTTTTCTCGTTTTCGCGTGTCTCGCGTACTCCCAGAATATTTTAACGATTTCCATTTAGATTTTCCAGAATTTTCTTCTTGAGAGTTGCTATATGAAACTGGATTAAAGTCTTTGAGGTTTATGCGTTGTAGAATTCGAACAGGATTCTCAAGATTCCGCTTATCAGCCCCAAAATCGTCAATGACTTCTAAAGGTTCTATTGGTGTATTTTTCGACAATATGTTGGAGGAACTAGAATTGGAAGATTTGGGTCCTGACAAAAAAAAGTAATTTTTCGGTGTTTTTCCACTAACGACCTTTTCCTCAATTTTATTTATTTGAGCATTAGGTTCTTCAACATTACCCCCCTGTATTGATGTATGTTTAATAAAATGCTTTCTATGAATATAATGGTGGTAGTAGTTAGAACACACCCATCATGCTTTCCTAGAGGCACTTTTAGACACTTTGTTAATTTTAATTTTATCTCCGCAAAGCATGTAATAGTAGAAGATAATTCCCCTTGAAGGTTATAGATCTTTTAAAACTAATATTATTAAACTCGTTATTTAATAAATGTTCAAAGTCCTTTTTTAATTCAATATTAGAATTATATCCAACTATTTTGTCGCTTACCCATTTTTTATTATTCTAAAAATTGACGCATTTTCATCTGTTAAGTCATATTCCTGCAATTTAAGTTCTTTATGTTCACGAGAGGAACTACCTGGTTGATTTAAACATGAACATAAAGTTGTAGTTCCTACATCTGTCATAGTAGCCTGCGTATTAGTGTTAACCGAAATGTTTACCAAAGTGTTAACCGAGGGTTTAACCAAGGTGTTATCTGAGGATTCATTGTTTAAAAAATTAAAAATAATTTGAATTAGTTTTCGGTTACCAATAGTAATCATAAATTTTTTGGGCGCTTTTACAAAATATGGTCCATAAAAACTTAAATGTTCTGGCTTAGAAATAATATATTCTAAGTCATTCCTAGCAAATAATTCTATAGCGTCTAAATCATCATTGCTTATATTTTTTAAAACTATTTTGGAATCATAACCATTAATTTTTAATAAGTTCTTAATATGCAATGGAATTTTAGTGTTAAGACTTTTTTCAATCTGAAAAAAGTCGTCTTCTATATGTTCGCCCTCGAAGCCGTTATTAGCGTCTCTTGCAGAAACAACATTTGATTTGGGAGCTACAATTGATTTCGAACTATTAGGCTCTATTTCTGAATCCATCTGAAAAAAATCATAAGAACATTCCTATTTCAGTCAGTCTTCACTCAAATATTGCGAAATAATATTTTATTACATAACACAACTTTTCTTACCTTTCATTTTATCCCTGTGAATTATAGTTGTAGAAGTATTTATTTAATACTTTATACTAGTCTTTGTGTGTCAAGCAGATACTGATTTGTAATTCTAAAATAAAATCACAAAATGTTTTTAACATCGCCCTGTATCGATTACGAAAATAATATTATATTTTGATTTGTTTAAAAAGATTAAAACGAAACTTGGCACCCCTGTTTGAATTTATAGAGATCAAGCGCGAAATATATAAACTCAAAATAGGTAATAAATTTGATATCTAAGACTAATATCAGAAACAAGTAACGTCACAAATAGGTAGATATATCATACAGACAAAGACATCATTGATACTTGATACCTACTTGGTAGACACAATATTATTAATACCCAAATATTTTTTGTTTGCAGAATGCTAATTATGATTATAAAACTTAATTATACTAACTACTTGACTAATTAAGTAAAAGAAAATGGCCGGCGAAGAGAGGTCAAACTCAACTTCGGACCCACGAAAATCGAAAAAATTGTGTGTACATTGTAAAAAAGACGTAGTATCGGAAGTTAGATGTGTTAAGTGCGAGCTGATTTTTCACCGTCCGTGCATGTTTGAAACAGGCTGCAGGTCAGAAAAGTGCCGTTTGCGTACATTCCGAGGCAGTTGCTGCAGAGGTAACCTCAAACAATGTTTTGTCTGAAATAGCAAATTTAAAAGATACCATAGAAAAGATGATAAAAAAGATTACTTTTCTGGAAGCAAACGAAACAATTTTGATGAATAAAGTAGCAGTTCTTGAAGAAACTGTTAAAATCTTTGAACAGAAAGAAAAAAAAGGTAAACAAAAGCATTCAAAAAATAGAAATATTTCCGTTGACAATAATGACAATGTTGAAGTTGACGTTTCTAAACTGGAAGACAAACGCGAAGTTAGCTGTGCTGCTGGGGCCAGCAAGAGTAGTTCAGATGCACCCTTATTCAATGACGTCATTAGGGGTGCCGATGATGAAAATTTGGACTCGGAGGTTTTTGTTAACAAGACATCAACGAATATAACAAATTCTAAAAAAAAACTGGAAACATAAATATAATAACCGAAGAATCCAGTAACAAAGGTGTAACCAGTTAGCTGTGCTGCTGGGGCCAGCAAGAGTAGTTCAGATGTACCCTTATTCAATGACGTCATTAGGGGTGCCGATGATGAAAATTTGGACTCTGAGGTTTTTGTTAACAAGACATCAACGAATATAACAAATTCTAAAAAAAAACTGGAAACATAAATATAATAACCGAAGAATCGAGTAACAAAGGTGTAACCCTTGAGACCGACTGGCAAGTGGTAAATAGGAGAAAGATAAAACGTCCTGAGCCAACTAAGGGCTCCAAAGAAAGTGCATGTAATTTAACAGTGGCAACTCCGAAACGCCTAGCTTGGATATTTGTTTCTGGATTCCAGCCAACAACTGCACCTACAGACATAGTAGAATATTTGAAAGGGAATGGTTTTGAATGTTCATGTTATAAAATGAAAACAAGAAGGGATCACATCAAGAGTTCATTTAAGCTCTCCATCCCAATTAATAAAAGGGCAGACATTATGTCGTCCAACCTATGGCCGACTGGAATTGTGGTTAACCATTTTCTGAACCTACAGAGACGCCTTCCACAGAGAGACGTGACCAAATCAGTTCAGGCTCCTCGGGGACAGCCTGCTCACACCTAGGTCTTCTACATTGCAACATAAGATCTGTTAGGAACAAAAGTCATGAGCTTAGCGCAGCTCTAAAAGGCCTTAATCTGTCAGTGGTCTGCCTCACAGAAACGTGGCTAGCGAGAGAGGAAGCAGAGGTTCTCTGCGTTGAAGACCTTGTAACTGCAACATTCTCAGTAAGGACTGAATGCTCTGGTGGAGGTACTGCAATTCTTGTCAAGAACCATATTAGCTATATAACTGTACATAAGTATAATAATTTTAATATTGAAAAATGTTTAGAGCTATGTTGTATTTTGTTGAAACCATACAATATATATGTTTTTTGTATTTATAGGGCGCCAGCGGGAAGTTTTGACATCTTCATGGCTTCACTGGGGTCTATATTAGATGACCTTAGTGCAGGCGCAAAAATTATTATGGCATTTCAATGTTTTGTTTGGTACTAGTCAAAAGGAAGCTACTTATCTATGTGATCTATTAGAGACTTACGGACTTAAAAGAACAATTTTGACATCAACACGAAATAATGTTTGTCTTGACAATATTTTTGTCAATTTCAATATTGATAACCTTTTAGTGGATACTATAGATCTAAACATGTCTGATCACTTGGGCCAGGTGCTGTATGGTAGTATAACATCAACCTCCAGTGGGATTGCACAACTTTTATAACAATATTGAAGCACAGTCATGGAGTTTTGTCAAAAACATGGATCTTGATATTAAAACAAGATTCAATCTTTTCATAGATTGTATACAGAGGGCATATTTGCAGTCATTCCCAGAAAAAACTTACACAGTTAAAGCAGGTCGTCCTGAGAAAATCAACTGGTTTGACCAGAATCTTAGGGATATGAGAGAACACCTCCATTTTTTACAGTACCTCTAGTAAAATCAATAAAAAATCTTATATTGTCACCACTTACTTACCTAATAAATTGCTGTATCAGGGAGAACTATTTTCCTGATATTTTAAAGAGAGCCATAGTTGTGCCAGTTTTTAAAAAAGGTGATAAAGACTTAGTTTCAAATTATCGACCAATATCGCTACTGCCCATAATCTCTAAGATCTTTGAAAAATGTATTGCCAAAAAAATAACATACTATTTTGAAAATAATAGCTTATTTTGCAATGAGCAATTTGGCTTCAGAACAGGCAGGAACACGGTGCAGGGTGTACAGAGTCTTGTTTCTGAGATCTATGATTCTTTTGAAAATATGGAGTACAATTGTGCTTCAATGTACGATCTGAGTAAGGCTTTTGACTGCGTCTCCTATGACATACTGGTGAACAAACTTCGTTTTTATGGCTTTGACAGCAACAGCATCGACTTTATTAAGTCCTATTTAAAAGGCCGGACACAGATAGTTCGAGTCAGTGGAATAGCATCGGCAGAAAGGGAAATAGATATTGGGGTCCCCCAGGGTTCCATCTTGGGGCCACTTCTTTTTTTAATCTTTATAAACGACCTCCTAATGGGTGAGGCAGTGGCAAAGTATACCTTTTTTGCTGATGACACTACAATTCATTATTCTGGTGGAACACTTCAGGAAGTTCTCACAGTGACTGGCGAGGCGCAGGCAAGAGCAGAAGCCTGGTTTAATGAAAATCAGTTATTAATGAACAGAGACAAGACTCAGAGAATAATTTTCTCAATGAGGGATCCGGGGGATTTGAATGGTCGCTTGGACAGTGTTAAATTCCTAGGGATTTATATGGACCAAAAACTAAAGTGGGATGTTAACATCAACAACATCTCATACAAACTGAGCAGTACTGCCTTTGTCCTTCGCAACCTAAAAGGATGTGTAAGCATTGAGACAATGAAGTCTGCATATTATGCACTTTTCCATTCTGTTATGTCATATGGCATTTTGGTGTGGGGAAGTGCATCAGGTGCAGACAGAGTCTTTGGTTTACAGAGAAAGGCTGTAAGAATACTTGCTGGTCTGAAGTAAAGGGATGACTGCAGACGGGCTTTTATTGACCTCAGAATATTGACATTCCCTTCTGTGTTTATTATGCCATGTATCCTATATATTAAAGAAAACCATCATTCGTATACTCAGTATAAGGATGTACACGACTATAGTACTAGACATAGAGACAATATTGTGACTTCTTTTTGTAGACTGCGAAGATGTCAAAACAGACTAGAATTTCTGGCCGTCAAACTCTTTAACAAACTCCCAATGGATATAAGGGAATTGCCATTAAATAAGTTGAGGGAACGAGTGAAAGAGGTCTTATGTAAATATGCGTTTTATAATATAGAAAATTATTTGACTTCTGAAATTGATTCTAATGTGTAATTTGTTATGTCTTTTTAATATTGTTTATCTTATGATTAAGTATTTGTTAATATTAATTTTATGTCTTGACATAGCGTAATTTAGATATGTATCTGTATTTTAAATCATTGCCTTAAATTATATAATGTAATTGACGTGTGTACAAGTTATTTTTAACACCAATAAACAATTTGAATTTAACTAGCTCACTTACCTCTTACGTTTTTTGATTTTTATTATTAAGGGTTCACATATGAAAACTGATATTATGGTTACTGTTACTGTTATTCTTTAGACAATAACTAAAACTTAATTTTAAATTAGAATCACTGCAGTGCCTTGCTGGCTCGACGCGACGGTTTTAATAAATTGCCAGGTTGCCACTTCGTGCCTTAGTTACTATTGAGAAAATATTGATCTTCTTTTAAACTGTCCTTAATAGAGTCTAGAAAGAAATTGTAGATTAGGCTCGAGATTAGGCTACTTCTTAGTCAGTAATGTAAAACCATAATTAATGCCTTTACAAATACATAATATGTCCCTAATAATTCCACAATCTTGCCTTCAAACTTCCTAATAAATCCCAAAACTTCCTCATATTATCCAAAACTTCCTTCAAACTGCCTCATATTTCCCAAAACTTCCCACTAATTTCTAAAAACTACTTTAAATTCTTTTTTATTTTCCTTTATTACCCTAACATTTCCTTTAAACTTCCCATATTTCCTCCACCTTGTACACTAAACTACCCCTAATGAAATTCCCCTCGGTGGTAACTGTGCTGAAAAACATAATACCATTGAATGTGTAAATGAGACAAAAAAAATGTGTCAATTGCGAGATTGCCAACAGGCAATACAAAATGCATTACGAGATAGACAAAAACGGTCCATTATTAAAATATTACTGGGGACTAATAATAAATAAAACTGATTATAGTTAATTAGTGAATAATAGTAAACCATTTACAAGATGAAATTCTTAACATAATTAATGAAGAAAATGGTTCTCAGAGTGTAATGGTGGATATTGCGCAAATTCAGGAAATACCAAGTAGCAATGAACATTTCTTAACTATTATTAACTTTAACATTATAAGTATAAACAAAAATATTGATAATTTGCTTACTTTTGTAGAGTTGTATAAATTGCAATCTATAGATATCATCATTTTAAGTGAGATATTTCAACTTTCATCAACTACTAACTGTAATATACCGGGGTATCAACTTTTCTATAATGAAGCAGATTATAACAAGAATGATGTGTTATAATCTTAGCAAAGGAGGGCATTAAGGTTGACTTTTCAAGTACTTGGTGAAATAATTCAAAGGTAACTCTTGGTAGAATAATAATGGAGATTGATAACATATTAATTGGAATAACTGCCGTTTACAAACCTCCACTGATTTCACAGATGAAATTCATTTCTGATACAGTCTTTTTTTGAAAATCAACCAGCAACATCAAAATTTTTCTAGGTGATATTAACATAAATATTTTGAATGACAATGACAATAATGTTATTAATTACCTAGCTGTAATGAGTTCACTTGGTTTTAAATCTTATATAAGCACTGTGACGAGGCCATTATCCAAAAATTGTATAGATCATATATTTGTTAAGCAAAAAAATAAACCAAATAACCTATATGCAAATTTTTGTATTTTAAAGGAAGATATAACAGATCACAGTCCTGTCATGCTACTTATAGAGAACAGTAAACCAAAACCTTTAATAAATTATCCTAAAAGCTCAATGAAAGCTAAACTAACTGGGTGAATGTGATTGGTTACTTGTCATTTAAATGAAGACAATCCGGAAATAGCTACAAAAATATTGCTAAATACATATATAGGGAATTATTGAATGATGCTGCAGAAACATATAAGGTGAATGTTAAAAGATAAAAAAAAGAAAAAGCTGGATTAGTGATGGGATGATTATCATTTTGTTTTGCTATATAGGATTTGCAATAAAAGTTTACCAATTTGTCCCTGTTTCCCACTTGATTTTTGTGCAAAATTTCAGGTCATTTGGGTAAGTAGCTTTTCATATTGATTTTTTAAACATTTTATTTGGAGAATATTTTATTTCGCCAAGGGTTTATCCCTGTACCACACTTAATTTTTGGGTATAATTTCAAATCCATTTCATAAGTAGCTTTTTAATAATTTTTTTTTATTAAACATTTCGTGGGCTTGCGTTCTTGTTCCCTCATAGGATTTTTACCAAAATGTTACGAATCTATTCCTATATGACCCTTGATTTTTGAGCAATGCTACATACAGAACTACAAACCAATGGAAATGGGAGCACATGTTTTTCAGAATCTTAGGACCTAATCTAATCCATAGATTTGAAAAAAATCTTAGGCATTTTTTGGGATTACTTCCCTTCTATGAGGAAATTCATAAAAGCAAGAATGAGCTTGTAAATGATATATTTTTAAACATTAGGTAAAATGATATATTATATTTTGTATAAACAATATTAAGTAATTTCCAAAAATTAATCAGAGGAAAAATTGTTTTGGTAGAAATGCTGTGATGACTAAACCAACATTTTTAAATTTCACCTTGAACTTTTAATTTAATAATAACTTTATTTAGGTCAGCAATTCAGTATAAAATGCATATTTGATCTATCTTTTTTATGTTTACACAATAAAATGTTTGCACGTAGTTCGTATATATTGCTGAGTTTGTTTTTTAACTTGACCTCGATAATTTATACTGTGTCAACCAAGCGTAATGTAACAGACTAAATAATACAGCACACATTTAATATATATATATATATATATATATATATATATATATATATATATATACAATACAAAAACAAAAAATCAAGAACAGCTACTCAAAACCTCCCTAGTTCAGATCTCCACTATAAGGAGTTCTGTACTAATCTGTATTATTTGGGCATAATTTTATAATAATCCTATAAACTATAATTTATTTCAATTTTTTTTTAAGTTATCAAATCTGTGTAATGTTTAGTGGAGTGGTAGTTATGAGTAAAGTTGAATTTACCGTTTTTTCATTTATTTTTATATTATTCCTTTTTCAAAACTTTAATATTCTATAAAAAATTAGTTTCTCATTTATTATTTCCCTCCATAAAAAAGGTTTTATGTCAGGAAAAATAATTTTACTGATCATTTAAACATTTTATTAGGCCGCCATTTTATTTTCTCATATAGGATTCACACTAAAATTTTAATAGTTTCATTGAGTTTTGTGCAAAATTTGAGGCTTACTTAAAAGTAGTTTTTTAATAATAATTTTTTTACATCTTGTGAGGCCACCATTTTGTTCTGCTATATTGGATTATAGCCCTTGTCTTTTTTTTAAATTTGAAGTCAATTGTATAAGTAGTTTTTAAATTGTGTTGCGTAGAGTCAGAAAGACAAACCGACAAACTAAGAGAATATGTTGTTACAATACTTTCCTCTTATAAGGGAAGTAATATTTAGGTATTAGAAGAATATTTGAAGAATTATTCTTATAGTTACTATTTTTAAATTCAAGAGTATTGAATTGTACATCTTAAGTGATAAAAACGACTGTGAATAATTGATCTAGTTATAAGAATCATATTGAGAAGTAAATATAGGGATGACTGAATAAAGAAATAAGAATCTTAGAAGTGTGAACTGCTCGAAATTATTTTATTTTTATTATTTTACCTTAATTACTCTTTTTTTTTCTCTATTTTATAATAACAATGAGCTTAGTCTTATATTTGTAAAACTATGTTAATTATTAAGTTTTAAAAATATTGAATCGAATAAATATCTGTCTATTCAATAATGTAAAAAAAAACTGAAGAAAATGGTTGTATACTTAAAGACCTTTTTAAAAAGAGTTATTCAAATAATAAAGGAGTTACTAGTGCTTTGTCCCACTGTTCTAGTATTTTTAAATAGTTCACAGTTCGAACAGTTCTGTTTATATTTTCATGAACAGTCAGTTATTTTCGTTCAAAATTTTTTAATACCTACATAACTTTATACGAAGATACTATAGGAGGTGAACATAAAAAAGAATTAATTTTTTTTTGGTTTCGCACTAAACCATACCTAACCTAACCTTCTAGAACCCAACCTTAATCTATCTCAAAATATATTGAAAAGAAAATAATTTTCAAAACAGTAATGCTGTCTAAATTAAATTAAGTACATTAAACATTATTATCAAAATGTCGACATTTTACAACACGCCAAACATGGCATGTCTCATGTTGCTTAATATTTAAACATTGAAAAAAATGAAACTTACTTTGAACTCTTTGCCAATCTCATCAAAAATAAAATTGGAAAATTATTAACAATTTGTGTGGAAAAAATAATTCAACCTGACCAAATCGTTTTGTGAATTCAAATGATATTAACACCTTTTATCGTTCAGTCGCAGAGCAACAAATTGCTAATTTAGACTCTAAGAATGAACCCTTAAGCTACTTAAATAATTTGCATATGCCAGAAAATTTTGAAATTGCTAGCACTAATTTTGCAGAGGTTAAGAAGGGTCCGCTCGGACTTTGTCAATAAGAACTCTGCTGGATCAGATGGCTTGTTTGTTCATTTACTGATGAATCTTCTAAATGAGGCACTATACACAGTTGAATTAATAAAATTATCTTTTTCAATGGGCATCTTTCCTAGTTACCTAAAAAGTGCTTTGGTTATCTCTTTTTTACAAGGATGAAGATCTTGTTGACCCATCCAGTTTTAGACCGATCGCGTTGCTGTCATCTATCTCCAAAATTATGGAAAAAATCTAAGAACACTAGAGTAGGTATACTTAGGTTTGAGGAAGACACCGCGCTGTGGCAGCAGGGTTCTGTAACTTTTCAAAAGCATTTAATTGTGTTTGTTTGGTCGATGCAAAGGGTAGAATCGTGTCTATTAGGTCACAAATTGTCAGTTGGTTGGTTCACTTCGACAGCTAGAGAATGATAAGAGGAATTCCACAAAGGGTCAGTTCTGGGCCCAGTTCTGTGTATCTTGTATGTGAATGATTTAACTCTTTTAAATATCCAACGTCGATTTAGGTTTTTTGTGAACAATACAACTGTTCTCTGCCATGGCTGTTATGTGTTTTTTGGAAGGGTTAAAGAGTGGTGCAACTTGAATTTCTTCTGCTTTAACATAAAAAAAAACTAATATTTTATGTTTTAAATGTTCACTTGGCTCCATTGAGTTAAATGACCACATCACTGAGAGCAAACCTTTCATTAAATTTTTGGGAATAATGTTGGTTTCGGCATACTTTGCAATAAGGATATTGAGCCTCAATGTTTACTTGACTCAGTGTTCATTTGTTAGAAGAGAGCAGTTTGGTACCTAAATAAGGCTAGGCCATGGGATCATTGTAGTAAGCCACTATTTATTTCTTCAAAAATTCTCACAATATCATGCTTGTTTATTTTAGAAATTGCATGCATGATTAATAAAAGGCACAGTGAGTGTGATTTTGGTTTGACCTCTTAATATCACAGTATAATATCGATTCTACTTGACCAAGAATTCACTCATAAATGAAAGCATTAAGTAAGAAATCAGGTTAACCTGAAAATATTTAAAAAAAAAGAGTTTCAAACATTACTTGAAAAAGCATAACCTGTCAGAATACTTTGCAGTTCGCTTTTAATAGTCATTATAATAAGTCAATAATAATTTTAATTGAAAAGTCTCTAATGTTCAATTTTTTTATATACTGCAAAACTGTTTTTTTTTTCTGTATATGTGACATAATTTAATTGTATGTATGTTGTGTTATGTTTTGTTTATTTACATGGTTAGTTGAGTGTTGATTATTATACAAAAATCTTAAACAATAATGTATATTTGACTATACCATGGTGCTACACTCATAAAATAATTTAAAATGTAAGAAAACGATTGTACAATGCAGTATTCACTGTGATATAAAAAATAATTTATAAAACTTTTATTTCATTTGCTTTTCAGTAGTTTTTGAACACATTTTTCTATTGTGTTTTTCATCCGATTTCGACATAAAAAAAACTATTTTAGCTGAATGATAGTTACTAGTTATTTTGTTGGAAAAAAATTAAAATAGGAAAATGTTTTTTCAAATCTGAAATATTTGAAATGAGGCGTTTCCTAATTAGATACTATTCATTATCCGATTTTATTTCAATTATATGATTTTATTTAGTTTTTCAGAAAATAAGTAATGAAAAAAAGAATCTGCAGAGGTTTTTATGTTTTTCAAATTTTTTAGGTTCCTGATATTGAATTTTCTTCTCTTCCTCAACCACCAGCAGAGGACAAATTAACGTCGGGAAAGGATGTATTAGATAGGGCAAGAGTGTTATTTAATTGCAATACAAAAATGGAGCATGCCCTGCAAAGACTGAAAGAGGCCAAAGGTACCCAGACTCCATTGCCTGTGAAAGACGGCTCTAGTGACATGCCACAATCTGTACTGAAAGGTATTTCAATTATTTTTTATTTCAGTTTTTATTTTCCTCAATGCGTACCTATCAAAATAGTAATAATAATAATACAACTAAAAAAGTAAAAAAAAATCTCAAATTGTTGGCGAAATCAAATTGCCCTATTAAATGTTCAGTAGTATGTCATGGTATTTTATTTATTATACTTAGGAAACTAATAGATTTAATACAGTTATACCAAATACTTATTATTTTTATTACTTGTATTGTTATTAATATTATTATTGGTAAGAATACTCTGTATTTAATGACATGGTACAACATAAAATTATATTAGATTAATTTTTTTCCATGTTTTTGTAGTTATTCAGCAAATAGGAATAGAATAGAATATATTACTGTATAAACACAAAGTTCGTTAAAATTGTCAAAATTATAGGGGCTGTTCTGTACTTTACATAACATCAAGGATACTTCGAATTGTTAAAATTAAGTATCCAAAATATTGAAAAGTACTATTTACTTAAAAACTACAATAGTGGGATTTAGATAAATTTGATACAGTAAAAAAACACTCAACAATGAGGTGCATTCGAGGGGGTACTCACTGGAAATTATTTAGGACAAAAGATTGCCTCTCTATAAAATCTCCCCAAATTTCCTCGGATCTCCCCGAAATCTCCTCGGATCTCCCCGAATTTCCTTGAATATCCCCAAATATCCTTGGATTGCCCTGGATCACCTCGGATCTCCCTGGGTCTCTTGGGATCGCCCTGGGTCTCCTTTGATGTCCTCACATCATACTTGTATCAACCGTGTTTACAAGGTTAGGAAATAAATTATATTAAACTAAAGGTACTTATTATTTTTTAAAAGTCAAATCATGCAAGCAACTTTTGGAGCAGTTCCTGTTATCGGAATTGACTGAGATTTGGCATACATACATAAACCCGATGACTTTACAATATTATGGTGCCCAATTGTGAATGTCTTATACAGAGTGCTTAAAAAAGAATTCCAAAATGTTCAAAATAAAATAAACGTAAAAAAATATTTTTTTGGTATTCGTACATAAATTAAATGATAGTACAATATTATCGTGTACAAACAGTAAATGTGTTCTAGAGGGTGCATAAAAAATTATGCTAAAAATACAAAATAAAATCTTTTTATATGTACATAAACCCGATGTGAATACAATATTATGGTGTCATAAATGTTTAATACAGGGTGAGTAAAAAATAATTCTAAAAAGTACAAAATAAAGTGAACCTAAAAATTTTTTTTAAAAACAAGTTTTTATTTATAAACTAATGAACTGAAAAGTAAAAATAATAATTAAAATTACATAAACACTGAACTTTTAAAAATTTGAATATTTTCTTAAAAGCTTGAGGTGTGAAACATCAAATTGAAATAGGCTTTAGTGGTGTAGTAATTTTTGATTAGCCCTGGTAATGTGCTATAATATTAGTGCTCCTCGGATAATAGATTTCAAATCGACCGCCATTATATTTACCGCCATCGGCGGATGATTTATGAACTAGAACACGAATGAAAAACGGCGGAGCGGAGGATTTTGCCGATTTTAGACTGGAGTGCAGCATTAAGTTTTATGTTTCATTTAATTTTTGAGTTGAAAAAAACCAATATAAAAACTTATGTTTAATATAAAATGAAACGCCCGACGGCCAACCTCTAAGCTATTCAAAGTACTAAATATAAATAAAAGCAAATGACAACTAATCAACTTTTGCCACAAAAAAGTATAAAAATGGACTGGATAAAAGCAGTGTGTAAACTTCCGTTTAATCAATAAGAAGTAAAAGAATGAATAAATATTTAGCTTTACAAACTAACCACCAATGGAGCATTAACTGCAATTGCAAATGGGATTGATGAAAGCTCTAGTTACAACTGTTAAGCCTGGGGTTATAGATTGCAAAAGTTTAGATCTTGCGTCGTCCGTTTAAGCTAAGCGTTTACACTGGTTCTTAGGTCGTTTTATAGATTGAAAACGTTTGTGCTTTTCGTCGCCTATGGAACTAACCTTACTTTTATGTTTATATTTATCGCCTTTTTGTGTGATGCAATTTTGTCTTGCTTGTTTTTAAGTTTATGTACGTTTTCTTTTTAATTTACTGGGAATGGATAATTAAATATTGTTTATTTTACTATTTATGTATGTTTAATTTAGACCATATTAGTTGAATGACTTGTAATTTTATGGAAGCTTATTCACAAGACTTTACTCTTTATAACAAATAAAGCGATTTTTGACTTTGACTTTGTTCCGGCATATTGGATTTTCACCAAAATATTACCAGGACATTCCCATATGGTCTTAATTTTTTCCAAAATTTGAAGTCAATCTGACGAGTAGTTTTTAAGCTATGCCGCGAACTGACAGACAGACAGACAAACCGACAGGTGGACCGACGGAATTGATAAAACGTATTTTTTGGCATCTAGAGACGTTAAAACGCGAAAATATGAAAAACTTTCTAGGGTGACTTTTTTGAGATTACAAAAATTTTATTTGGTCGCCATTTTGTTCCGCCATGTTGATTTAGTACCACACTTTACTAGTTCATCTCTATACTACAATTAGTTATGGCACACAATTTGAAATCAGGTCATTAAGTAGTTTTTATAGACAATTTTTAATTATTTTATTAAGCCGCCATTTTATTCCGGAATCTTGAATTTGTACCAATATTTTATCAGTTGATTCTTACATAATACTTTTGTTTGTTTTGTTTTGACATATTGGATTTTTACGAAAATGTTACTAGGTCATCTCCATATCACAGACCGAGGGAATCGAGAAAACACGATTTTCGTCATGAAACGTGAAGATCTGAAAAAATTTCGTAAAGCGATTCTTTTCACGATTACAATACTTTTATGAGGGAAGTAAAAATTAAATTTTTTGTATGGGTTGATGTAGGAATGGTGGCGATACTACATGAATACATAGAAGGTAATTAAGAAACGTTTCGAGTCCACTTTCTTTTTGATCATACTAACTACTTTGAGGATGAACAGACAAGCAAGGATCAGAATTTTATGATGCAGAATAGTCAGAGTCAGTCAGTCAGTCAGTAAGCTTTATTGTATAAAGAACGACGTTCCTTTTTACAAAGCTAAATAAAAAATATTTATAAAAGAAAATATAAAAACAAATCAAAGAAATATATATATATATATATATATATATATATATATATATATATATATATATATATATATATATATATATATATATATATATATATATATATATATATATATATATATATATATATATTTATATAAAGTCTACTGTCAATTACAAAGAAAAGCAAAATTAAACGTAATGACATTCAGATACTAGAACACTAGAAACACTAAAAATTTCGATATAATAATACTAACCATAATAAATAATAATACAATACTAACATATATAAGGTATTGAGTCAAAAAAAAAATAGAAATCAAGCATCAAAAATACATTTAAAAATAAAATAAATAACAGTACATAAAACAAGAACAATCAAACAACAATGTCCCAGATAAACCTACACCAGATGCGAAAGTGCCTATCTAACGCATGCATAGCGAATTTATGTGAAACTCCGCCTCTTACGGATGTCCAGCCATCTGACACATAGTAAGAGGTCCAGTTGATATTTTGAATCGGCACGGAAAAGTGCTTGTTCGAGCGGCGATATCGATAGTGCGAGAGCTTATGGTATTATTTAATTTTTTAAACATTAATTTTTTTATACAGTTGTATTTTTGTGGTTGTAAAAATGCCTGGTTATAAGTACCTTTATTTACATTGTTCAAATAGAAGTGGGAGCAATAAATCACACGGTAAGATTGAAATAACCCAACTGCCGTTGCTCAGGGACAGAGAAAATCAAATCTTAGACGTTATGAAGATGAACACGGTTATCCATTACGTAAAAAGTTTATTACTATAGTTACGGATTTAATTTGCATTGAAAATGCAAACGTTACATAAACCAACCTTGAACCGCTAAAATTTTTAATCATGCTAGTAATGGTCTTTAAAGACATGAAAATTGGTTTTTATCAACAATAAAAAGTCATTTTAAAATACTGTAACGCAACTATCTACTATAATCTAGTCTAAAAATTACGTATTAAGGTAAAGCAAATATTAGATAGATAATAAAATAATTGATAAAACAGGACAAGTAATAAAATAGTTTATATAATACGTTTGTGTTGGAGGAGCAGCCACGGGATACACAAAAAAACTAGCATTTTTTGACAATATATATGCTCATACTCCATAACATATCACTCAATAATTAAATAAATCCGCTCAACAAATCGAATTGGCATACCGACCCGTATTAACAACACTGTTTCGTCCGACCGTTGGCGTTGGTTTAGCTACCGGATATCCCGGCACGAACTGGCACGGACTAGATTCTTGTTACTTGTACAATACAGACAATTAAGAAACGTAATTTCTAAGAACTGAGAACATTTATTCTTGGCTATGATTTGATTTTCTCCGTTATAGCACACGTTATACCAATGCATCTTTTTTTGTCATTAGATTATTTATTTTATCTTTGTACAAGATATTACCCAAAAAGCTTGTTTGTTGTTTTAATGCCGATAATATTGGTTTTACTTAAAAAAAAATCATAAAATGATGGTATTTTACAATGTATTTCTTTAATAAAAGACAGGATATTATTATTTTATTAATCAAGTAGGTACATAATTAATGTTCAGATATTTTTTTATAATTTTGTGTATGTATAAATATTTTTATGAAAGTTAAAAATGTGTTTTTTTCCTAATATAAACACCATTTTCTTAATAGTGCAGGAATATGAGCATTTTGGCATTCTTTTAAAACACCAATATAATCAGTTTTTCATTTTAATGAAATAAGATTAAATTTAAATAAAAAAGACCTTACAAAATCAGTAATTCACATATTATAATACCTAAATATTCCTAACGTTTTGTTTCCAAAAAATTTGATTGGTGCGGGTAATGCTATTTTTAGTTTATTAATAATTTTTAAAATTCAACAAAATTTTTGGTGCAGGCACATATCTCTCGCGCCGAGGCCAAAGAAAATTGAGGCGCTACTTGTCTAAGTTTCGCATCTGGTGTAGGTTTATCTGGGACAATGTAACATAAACCTTGATAATAATATAATTCATCTTCATATAATTCATCCAATCGGTAATAAGCTTTCCCAATTAACAATTAACGAACATGTTTTTTAAACATTTTAAGTGTAGGCGAACTTTTTATATCATCCGGAAGGTGATTATAAAATTTTATACCTTCATATATTTTGTTTATTTGCAGACGGGTCATGTACCTTTGGCTTGAAACAACGTACTGATCTTTGTTAATATAAACAAGAGCGGCCTACAAGAGTCGCGTGGCCGAGCATGATAGATATAGAATTGCTCTCTTTTGAATCAGAACCCCAGAAAGCAATTCCATATCGAAGTCGCGATTCAATGAGAGCATAATAAACAGCTTTAGCAAAATCAGAACCCAACTCTTGTACGACGACTTTTACTGCAAAGCAGCCGGAACATACATTCCCACTAAGGGTGACTGTGGTTGTCAAACTTAAGATGACTATCAATGATTATTCCCAAGAATTTGGAATTCTGCTGCTTGTCAAGAGGTGCACCACCAATTTCCAAGTTCTGTAGATCACATTTAAAGCAGATAATGCAAATTTTGTTCACATTCAGAGATAATAGGTGTGAGCCACACCACTCCTTCACCTTATTTAAGTCAGATGTCAGTACAGGAGTCAGGAACCCTCGCTCAACACAAACTTAATGGCTCTCTTTTGTAGTAAAAAAACGGTGTCAATAAAAATTTGGGAGAAAATCCCCAGAAGCAAATGCCATATTTCAAGTGAGACCCCACTAACTAAAAATAAACATTTCGAGAAATTCATTTCGCTGTTGTTAAAGAGATAAGTAGTTAGCGTTACACCATTCCCTGATGGTAATTATATCTGTCTTTATAATTTCCTCAAGGATGTCACTATCCTAGTGGGGTCAAAGAATGGTGGTATCATCCGCATACGGTGAACTTTCCCGCAATGTTCGACTTAGGTAGATCATTGACATATAATAAAAAGAGTAAAGTTCCCTGTGGAATACCTGCGCTGGTTTTTAAGGGTTTGAAATGTTGGTTATTCAAAAGAACAGTCTGATAACGTTCAGATAGGTACTATTGAAACCATTTCAGTGAGGTCTCTCTAAAGCTATAGACTTCAAGTGTGCGCGGCAGTATTCCATGATCCATGCAGTCAAAAGATTTCAAAACACAAACAGTTCCGCTGCGCCCTCTCTATCATTTAACCCTGGATATAAGTCTTCCAGAAATGCAAAGATAGCATCACGGGTGTTTTCAGATGATTGAAATCCAAACTGAACGTCGCTGAGTATATCATGTCTGCCCAAGAAGGCAGTGGCCCGTTTTTTACCAACTTTTTAATGATTTTAGACATTATTGGCAATAAGGAAATGGGTTAAAGTTAGCTGGTTCCTCACCATTTCTCCCATTAAACATCAGAACTATTGTAGCCATTTTTAGGCATGAAGGGAAGCACCTTGTAACGAATGGCTTGTTAATAGCCTCAGCAAATGAATGCAATGCACGATGAGGAAGCCTAGTAAAAACCCTCACCGAAATATATCTGGAAGCATTTTTGTGCTTTATGGTACTGAAAAATGTCTTTAATTTCATACACATTTGTAGGGTAAAAATAAAATATTTCGTTTACTGATATGTTATTTACATAATTTAAAGTTTTATTATGTGGAGTAGCAATAGAGCAATAAAACGAGTTTAGCGTAAACCATCTTAAACCAAAGCTTGAATGCTATGGATTGGGACGTATTTCTATCATAACATTATATCTGGATAATGTGACATTTAACGTCATAATAAATTTAATAGATGTGTAGCGGGTTTAGGACAGAAATAAAAATTCCTTTTTCTTAAAAAAGGCCCGACGTTTCGACTATATAGTTAGACTTCTTCAAGGCTATTTTAGTGTCTGAATGCAAAAAAGTGCAAGTGCATCTAGTTTATGAAAGAGGTGGCTCTAATCAAGATACTTACTCTTTGTTAATTAAAACATATGTTGTACATATCAAGCACTATTGTAACAAGGCATCTAAAATGTTAGGATTTATTAAAATATACACTAGTGATTTTAATTCACCGTCTATGTTCAACGGATTGAAAGATAGTTCTCAAGCTATTCTGTTTTTCAGCTAGAAATCCCTGCAGAACTTGTCAATTATCAAGATCTGTGTAGTCGACTTAGACTGGCTATCCTGTCTCAGCCCAGGTTGTTTTTGATATGGTGCTTGCATTTAAAGTAATGACCAATGACATTGATAATCTAGAGTTTCTTTTATTCTGGATTTTATCTGGGTTAAGCAAAAGTCTATTTATCAAGAACCACATTTTTCCTTGTGACATTTACCGCTCTGCCACACATCTGATGTCTCTAGTGAAAACAGTGGTATCATCAGCAAAAAGCACATAGTGATTCAGCTGTTGTCCAGAGGACAGGTGGTTAATAAAAATGAGAAAAAGGACTCGACCCAAAATCGATCTTTGAGTAACACCAATATCCATTTTTGTTGGAGCTGACATATCACCACTTACTTTCACAACTTGATTTCGGCAGGTATGATTGACCTAGTTTGATACTATTTTTATTAAAATTATAGTACTTTTATTTTTTAAAAGGATATTGTGGGATACACAATCGAATGCTTTGCAAGGTTGCAAAACAAAGCCGAGAGGTACACTCAATTCTCATGACAATCCATCTTTTTAAATCTAGGAGATACTACAGCTCTTTTTAGGACATTTGGAAATGAGATTTTTAATAGATTTTATAAATGGAACAGTTAGCCCATATATGTCTAAAGTTTTTTTATTTTTTAGATTATCAATTATTTCTCTAACATTAACAAAGATTATTTTATGGTTATGTTTGCATGTTCAAGATGTGAACATCATTCAATGTTGCTTTCAGGCATGTTTTGAATCAATTTCCTGGCAATATTAGATAAGTAATTATTAAACTACATGGAATTTTACATTTTAAATCCTTTTTTCTAATATTTTTTTTTGTGAATTTATATTCCACATATATTTAATGGGGTTTTTTGACTTGTATGCAGACCTTTTAACATCTATTATAGCCTGGTTATAATGTTTTTTAAACCTGGCATACTCTGTTTGGCCATTTACTCTATGATGTTGTGATGTGTGCATGTGTTTGTTTACTCTCTATTTGATTTGTGATAGTTTTTCATCGATAAACCTGGACTCTTATGTGATTTTTGAAGTTGAACGTGTTTTTCTTCAATTTTCCTTAAAATTCTATTCTGTTTGTTAATCTGAAGTTTCGAAGAGAAAGCCTGGGCTTGTTTGTGATGTTTTTTGTAATGGCCATTTCCACCAAGTTGTAGCAACCTGCTTTCTACTGCTGCATACATATGCTTTCAGGGTTTCTTTGGGTTTTGCAAGGCTTGTTTAGCAAGGCTTGTTTAGCAGTGAAAGATAAGGAGGCTGATCTTAAAGTAACCGTTAAGCAGATAGTCCAATCTAGGCTCTTAGATCTGGAACAAACCCTCGAAAATTTTAAAAATGATATAAGTAATAAACTCAACGAATCTCAACGAGACGGGACTGAGAATTTAACGAGGTATACCCAAATTTCTAATAAATCTGCTGTTGTTATAGAGAGGCTTTTACCAACATAAATTCATTTGATTCATTCATTTCTGACAACAACTTACAATCCAAAAGAGATGGAGGCATTGTGGTTGGATATAAGAATGATGAGGATGTTTCAAAGTTCTGCAATTTGGCTAAAGATAAACTAGCAGACAAATTCGAAGTTAAAGAAGTAAAGATTGCTCAACCGAAAATCAGAATTGTGGGTATAACAGAAGTCCTTTCTGAAGACGGAACTGATTCAGTGTCTGAGGATTTAAACATAAACCTTTTATTTGTGCTGATACACACACTGGCACAGTAAGAATGCAAACAAAATTTTTCAAGTGGTTGTTGAGCAGGATCTTTTAACTTATGGCCGTCTCTAAAATATCAAATAGTCGTGATAGATACTTACTAGTTGGTTGTGATAGATTGAACCCTTAAGATGCTTTAATTGTTCAGGCTATAATCACACTTCTAAGAACTGTACTTTTAAAAAGGCTTGTTCTAAGTGTTCAGAGGAACATGATTTATTGGAATGCAACTCTTCCATTGCAAATGCATTCCATTCCAATTGCGAAATGCATTAACTGCATCAGTTTGTCAAGCAGAATCCCTGAGAATACTGTCGATTTTAATCATGCTGCATGGGATAAAATTTATCCAATTTATGTATGGAAGTTTCTAGAGTCAAAGCTCAAATGCTTAGTAGATAGTAGCAATTACCGCGCATATGGATATACGAAGCTGATCGGTACACTTCGAAGAATGTTTCCGCAAATCAGAACTCCAGTGATTCAGTTCATATAGTCGACTTGCATTTTCAAAACCAAGCAGTGGATTGTCAATCTATCCGAAACAAAGACAACTTTACCGTATGCTATAAGAACGTTTGTGGTCTTAATACTAAAATGCTTATTAGACGCATCTTATTGTTACGACTTCGATCTAATTGCCTTTACGGAGACATGGCTGACACTACAAGTGTTTGACAGTGAATTATTTTCTAATAAATATTCAGTTTTCCGCTCTGATCGTAGAACTTATTTTCTAAATATCAGTAGGGGTAGAGGTGTTTTTGTTGCAGGCAAATAACGTTTTTTTCGGCCGCAGTTATTGACACAAGACTTTTTGGGGTTGCGCATCACTAGGAGATTTTTGGAGATTATTGCTATTATTATGTATATTCCGCCCAGCTTTTCAGCATATGAACAGTTATTTGAGAATTTTATTGCCTTGCCTGGTTTAAATATTGACAAAAATTTGATTTAGAAATGAAATGAAATGAAATATATTGCATAAGCAATCTAAAAATCTGTTATCTAACTGAATCTGATGCACCAATGATATATGCATTGACTTACATCACCCCCGTTTATTAAGTTCTTTTCCGCTTTATATAACATTGGGATGAGAGGGAACATACTGTCACTAATAACATCATTCTTATCCTATAGAGAACTACAAGTAAAAATTGAAACTCTGGTCTCCGACGAATATGATATTAACATAGGTGCAGTACAATGATCAGTATTAGCTTCTCTAATTTTGATACTTTACGTCAATGATCTAACTCTTCCAGGATTTAAATTTGCCAATGACAACCTCAGTTGCAATCTCAGCAAATTAGGAGGATAACACTGCCCAGAAAATTGCAGAAGTATGCAACAGCATGAACAAGTGATGCTTTTCGAACCAACAAATCCTCAATAAAAGCAAGATTGTCACCATACATTTCCACAAAACAAATTCAGGGGTTTAGTTAGGAAATGATAAACTAGCTGACAAACTTCTTGGAACATACCTAGAATCGACATTTAAATGGATCATGTGTGCTCTAAGCTAAACAAGGCCTTTTTTGCAACTCTGAAACTGAGCCATACAGTTTCACAGTCAAGCCACATCATAACATATGCGCTAGTGTATCCACACCTTTCCTACAATAGTATACTCTGGGGCCAAGCAGTGAATATTCACAGAATATTTATATGCCAGAAAAGAGTGCTAAGATTTGTATTCGGTCTTAAGAGAATGGAAACATGCAGAGGTGTCTTCAAACAACCAAAATACTAATGCTGACAACGATCTTCATCTTGATGTGAGCACTGTATGTCTCCAAAAACAAAAGCAAATGTAAGAAAAATATGGAAAATCACTCTTACCTAACTCTATGAGAAGTCTCCATACTATGATTGCATTAAGATCTTCAATAGATTGCCTGAGGAAATTAAAGCAATTCAAACAAACAACGGTTTTAGAAACTCCCTCTAAAAATATCTGTGCGATAAAGTATTTTATTCCTTCAAAGAATTCATAGAACCATAATCTTTTCAAAATCAAAAATATACCTTTTGTTCCGTGCTATATTATTAGATTATAAGTCAATTTTTAACCTTTTTATTCAGCTAACTTGTCAAATATTATATTTTATATGGTCTTGATGATAAATAAATAAAAAAACAAAACAAGTTTAAACTGAAAGAAAATTTTACATATAATTGTAAAATCGTCAATTTTCTGAGAAAGTATCAGTTTCTGTGTGATTGCGATTGGTCATTCCATATCGAGGAACTTAACTCTAATAATGATGTCGCAGGATTTTATCAGCACTTACACATTGTTTTTGGAGAGACAGTCCCGAAAACGCATGTTAAACAAAGTAAATATCCTCTTTGGTTTACAAGTTATATACGGATTTTGTAAAAAAAAGGGATCATAGTGGCGCGGCGTAGGTATAAATGGTAGAAGCAAATAAATTACTATGTAGCTTTTAAAATAACCAGAAGGACTGTAATAAATCTTATTAACATATCATACCAATCTTACTTAGCTAATTTAGAAATAAAATTTAGAAGTAATACTCATTCTGGTCCTACATAAATTGTAGAAACTTTGGCGGAACCTTGTCCTCTACAATATCTTATTTAAATTCTGAACTGTGCAACCCCAAGGACATTGTTAATTCGTTTTCAAATATATTTAAGAAACCTTTTATAACAACTACTGGTTATACAAACACATATGATTCAAACATTAGTCACATTCTATTTTTATTGTTCATACACATCTATCTTTTTACATAACTCCACTTCTAATTGATCAACAGCATCGGTTTTGTAGCTGGTGGGTCTTCTGTAATAAATCTATGTACTATTACAAAATACAACTCTGACAGCCTGGATTGTAACACTCAGGTTAACATTATTTATATGGATTTTTCTAAAGGGTTTGATTGTCTTAATCACAGTATTTACTTACTAAATTATCCAGTTAAAAACCAGGAGAATTGGTTAAATTTTTGCAGTGTTACCTTTTAAGCTTAGATTTTAGTGGAAAAGAGAGTTTCCATTTTGTGTCTATATCAATATTTTGACTTACAAAGTAAAAATTAGTTAACTCAATTTTGTTATAGAGAGTAAAAAGACCCTCGTTTATTATTGGTCTAAAGGTTATTGTATGTCGGTATTGTTCTGAAACGGGTTGAACACTTTAGAGTCTTATGAGTCATATTTGATAGCAGGTTTTCATTTATTCATCACATTGAAGATACCATTGTTAAATCTTATTGAAGTTTGGGATTTCTTATATGATCTAGTCAGGAGTTCAAGTCACCTGGAACCTTATGCTTGCTTTGTTATTCCCTAATTCGTAGTAGGTTAGACTATGCTTCTTCTATTTGGCACCCTAATTAACAATTGTTTATTGACAAATTGAAGAGTACAGTATAAATTTTTTAGATTTTTAAGTTTTAAAATGTATGGGTTTTAACTACTTTTTGATACTTCCCTACAAAGTCTACTTTTAAAATTGAAATGGAACATCCTTTAGAAAAGAAAACAATATTGTCTGCTCACAATAAAATTTGTGCTCCTCATCTATTATCTCACGATTACGTTTTATGTGCCCGCTAGACCAACTTGGTCATCACCTTTATTTTATCTACCAAAGCGTAAAACGGACATTTTAGAATTCTTACAACTCCATAACATGTACTCACTTCACAATCGTTTGAAGGTTTATTTCGATATTTTCCATTGCAATGGTAAAAAATTTAAATTGATTTGTTTGAATTATGTATAATGATATATTTTTTTTTCTTCTGTATAACTTAACATTTGCTGTGTGTATTCTGCCCAATAACAGGGGCTATTGCCCTCTGAGGTAGTGTAAATAACTAAATTAAAAAAAAATAAATAAATATTACTTGCATTTAAAAAATGTACTCTCATACCTTTTAAAATCTTCACTTTTATATCATCTTTACTGACTGTATTGGGATGGTCAGAATGGACCGTATAGGTTCTCTCAAGAAAGGACTGCAGGTATGCGTCCTGAAGCAGAGTGATTCTAGATTTGACCATTATGTTCCAACTCGCTTTCTAAGGAATCCCTATACATTTGCATTAGAGTACAGTCATACTGTGTATGATCCAGATGCGTGTGTAAATCGGATACTGGCGGATGCAAACAACATCCGGGTTGATATTTTTTCTCCTCTTTACAAAGGCTCAGTAGTTCCTTATTACAAAAATATGATATACAGGATATGTATTTTCTTTATGCTTATGTGTATTTGTTATGTTTTATGTCAGCAGTGACACGCAGATACTTTCTGTATATTTTTATGATTTTAATTTTATTATAATAAGTTGTAGTTTTTGACTGATTTTTGTAATATATTGAGTGGGCTCATTTCCCAATAAAGACAAAACAAGACAAAAAAACATAGTTTATTACAAAATTAAATATTTTCTCCTGATGTGAAAATATAAGGGGGATCTTGTTTTAAATAAGTTATTAATGATTATATTTGTGAAAAGTTCATCACTGATTTTTGTACACCCAGTAAAATATTGACTAACAAGAGATTTCATTACTAATAAATTAAAAACTAAAAAATTTGAAAAACTAAATATATTTTCGACACATCCTGTATATCCCCAAATAATTTTATATTGTAGCATATATCGTACAAGTTACATTTAAAAGAAAATATTGTTTAGCAGCAAGAGACCGACGGGTAAGGGGGTACGCCGAAATGAAAAATACAAAATATAATACTTCTTACTATTATTATCTGTGACCAGCATTATAATTCGTGCTCCATGTTTTTGTTTGCGTAATAAATTTATATATGAGACCCATGATTTATTATCATACATCTATATATCTGTGGTCAAATTTAATTTTTTCTTTACTTTACTCATCCGATTTTTTCCGACTCTCATTCTACAGGGGGGTACCGAAAGTTGAGCTAAAAGTGTTCGTTATGGTTGATTTAAAAATTGTATTTATTTCAATTTCGTCACTAAATATGGGACTTAAATAGTGCAATTTTGTAAAAAGTATATTATAAAAAAATATTAAAAAGTTTGATAATAGTGCAAATACTACATTAGAGAAAAACAGCAATATATTGATGGGTAAAAAAAATATTTCAGGAAACGTGGAACTTTTAAAATTTCTCCCATTCCATTTAAAAATACAGTTGCTATTAGAAAAAATCGTTTCCTGTAAAATTGGACTTTTGGCGCTTATGACGTTTTTGTCAAGAACCCATTGATATTATCATCTTCATAATAATTTTAGTTAAATATATGACATTACAAACATAACCAGTTTAATATTGGGAGTGGCAAAGCTACAATAACGGAAGTTAGATAAAGGACTTCGTCGTGAGACCTAATAAAGCTAAAACGGCCTGGCTGTTCACAAGAAGTAGACAGAAAATCAGCTCCCTCGTAGGAGTGCTTACAGGCCATTCTCAATTAACGAAACACCTGGCCCTAACAGGGATAGAGGAAGACACGACCTGTCCTACATGTTTTAATCAGGTTTAAAAACATCTGTTTTTAATCAAAATGTTAAAAACCAAACTGTTTAAAACAAGTAATGGAGCTTTAAAAATGTTTAAACACTTTGTTGTAACCATAAGAACAATGGATTGTGTACTTCCAGACAAGTAAACCTAAGTTTTGGGAAGCGAATTTGCCGCAACTTTATCGCTTGGAAGGATGATAATAAAAATCTATTTAATCTATTTAAAATGCCTTTTTAGGTTATTATTAACTTTTAGTAAAAACACGTTTCGATCATACTGACGTTATGTGCGTCAAACTTAGCTGTATAACCTAACGTTTTAGTAAAACTATTTACTATATAACTTTTGCCCACTGATGTGTTTTTTTTAAACTACATAATTTGTAAAATATTATAACAGTCACTACTAACAATACTATGTACAATATTTAGCAATTTCTTATATGCGCTCAAGTTGTATTGCGGGCTTTGCAGCGACCCGGAATATTATAACGATGCCATTATAGGACTGTATTAAAAAAAAATACTTTCGGATATACTTAAATCAGACATATAGTGCAAATTAAAACAATGTTTAAATCAGTTATCAGGAAAACTTCAATTTTTGGTGTTATCCTTTAAATTGGAGAATTGGCACAATAATTAAATGTTTATTATGGTTTTCTTAAAAACAAAAAAATGGTTAGTCGTTCAAACTCACAAAATGATATGTCCTTTCAGTTGAGCTTGTGAGTATTGGTATTTGGCTATATAGTACTAGTGTGAAATTTAATGTTCATTATGTTGGTTGTTAGCATTACCATTTTTTTGTCCCACAGCCCACCACTGTAGACTATATTTTCCAACTAACCATGTTTCTTTAATAATTATATACATACACGTGTATATCTCTTTAGGTAATCATTATGTTTTATTTTTCGCATAAGTTTAACATTGGTCACTCTTTTTAAACCTCTTTCTATAAATGTATTGTCGTTTCTTAAATCTAAAGCGTTTACCTCTAACATTAAATAAGGTATACAATTACCAAGTAACAGATATTCTCTTTTTTGTGGAGTATAACTTTGTTATCTAAAAATAATACCGATTATCAAAAGGGTAGACCAGTTTTTCAGAACTTTGCTCCAAGATATTTCTTTTGGTTGTTGGACTTTTATGTAAATTTTTTCTAGTTTTTATTTTAGAGACTTAGTTTCCTTTCTGTTATGAATAAGCTAACTGTATGTCTTTTAGGTATTCCAAAGGCTATATTAGAAAAAGTTCGCCAAAGACAAGCAGCAAAAGCTTTAGTCTCCATGACCCGATCTGCTGATAAAGAGAAAGAGGTTCAGGTGTATTCACGGCTTCCTGAACTTGCTCGACTTACCAGAAACCTGTTTGTCTCTGAGAAAAAAGGTGTTTTACCTTTAGATATAGTTGTAGATAAATTAGGTAACTCTTATAGGGGCAATTTGTCCAAAGTTGAAATGGAGGAACATTTGAAAGTGATTTCAAAAGAATTCCCTAGTTGGTTAGTGTTTCATGACATACGAAACTGTATTTATATAAAACTCAATAAAAATGCTGACTTGAGTGTGGTATTAAATAAATTAGAAACGTTGTGTAAGCAAAAAAATGAGACGTAGTAATAATTGAGATATTTTTTGACTCTAGTGTGTAAGTATGCTAAAGTGTTTATTTTTCAATACATTTATAGACTAAGAATAAAGAAGTTTGATCATTGTCAGCTCTTGTGTAACTAATTTTTAGTAGTTTGACAGGATTTATGTGAAAAGATATATCAAACATTAACCTTTTAATTAAGTTACTTTTGTAGAGTTAAGTAAATTGGGATCGAATTTTAAAATTCTACAAATCTACTCACAGAGTTGTTGTTAATTAGGATATTATTTTATACATTAAAAAGTCGTATATAAACATAAGAAGTTAAATTTTCATTTACTCCGAAGGGCTCATAGAGAAACAGTTTTTAAGTTCAAAGTCTATTATTTTTTGTTATTTCACTTTGGAAAATAAAATGCTTAAGTGAATTTATGATATCTGCAGTGTGACAGGTCAATACGGCCTATCGCCAGAAACCTCATTAGCAAACGTTGGATGTTTAGCCAAATGCAAAAGATGGTGGTTGAACATCAAAAACGCATCGTTTTTTATTCTTTTTTAATAAACTAACCGTTGTGTGCTCTGAAAATAAGTTTAAAAATATTTATTTAATTTTTTTAACACCGCAACACCTTTTAATAAACAAAGATACAATTTGATAAATTTTTTTGGAAAAAAAAAATGAAGATTGTAAAAATATTCTGTTTATCTGTTTCTGATAATCTCAACAGAAAAACAAAAAACTTTTAGTTAGAGCGTTTTAGTTAGTCGGATAGCATTAACATTGTAATACCTACATTCCTCACTACAAGACAGTCTCGAATATTAAGCTGCATGTGTAAACCGTAATGTTTTTAACACTAGGATTATTTGTATGTTTTTAATATCTTCCTTACTAGATTTTAATGAAATTCAGTAAGGGTTTCTCTCAGGTGAAAAATTTACTTATAGTTTACATAATGTCTCCAAAAATTATTCTTATCTTATTATTTAGGTATAAGGTGTTTTTCAGTATATTAGTGAGGAATTTTTTAAATTTCAGTTTTTATTTCTTTTAGTATATATGCTCTTTTTTATTGACATCGCCGAGAATAATAATTATTAATTTGACATATTGTCACACTTTATTTAACTGGGTGCCTATATTATATATATAATTTGGCGGACGATAATTGTAAATTTGGCAGAAGTAATTTTGGTAGATACGTCAATTTAGCGACAGACTTTTTGGCGAATACGAGATTTTGGATGTAGTTGATAATTTTTTGCAGTAATTAAATGAGAGAAAAGGGAAAAAGTTCCTGGTTTTCTATTTTAAAAATTATTGGGAAGGAGATTTCATGTTATCGCCTTAACTCTTTAATTAAAAATTCATAACCTGATAAATACTTGAGGATTTCAATTTCTTAATTTATAAATTTTGTTAGTTTTAGTTAATATTGCCATTTCTTGGTAAGATTCCTCTAGTTCTTGACATTTTACTGCTTTTCGTAATTCCTATTGCGCCTATTTCATGGCAAATTCTATGTTTCCTTATTTTTAGCATTACACATACTTCAGGTAATATAACTTACAACACTCAACACTATCTTTTCTGTCAAATAGTCATGTCCGCAAAAATGTCCCGCCAAATTAAGGTAGACTCTATACAGTGTGTCCGAAATTCGAGTTTCTATATTGCGATTTTGTTTATTGCTTATTTGCTTCAACGAAATTTTGTGATGCTGTCAGATTTACTTGATATTTGGACACCAAATTTAAGAGTTTCCTATAAGAGACAATATGTTAGAAAAAGTCGGGAAACTAGAAGTCGCCCAAATTCATAATGGAGAATTTTAAATACTTTTAATATAATGTTACTTCATTAGATTTGGGAGGTCAAAATAAAACAAAATAAAAAATCCAGGTCCTTATTTAAAAAACACACGTTGATGATGGGTCCTCGTTTACGAAACTTCAGATTGAAAACCGGACAGTACCACAAAATTTTACAAATTTTACACTCTAATAATAAGCAAGATCCCCATATAGATACTCAAATTTAGGACACATTAATATTACTAACTGTAAATGAGAGGAGATTAATCATAATTAAGGAGAAGAGAAAATAAATATATCGGTTATATGATTGACCTATGATGAAGCAACGTTCAATTGTGGGGACGCTAAAAATTGTTATGAAAAGGCTAGATGAATTATAATAGATAGACAAGGTTATAAGTTACTGAGACCGTTAATCGTTTGAAGAAGTCAGTGTTTAATGCGGTTTGACATGACAGTCATCATTCTAGTAATGAGATACCCAGCACTAGTTCTAGGAAACAACATTTCATAGAAAAACTAGTACAGGAATAATTTGTAGTATTAGCAAATTCACAAAAATAGGAGTATGACATTTACAAGGATGCATGAATAATTATATGACACGTTTATTGGAATTTTTTTGAAATTTTAAATTTTTTGTAAAAGGCTTGGTCAGGCAAAAAAAGGTAACGTTTGGTTGACAATCAAGAAATTAAAAATGTATTTGATACTACTAATATTAAAGTTAGAAATTTAGGGTTTAACTTGTAACTTACTAATTTTCATTTAGTTTGTCGTCACTGCAGATATGCAGCTTTTTTGAGTTTTATGCTGTCTAGCTGTATACTAGAATTTTAATGAAAATAATAATTATTCATTAATTATTATAAAGTGTTAAATATATCATTATTTAATTTTATTACAAAAATGAAGTAATTTATCACTCTAAAAATGTTTATACTTGAAAGTTTGGTAGTTAATTATAATATAATAAAGTTAAAAGTGGCACTTGATTGTGCAAATTATATTTAAATCATTCTATTGACCATAAAAAACCCCATAGAACACTTGTGGGACGAATTTCGGCGGACAAATTAGGAATTTCAATACACCTTAGGAACAACTCTTGTAGAGAAATGTCACTACATTCCTTCGAAACAATTTCAAATCTAATTCGAAGTATTTATTTAATTAAAACGTAAATAAAACTTCTTACAAATTAATGTTAAGAGATGTTTAAAGCAATAAACTGAATAATATAATAAATTAATAAACAAGCTTTTATAATTTAAAAGTGTGTATTTCTTGAATCATTAAAAAAACAACAAAATATCAACTAGGATTGTTTAATATTCTAGTTTAGATAATGGCCCAATTTGAGTGCTACAAGAATCTACAGGGCGTTCTTATTCTATCTATAGGAATCAGGCTTCTTTTATTTGACCTATAACTCAGTATATAACTAACGTAAATAAACGATCTAACCACTGTATATTGATTTCAAAGAAAAATTTATTTAACGAATAAAAATTACACATAACCAACTAATTTGAAAGTTCTCACGTGTCATGTGCATCAAGTTGCACAAGTAAATTCATGTTAATTATGACAACCTTCTTTGTTTTTAGTCTTATATTGTTTTTATTTATTTATAATAATTCATTTAGTATTAAGAATATACATTGTTTTTTTTACTGAGAACTCTGAACTTTAGAAGGTATAGCCTTTAGATATAATTATTATAGCTATTTTTAATGTATTTTTCTACAGTCACGCTTCATCTACATTTTGAATACATATATTTCAAGAAATTTAACGTTTTTTTAAATTTTCTTTTGTTATATAAGCTAACTATTCAGTATAAAAATATACATTAGTTGAGTCTTCGGTTAAATTTAAGGAAAATATGCGTTATAGATACTTATTTTTAGATATTTACATTATAAATATTTCCTTGCGACATAAATAAAATTGGCAAATCATAAATTAGTTCTGATTCATTTTTCAGTTTCTACGAGTCCTTATTCAGTTGGTCTCCAACAAATGAATCTTATTTTTTATTTGATTTAAATTTGTATATAAGCATGACGAGATGATCCGATATTTTTCTGTTATTGTTATTATTAAATTTTATTTATTTATTTCAACCGAATAAACCATTTTAAATATTAAATACTTAATCATTAAACAATAATTTTAGTAGGTAAATCACATCACAAGGCTAGACAAAGAGTTTCTGGTTAATATCGTGCCAAGTAGCTATTCTAGAAAACTAATTGTTTTAGTCTCTTGAAACAGGAGAAAGCAGCTACAACGAAATCCAAATTTGCGCTCATAACCTCGAGGTATAAACCTGTTCATTGACATAAATAGTGTGTGAGGGGTCATTTCTTGTAAAATAAAAAAGAATGATTCTTAAGGTACCTACAGGGTATAAGAAATTTTATTTCCTGCTATATATCAGGTAAAGCCATCAGTGGTTTAAACATGAAACACATGCCAATATATTCTTCTCATCTGTAAAGAATCTGATTTGGTTAGACGACTATAGTCCGCTGGCATAAAGTTATACCGAAATTTACTTCCCGCGCTCAAAATAATGAGACTCAAAAGATAATGAAGATTCAGGCGGAGGACGGTAGTCATTCATGTTTCTCAGTAGACTGCCCTCGGCTACGACCATATGACAATTTGAGAAGGAGAGGTATAGAATTACATCGTTATTTTGTATATAGTTCAGTTGAGTGAGACCAAAAAAATGAAAACTCGTTACAGAGCATTACCTCAGAATGATTATTAACATTTTTAACTGTCAAAATTATTCATGTTCCACCCTTATTCCGGTAGGGTACATTCACCATAAATCACAAAACTATGGTTCTTACGAATATCTATTATATTTTGTACAGTCTGAACCTGACTAAAGTAGACATCAAAGCTTGATTTTGTGGCGATATAGACATATATGTAAATATATCAATATAAAATATGAACTGTTTATGACCTATCTTTACCCTTACAAAAACCTGCACAATATTGGAAACTTCAAGTGACACTAATGAAGAGTCAATATCATTTCTTATGGCGACCACCACTCCATCACCACTCGTCTGATCACTAGTATTTTTGTCTCTCTTTGGTAGACAGTTACAAAAGACGCCAGATTTGGCAATTTCTGGAGTGAGCTAACTCTGATCTAAATATAACATCATATGGTGAGGACAAGGAAGGCACAGGTACACCTCTAAGTTTGGTAACGAAGACCTTACATATTTTGATAAAATAGTTAATGACAACCCTTTTCTGTTTTTTGATGTTGCTATGGGTTTTGTTTTATTTGGAGGCAATCTCGTGACGAAAAGAATTCCAAATGAATTGTTAGATTTTGTTCACCAGTTTCTTGGCCTTCTTTTCAGCTTGCTGTATACGTTTTTAATATTCTCTCTGTCAGATTTTGTTCACCAGTTTCTTGGCCTTCTTTTCAGCTTGCTGTATACATTTTTAATATTCTCTCTTTGCGTTCGTGTAAGGTCTGACTTTATCTGTATATTATCGAGTAATACTCGACGTCATTGCTTCAAACGTTTCGTCACAATAGCCAAATCTGAGAAAATAACTTTAATAGGCCTTCGTCCTACTTTCCAGACTATAGAATCAGTCCCGGGTCAACTTTAAGATTATTCAAGTGGTTTTGAGCAAGTGCGTTGTCATGGTTTACGCGCTCATCGTTAACACAAGAGGTACTCTGCAGCATTGAACACTTTGCCTGTAATTTACTGGGCGCATGTGCAAAGTCTTCCCTATCACCAGAAATAAAAACCTGAATACTGGCATTCGTGAGCTGTTGAACATAATTTTTAAGCTTGTATAGATTGAAGCCTTAGGAGGGGATGTCTTTATTAGAGGTGTTAGACTTTAAGTAACTTTGATATTGGGTCTTTAATTATAACTTCACTTTTCGCTGCGTATATTACACTATTCTCTGTATCCGTTCCCAAACTAGAAGTATTATGGGCGGCGCTTGTTTTCGATTCGATATTTACTTCATCATTTATTTTATGGTGCCCAAGACTACCATAGGCAGATTAGCTTTATAGACATGCACAATTTCTAAGAACATTTTTTCTTTAATGTATATTCTTATTGATATCACATTATTTACCTCGTTATTTACACATATGCTAGGTGAACATTTCATTCAATTAACATAGCAGTGCTTAAAACCTAAATTACAAATGGAGTATGTGCGTATGAAAAAAACATTTTCATACGCCCAAAACTTCGTACCTATGGGGGCTTCACCCGAGTTATATCAATATAAACTTTTACATTATTTCTTAACGGACAATCACCTTTTAAAATTAAAACGCATAAAAAAACATCCTGATGTGGGTGACAAACGTTTATTCATTATCGCTAAAGAAAGAAATCGTTATTGACGGACTGTTCTACTTCAAATAGTATGTTGTACAGTCGCTTTTTAATCTCTTCGTCTGGCATTTTTGTAACTTTGCCAGGAACACCTTCCGGATTTGCACACTGTCTCAGGATAGATGCCAGTTCTGAAGGGGTGTGCTGGGACATTAATAACCCTGGAACTATAATGGTGTTGGACATTCTCCAGCCCAAAAAAATCTTCTCGCAAACGATTTGAAAATTGTTATTACCTACTGCATTCCGACATTTACGTGTTGTTTTATTGCATGTCGATCTGCAGTCTAAAAACTCACAATCGTCATCTATTTGACAGCTATTTATTTCTTTAAAAAGTGAACTTATGACTGTCCTCGGAAAAGCTTCGTCTAAATCAATAAACTTTAGTTTTTTTCGACTTTTTATGTAACCAAAATGATTTAATTTTACATCGCATAAGTGGAAGGGTTCTCGAAAACTAGTTTCAAGTTCATCTAGTAATTCTAATATTTGGACAGCGAACTTTAGCCTTTGTCCCCATTCTTCTATGCTATCTCCCATAGTGAAAATCGCTGAAGTAAAAGGGACAGGTTCTAAATACTCTACAGCAAAATAAGGGCCACAGGTTCCTATAAGCTGAGGAAAGATATCTTTATCTGTAAAAACAGTTGAGACCAGGTATTCATTATCTTGAAGCAGATACCAGAGACTATCCATTTCTTGGCGTCTTTTCAATTGATCTTTTTCTTCATAAGAAGGTTTTAAACGAGCCAGTCTTAAAGCAGTATCATAAGCTAAAGTTAAATTCAGTTTTCTTTTCACTATTGTACGTATTGTTGATAGGAACTCTTTTTCTGTAGGATACTTAAGGATACCATTATCATACCAATGTATTGGTTGGACGTCGGTTGCTACCGATTTGAACACAAGTTTGATATTGTGCCATTCTGCGCTGAATACGGCTTCTTTCGCGGCTTGGAAGGAGTGACATGTTAGAGAGTGGATATCTTTTGAAATGCATAATGGTGCACATAGTGAACCAATGGCCAATCCTTGCTCGTAGAGGTTACACTAAAACAAAGAGTAGAATTTAAGTATAAAAGATTTCAGTAAGGAATAAATATTACATTTAATCAACCAGAAAAAAGTTATATTGTAACATAAAATATGAAACTTAGTTTTCAAAAACGCTATGGACGACTACCTTCTTGAATTTGTCATTTTCGGTAGGTACCCTAAATATAGATATATTTATTACATGCTGTTTACAGTGGGCTATTAAATGTGGTTTTCTCTTGGAGAAGGGTTTGAAACATTTCAACTAATTTATCGTTCCATCGAAAAAAAATGAACTCTTGCCTAAAGGTTTATGACTGACATGTGTAATTCAACAAGTAATTAAATTCCTGGGCTATATTTGTTTTTTTAGAAAGAAAATATCGCAAATCATCTGCAGTATGGAAGTTGGGAATACCCGTGTGGGCCAACATTTAAAGAAAATAATCTTGGAGTGTTTGAAAAAAATCCTGACAGCAATTAGAATAAAAATTATATTTCCACTGGGAGTTAAATCACTCCCCTCCTCCATGGGTGGTATTACATTGAGGACTTTAGTGAATATCCGAGTTTCAATAGTGATTGATATTTAATGCTCATATTATATGGATAACACATCTTTCGGCAACTTGTGGAATGTTCTATTGTTTTCACATTGACACAAAAAATAATTGCATTCAATACTTTATTTAATTAACACACGTCAAAAAAAGGAGGTTCTGAATTTGACCCTATGTATTTTTATATGTACAGGGCCTTCATTTATATCTTGAACCGTAGTTACAGCTTTAACTATAGGATGTACAAAAAATACAAAAGTAAGACTTTTCTTGTAGTATCTTTTAGGAGTATCCAAAATTAAATCAAAAATAGAAAGTTGAAAAATATACATAACCTGTACTTTTTTAATGGTACGCCCTGTATATTATTATTACATTAATTATAAATATACCAGCTGTGATATCTTTATCTTTAAAGACAATTGAGAAAATTGACGATAACCGTGCCATACGAGACAATGTATTCCGATCGAGTCCACATTCAAACTAGAATATTCTTTCTCTCTCTAACACATTGCGTCTTATTGCAGGGTTTTAGTCAATTTTTCTACTTTGCAATAATTCAATAATATAATTTGATATTCTTAAAAGTTAATAGAAGAAAAGTCCTACAACTTAAATTTTTTTTGAATTTCGTATAGTTAGAGATTAACCAGGTGTCAACTACTTAAAGCTTTAATTGTAGAAGATACAAAAAAACAAAAGTTTTAAGATTTTTTTTTGGATAATCTTTTATGAGTATACAGCGGTTTTAAAAATTACTACAAAGTTGAAAAATATATATAACCTATACTTTTTTCAATGGAACACCGTGTATATTATTATTTCATTAAATTCGCCTCTTATTGGTTTTAAAAACCTGGTATGTTTGATGCGTTTATCTGTAGACAATCGAGAAAATCGACAAAAACCATGCGGTAAGAGGCAGTGTATTCCTATTGATCACATGGATTGTTAGAAGAGAAAGCATTGCGTCTTATGGCAGAGTCGTTGTCAATTTTCTCGGATATCTTTAAAGACGAAGGTATCAAACCTGGTATATTTACGGTAAGAAGAAGCGCATTTAATCAAACAATAATATACAGGGTGTCCCATTTAAAAATAATCTATGTATGTTTATTTTACAACTTTCAAATGATTAAAAAATGGACACTTAAAAAATAATACAAGAAAAATTCTAAAATTTTTGTATTTAAAGTTTTTTTTTGTATCTTCTACAGTTAAAGCTCTATCTAGTTGTCAAAATATAATTCTTTCATTTATATTTTGACACCTGGTTATAGCCAAGGACGGACATGTGGGGGGATTGGGGAGCATCCCCCCAATATTTTATTCTGTTGGCAAAATCTGATTTTATGTTGGAATTATTTCATTTTTCAATGAAATGTTAAAAAAATATTTTTTTTCAAAGCAGGAAGGTACAGATTTAGAAAACAAAATATGAATAAGTGTTCACTGACATGGCAAATATATTTTTTTTAATTGAGTTTTCGGTGTTACTAGGTAGCTACACACCAAAAGAGCAGATTTTTTTTGTTTAGTTCTTTATTGGGTTTTCTTGCTTACTCCCCCCCTCCGATATTTTCTAGTCGGGGCGTCCCTAGTTACTGCAGAAGATACACAAAAAAATTAAATAAAAAAGTTGTAGGATTTTTCTTCTATTATCTTCTAAGAATATCAAAAATAGCAAAACATTATTGAAAAGTAGAAATGTATATTATTATTTACTTAAATGGGTCGTTTCATGCCGATTATAAATATTCCAGAATTTTCAGAAAATTGACTAAAACCTGTCGAAAGACGCAATGCCTTAGATAGGGAAAGAAGATTCTGTTCTAAATGTGTACTCAATAGGAACAAACTGCCGCATATGGCATAGTTTTTTGTCAATTTTCTCCGTTGTTTTTAAAGATAAATCTATTAAACCTGTTATATTTATTTTATAAGCGAGATAATTGGAGAGATCCTTTTAATGAAATAATATACAGGGTATCCCATTAAAAAAAAATATAAAATATGTAGTTTTCTCTACTTTTTAACAATTTTTGGTATTCTTAGGAGATAAAATAAAAATTTTACAATTTTTGTATTTAAAGTTTTTTTTGTATCTTCTAGTAGTTAAAGCTGTAACTAGGGGTCAAAATATAAATGAAAGCCCTCTATGGAAGTATTTAGGGTGGAAAAAAATTAAAATGGCACAATGGCGTCATTTTGAATTACTTTCAGAGAAAGTTTCCGCGATAACTTTAAAATGCGTTAATGAATTGCCTGAAAATTTGGTCTATGAAGTCTAATTAACCTGAAAAGGAATTCTGGCATACCATTAGGTTGGTGTAGGGGAGGGGATCTTTTTTCACGTTTATTTCAGTTATAAAATCTTAACGAATGTTATGAACTTATTGAATAACTTTATTATTCACACAAAATATTTCTTCTGATATTACGTGAAATGTAGACCGGTCAGGGTCAGGGGTCAGGGGGGGGGGTGTTGGGGAAAAAACAGTTATCTTTCACTTTTTAGTTTTTAACAATTACTTTTTTTATATTGCTAATTTTCTATTTATATGTACAGTTGCGATCACAAACATACGTTCATCTACTTGACATTTTACGTCATTTTAGTGCGTTCTGATAAATTAGGCTTGTACACCTGATTTGCACTAACTTGCATTAGCGAATTAAAAATTAATAAAGGTGGCTCGTTAGAAAAAAAAAATTACATTACTGATATTTTATAGGTGATAAATTGCCACTTAATTCTAACTGATATACAAAATCATAATATAAGTAGAGCACGCCATATTTGTTTGTCCCTTAAGATAAAAAAATAGCTTTACACAATTAAACATATTTTATTATGAAACTATGTAGCGCTGTAGTGCTTTTGCGCTCGAGTTCGCTGAATGGACATAAACTAATACAGTGAGCATATTAAATTTTGACAGCGCTTTTTTATTAAATCGCTGTAGTGCTACAGTTCCCTGAATGCTCCCTGTATAAAAATAGAAATAAATTAATATTTGGTTGCTGCCCCATTATGTTCAATCACAGAGACCAATCTGTTGGGCATTGAAGTAGTCAAAGTGCTAGCATATTCTGGGGTTAGATTATTCCAAGCTTCCTGGATTCTTTCCCATAACTCAACTTCCTTTAGTTGTCGAAAGTTGTTGACATCATTGATTGTTCTTACCAAAAAACCACATATATTTTTTTGTTTTGTTCAGTAGTACACTAGTACCGATAAGTTTACAAATTAAATAAAATGTACTACTAAGAAGAAATTGGTAGATGTCCTCTAAATCAAGGCGATGCACGATGCTTTCCCTAATTTGTGTTGTGGAACAGCCACCTTGATTTTATATATGCGAGATTCAGCGGTAGGACTGCGAGACGCAGCAGCGAAACGCGAGTGAAAACGAGAGGACAGGTTTACAAGTTACCGTAGACAAAAAAGAATATCAATAATAAAAAAAGTATTTTACTTTTTTGAATTATAAAAATTGTTGTTTTTTCTTTACAAATTCAATATGTAAACAAATGATAAGTAATGTTCTTGTATATATATTTCTGTCAATTTTTTTTTAAAATTTACGGAAAAATTTCCACTGTTTTCTATCTTTCGAGTATTTTGAGTATACCGTTCTTCAAAACGAGTGTTTGGGGTCTATATACTCGAACACGACCATTGTTAGATGACTGAAACATTTTCTCGGCGGAAAACACTACTCTGTTCCAAAATTCCAGACTTTTTGTATGGTATTCCAGATCATATCCCATGTGTTGCTTCTTAAAACACTACTCTGTTCCAAAATTCCAGACTTTTTGTATGGTATTCCAGATCATATCCCATGTGTTGCTTCTTGTTAGTTTGCGTTAAAAGTAGTTTTTTGGCAACAGAATAATTTTTTTAAATTTGACAGCTTATTTATTCTATGGAGCGCGGTTATAACGGATGCCGGAAAAGCAGCTTCTCTTTTGGCTGTTACAACGGATTCAAAAGGATTACCTGGCAAATATTCTATAAGTTATTGATAATTTTCATTACGATTAGTTCAAATATGTTACTGTCCACTACCTGTTTTTCTATCTAGGGTATCCCTTGTTTGCCATTCTACTTTAATATCGTGAACTGTACTTTTTGGTATCCCCAATCTTTTAGCCACCCTTCTTTCAGCCAACCCTCTTCTAGTAACAGAATTACTTTACTTTCTGAACATTTGATAAGTGCGGCATGACTTAAATTATTATCAAATTGATACTTTGGTTTTGACTTGTCATATATTAGTTACCTGTTTTTATAAGTACATTTACCTCAGTGAAAATCATGTGCTTAGATTTTTGTGATCGCACCTTTCATATGACACTTATATTTTATATTATTAAATTAATTGATTAATAAATATTTGACAAAGTTGGATGAATTTTTCAAACAAAAAAAAAGTTTTTTTCAATATTCAGAATAGTGCCGGGGTGGCTCCATAGCGAGAATATTAAAAAAAAAGAAACGGCACAATGAAGTTGAATGGAGGGAATGATTCGAAATATCGTATTTCATATGGTTCTTGAGGTTTTTTGACACTGGCGTAACTAGCAGTTTTCAATAAAGGGCCACCTATTGGCATTTACGGGGAGGAAATGTTGGCTAAAAAAAGGTAATTCATAGTTTTGCATAATCACCTTGTAAATAAATTCAATAACAGGGTGGAAAAATAACTCGTGGCTAGAAAAGTAAGGTCATTTATATTTTCTTTGGGCTCTTACACATTATCGCCGAACCCCCTGGCATCAGTAGGCCCCTCGTATCGCGGAGGTATAGCTAAGCCATTGTTTTTAGGGGTATCAAGTTCATTTCTAATAATTTCATTATAATAAAGTTTAGCTACCTAACAGCGGAGGATGAAGTCATGTAGTAGAGCCTCTGTGTATCAGTAATCTGAGTGATTCGTCATGAATTATTTTTCATAACTTGCAATTTTGCAACGAAAATAACATTCTGATTTTGCCTTCTAGTATTTTACAGATTTCTTCGTATATTTATTTCACTGAGTGTAGTACAGTAGTAAGAAATGTGTTTGGCTTTTTCGCAACTCAATAAAAATACCTAATTTATATTGAATTAAATATTTAAGAAAATTACTATTTCTCAACATGTGGACTAATCTGCGTACGATAGCTTTCGATACACAACATAAAAAATATATTTTAAGCAAAAATAATTTGGTAAATTGGTCCACATATTGACATACGTAATTTTCTTAAATATTTGATGAACCATTATGAAAAAAGAATGCATGCGAAGCGAATCTCTCCGATTACTGAGGCGCAGAGGCCCTACTTCACGAGTCCATATCTGCGGTTCTATTAATCTTTAAGAGTTCAGTAAGCTTGTATTTTTTTAGTTGTAAAATCTACTTTTAACAATATTGCATACATTTTCTCACATGAACTACAGGCACTGATTGCACAAGCAATGTATAAGTGTCTCAAGAGTAATAATTCAGACACACGTCTTGGCATCAGAAGTCTCTATCACCTCAAATATTTGAAAGTTACGAAGATTAGGGGCTGTCGCCAAACACTACAACACAATGAACGATTGCTCATTACATACAGCGAACATTTGATGTGATTGGCAAATTATCAAAATTTATTAGAATATATGTAAGAGAGGAATAACTGAAATATGGCGAACTACAAAAATTCTCAGACTAATATTGTTTTAATATGCAGAGTTTCACCCTCAGATTCACTAATATGTTTTAAGAGTTAAACTAGATATAGTTGCTATGGCATTGTTGTCATATTTATCCTACGAATGTCAAGTTAGACCTGGACTTATGTAATTAATACGGCTGTTAAGTCTCGAAATAGAGCACAATATCATCCAGTCATATAGACTCGTAGGCGCCGGAAGGTTTGGATTTTAAGGGGCAGGGGCATAGTGATAGTGATCTATTACTGATTACTGGTTGCACAAACATAGTAAGCACAATCTTGTAAACCAGCCATTTTGTAACTCGCTTAAAACAAACCACTTATTTTTTCTTACTTAAACATTTTATTTTATTTGTATTAAATCGACTCAAATTTCGAATGGGGGGGGGGGGGGGGAGCGAAAACAAGGAAAAAGATAAGATGTTTGATCTCATCTTTTTTCTTAGCTCTAAACATGTATTTCATATTATTCTTTGTGCGAATATGCAACTTAACTTTCTAGGGGGTAGGAAGTGTCCATGTAATAGATATTTACTACACACAATTACTATATATGGCACCAGTCATTTCAATTCAGTATTTTATGGAAATGCCGACAGTTGCTCCACCAACTGTTAAAAAGTTCAATAAGAAAGGAAAGGGTATCTAAAACTCAAGTACAAAGATAGTGAGAAAACATAGAAAGAAACTTAATGGTAACAAAAAAAAAAATAGAAAAATGTTCTAAAAATAAATTTTGAATTCAATTTAATAATTGAATTAATATAAAAATAAATTTTGAATTTTGAAATATTCTACAACAAACCCTAGGCTAATTAAATTAATCCAGATTATTAACTAGCTTTTTGGCAGAACAAATTTTTATTAAAATATGATTTTAAAAAAAATAAAAAAATCCGAAGATGTAATACTAACATTTTCTGCGAAGTAAAGTTAAAGATACTTTTGCACAAGAAATGGTTCTTATTTTGACTATTTGCTACTTTTTTAATATTATATTAATGTCTCTCTAGATCAAAAACTAGGTGCAGCTGATATAGAAGACGACCATCAACTTTTTTTATTATCATTTACTTTTCAACATTTTTAAAGTATGTCTGTCTTGCTTGCCATATGAAGAAAAAATCAATCAGGTTAGCAGGTACACTTAATAAAGTGAAATGAGCTTCGAGAATCGTAATAGTAAATATCCAACCAAATTGCAAATGTTTTAGAGAACAATTGAAATAAAAATACTGCTTTTAGTAAATCTCATACATTTTCAAATATGATTGTCAATATTAAAATTAGGAAAAAATAATTTTAAAACAAGCTGTAGCTTAAAATGCAATGAATGTTGATATATAGGAGACAAACAGGAAGAAATTCCATATATAAGACAAACAAAGAACATTACGTTCCATACAGGCTCAAAAACCAAAATTCAAATTTTGCAAATCAGCAAATCACATTTTAGAAATGACACAAAATTTCTCCGAGATAAATAATTTAAATATTTTATATCATGAACAAAAAGGCTGGAAAGTCGATGTTTTAGAAGCTATTGAAATATATATATATATATATATATATATATATATATATATATATATATATATATATATATCATTGAATGTTTCTTGAACCATTGTAAATATATAAGTTTCAGCAAAGTTTTCTTGGGAATTTTGGTTCAGTAGAGTAAACTGCGAGGTAGTGGGCAGTTACATAATTTTATTTTTTTTCCAGGACGTTTCGTTGACTTTCGTACAACTTTTTCAACTGGTTTATAACGTGTCTAAAAGTAAAAGTGACCTTAAATAAATATATACGTTTTACAAAAAATAAACTTACCATCAGAAACAAAGATCCAAAATGCATTAAATGCGATAACAAATTGTGTAACACATATGAGACATATAACACGAAGCTGACATTTTATATATTACATTAAAGACACACACAACGTGAAAATTTAATATATCAGTCATATACATAGAACAAACACGAGTATTAAAGTCGACTGCTACTATATTACAAATAAGACATGTAGGTGCTATGACAATTCTGTTGTTTTTTTGTGCTGTGAGAGTTTAAAAGAAATTATTTTACGACCATCCAAAATACCATTGTCATTTCACTTCTCATTTGGTATCCAATTGCAAAATAAAAGTGTATTTTTTTTGGGGTACTAGTTAAAAAACATAATAATGAATTATTTAATAAAATATTTATTAGAGAACTGCATATTTTCTAATTTTAAGGTGAAAAATTTAATTAAGAATATTAAAATATATTTTATTGAGACCAGCTATTTACGATTTATCGTTTATGGATTGAGGATTGTTTTTAATGTGGATCATTTCATGATATTCGCGTTTTCTTTTGTGTGGTCCTGTTAAGAGTATTTTTGTTTCATCAAAGTTAAAATTATGATTAAAGTTTTCCTCATGTTTTTTAAGTGCTGTAGTATTTTTTTTATCGTATCGATGCCCATTTAACCTATTGTGAAGATGTTGGCTAGTTTGACCAATATACACAGAAGGATAATCTTTACATGGTATCTGGTATACAGTATGGGTTTTTTTATTTTTAGGAATTTCACTTTTTAGTTTGCTGTAATTATTATTTAGGAGGTTAAACCCTTTGTGACACACAGTAACATCATGTTTTTTAAAAAGCTTTTGGAAATTTTCTGACAGGTTGGGTATATATGGTAGGGACAAATAGTGTTTATGATTTTTCTTATTGTTTTTTCGGTTTTCTTTATCTGTGATATTGGAGTTGTGCTGTTCAATGCGTTGTCTAAAAATAGAATTTATTAGTTTTTGTGGATATGAGTTTAATTTAAGCACATTTTTTGCCTTTTTTATTGAGGTATTTCTAAACTCAGGGTTTAGAAATACCTCAATAAAAAATAACAAAAAATTATCTTTGCGCAATTGCGCAAATACAGTCATCAACATATCTATAGAAAAATGGTAACGAAAAATTTAATTTAGAAATAATTTGGGTCTCTTTTTTAATTTAGAAATAATTTGGGTCTCTTGAGACCCAAATAGATAGATATGTTGATGACTGTATTTGCGCAATTCCCACAGATAAAATCAACTATACCTTAAATCTTTTTAATAGTTACCATAAAAAACTCCAATTTACTATAGAAATCGAAAAACTGAACAAAATAAACTTTCTTGATATGACGCTACACCACAAAAATACTAAAAAAAATATATATATATATATATATATATATATATATATATATATATATATATATAATATATATATATATATATATATATATATATATATATATATATATATATATATATATATATATATATATATATATATATATATATATATATATATATATATATATATATATATATATATATATATATATATATATATATATATATATATATATATATATATATATATATATATATATATATATATATATATATATATATATATATATATATATATATATATATATATATATATATATATATATATATATATATATATATATATATATATATATATATATATATATATATATATATATATATATATATATATATATATATATATATATATATATATATATATATATATATATATATATATATATATATATATATATATATATATATATATATATATATATATATATATATATATATATATATATATATATATATATATATATATATATATATATATATACTTCTTTCTTGGGTATAGGTTTATTTGCAAAATCAAACAATGGGATTAACTTGAAGTTTCGCCTATCATAGTAGGCTTTCTCAAAAATTGCTCATGCCTTTATTTTTTTTTTTTGGTATATAAGGCTTTCCTTATCTATCTACAATTAATTTAAAAAACATTTAGTGGTCTAATTATAAAATGACATTTATAATTTTTCTAAAACTGATTTAAAATTTTATACTATTGACAATAATTATTACAAAATTAATGAAATAAGGTTACACCTCGAAAAATACATGTTGGTTATTTATTTATATTTGAATGATAGGTAGCAAGTTAGTGGTTTGCCAGGCAACTCATGGCACAGTTTTAGGTAAAAAAGTGTTCTTATCGTAGTACGTTTTTTTTGAGGAATTTAAAGATAATTTTTTGCTATTTTTTAATTTAAACCTTAGAGTAGAATCAGACATTCACAATGATATACTACATTTTAAAAATAATGGCTTAGACGAAGTTAAAACTATACTAAAATATCAAATTGTGGTATATTTGACTTAAATTTGTTGTCTTGTTTGTCATTTACTGCATTTTTTTCTTTTTTTATGTGAATCATTTCTTTGATAATTAATTTCTGATACTGGTTATCTTCATCAATGATTTTGGTTTCAGAAAAATTAAATTCGTGTTTTGTGCTTTTTTCATGTTTGTGTAATGCAGTGAATGCATTCTTTGTATACTTATGCCCTTTTATTCTATTTTCTAAAAGTTGGGTTGTCATACCAATATATTTCATAGGGCAGTTTAAACAAGGAATTTCATATACGAGATTGGATTTTTTATTTTTGGGAATTTTAGTTTTTAATTTTGTAAATAGGGAGCCTATCAGGTTCTGGGCTTTATGACACATAATTATGTTATATTTTCCTAAGATATGTTTTAATTTTTCAGATACTTAAATAAAAAAATAATAAAGGAATGAGCAATTTTTGAGAAAGCCTACTATGATAGGCGAAACGTCAAGTTAATCCCATTGTTTGATTTTGCAAATAAACCTATACCCAAGAAAGAAGTCCAATATATATATATATATATATATATATATATATATATATATATATATATATATATATATATATATATATATATATATATATATATATATATATATATTGATTTTGCAAATAAACCTATTCCCAAGAAAGAAGTCCAATTAATATATACCGGGTTTAAGAAACAAATTGAATAATAATATATACAAGGGTACCGAACTGTATTTCACTGATATGACGTTCCTTCAAGAAATTGAAACAACTTATGGATTTTTATGTGCCGATATACTTAAAGAAATATCTACCACAAACACGAAATTAGTAAAGCAAAAAAATAGAAGAATTTTCCTATTAAGAAGCAAACATACAGGCGTCTCGCCAACTTTTTTAAATTTCAATGTTTCCCACATTGTGTTCACAGGTACGTACCTCGAAAATAAATTTGATGATATTATAAATAGCACAAAGGTAAACATTTTAAATCTATGTATAACTGAAACAACGAAAGTTATAAATAAATTAAATAATCTCCTTTAACAAAAAATTAACGCAGTTAAATCAATAATTCCAATTGAGGTTTTTAATAAATTCATGAGGTTTGAAAACATTAAATATGAAAAATTATTCATTTCTATTAAACAAAAAAATAAAAAAAAACTTTCTAAATTAATATCGGTCACTGAAAAAAATGACATACAAATAAATACATCCTCATGGTTAGACAACATCTCTAACACAGATATTCCTAACGATGTCGCAGAAGTTCTTGCTTTAGGCGAAAACTTCTCGCTTCCTGTTCAGAACGAAAAAAGCTTACCTTTAACAGAATATATATCCTGCGTAGAATTAGCTATACAAGATAAACCAAATGAAATAAAAGATAGTATAAGGTTAGACGTAGTAAATATAATTACCAATCATAAAATAAAAATTAAACATAAAAAAAATAAAATTACCAATTTTCAAAAACGAATACAGTAACATAGTAAAACAAGGCAATTCATTAAAGATAATCCTCAAATAACCATACTTAAACCAGATAAATGCAGTAAAACCGTTATAATGAATATTACTAATTATGACACAAAAATGAATCGGCTCTTAAAAGATACCAGTACCTATAAACTTTTAAAGAATGACCCAACTAACATCTTTCAAAACAAAAATAATACTTTTGTAAAAAAACTCTTATACAAAAATCTATTAACTGACGCGGAAGCTAAAAATTTGTCAATTCATAATGCAGTCACGCCTAAAATATATGGCCTACCCAAATTGCATAAACCTAACATTCCCCTCAGGTCTATAGTTTCATGTATTCAATCTCCTTTCTACAAGCTCTCAAAGTATTTGTCAAATATCACAGGTAAAAACACTTATTACATAAAAGACTCTTTTACATTTAAACATTTTCTAGATACAGTAACAATACCACCAAATTCAAAGTTAATATCACTAGATGTAATTTCTAATATACCAAATGAACTCATAGTTAGTGCTATAAAAGGCAAATGGAATATTTTAAAAAAATTTACAACTCTAACTCAGCCTGAATTCTTAGAAGCCTTACATCTTATAATGTCAAATAATTATTTTCAATGCAAAAACCAATTTTATCAACAACTTGATGGATGTGCTATGGGCTCACCTATTTCCTCTACAATCGCACAAATAGTTATGGAATACCTAGAAGAGGAAGTTCTTGAAAAATTGAATTTTAATATTACTTTTTTTAAGAGATATGTGGATGATTGTTTAGCATCAGTTCCAGAAAATAAAATAGAAGAACTACTTTTCGCATTCAATAATTTCCATCCGAAACTTCAGTTCACTCTTGAAGTTGAATCAGAAAACAAAATCAATTTTCTCGACCTCACTATAACAAGACAAAAAGAAAATAATTTAAAAACTAAATGGTTTACAAAAGAAACTTGGTCTGGACTATATCTTAATTTCAATTCCCACCATCCATACAAACAAAAAAGAAGTGTTGTTATTGATCTAGTTGACCGTGCCATATCTTTAACGTCACCAGAATACCGTCCTGAAGTCCTTAATAAAGTTAAAGAGACCTTGAATGCAAATCATTTCCCAGAAAAACTGATAAAAAAAATTATCAAACAAAGGACGTACATATATTATAACAATCATAACGAAAACGTAAGACAAGATAATACGCAAAAAAAATATATTGCAATGCCATACATATCTCAATTATCTGAAAAATTAAAACATATCTTAGGAAAATATAACATAATTGTGTGTCATAAAGCCCAGAACCTGATAGGCTCCCTATTTACAAAATTAAAAACTAAAATTCCCAAAAATAAAAAATCCAATCTCGTATATGAAATTCCTTGTTTAAACTGCCCTATGAAATATATTGGTATGACAACCCAACTTTTAGAAAATAGAATAAAAGGGCATAAGTATACAAAGAATTCATCCACTGCATTACACAAACATGAAAAAAGCACAAAACACGAATTTAATTTTTCTGAAACCAAAATCATTGATGAAGATAACCTGTATCAGAAATTAATTATCAAAGAAATGATTCACATAAAAAAAGAAAAAAATGCAGTAAATGACAAAAAAGACATAAAAAATTTAAGTCAAATATACCACAATTTGATATTTTAGTATAGTTTTAACTTCGTCTAAGCCATTATTTTTAAAATGTAGTATATCATTGTGAATGTCTGATTCTACTCTAAGGTTTAAATTAAAAAATAGCAAAAAATTATCTTTAAATTCCTCAAAAAAAAACGTACTACGATAAGAACACTTTTTTACCTAAAACTGTGCCATGAGTTGCCTGGCAAACCACTAACTTGCTACCTATCATTCAAATATAAATAAATAACCATGTATTTTTCGAGGTATGTAACCTTATTTCATTAATTTTGTAATAATTATTGTCAATAGTATAAAATTTTAAATCAGTTTTAGAAAAATTGTAAATGTCATTTTATAATTAGACCACTAAATGTTTTTTAAATTAATTGTAGATAGGTAAGGAAAGCCATATATACTAAAAAAAAATAATAAAGGAATGAGCAATTTTTGAGAAAACCTACTATGATAGGCGAAACGTCAAGTTAATCCCATTGTTTGATTTTGCAAATAAACCTATACCCAAGAAAGAAGTCCAATTAATATATACCATTAAGAAGGTTTAAGAAACAAATTGAATAATATATATATATATATATATATATATATATATATATATATATATATATATATATATATATATATATATATATATATATATATATATATATATATATATATATATATATATATATATATATATATATATATATATATATATATATATACCAAACAAGAAATGTATTAATGCTGCAAGAACTATAGTATAGAAGAAAAAGGTAACAAAAAGCAACAGGTAACTCCATAAATTATTTGACCTATGTTGTGTTTGAAGAATCGGATAAGTGTGGATCAGTGTTGCCAGAACCTAAATACGTTATTATCAGAAAATGTAACTGCAACTATCATATTTGCGTTAAAATTATCACAGATCTAACTAATCGGTTGTTAATATTAAATATTACAATGGGCCGGGGGATAAGGAATTGTCGTTCTGTGTCTAAAAAGAAAGACCTTGCTTTTTGTCTTGCGTTATTGCAATACTCAAAAAATACTCAACTTTTATTTCATTTTAGCTTAAGTAAAACTGTATACGAATAATGAGTACCTGTATAAGTTTGAGTATATCAAGTTCAAAAGTTATCGTAGATTTTAAATTAGGTACAACATTATCAATTATCAATAAATATCCCAAATTTGATAATTATCAGATGTCTGGCAATGTCGGAGTGGATTCAAAATTGCATTATGTAATCGAAAAGAAGTTAAAAACAAAAGAATTGTAAATTATTTTAAAAATAAGCTAATTTTCCAATAACATTATTTGCAAAAAAAATTAAGGTATCAGTTCCTTAAATATTTGAATGTTTATTTATCTTTTGAAAGTATTATTTTGATATGTATTGATATTGTTTATTTACTATTCGATTTACAAAGCGTTATAACATATGCTGAATTTTTTTTTCGGATAAAAAATGTCATTTTCAATTTTAACATTCGATAATCAGAAATAATGTTAATTCACCTTAATTTTAGCTCAATTTTTTTGTTGGCTATATAATATCTAAACAATGCATATTTTTCTTGAAACCGTATTCTCTCATTCTCATTCGACTGAACGGCGGGCGAAGCAGGTCCCTACGATTGAGGCAACAGTATCAGGAGGGAGTGGTGGAGGTTTGAACAAAATCCAATTTGATTATTAAAAAAGGAAATAAGCCATCTCTTTAATTTTCCAACTAAGATTTTAAATTTAACTTAAATCAGAATTGTAGTGTTACGTCCATGGTTTTTGTATTCGATATCATAAAGCGATTCTGACCAGTTAAAGTAAACTTAAACTTACCATCCGCTTGACATGCTGCCAAGCTTGAAGATTCACACACAATACGTTCCATTTGAACAGGAAATAAATGAAGGTTGAAAAGATGATCCCCCCGGAATAGACCGTGTATCTGTAAGTGTACAAGATTCCTGGAAGTCGTCTAGTTAGCAGCATTATTTACGATTCTTCTACCTCTTCTTGCGTTGCGGGTCAGTTGTGCAGTATTGACAAAACTCATTGAGGATATCACTGGTATGAAACATTATGACCTGCAAACCATTAAGTAAAATAATTGTATGTTCATTTAAAGTTACATAATACATTTACCAAAAGAAATCTTATTATTTAAAATAATTTTATAGCATTCTAGAAACATTCTTTATTTTTCCCTGAAAATTTTATTAATAAACAGTAAAGTATTGCAAAAGAAACATTTGTTACAAAGATTATTTCGAACATTAAAATAAATTGTGACAGAAATTTAGTTTTTCGCATCAGCATTCAAATTACAGGGTGTAAGCTTAATTCCTATGTACCAAGTTGCCCTGCCAATGGCAAGGTTTACTGCAGTATTTAATACAGGAACATTAGGAATTTGAACCACCAAAGGGTTAAAATGATAGGTATAACAAAATTTATTACATGATTTATATTAAAAGTAGAATATGACATTTTTGATATTGAAGATTATTATAATACTCTATGCCTACAGAAAGTCTTTAGAATTATGTCGACAAGAATTGTAGGAGCAAAAATATATATATAAAAATTTAAATACGTGTAGTATATATACATTCTAGTGACCAAGACATAAATAACTACTTAGGGCAAAAGCATCATACTTAATATGTAGTTTTCTATTTGCTATTCAATACAATAAAATGTATGCATTAGTTTTGGATAATACTGTATAACCATGTTGGCAAGATAAATAAACTTATAGCTTATAGACCATATAAAAAAAAAGAAACAGGGATAAACAGGTAATTTTTTTGCGGAAATCCTATATAGCAAAACAAAATGGTTGCCTAATAAGATGTTTATATATTCGGTAAAATTCCATTTTCTGAAATATGATTTCTTTTTATGGAGGAAAATAAAAAATAACAATGTTTATAAACTTTATAAATAAATAAATATAAAGAATAAATAATAATAGTAATATAAAAATAATTTCAAAACAAATAAAAAATCTGTAAATACGCCTTTGCCCACATCTTCTCTCTCTCCACTGCACAGCCTAAAACATATTTTATGAATCCATAATTAAGTCGTTTGGTAATAACAAAAAAAATTATATTTTTTTAATGCAAAATGGCGAATTTACCAACTTCTTTGTATATAAATAGATTCTTTCCACTATACAGGGTCGCCCTAGGGATATAATGCACGTTTTTTCACTTTAATGTTTTCGGTAATATTTTTGACGTCAAAAATGTCATGCGTTATTAGATACGTGATTTTTTATTAAAGCGAAAGAATAGCGAAACACGTCAATTTTTTTTTGGTATATAAAAACGATTTTAATTTTACACAGGGTAGCGCTAGGAATGTGAAATAGACCCCTACAAACGAAAATATGTTATTTCAAAGTATCCAGCTTTACAAAAACGGTGAATTAGCTTAAATTTATTTTATCTCTTTGTGTATAAACACATTTTTTTCCACTATATAAGCTCTAGGGGATAAAAGAGCACCTTAAAATCAAACATATTTCTATTTTGCTAAGATTTTTAAAAATCGGTAAAATAACTCACACTTATTTCGTTTTTTGCATATAATTCCTTTATATATTGTTACCTACAGAAATGAAACAGACCGTTAAATATAAATTTAAAATTTTTAGTCTCGTTTTAAACGGTGGGAGACGTCAAAATGGTTTTGAATTTTGTATATAAAATATTTTTCAACTTTCGACAGTGCCGTTCTCAGAAGCCAAACAGATTTTTAAAAGCAACTTTTTTTTTATTCCAGAAACTATTAACTATTGAACTTTGCTAAAAAATGTATTTTTAAATTGACATATATTTCTTCTTAAGAAGTAACCAAATATCCAAAGTAGGCTTGTATGATAATAGAAAACAGACTCTGAGAATATAATCCAATAAACTCACAAATCAGCTCAGTAAAGATCTAAGTCAGTTTGGCAAAAAGTGAAATGTCTCAATATTAGATTTCTTAGAAAGTTCTAATGTTAGTAAACGTAACGAACGGCAAACTGTACTAAAAACTTCAGTAATCGTTACCTGCGTTAAATGTTTGCAATTAAATTGGTTACAATCCGTAACTTATTAACGAAATATTATAAAATAAAAATGGTGAAACCGCTTCAAAATTATGACGTAATGCACCTAACATACATGGTAGTTAAATCTAAATTAAGTTTTTAAGCATATTGGAGTTGTATATATTTCGCTATATACATACTACACTTTGTTTACAACCTTGCATATTGCCATGGCTACCCTGGATTTTATGTTCTACAGAATAACGTATAAATATTTTTATGTACATAAAAAAAGAAAACACTAAAAATAAAAAAATTTATTTTATTCCTTCTTCAAAATTTTACTTCATGAAGTTCGCGTCAAACTAATATCAGTTTATCATCAAAGCGCTACTGAAACACATTGGCAAATAATCAAGTAAAAACATGGTTAAAAATTAAAATTATTAGTAGAAATGAACTTCGTGCCCCTAAAAGCCACCAAAACCATATGAAACACAATATTTTGGATAACTCTTATCTTCTATTGCCCCCACACCAAACACCCCACTTAGTGACATTATTACGATTTTTTTTAATTCGTGCCAGGTAATTGAAATACATATAATAAAAAATAAAAATATAACAATTAAATATTAGCTATGTAGAAACTAAAACTACCCTGCTGGACACATTAAGTGCACCAAAGAAATGTTTGGTTCAACTTTAAAACAAATCGCTAAAATTTGTATATAGGGTACGCGATGCTAGAAAGATCATTAAAAGTGTGCTATGCTTTATGGTATTTTTTATGCGTCAGGATACAAGCCCAACCTAAATTAGTGTAATTCCCTTGTTTGTCAAGTTTCTAAGAAAATGCCCAAACCGTCCCGAGACCTTGACCCATAGAAGAAAAATGTTTGTTTAAAATCCAAAAAAGAATATTTGTTTTGTGCGGAGATACGTTCAAATTCGTTATATTCAAAATTTTCAAACTAACAAGTTTTTTTTAAATTAAATATTCTCAACATTTTCGTTACTCTGTATAAAGTTTTTTATTTGAATGTCGTAAAAGCATTCGTCTTGTATAATAACCAGGATAATGTTATTAAAATAATGTAACATTAAGAAGTTAAGGGTAAAACGTAAAATGATTGAATCTTTTCAATAAAAAAATCATACTTCTAAAAATATAGAGAATATCAAAAAACCCATGAAATCGTATTTTTTTTTAAATACCCTCCGCTATATCGCTAAAACCGTAACTCATTGGGTTTATTCTACAAGAAATTGCACATAACAAGTTAAAATCTTCTATAGTTATATAGAATATATCTTCTTTAGTTTCTGAGATATGTCACTTTAAAGTTGAACCAAAAATTTTGTTGGTGCCCTTGATGTGTCCAGCAGTTAAGATAAAAGTAACCGAGACGGTAACCTACTAGATGGAGAAAAAGGTAGGATTTTGATATTTATATAAAACACATTATGCAATCACGTAGCATTTAGCTTTTGCAGCTTTTAGCCTCTCCTCTCGTCAAAATCACGATCCGTAGGCAAGTCGTTTTGTCAAAACAAAAATGTCATGAACGAAATTATCAGATAGCAAAAAACTTGACAAAAACAACATGATACTCGACATGGCTAATTTACGAGAATAAAAATTGCACATTTTTCAATTAAAAAAATTAAGGCAACATTTTTTTTTGCTGCATCACACCGTGTTGATCTTGTCAAGATGAGTTGTTTTGTCAGTGGAAAACAGTTCGTAGTCATGGAATTTTGCCGGTACAAAATCCTTTAGTGGAATAGTCAATTACATTACAAATAAGTTGTTTGCTTTAGATATTTTTCAGTATAAATTCCTACACCTAGTTTTCATGTCATTTGGATAAACAGTGTCGTTAAGAAAACCTACAAATAGATCGATGGAAACAGAAATATATCTTTGAAATCTCTGAGAATTCCAATGCTTCATTTTACTAAGTGAAGTCATTTGATTTACAAGACTGTATGCAATAACTAGCTCTATTCTTCAAACTACCCTAAGAACAAACTTCGCAGAATACTAAAAAATTTATTTTGAGAATTATGAAAGTTAAAACTAAAGAAAACTGCAGGAAAATATTTTTTGGCAATAAGCAAAGGTTAAGGGATGAAATTAAGGCACATACGAACAAATCGATTTTATTTAAATTTCGGACTATCTAACCTAATGTTACCTTATTACCAGTCTTGTTTTACTATATCACTTTCAATTCTGTGGAAGTATAAATATTGGAATACACAGTTTTTTTCAAAACAAGAAATCATACGTACTTAAATAAAAAATATTGCAACGGCAGCTAAAAAAAGCTTGGAGTTGGGTAAACTAATAATCATTGCAGGTTTTTGGATTGCAGGGTGAAAAGGGGTCGAGATGCGCAGCGAACGCGCTGTTGCCAACTTTCTAGTAGGAGCATAAAGGTTGTCAACTTTCCTTCTATATATATATATATATATATATATATATATATATATATATATATATCGCATAAAAACGTTGTTTTTTTGGCGGACAGAATCAAATAAGAATATTAAGACTGATAAACTTTCGATAAAGTGCACAATATATCTTGCTAGAACCTTTCAGAAAGTGAAAAATCCGTACTAAGTAAAGGTTTTAATTTTGTGATATTTCGCTGGAAGCTGTCCTTGATTCCTCTGAAGAAACGAGAGCAGAGGAGATTCGACAAGAAGTGGCAAGAATTTTAAGATCAAGCAAACCACACGAACAAAACCTAAATGCCACTGAACCGAGGGCCCTATCATAAGCTTCGAAAGAATAAAAACATCAAAATCCTTCCAGCAGATAACGGCAACGCAACCGTAGTCATGAATACCCAAGAATACATACAAGAAATGCAGGATATCCTACAAGAGAATTGTAATAACCCTGTTCCAAGAGACCCGACTGCATACCTAGAAAAAACAACTAAAAACAAAATAAAATGTTCATCAAAAAACCCTGAAATACAACAAAAAATTTTACCATGGGAAAAGTCGAGCAGATGTCCTAAACTCTATGGTTTACCAAGAATACAACAAACCCTTCAGACTTATCGTTAGTGCTGCGCCGCTACAAAACTCCAAAAATATCTTGCTGAAATTATGTAACCAGCTATCGAAAGAGCTGAATCATTTTTCAAAAACTTGGAGCATTTCACGCGAATATACGAGATATCGTTCTTGAAAAAGACTATATCATAGCAAGCCTAGATAGCAAGTCGTTGTATCCTAGTATTCCCATCGACGAAGTACTAAACAAGATTGCTATGAACGAGGATTTCCAGGCACATATAATACAACTCTCGGAGCATTGCTTTAAAAATACTTATTTTTCATTTAACTGGCAAATGTATAAACAAACAGATGGTGCCCTAATGGGGTTCTCGCTATCACCAGTAGTTGCAAATTTATTTATGACATACTTCGAAAAAGAAGCTCTTGAGAGAGCAAGTTATGGATTCGTTATGTGGATGACATATTTATTATATGGCAACATGGTCATACAAAGCTCGAAACTTTCCTACTCACGTAAATTCAATACATTCCAGAATACAATTTACTCTGGAGTTAGAGGAAAACAACAAACTTGTATTTTTAGATGTTCTGATCACAAACCCGCATAACGGACATTTCGAATACACTGTGTACAGAAAACCAACACATACCGACAAATATTTAAATGAAAGATCACATCAACACCCAGCACAAATTCAAGCTGTGGCCAACATTCTAATACAAACACAGACTAGAAAAAAACGAACTTAATATAATATCTGGTGCTTTAAAGCAAAATAGCTACACAAATCGCACTAAAGAGAAAGCTATTAATGCGCAGGTTTTCCGAACAACGAACACCAAAAATTATGAACCGGGAAGGCAACAAGTAGTCTTACCATATGTAAAGGGCGCAACAGACAGAATCGGAAGAATTCTTAGAAAACACAACATACAAACATTACACAAGCCCCAAACAACCATAGGCAAACTACTTGGGAACCCAAAAGACAAAATCAAATTGGAAAACCACGGAGTATCCATATAGCATTCCATGCCAGGATTGTGAAAAGCTGTACGTAGGGAAACTAACAGGCGAATATCAGCAAGAATAGAAAAGCATAAACTTTGCATCAGAAACAAACAAACAACCTCGGCCCTATTCCTACCCTACATCATAAGGAAACCGGCCACAACATAAATTTCGATGGATGTAGGGAGCTCGCCAATATACAACATTAGAGTTTAGTTTAGAATAATTCTATAAGCCATAGAAATAGAAAAACAAGGTGATTTAAATAAAAGTGACGAATCGTTAAAACTACCAACAGTATGGAAGTTGCTGTTACATATGTATATATATATATATATATATATATATATATATACAGGCGTTCCGACTTTTCTTAACCGATTTGAATCTAAAAGCCTGTGTCATGTGGTATCAGTGGCAGGGAATAGTTTTCTAACAATATTCTTTACGTCAATATCTCGGGATATTTTTTGGCAGTTTTACTACTATAAGGTACAGTGTCTAAAATTTTATTATATGGATTACATAGAATCTGGGACAAAATGACCGTGTGACTGGTAAAGTCCGCATTCTATAGATTCTTTTTTTAACAACTGATTTTTCTAAACATTTTCGATTCATCTTATTTTATTATGTATAGATAATTATTCAAATAGTAATACGAAAAAACGATCAGTTATCGAAATTCAAAAGAATCGCTTTATAAACAACCGAAAACCAAGTCCGGATAATCAAAAAGCGAAAGGCTGTTTTATTTGTTTTTACTTCCGTCGTAAAAGTGAAGTATTGTAATCGCAAAAAAAATACCCTCCGAGATTCAGGTCGTTACGTTTCAGGGTCCTAGCTGAAAAATATATTTTCTCGATTCCTTCGGTCTGTCTGGTCTCGGCGTAGCTAAAAAACTACTTACCCGATTGACTTCAAATTTTGATCAAACATTGAGGGTCATATGGGGATGACCTGGTAACATTTTGGTAAAAATCCAATATGGCAAAACAAAATAGCGGGCTAGTAAAATTATTAAAAAGACTTATCTTAACTTTACACAAAAATCAAGTATTATGTAGGATTGAACTGCTAAAAAATCCAAGACGGCGGAACAGAATAGCGGCTTAACAAAATATTTAAAAATTCAGCCTGAAAAAACTTCTTAATGAACGGATTTTAAATTGTGTTCCATAACTAATTGTGGTATGAAATGAACTAGTAAAACTGTGGGACTAATTCAAGATGGCGGAACAAAGTGGTCAAATAAAATTTTTATAATATGAAAAAAATCTCCCTCTCAGGTTTTACAAATAAATCTTTACGTTTTAGCATCCCTAGATGTCAGTCTGCTTAACAGATTGCCTTCAAATTTTAAGCAAAAATGGATGACTTAGTAATATTTTGGTAAAAATCCAATATACCGGAACAAAATGGCGGCCTAGTGGAACGTTAAAAACATTTAAATTTTGCATAAATCGAATGTTATATAAGAACGAACTGGTAACATTTTGCTATAAATATAAAATAGCAAAACAAAATGGCGGCCTAAAAAAAAATTTAAAAAGTCAGCCTGAAAAAACTACTTATTAGATTAATTTAAAATTGTGTGCAAACATTAAGTGTCATCTAGAGATAAATTGGTAAAGTTGTGTTACGAATTTAAGATGGCGGAAGAAAATGGCGTAAAAAATCTTATTAAATTGACATTTAATTATGCGGAAAAATTAAATATGATATAGGGATAAACTTGTACGAATTCAACATGATGTAACAAAATCGCGGTCTGTGTCAATGTAAAAAGTACTTAATGAATTTATTTTAAACTATGCCAAAAAATCAGGCGCCCAATAAAAATGGAAAAGACAGTATATATGTGTTCCTAAATAACTATGTACTGTACAAAGAAATTGGGTCATACTTCACTCTTATTAATAAAAGGAAATATTCATAACGAGGGAAGTTTCGTGTAAAGGAAATTTACTGATTTTTTATAATGTGATATGATAAGCTGTTTATAATTATCAGCTAATTTGCTATAAAAAAGGGGCCAAAATAGTTTATTGTAAGTAATTGAACCACCCTAACTTTAGTTGTTTTGATTTAACGTTTCTACCTTCCTGTGTATCAGAGACAGTCTTTATGCAAACTAGGGATGTAAGTTGTGGCAGTAGAAAAGAGACTCATAAATGTAAGCACAGGTATTTGTCAATGTATTAAGCCTGACAAAAACCTATCGTATAATAGGTACCGTATCTATTGTTTTACACTAGTCAAGTTATTTAACTTTCGAGTTACTTTTTTATCTAATAAAAAAAGAAATTTCCCTTCAGTCGTTTTTTTATAAAATTATCCTGGCATTGCAAAATTTTCACTAGCAATAAACAGTGATAAATTGCTGAGAATAAAATATATTAAATGGCAGTGACGTATTTAGGATTTTGTTTAGGAAGAGGGGGGAGATCCTAAAGTTGAACGATATAGTAAAAGATATACCTTACTCCAACCTTAGTATTATTGTTATAGTAGGCATTTCACGAGTCAATGTTTATTTCATTTGAAATATTTATGTAACTACAAAACAAAAACATATTTTAAGCTTTACTTAAATTGAGAAAACTAAGCATCGTTCTAACTTAGCATTCTCACCTACAACGATGTTTATTTCTATATCTCTTTGGATAGATAACATTGCTAAACATTTAAGCCCCCTTTTAAATATGAAAAAATACAGTTTAAGCCATATATGGGCAACCTCAGACCCTCCACCAGTTCCAACCAACCTAAAACTGTATTCTTCAAATCATAAAGACTAAAATCGATACAGAATTTTATTAAGCGTACCCCGTGGAACGCTACAGATCGAGTCAGAAATCGTCGTTAGAAAGAACAAACAGATAAACATTCGGAAAGCCGTCCGATGACCTTGAAGACTCTGAGCGATGCGTTATGAATAACAGTCGGCTCTGAGCCCTTGCATCACATATTCACGTACGATGGAGATTCTCGATTCGACAGTATTTTAGTTGCCTATTGCAGGTAATATATAGACCGCTCAGCGGGCGCGGCAACTCATTACTTTTTAACAACTGATATATTCAAGCAAATTCAGCTCAGAAGAAAAAAAATCAATCAAGAGATCTGGTTTAAAAAAACGGAAAGTGGACACAGAACGTCGTCAATTTCAAAACAAATGAACTGATGAATACTTTTTTATCATTTATAGTGGTAACTCTATGTTTGTTTTGGATAGGCATTTCGGGTCTCTAATGAATAAGTGTAACTTGAATTCGTGGGTTATGGGACTGCAATAAGGTCTAAAGTGAAACCACTATTTTCAATTGCAACGTTTCGTGTTACACAACATTTTTTCACTTCAGTTGTTGATAAGTAAACGTACTGTGTCCGTCTTAAAAGTTTGTGTAGTTCCTACGTCAGTCAAATGTGTATATGTTTATTTATTTATTGTGTAAATCTCCATTATTGAGGTTTTCACACTAACTCAAGAGCTTGAAAAAGTGTTAATGTAACACGAAACGTTGCAATTGAAAATAGTGGTTTCACTTTAGACCTTATTGCAGTCCCATAACCCACGAATTCAAGTTACATCTATGTTTGTTGTGCAATGAGACAAATCTGACAGACAGATCAAATTCTGTTTTAAAAGAATACAATATGAAGCGGCATTACTCCAGCAAGCATTTCGCTCAATATAATTTACTTACGGGCCAGTTAAGAAAAGATAACATTAAAAAACTCATTACCGATTTAGGGAAATAGCAATAAATGTTCCAGTCACAAAGATCTAATCTAGACAGTGTTGTTAAAGCTAGTTTTATAGTTAGTTCCAAAATAGCGAAACCATCGAAGTCTTTTTCTGAGGGAGAATTTTGTTAAAGAGCGCCTAATAGATGTTGCAAAACTTTTGTATCCAGAAAATAAGAAATAGGTTGAGAAAGTGAGCTTATCGCGACGTACTGTTGTTCGACGTATAGAAATGATGGCTAGTGATACAAAACAAACATTGATTGATAGATTGGCTGGTTTTCAAGCATTTTCGAATGTTTTGGATGAGAGTACCGATTCTTCTGACACAGCCTAGTTAGCTATTTTTATACTAGGTGTTGAAGAATTTGTAGGGACAGAGGAATTACTGGCTTCGCGGCTACTACAAGGGACCACTACCGGAAAAGATATTTTTGCCGAGGTGCGTAGTACTTTTGAGCAATATGGTGGAGCAACCGCTATGAATGTGCAAGAATGTGATTTAATCATTCTGCATTGCATTATTCTCCAACAAAACTTGTGCTCTAAGTCCATTCGACTGAAGAACGTTGTGGATGTGGTACTAAGTACCATTTCATTAGATCCCGCGGTCATAACTATCCCCAGTTTAAAGCGTTTTTGGATGAACTTTCTTAAGAACACGATGATATAACATACTATTGCGAAGTAAGGTGGCTAAGCAAAGGTAAAATGCTAAAAAGATTTTCTGACCTTAGAAAAGAAATAGCTGATTTTATGGAATTGAAGGAGAAAACTTCCTGGTAGACATCACAGGACACTTAAACGACCTGAACTTGAAGCTTCAAAAACAGGGACAATTGGTAAATAAGCTGTAGTTATCTTAAAGCTTTTCAAAACAAAATCCGCTTGCGGGAAGCATAAATGAGAAGTAAAAACTGTTTTCATTTTTTAACATTATCCAATGACGAAAATATTGAATACGGTCGAAATGCTGAAGAACTGAAATTAATGTCAAAGCAATTCACTGATCGATTTTCCGATTTTAAGAATATGGATAGCATTTTCATTTTTGCAAATCCTTGTAAGTGTAATGTGGAAGATGCTCCGCTTTATCTACAAATGGAGTTGATCGAGTTTCAAGAAGACTTATATTTCAAGTCTAAATTTGATGATGTGGAACTAAGAGAAATTTTACAGAACATACCTTTCCGAAGAAAAGTATCCACAGCTGAGAGTTTTCGCAGGAAAAATAATTTGTACATTCGGTAGCACGCATAAATGTGAGCAGCTTTTTTCAATCATGAAAATTAAAAAAAATAAGCATCGTACTCGGCTTACAGATGTTAATTTAGAAAACACTTTGTGCCTTTATGTTAGTGATATTGACCCCAATATTGATCATCTTGTTTCTCATCTTTAAACTCAAGTCTCTCATTAATTTTCATTATATTGTCTATCTCTTTTTGTTAATTTGTTATTTATATGTTTGATTATTCAGTTAAAAGTAATAAATAAATAAACGTGTGAATTTTTATCGCTTTTTTATTCACTACTACCTACTTATTTCTTACCTACGGACCGCAACTTGATTAAGTCCCGAAATTCCGCCCTCAGCTAAGCAAAGGTTACACATACCTGGTCTAAGCTATGATAAAACATTAATTTCAAAAATGTCCTTTCTTAGTGGACATGGGAATTATCGCAAAATGATACAACAAAACAGATTGATCTCTATTAGTCTGTTTGAGGTCTCCCTGAGTACAAACCTGCCTAATGAGGGTAAAAACGGAAACCATAATTGCAGGAAGGTAAGAAAGAGTTACAAGACCGTAATCTGTGGGGCAAATTTAAAACTGCCAGGAAAACTAGATCTGGAGACTTGCTGCTCAAGATGGACGGAGACAAAGGTGGAGCAACATGTATAGCGGAAGCATTACAGGGCATAAATTGTGGTGCAAAAATAAAGATACTTGGTGGTCAAAGGGAAAAGTATGGCGTTGCATGTAAAAAAACATGTGTGTGCGGTCACGACCAAAGAGGAAATAGAAGATGTTTTCCGATCTATTACAGATGGAGAGAAAAATGGTGGATCTTTTAGAATCAGCAGTATACGTCCTGGGTACGGAGAAACACAAGTTGCAACAGTACTTGTTAGTCAAGAAGTTGGCAAAAGACTAACGCAGAAGGACCGAATTAGGATAGGTTTAGTAAATTGCAGAGTGCGCGAAAGAAGCAAGATAGAACCTGGTCCCAGCTTTGTATAAACTGTGAAAAAGGAGGTCACAAACAAAAGGTTTGTACAGAAATCGCACGATGCCTTGTGTGCAATGTGAAAGGCCATAAACCGCTGATGATACGTTCTCCTGTATACAGAAACGCGGTACAAAAAGCAAGCAGACCGTGGAAATGTTAATGGACAAAAATGAATATACTTCAAATAATCCTTGGTCGTAGACTTCCGGCACATGACCTGCTGATGAAAACTAATCCTAGCAAAAAATACCGGTTGTTATCTAAGTGATGATTTGGACGCTGCAAAAGATATAATGAACACAACAAGCGGACATTTTACGAGCAGGCGAGGAAATGGCTATGTGTGACCAGATAGCTCAGAACTGGCGATATTTAGTTGCTATATATCATCCAATGTGACAACAGAAAACTTGAAATCTCTTTGCACAAGCTTACTGAGAGTATAGTTTATAGGAAGAAAAAATGCCTAATATGCAAATCCATGGTGTGGAATTCCCCTGTAAATAACAGCAGATTTGAAATATTTTCAGAGTGAACTTCGGAATTAGGCTTAGTGGTGCCTTAAGTAAAGTGACAGATCATAACTACATATTTTTCGAGTTAATAGATAACGAATCAAAGGCAGAGACGCAGAAGAAAATGGTGCCATTTAATAATTGAAGATTGAATATTTTACCAAGAAGCTAAAACGAAAGTTAAGAGATAAGAAAGAGCTACCGTACGATTTGTTTACCAAAGAAGAGCTTAAAGTAACAGCGGCCAAGATAAAACCAAAGAAAGCACCAGGTCCCGATAATATCCCTCTTAAGATAATACAATGTGTAGCAAATACAGCCCCTGACGAATATCTGAGTATGATGAATCGTCAGTTACAGATAGGAGAACTCCCTAGAATTTGGAGAGCTGCTAGACTAGTCTTATTTGAAAAGCCACGTAAGTCAACACAAAGAAGCATATCAGCTGCTGAAGGGTACTCCACCTGAGGAAATAGAAAAAAGTGGAGGACTTGCCAGTACACAGTACGGTTTCATGAAGGGTATATGCACAGTCGATGCTATGGCAAGGGTTACTGAAGAAGCAAAAATACAAAGGACAATGCATGGCAGGGGCTCTAAGGAAAAGGAACATACCAACTTATATGATGCGCATGACTATTTTTCAGAGAGAAAGATGTTAATAGGGTCTGGATATTCGATGGAAGTAAGGTGTGGGGTACCACAGAGCTTGCTACCAAGACCCCTCCTTTGGAATATTTACTACGATGATGTGTTGCGGCTTGAGATGCCGCAAAATATAGTACATCTGGGCTACGCTGATGAAGTAGCAGTAGTAGTGACTGGCAAGCCAGAGAAAATAATAGAAGCGACTGCTAACATTGCTAAACCAAGAATTGGTGAATTGATGAGAAAAAAGAAACTTGCAGATTGCATAAAAAAACTGAAGCAGTGTTATTAGCGGATAGGAAGGAAGTTAGGCGAGTAACCATGCATCGAGGCACAAGACATAGAAATCAGCACGATGCAGGAACTTTAATATTTAGGCATATTCTTCGACAGGGGAGCAAACATTGAGTAGCATATTCTTAACACCTGTAAAATTGCGGAGAGGTCCGCTATGAGTATATACCAACTAAATGTAAATTCATGAGGCCCACCTTCGAGAAGTCGGCTCAGTGCAGTAACCCACTGAATTATGTTGTATGGAGCGCCTCTATGGTATGAGGTTCTTAATCTGAAAAAGTATAGAGCGATGCTCCAGAAACTTGCTCTACGGATATGCAGTGTATTCCGTACTGTATCTATAGAGGCTGTGCTGGTACTAGCATATATAATCTCGATTAAACTACAAGCACAGGAAACAATGCAGGGGTATGGAAAGGACAGGAATATTAGATAGCAGAACGAGAAATCACAATGAACACATGGCCAGCGAGATGGACTAAACTGAGTAACAAAGGTCAATGGCCGAAAAAATTGATACCAGAAATAGCACCGTGGTTTAAAAGAAACCTGAACTACCACCTCACACAAGTGCTATAGGGACCCGGTTGCTTCGAACAATACTTCCAGACAGTTGAGATAAGCGACACGCCAAATGGCGTCTACTACAACGAAGTAGACGACGTTAACCATACGTTTTTCAATTGCCTACGGCGCGGCGGTAAGGTTTAAAAATTCTTCTATTGCTATTAGGAAATTTAGGACATAATTAGGATTAGAACAGTAGATTTTGTATGTAAATATTTTTAATACTTTTTAATATGCAAATAAAGGACAGATAAGTGACAAATATCAATATCTCACTAAATTTTTAGCAGATACCTTGTTTTCAATGTTGGATAAGAAATAAAAATATATAGCAAATATATTTTTTGCAATGTTGGATAAAAAATAAAAGAGATTCCCAGGAAGTCCTAAACTCCCTTAAATACACAACTGTTAATAAGTCTGAGTAAACAGTAAATCGTTTTGAATCGAACGGAATTTCGCTGCGTTGACCACTCGCGCCACCACTGGATTTAATTAATTATTGACATGGACATAATAAAAAAATGCATACAGTAAAGCAAACAGCTAACAATCTCGCAATGGGTATGTGTTTATTTAATAAGCATAATATGTGGCTGTACTTTTCTTTTATTTAATATATTCGTTGTAATAGTATTTGCTTATAATAAACAAATATTAGAACATACAGCTGCAAGTAATATTCTGAGTAAAATCTCCGGGCTTTTCTCACCTAGAATACATGGTCTAAAAGATGGATTCATAATCAGTCAGGCCGTATTCTAACAATAAAAGAAATATAATAAAATCTTCATTTAAATTTTTCATTTTTTTGGTTAGGTTTTCTTAAAACTGTTTTATAAATATCAAGATCTAAAAGTGGATATGCCACGGAGTACTGACATAGCGTATACACATTTTTCTAAAGTTTACTCACGTGTTTTTACGATTTTAATTTAAAGCGTCTCTCCTGAAGGTCCTGTTCTAAGAAGGAACAAACTTCTTAACCCTTGTTTACTTAGTCAAGCAAAATGGACGTACTGAAATAATAATATTTACCTTTCAGTTCTTTTTAAATGGCTATTCTTTTGTGTTCTTAAAACAGTTTATTGAATAAACAAAAACTAGAAAAATTAATGGTCATTTTACCGCCTATTTATACAATGGGGATTATGTAATACACATTGAAATTTCTACCGCTGTTTTCTTTTTTTTTATACCAAGTTAGCTTATATATATATATATATATATATATATATATATATATATATATATATAATTAAAAAAAATAAGAATATGCTGTCACACATTTTTATCCAAAAATTTCTATGCCGGTAAGATATCTTTAAGCAAAGCAAAAATATATAATTTTTGCAGGTGCAAAACGGCCTACGAGAAAAATTTCATCCTTTATTTAAATTTATATTTTTATTGTTTTCTATTTATGCATGTAAAGAAATCTTATTTACATAAAAATACAGCCAATTGGAGGCGACATTTAGCTTATAAGTAGACTACTCTTACATGTATACACCAATGGTTACCTAACGTAATCTATGTCCTAAATCAATATCATAATTTTTTAAAAGATTAACAAAAAAAAACGACATAAAAAATATAAAATCTATAGTCTATAAGAGGCAATCAATAATTAAATATTAAATAAACACACATAATAAAATATAAGAAAATATAAAACAAACATGATCGCCTATTGTTCATACTTAGTACTTAGTAGTATACTTAGTACTAGTATTGAACCAAATACATGATCATATTTTCGAAGGGAAAAAACAAACTGACTGCACTCTTTGAATCCTTCGCTTTTCCAAAGCATTCAGGTAGGGGTCATATATAAATGAACAATAGTTAAAACGACCGAGTACTAAAAATTCGGACAGGACATTTTTTAGTTTTTAGCCCACTATCAATCATAACGCCCAGTTGCTTTCCACTTGCTTTACCGGAATCGACACTTTCCCAATCTTAGCTGCACAATCCTCTCAATATCCGGAATCTATTGTTTCCCAAAGTAACCAACGACTTATGGGATTTTGTTTTGCTGTAAATTTTATTTAATTCGTTGTTAATTACAAATTTCCCAACATGATGTTCCCTGAGCAAGAACCCAAAGTTTATTTAGATGTCGTCACCATAAGCCTGAGATGTGCAACTCGTAATATCCATGAGTATGTATGTCACGTATAAGACAATAAAAGCGTTCCCAACAAAGGGTCCTGTCGAACAATCGAAATTATTGGGCGTACAAATGACGCTCTATCTCCTAAGACCACATTCTGCGATCTACACCTTAAATACGAGGAAAAAATCCAACCAGGACGAATAGAAACCATAATTTCGCGTATAGTAAATCATAGTTTATGGTATCAAATACCTTCGAGAAATCCAGCAACCCCAAAGTTGAAATCTTTACCTCGCCCAGGTCTCTCCTAATCGCGTCCAAATCCCCAGAAAGCGCACTGGCAGCACTATGTGACTTCCTAAAACGAGACTGCAATTGTTAATTTCTCAGTTATGTATTGCTACATTTGGAAAGGATTGCATATTCCCAAATATATCAATATATAAATGAGAAAGAAATAATTCCCGAATCACAGTCTGTTTTTAGGAAGTCACCTAAGAAGACCAGTGCATTTTCTGGGGTTTTGGGCGCGAATATGAGATGTCTGGATGATAAAGATTTCAGCTTTGGTGTTGCTGGATTTCTGGAAGGCGTTTGATACCATAAACTATGATTTACAACGCGCGAAATTGCGATATTATAGTTTCCATTTATCGTTGGTGGATCTTTTGTCCTTGTATTTTAGGGTTAGGCCGCAGAGAGTGGTTTTAGGAGATCATCGTCATCTGTACGGCCGTAATTTTGGGTAAACTACAGGGTTCTATATCGGGACCCCTTTTATTTATTTACACGCGGCACACATACTCAGGGATATTACGAGTTGCACATCTCAGGCTTATGCTGACGACACCCAAATAAACTTTGATTTCTTGCCCAGGGAACGCCACACTGGGGAATTTATAATTAACAACGAATTAAATAAAATTAACAACAACGCAAAATGCAAAGGTAATGCATTATAAAATAATTTTTACTTTCAAATGTTTTGCTTGGGTTATTAGCTCTAGGAGAGGCATTTGCCCCTTTTGCTCCCCATCCTCAATACACCACTGTGAGCAGGTTAAATGTGATTCTTAAAAAAAAATTCTTTGAGACTTTTGTACGGTAACAGATATATTTTATCTAAAACTTAAAACTATCCTGTACGAATTTTTGATACTCAGCCATTTTAACTATTCTTGATTTGTGTATGGCCCCTGCCTGAATGCTTTGGAAAAGGAAGGATTCAGTGAGTCCAAAACACTTGCTGCCGGTTTGTTTTTTCCATTTGAAAGTATGATAACGTATCTGGTTTAATACTAGACCTAAAATGGCTAAGCATGGACAATAGGCGAGAGCAGCATTTTGCAATATTTGTTCACATAATAGTGTTAATAGGGTCCCCTATTTTCCTTAAATTCAAGCTGGTCCCTAAAAATGCAACGCATGCCTGAGATGCTCGTTATTTGTATCTTGTTAGCATCCCAAAGCACACGATGGCCTCGTTTCGGAAATGTTTCAGTTATGAGGCAGCGCATACTTATAGTTAGTTAAGACAGACAGATAGACAGAACCGACGGAATTGACAAAACATGTTTTACAGCATTTATAAACCCTGAAAGCTGAAGATCTGAAAAAATCTTACAGGGTGATTTTTTCACGATTAAAATAATTCCCTTTCACGAGGGAACTAAAAAGCACAGAAGTAATTCTGGGCTCTTTAAATTACAGTTATTATTATCAAAATTTCCGTATTAATTTATTATTTTAATATATTAAATACATACTAGATATTAAAATGTTTAGCTGGGTCAACAAAAATTTAAATTTAGTTTTATACTGATTAAAGAAATAGTGTAAAAGATGGTCAAAGGTAATTAGCTAGATTTTTCTATCGTGAAAAAAACACGCTCTCAGGTTTCACAAATCTTTATGTTTTAGGGTTCCTAGATAGCGAAAAGCATGTGTTTCCATCAGTCAGCTTGTCTGTCTGTTTACGGCCTATCTAAAAAATTGCTTACCCGATTAACTTAAAATTTTGGTTAACAATTAAGGATCATGAGGCGGAACTGAAACATTTTAGTGACATCCAACATTGCCAAACAAAATGACGGCATAATAAAATGTTTAAACTGTTTACTCAATGGACCTCAAATTTTGCACAAATATGGTTAGGGATGAACTGCTAAAATTTTGGTACGAATCCAAAATGACCGGACAGAACAGCAGCCTAAAGTACTAAAAAATTAGTTTGAGAAGCTACCTAGAGTGATATTGAAATGAACTATAAAATGTTTAAACAATCACTTTGAAAATACTACTTGCTTGATTGATTTCAAATTTTGTACAAAAATCAGGTCTGGTATAATGAATGAATTATAAAATTTCTTTCTGAATTTGACTGCTGATTTTACTACTAACCTCAAATTTTACACAAGAATAAAATAGAGGTAAGGGGTAAAATTCTGGTACGAAATCAATACGACGAAACAAAATGGCGATTTAAAAAAACTGTTGTCTCACTGTAGTGAGACTACGGCAGTAATAAAATATGGCGGAAGAAAATGGCATCTTAAAGAAATTTGAAACGTCCATATAAAAGAATACTATTCAAGGATCAACTGGTAAAATTTTGGCACAAATCTGATGTCGCGCAACAAAATGGTGGCCTAATAAACTGTTTTAAAAATGAATCTTAAAAAATAGTATCTGATTTGCACAAAAATGAAGTCTGATATAAGGATGAACTGGTAAAATACTGTTACGTAATGGCGAATTAAAATGGCTGGCAAACAAAGCGTTCAAAAAATCAGCGTAGAAAACTTCTTATTTGAATGACTTCAAAATTTGCATAAAAATTAGATGACATATAAGAAAAAACAATTCAGATTTTGGTACTAATTCCAAATATTTTTTTTTAAATCTTGTGTAAAAGCTCCTTCTTCAATTGATTTTATATTTTGCCCAAAAATATCATTTGAATTTGAAATTGAATGTATTTTTTTCAAAAATGAATTTGAGACTACAACATATAATAAATTATATAAAAAATTACCGAAACCTTTTTTCTATATATTATGTGTGTGGTCCTTTTGCATGATAATTAAGAGCGATAAAGGAAAAACATTGGTGCGAAGTTTTATTATGGAGGAAGTCAGAACAAAATGGCAGCTAAGGATATGTTACAAAAATGAAAATCAAAACACTGCTTATTTAATTGATTTGAAATTTGACCCCAAAATTAAGTGTAAGTCAGCGAATCGTATGTGGCAAGAAAATGGTCTATAAAATGTTTAATAATTCGGAAAACTTCAATTTCCAGCATAAAAATCTTTTTTTTATGAATTATTTTTATAGACTAGGTATCTAAATAAAGTTATGGAAAATAAGTAATATCAATAATAATAATATAATAATAAACCATTCATACACATATGTGGGAAATGAGGCTGGAATTAGGACCAGCACAATAACCAGAGCCACGCAATGACAATTTAGAACAAATCCGAGAGCCTGCCGAGCACACATATTAATGGGGAGAACAATGACGAAGTTAAATAGCACGCAGATCCAGATGCAGTTTAAGCCCACCCCTTTCATTGTGGCCAGCTGTAGAAGGTTAACACCAGTCGGACACCCAAGTTGGACAAAAAGATATCCCAGATAGTAGTCCTAATAGCGACCAGCGGATCAAGAAACATCCTTGAAATGTAAGATAATCAGATAACTGAAAACGATATAAAAACTCTATTATATATATGTATATATATATATGTATATATATATATATTTTTTTTTTGCTTTGTGTTCTTTGACCTTTTTTTTCAATATATATTTATCCTAATTTTTCTTGGTTTGAGGTCAATACATTAACAACAAAATTAGTACATATTTTTAAACATATATTTCGTTTCTAAGGTGACGTTTCGACCATAGTTTTGGTCTTTTTCAAACCTAAAATTGTTTAGCACTATTTTTTTAAGTTTATAAAGTATTAAAAATTTAGGACTTACCATAGAACGTAAAATAGTTGACTAAAAAGTATACATAATCCACATATCTGACATATACTACACATATTTAATTTAATAATTTAATACATAAATATTATAATTCTGAAAATGCCATTATTACATCAAATCTACCTAAAACAAAATACATTTCTCTGCCTTTCATAAATGGTTTATCCCAGCAATTTCAAAACCTTTTTAAAAAATATAACATCACGACAAGTCACAAAGCCTATAACTTATTATCAAAGAACTTCAGCAACTTAAAATCGAAAACGCCAATTAATAAAAAAAGCAATATAGTCTATCAGATCCCTTGCAATAATTGTAACGGTGTTTATATTGGACAAACAAGCCAATACTTAGAAAATAGACTGAAAAGTCACAAATATGATAAAAAGAACAGCACCGCATTAACACACCATGAGATGTCCAAAAAACATACTTTCAACTACGAACAAGTGAAAGTATTAAAATCCGAACCTCAGTTGAAAAAAAGAGAATTTTTTGAGATGGCTGAAATTCAAAAAAACAAAAACGCCATAAATGACAAAAAAGACATAAACAACCTAAATAAATTGTATATATCTTTACTATAACAGTGTTCGCTCAGTCGCTTGTAATTTGTCTGTAATAAACGTCCACAATATTTGTAAAATGTAAATTAAATATGTGTAGTATATGTCAGATATGTGGATTATGTATACTTTTTAGTCAACTATTTTACGTTCTATGGTAAGTCCTAAATTTTTAATACTTTATAAACTTAAAAAAATAGTGCTAAACAAATTTTAGGTTTGAAAAAGACCAAAACTATGGTCGAAACGTCACCTTAGAAACGAAATATATGTTTAAAAATATGTACTAATTTTGTTGTTAATGTATTGACCTCAAACCAAGAAAAATTAGGATAAATATATATATATATATATATATATATATATATATATATATATATATATATATATATATATATATATATATATATATATATATATATATATATATATATATATATATATATATATATATATATATATATATATATATATATATATATATATATATATATATATATATATATATATATATATATATATATATATATATATATATATATATATATATATATATATATATATATATATATATATATATATATATATATATATATATATATATATATATATATATATATATATATATATATATATATATATATATATATATATATATATATATATATATATATATATATATATATATATATATATATATATATATATATATATATATATATATATATATATATATATATATATATACCCAAGTTGGATAAAAAGATATCCCAGATAGTAGTCCTAATAGCGACCAGCGGATCAAGAAACATCCTTGAAATGTAAGATAATCAGATAACTGAAAACAATATAAAAAACTCTATTATATATATATATTATATATATATATATATATATATATATATATATATATATATATATATATATATATATATATATATATATATATATATATATATATATATATATATATATATATATATATATATATATATATATATATATATATATATATATATATATATATATATACATAAATATATATATAAATAAATATATATATATATAATAGAGTTTTTTATATCGTTTTTAGTTATCTGATTATCTTACATTTCAAGGATGTTTCTTGATCCGCTGGTCGCTATTAGGACTACTATCTGGGATATCTTTTTGTCCAACTTGGGTGTATATATATATATATATATATATATATATATATATATATATATATATATATATATATATATATATATATATATATATATATATATATATATATATATATATATATATATATATATATATATATATATATATATATATATATATATATATATATATATATATATATATATATATATATATATATATATATATATATATGTATATGTATATATATATATATATATATATGTATATGTATATATATATATATATATAACGCAGCAGAAGTGGAAGCGGATCTTGCAGCCTATGGATCCTACATATCTTCGGAGAGATCGATTCATCTTCAGAGGACCAGAGAATGCCATAAAAATTATTTTACCAGCAATTCTCCCAAAAAAAATTTTTAGAAAACACGACGTGTCCTGAAGAACTAGATTCCTCAAAACTTCCTGCTGTTACTAGTCTTAATATGGTTCTAATTAATATTGCTTCTCTAAGAAATAAAACTGACGAGTTGTACCTATTTCTGGAAGAATTGGAGTTCCCCCAACTTGTTGCAATTACTGAGCACTGGCTGAATCTAAACGAACCCTTTTATATTGAGAGGTATACCACAGTAGCTAGATATGACAGAAAAAACTCAGCTCATGGGGGAACACTGATTCTATCCCTAAATGGAGATTTCATGTCGGTATCTAAATATGATCATTTGTTAGCGGATAGCTCTTTTGAATTCTCTATAGTATATAATCAAAACCTTGATCTTTATGTAATTTGTATTTATAGATCACCAAACTCTGATGTACAATCATTTTTAAATAGCCTGGTTAGTTTGCTAGACAGCCTACCGATTAAAGGTAAAAAAATTCTATGCGGGGACTTTAATATTGACTATGCTACTGTTTGTGCCATCCAGAAATATCTAATTTCTATATTCGACTCTTTCGGTCTTTCAATGCATGTATCCTCGCCAACTAGAATTTCAAAAAACTCTTCTTCTATCATCGATTACATGGCGTCTGATTTTTCTCCATCAGAGGTGCAATCACAGGTCTATAACTCAGGTCTTTCCGATCACGAGGCGGTAATTTCCAGGTTTAGTTTACCTATTAGGCCCTTACCAAGATCTCGCCATCGGGGCAGAATTTTCTCGGCCGCAAATTTCTCAGTATTTCATAATATTTGCTTTAACACCAATTGGAATTTTGAATCTGATAATGTCAACACAAACTTCAGAACTTTTTTAAATAAAACTTTAAGTGCTTTTAACAAGGCCTTCCCGCTTAAGAATATCAAACCTAAGCGGCATAAACCGTGGACCACGAAAGGAATACGAATTTCTGCTAAAAATATGCGCTCGCTCTCATATATAAAAAAATTCACCGACTCCTTTCTTATTCTCGACTATATCTCTAATTATAGGAGGATCTACACTACTCTTATTAAGTCAGCAAAAAAATTACACTACCGAAAACGTCTAACAAACTCTAATAACGTTTCAAAAGAAACCTGGTCCATCATCAATAACCTCAGAAACAATTCAAACCCTGTGACTCAGATCTTGCCAGGGGCTAATGATCTAAATGATTATTTTATTAATGTAAGCAAAAATGTTACCTCTAGTATCTCGCCAAGTTTGGACCCTCTTTCGTTTCTCCCTCCTTCAAAAAATTTAGCTGATAGCTTTTTCCTAAGTCCCGTTAGCAACACTGAACTATTGAAGGTAATACATAATATCAAAAGTAAATCTTCGTGTAGCACTGATGGCCTATCAATTAGAATATTCCTGAACTTGCCACTCCCAGTCATAGAGGCCCTTACAACATTAATAAATGAGTCCTTTATAAAAGGTGTATTCCCTGATTGCCTTAAAACAGCTATAATTATTCCACTTCATAAAGGCGGCGAAAAAACTAACTCTTGCAACTATCGCCCAATTGCACTACTACCAGTGCTATCAAAAATCATCGAAAGGCTACTGAAGATCCGTTTTATGCCATTTCTCCTGAAACATCAGATAATATCCCCGGAGCAGTTCGGATTTCTACCCAACAAGTGCACCAATGACGCCATGTTCACGTTGCTTAGAGGCGTCTACTTATCTCTCAATAACAACCACCCAACTGCCTCAGTTTTTTGTGACTATGAGAACGCCTTTGATTGTGTTAGTCATGAAATTTTGATAAACAAACTAAATTTTTATGGAATTCGTGGTACTTCTTTAAATTGGTTCAAATCTTATCTTGGAAAAAGGCAACAACTTGTAAGGGCTAATGGTTCCGATTCTGATTGTAAGTTGATTACAAGTGGAGTCCCTCAAGGTTCAGTCTTGGGACCTATTCTTTTTTTGTTATACATTAATGATATCACGAACCTTAAAATTAATGGAAGAATCTCCCTTTTTGCTGATGACACAAGCATAACATGGAGTGATTTTGATACAACGTCTTTACACTCTAGTATCTCCAAAGACTTGGTTATAATTAAGGCTTGGTCCGATTCCAATATGCTTTGTTTTAACGTCGATAAAACGGTGGCGTTATCTTATAAGGGAACTTTACAACCACTTCAGGTACATAACAGCAATATTGAATACGTAGAGTCGGTTAAATTCCTGGGTTTAAATATAAATAGCAACCTAAAATGGTCTAATCATATCACCTTAACTAAAAAACTTTCTACCGCCTGCTTCGCCATTCGATCAGTTTCAAAAGAACTAGACGTTCCTTCTGCCAGACTTACTTATTTCTCTTTATTTGAATCCCATCTCCGCTATGGCCTTTCCTTTTGGGGCTGCTGTACCACCGAGCAATTTCGTAGTATTTTTATGCTTCAAAAGAGAGCCATTCGTTATTTGTTTGGTCTAAATAATAGAGCTCACTGCCAATACTATTTCAAAAAACATGAAATATTAACACTTCCTGCATTATTTATTTTGGAAACGGTATGTTTGCTGAGAAAACATATAAACACCCTCCCAGAAAGGCCACAACATGTATACCCTACCAGAAACTCTAGGCATGATATTTATCTTCCCATTCCTTCCACAGAATTAATAAAAAAATCAATTATTTACAACGCCATAAAACTTTACAACAATCTGCCAGTACATTTAAAATCTATCCCTATGCTTGCACAATTTCGAAAAAACACCAAAGCATACCTCATTGAGAGACCATTTTACAGCGTTAATGATTTTTTTTTTCAGTGAGTAAGTCTCTTTAAATTGTCACTAAACTCGCTTGTTTACTTAAATCTTTTGTGAGTCATGTCCTAACTCGTAGCATAGAATTTTGTAAATCATTATATAGGGAAAAGAACTGTCGAACATTCACTTAAAACTTAATTATTTTTGTTAGGTATTGGATTAAAAACAATTTAATTCTTTTTGTATACTACATTCTACACTAGTTCAATATACCTTCTGTTTAACATCACAATTATTTGTATAACTATAATAATATAGAGTTTAAGGTCGCATAGTTGCAATTTTGATTTCAATGTCATCGAAATTATTCACCTCGTACATGTGTCTTTGTTTACTTTTATAAGGTTACCATGATTCATTTACTGTTTGCAATGTTATGTTATATTCTAACGTGTGTTTTACGATTTGGTAAATTGATAATTTACATTTTAAAAAAAAAAAGCACTGACCTGTCGAAATTATTTTCGATTAATGTTTTGATATGTCTTATTTTTAGGTATATTTTGCTTTGTCCATAAAATTGTAAAATTTTTCTGCGGCAATAAAGCATACTTTTGTTTGTTTGTGTTTGTTATATATATATATATATATATATATATATATATATATATATATATATATACATATATATAATAGAGTTTTTATATCAGTTATCTGTTTATCTTTCATTTCAAGGATGTTTCTTGATCCGCTGGTCGCTATTAGGACTACTATCTGGGATATCTTTTTGTCCAACTTGGCTGTCCGACTGGTGTTAACCTTCCACAGCTGGCCATAATGAAGAGTGTGGGCTTAAACTGCATCTGGATCTGCGTGCTATTTAACTTCGTCATTGTTCACCCCATTAATATGTGTGCTCGGCAGGCTTTCGGATTTGTTCTAAATTGTCATTGCGTGGCTCTGGTTATTGTGCTGGTCCTAATTCCAGCCTCATTTCCCACATATGTGTATGAATGGTCTATTATTATATTATTATTATTAATATTACTTATTTTCCATAACTTTATTTACATACCTAGTCTATAAAAATAATTCATAAAAAAAGATTTTTATGCTGGAAATTGAAGTTTTCCGAATTATTAAACATTTTATAGGCCATTTTCTTGCCACATACGATTCGCTGACTTACACTTAATTTTGGGGTCAAATTTCAAATCAATTAAATAAGCAGTGTTTTGATTTTCATTTTTGTAACATATCCTTAGCTGCCATTTTGTTCTGACTTCCTCCATAATAAAACTTCGCACCAATGTTTTTCCTTTATCGCTCTTAATTATCATGCAAAAGGACCACACACATAATATATAGAAAAACGGTTTCGGTAATTTTTTATATAATTTTTTATATGTTGTAGTCTCAAATCCATTTTTGAAAAAAATACATTTAATTTCAAATTCAAATGATATTTTTGGGCAAAATATAAAATCAATTGAAGAAGGAGCTTTTACACAAGATTTAAAAAAAAATATTTGGAATTGCTACCAAAATCTGAATTGTTTTTTCTTATATGTCATCTAATTTTTATGCAAATTTTGAAGTCATTCAAATAAGAAGTTTTCTACGCTGATTTTTTGGACGCTTTATTTGCCAGCCATTTTAATTCGCCATTACGTAACAGTATTTTACCAGTTCATCCTTATATCAGGCTTCATTTTTGTGCAAATCAGATACTATTTTTTAAGATTGATTTTTAAAACAGTTTATTAGGCCACCATTTTGTTGCGCCACATCAGATTTGTGCCAAAATTTTACCAGTTGATCCTTGAATAGTATTCTTTTATATGGACGTTTCAAATTTCTTTAAGAAGTCATTTTCTTCCGCCATATTTTATTACTGCCGTAGTCTCACTAGTTTTTTTAAATCGCCATTTTGTTTCGTCGTATTGATTTCGTACCAGAATTTTACCCCTTACCTCTATTTTATTCTTGTGTAAAATTTGAGGTTAGTAGTAAAATCAGCAGTCAAATTTTATAATTTCATTCATATACCAGACCTGATTTTTGTACAAAATTTGAAATCAATCAAGCAAGTAGTATTTTCAAAGTGATTGTTTAAACATTTTATAGTTCATTTCAATATCACTCTAGGTAGCTTCTCAAACTAATTTTTTAGTACTTTAGGCTGCTGTTCTGTCCGGTCATTTTGGATTTGTACCAAAATTTTAGCAGTTCATCCCTAACCATATTTGTGCAAAATTTGAGGTCCATTGAGTAAACAGTTTAAACATTTTATTATGATCATATGATCCTTAATTGTTAACCAAAATTTTAAGTTAATCGGGTAAGCAATTTTTTAGATATGCCGTAAACAGACAGACAAGCTGACTGATGGAAACACATGCTTTTCGCTATCTAGGAACCCTAAAACATAAAGATTTGTGAAACCTGAGAGCGTGTTTTTTTCACGATAGAAAAATCTAGCTAATTACCTTTGACCATCTTTTACACTATTTCTTTAATCAGTATAAAACTAAATTTAAATTTTTGTTGACCCAGCTAAACGTTTTAATATCTAGTATGTATTTAATATATTAAAATAATAAATTAATACGGAAATTTTGATAATAATAACTGTAATTTAAAGAGCCCAGAATTACTTCTGTGCTTTTTAGTTCCCTCATGAAAGGGAATTATTTTAATCGTGAAAAAATCACCCTGTAAGATTTTTTTCAGATCTTCAGCTTTCAGGGTTTATAAATGCTGTAAAACATGTTTTGTCAATTCCGTCGGTCCTGTCTATCTGTCTGTCTTAACTTACTATAAGTATGCGCTGCCTCATAACTGAAACATTTCCTAAAAGAGGCCATCGTGTGCTTTGGGATGCTAACAAGATACAAATAACGAGCATCTCACGCATGCGTTGCATTTTTAGGGACCAGCTTGATTTTAAGGAAAATAGGGGACCCTATTAACACTATTATGTGAACAAATATTGCAAAATGCTGCTCTCGCCTATTGTCCATGCTTAGCCATTTTAGGTCTAGTATTAAACCAGATACGTTATCATACTTTCAAATGGAAAAAACAAACCGGCAGCAAGTGTTTTGGACTCACTGAATCCTTCCTTTTCCAAAGCATTCAGGCAGGGGCCATACACAAATCAAGAATAGTTAAAATGGCTGAGTATCAAAAATTCGTACACGATAGTTTTAAGTTTTAGATAAAACATATCTGTTACCGTACAAAAGTCTCAAAGAATTTTTTTTTAAGAATCACATTTAACCTGCTCACAGTGGTGTATTGAGGATGGGGAGCAAAAGGGGCAAATGCCTCTCCTAGAGCTAATAACCCAAGCAAAATATTTGAAAGTAAAAATTATTTTATAATGCATTACCTTTGCATTTTGCGTTGTTGTTAATTTTATTTAATTCGTTGTTAATTATAAATTTCCCAGTGTGGCGTTCCCTGGGCAAGAAATCAAAGTTTATTTGGGTGTCGTCAGCATAAGCCTGAGATGTGCAACTCGTAATATCCCTGAGTATGTGTGCCGCGTGTAAATAAATAAAAGGGGTCCCGATATAGAACCCTGTAGTTTACCCAAAATTACGGCCGTACAGGTGACGATGATCTCCTAAAACCACTCTCTGCGGCCTACCCCTAAAATACAAGGAAAAAAGATCCACCAACGATAAATGGAAACTATAATATCGCAATTTCGCGCGTTGTAAATCATAGTTTATGGTATCAAACGCCTTCCAGAAATCCAGCAGCACCAATGCTGAAATCTTTATCATCCAGACATCTCATATTCGCGCCCAAAACCCCAGAAAATGCACTGGTCTTCTTAGGTGACTTCCTAACAGACTGCGATTCGGGAATTATTTCTTTCTCATTTATATATTGATATATTTGGGAATATGCAATCCTTTCAATACATAACTGAAAAAACATATAAAACTCTATTATATATATATATATATATATATATATATATATATATATATATATATATATATATATATATATATATATATATATATATATATATATATATATATATATATATATATATATATATATATATATATATATATATATATATATATATATATATATATATATATATATATATATATATATATATATATATATATATATATATATATATATATATATATATATATATATATATAGCTGTGGAAGGTTAACACCAGTCGGACACCCAAGTTGGACAAAAAGATATCCCAGATAGTAGTCCTAATAGCGGAGTCAGTCAAGTCAGAATCTGGGATGACACAAAGCGGTTCTACCGTTAAAAAGTGTCCCGGAGTTAGCGCAGATAAATCATTTGGATCATTACTTATGGGACATAAAGGACGGGAATTTAAAAGAGACTCAATTTGAGTTACAACCGTTAATAATTCTTCATAACTTAGAATCTGGTTACCAATGACTCTAAATAAATGTGTCTTTACACCTTTAACACCACTTTCCATTAAGCCTGAAAAGTGCGGAGAAGCAGGAGGATTTTTTCGGCTTCTACTGCTTCTTTCATAATAGATTTCAAATATTTATTGGCAACTATATAGTTAGTTCCACAATCACTATAAACATCAGAACATCGGCCGCGTCTAGCGATAAACCTACGAAAAGCTGCAAGAAAGCACTCGGAAGATAAATCCGAAGCTAATTCAATATGTATCGCTTTGGTGGTAAAGCATACAAATATGCATATCCAGGCCTTTTGCGTTCTCGCACCTCTCAATCGACTCAAGGTTATATTAAATGGGCCACAATAATCAGTTCTTCCGTGTAAGAAAGGTTTAACTTGAGAAATACGAGCAATTGGTAAATCTCCCATGGGAGGTTGAAGGGGTTTTGGACTTAGTCTCCAACATTTTATACATTTCGAAACTATTGTCCGAATCGCTCTACGAGCGGATAAAATCCAAAAATTTTGACCTATAATAAACTGAAGTAATTGACTTCCAGGATGGAGATGCCTTTTGTGACTATCTTCAATAATTAACTCTGTTAATCGGCTCGTTCGCGGTAATAAAATCGGATGTTTTAAATCATATTTCAAATCTGCATGACGTAATCTATCCCCCACTCTTAAAATTCCATCCATATCTAGAAATGGATTTAATTTTTTAATTATGTTTGTTGAAAGATTTCCAGATAAAATGAGTTCAATATCCTTTGAAAAATATATATTTTGCGTATATTTTATTAGACAATTAAAAGAATGTTTATACTCGGTTTCTGAAATTAATTTGGTATTAGTTTTAAGAGAAGTTTTAAGTTTAAAATTTTGAATTGCACGAAGTATATATGCAACAATGTTTACAATTTTAGAGAGAGATGAAAATTTGTTAAGAAACTCTTCAAAAATATGAAGATTAAAATTTGTAATTAAAACAGTCTTTTTTATTTCTTCATGACATTCTTCAAAATTTAATTTAGAATAAGGCCAGCTAAAAGTAAGCGCGCTGCCTTGTTGCCAATTTATGCAAAATCTCCTAAAATAAAGAATTGTATATTGCCCTCTTCGTGTAATGTAGGGATTCACGAGTTTTTATTTAACTTCACGGTTCCTATCTAATCTAACTATCTAAAAATCAAATTTTGTAAGTCAATTCTGATACACATTCCAATTTTCGATTGTGCTGAAATTTTAAATACATAACTCCGGATATAATCATGAATACATAATACCTATAAAATAATACATCAAGAGGATGTGTCTAAATGTAGTTACCAAATGTTAAAACTTTTTTTATTATTGAATGTTAGATCAGATATACAGCATGACCAAAAAAATAAAAACCTCGATTTTCAAAATCATATCTTATAAGAACACAATATTATGATAAAATATTTCACGGTGCGTTTGATTGGGGCCTGACTGGATCACATTATTTTTTAAATATTTATATAGTTATTACCTTCTTAAATTATCTTAAAAGCTTGTCACAAGAAATTCATTCATATTTATTTCAACAGACGTAGTATAACGCATATATATTTCGCGGGAAGTTTCTTTCATTGTTGATTAATATATTGATAAAATAAAGAGATACAATCAAACTATCAAACCACAATAGGTACATATTTTTCTAAATCTTTTTAGATCGTTTTATTAAAAATGTATGTTTTGTTGAAATTTATGTAAAAAGTTCGTTTTTGTTACTTTTTTGATCAAGCTTGACATGTGTATTCAAATTGTACTGGCAGACCATGTGATTTATCTCCGCCCCAGACAGAGGGGAAATTCTGTTTCCTAATAAGGATGTTTCTGGTATCTGTTAAAATGTTTAAAGGAACAAATAACTTTATTCTTGGCACAAACAATAATAATCTAATAACGATGTTCATATTGTATATATGTTTGTGGTTTTCAGGGACACTAAGTTTATTTTTACTAATCATTTTAGTATTTAGAGTAGCGCCGCCCGAGGCCATTCCATAGCAAGTATATCAAAAAAATAAAAACGAGGTAATGACACTACTTTTATTTTTTGCTAGAAAGTTTTCGCAATAACTTTTTAATATTTTACCATATTGTCTTGAACTTTGGATAATGAACTATAATTAAACAAAAAATATAATTGTTGCATAGGTGAAGGTAGAGCCCTGATCTAGTGGGTGGCAATCTTTATAGTCAGGTTATTTCGCTAGTTTTTTTTTCGTAGTTTTTAAGGGTATGAGGTTTAATTCTTCTAATCATATTAATCTTTGGTAAGGGTAATATTTATTGTTGATTTTCTAGAACTACGTAAAATCTCACTTTTTATATATTATTAGTTACCAGTTATCGTGAAGCTGGCAAAATTTTAAGTTCAATATATGGACCCAGTAGGTAGGAGTCAATGTATATGCACAGTTAGTGACATATAATTCCATATATTTCGGCATCGGAAACTTTGAGGCTGACGTTTAGAATCAAACCTATTATAAATAAAAAGTAAAAAGGATAAAATAAAAAATAACAGAGAAAATAAAACCGATTAAAAAAAAAGTGAAAAGTAAAAAATAATAGTTGATTCAATCTTGAAAATTTGATTTCATGAAGTCGGCTTTAACTAGTAGAAACAGCAAATTTTATTTGTGTTATTAAATATTACTTAGACATTAGTTGGAGTCAAATTTCTAGATTGAATAAAACATAATTTTTGACTTCTCAGTGTTTTTTTAAGACGGTTATTTTTACTTCCCACGTAAAAGGGAAATATTAAGTATTATAATCGTGAAAAAAATCATCCTCCAAGATTTTTTTAGATCTTTACGTTTAAAGGTCGCTAAATGCCGAAAAACATTTTTTTCTCAATTTCGTCGGTCTGTCTGTCTGTCGGTCTGTGTGTTCGCGTCATATCTAAAAAACTAATCACCCGATTAACTTCAAATTTTGATAAAAAATTAAGGGTTATATGGGGATGACCTGGTAATATTTTGGTAAAAATTCAAGATGGCAGAACAAAATGGGGGCCTAATGAAATGTTTTATTAGGCTTTTATTTATTTATCTCAAATGTTGTACAAAAATTAAGTATTATGTAGAAATCAACTAGTAAAATTTTGGTACGAATCCAAGATGGCGGAACAAATTGGCGGCTTAATAAAATATTTAAAAATTCAGCCTGAAAAACTCTTAATGGACTGATTTCAAATTGTATGCCATAACTAATTATGATATAGAGATGAACTAGTAAAACGGTGGTACTTATTCAAAATGGCAGAACAAAATTGCGGGCAATTAAAATATTTGTAGTCGGGAAAAAATCAATCTCTCAGGTTTTACATATTTTCATGTTTTAGCGTTCCTAGGTAAAGCAACAGTAGAATCCGTCCAAGCAAATATATTAGAAAACGTAACCTTTTGACTGTACGTCTTCTGAATAAATGAAATTAGATTAGATGACAATACTGCGGCACATAATTCGAGTCGGGGTATATAGATATACGCTTAAGAGGGGCTATTTTAGACTTTGCGGTCACAAAAAAGGAAGAGAATTTATGTTTATTTAGTTGGTTACGAAAGTATACAACAGAGTAATATCCACGTTCGCCCGCATCACAAAACCCATGAATTTCAGATATATTTGACACATTTGGAATATGTCTAGGTATTTGCAAATGTGCAAGACATGGAAGTTGATCTTTAAATTTTTTCCAAGAAATAATAATATTTTCTGGAGGAGTTTCGTCCCAATCGAGGCCTAGGCCCCATAAATTCTGAATATTAAACTTAGCCAAAAACGTTAATGGAGTAAGAAAACCCAACGGATCGTAAATACGTGCTAAATCTGAGAGCATATTTCTTCTAGTACAAACAATATTACGTGGTTCTACAAAATATGTAAAATTGTCGTTAAGAGGGTTCCACTTCAAACGAAGGATTTTGATAGTTTCATTCTCTCCCTTTTTGTCAAAAGATATAGAATTATTATATAGATGCTCTGTAGGCAAATCTGCCAACAATTCGGGACGGTTACTACACCATTTTCGAAGCTCGAAGCCTCGAAGACATTTGTCGAATATCTGCGGCAAAAACAATTTTATGAAGTCTAAAATTCAATATTTGCAAAATATCGTTTTGCAATTTAGGACCCGTTAACAAATAATCGTTTAAAGAATTATTTTTCATATCTTTTTTACTAGCGTTAAAAACAACATGCAAACGTGTACTTGTACTTTCGGGTTTTAAAACACAATGATGTGGAATATAATATGAATAATTTTTATTAGTGTAAAAGTTAGTTTTTACTTCAGTCATATGTCCGGAATATAAATAATCCTGCATAAAATCGCAGTATATTTTATAAAGATCGGAGTCCTTAATAAGGCGGCGTTCCAGCGATAAAAACTGGTTTAAAGCAACTGTTTCAGAATTGTCAAACTTTGGTTCGATATTACTTCGAAATGGTAACGATACAGAATACCTTCCGGTATCAGTGCGAATAAAATTTTCAATAAAAAATTTTTCACATTGTTTATCGTTATATATATATATATATATATATATATATATATATATATATATATATATATATATATATATATATATATATATATATATATATATATATATATATATATATATATATATATATATATATATATATATATATATATATATATATATATATATATATATATATATATATATATATATATATATATATATATATATATATATATATATATAAAAATATTTTTATGTGTGTGTGTGTGTGTGTGTGTGTGTGTGTGTGTGTGTGTGTGTGTGATATATATATATATATATATATATATATATATATATATATATATATATATATATATATATATATATATATATATATATATATATATATATATATATATATATATATATATATATATATATATATATATATATATATATATATATATATATATATATATATATATATATATATATATATATATATATATATATATATATATATATATATATATATATATATATATATATATATATATATATATATATATATATATATATATATATATATATATATATATATATATATATATATATATATATATATATATATATATATATATATATATATATATATATATATATATATATATATATATATATATATATATATATATATATATATATATATATATATATATATATATATATATATATATATATATATATATATATATATATATATATATATATATATATATATATATATATATATATATATATATATATATATATATATATATAAAATATTATCTCGATGGGGTATTTCCTCAAGTTCCCAAAAACGCTTGACAGAGTCATTTAAATCATTAAATGTAGACGTAAAAAATGAATTAATCTGAGATTGATTATTATTTAAAATATTTGTTTGACCCATTAAAACCCATCCGAAAACAGTATTAATTGCGGTAGGGGCATTCGTATTTCCCCGAATACAACCGTCGAATAAAATCTGAGAAAATATTTCGGCATTTAATAATATATCAATCTTACCAGGTTGATTAAATCTAGAGTCAGCTAATTTCAATTTTTTAATATGTGACCAGTTATGTGGTATATTATGAAAGGTTGGTTGATCATTACAGATTTTGTCTAAAATCACAGCTTCAACACAGAATTGAGAGGACACTGTTTTCGTTGGTTTTAGAGTTAAATCCACTGCACCTGAATTCACATTTTGAGACATATTTCCAAGACCGCACACTGAAACCGAAAATTTATGCACAGTAAGCCCTAATTTGTTTAAACACTTTTTTGTAATAAAATTTGCTTGTGAAGCACAGTCTAGCAAGGCTCTACATTTTTGAAAATTTCCACGACAATCTAAAACATCAACAATTAAAGTTGCCAATAAAACCGTACTATCACAGCTGGTATTGTTACTAATTTTTTCACATCCCTTAGAAAAGGTAGCTAAGGAATCGACAAAGGAATTTTGAACAGAGACGGACTCACGTACATCGTTTCTCGGTGCCTGTGGATTATTTTGTTCGCTGCTTGAATCACTACTGACAAAGTCTCGGGTATTTTTAATTTGCGTATTATTTGACGGTGATTCCCTTTTAAATATTGGACGATCAGTTATATTACTTTTTTGTTTGTTTAAATGGAAAAGAGTGTGATGACGACAATTACAAATTCGACAAGTATACGTAGAGTTACATTTAGCCGAATTATGTGTATTACTAAGACAATTAGTACAACATTGTTTTTGTTTCACGAAAGAAAACCTGTCTTGTGGAGTTTTAGCATTAAATGAACTACATTGATAAAGATTGTGATTTAAAGAACAAAGTGTGCATTTGTGGGTATTTTCCGTTGTATTCAAAAATACCAACGGTGGCTGAGAACGTTGTGGCGGTGGTTTAAATTTGGGTTTAGGTATCGATGAAAAGGCAATGCTGTCATATGCAATACATTGTTTGTTTAAAAAATCAATTACGCTTGTGAACGCTGGTAGAGTAGATGAGCTATGATTCATTTCAAAACGCGATAATGACAGGGTCAAGACGTTTCAATAACATATTGACTAATATGAAATCCCATTGGGCAGTGGGATATTTTAAGTTTGTTAAAGCGGCAACATTTTCATTAAAGGTATCTATTAACTTTCTTAACCAATGAGGATTTTCATTATTAAGACGCGGGGAATTTTCTGTCTCATTCCAATGTGCGGTAGCCAGGATACGGCTATTTGTATAGCGGTCAATTAAAGCATTATACGCTACAATATAATTAGAACTAGTCAAAGGAGTACATTGTATTAAAGTTTTCGGCGAGCCCTCTAAGTATGAATGAAGATGCGTAAATTTTTCGATATTAGATAAAGACGAATTGTTATGAATTAAAGCATTATAAATATCAATAAACGCTGTGAATTGCTTTATGTCGTAAATTTATTAATTTTAATTTTTGGTAATTTAACTTTAGGTAGGATATTAAGATTAGGATTTTGAGATTGAGTCTGAATTAGATTATCTATTTCCTTTTCAAATAATTCAGAATATACGGACTTTATTTGATAAAAACTATTTTCAAAATCACAACGAATTTTATCCCCAATTGGAATTTGATCTTCCTGATTAATCATAGAAGAAAAAATTAATGATTGCTGTTTATCAAACTCAGAAAAAATTGTATCTAATTGTTTACATCTTTGTTTAAACTCGATATGAAATTTGTTGTCAACTAAGGCTTTTTTCGACAACTCTGTAAGTTCTCCTATACGATTAATTTCAATCTGACGAAATACTTTAGCTCCTTTTACTTTTTCTGTCATTTTAATTAAGGTATAAAATATTTAAGAGTAATTATAGTAGTAATTAAGGAAATATTAAAGTTCAATCCTGTGTTAAAATTGTTTCAGGTTTGAAATGAGAGTAAAATATATGTCAACAAAATAAACGAGGACAAAGTTCGCTTGATAAGTATTGTATTTTACGAAAATGAAAAAGGATAGCAAATTTGTTATTCCTGAATATGAATCTTTAAATTGCCCTGCGCGCCATGCGCATTTGATAGCACATTTAAGAGGATGGTAGCTTTTTTCTAACGTACCTAAATTTTAAATATGGCGTTAGATGCTTGACGAAACATAGTTAATAATATTGAAAGAAAATCATCCGGCTCGAAGGACCAAAATGTTGCGTAATTTATTAAAAACAAGATAATACTTCAAATGGACTGTATAAAAATGCGGAATGGGAAGAAATAAAATAAAATTATATATGTGATAAATTTTGTATGCAATTGAAATGACCGAAACTCCACTCACCTAAATCCAGTGGCTTTTTTCACTTCATAATATATAAAGCTTCATAAATAAAGGGGCCCCTTCTCTTGATTATGAAATTGGAAAAAATGGTAAAATGTGATTATAAGAATTGGTTGTGCTTAGATACACCTTTTCTATCATAATGGACGGCTCTCGACACTCCCTTCTTCCTTTGCTAGGCTTATGGAGTTTTTACACATGCGCGGAAAAGTTTAAAGAAATGTAGATATAGGAATGAATTATTGTATTAATTGCTTTGTATTGATTATAATATTTACGATTGGAATTAAAAAACATGAAAATGGATGATACTTAATTAATAGTAAAATAAACTAAATGTTTTAATAATAATTCCAAACAATCAGACACATATTTGCAAAATGCTGATCGAATAATATGAACATTTTTACATCATTTTGACGCCACCCCCCCTGATCTTCAGCCAGAATTAACATCTCCAAATGCAGAGGAAGAAGAGGAGTCACTTCTATGAAACACGCACATCTAAATCAAAAGATAAAATTATTAAAATATTTCTGTAATGTGAACTTCCCTCTGTACCAGGACCTGGCTGATTCTGATAGGAACTATTTTCTGCTGAACCTTTCAACGTCATCGCTAAAATTCCTCATAATCAGATGTGCCACAACTATGAACTGACATCGACTTTAACACATTATTTCAAGTACCACCACCAGTGGGGTCTGTACGATTTAATACATCTCGATTTTTTACCTTTTTTTGGTTTTGTTAGGAAGCTTACCTTAAAATAACTATATTTAAACAAAAAAAAAATCACAAAACTTTCCATAAATAACCAAAAAATTTCTTGGTAAACTGTCAATTATGAAGTTTTTGACTAAATACAGATTCTAAATTATATGAACTGTTGCCAAACTTACTTGGTTTTCTTCAAATATACAACAAATAGTATTCCTACATTTAAACAAAACGGTTTAACGATAGTTTTATTAACAAACCTGGTGCTAACCCAACCCGATATGAATCACAGCACCCTAAATCGCTATCGCTAATCACGCTATTTGAGAGTGTTCGCATATTTTAGATATGATTTTACCATGTGATTTTGAACCTGGGCTAACCTAACGCTAACGGAACACATCCAGCTAACAGTATAAATTTTAAAAAAACTTTGTTTTAATGTAAACCCCAAACTTTGTTGGTGCGCTACCGCGCGCTTTCTTTACAGCGATCCTAACCAATCCTAACCTAACCTAATTCTCATTTTTATAATTCTAAAAATACTAAAATTACTAACGATAATAAAACCAAATAAATGCCTAATTTCCCTTCCGATACAATATGTGTATTGTGTAGAACTGGTTGCCTACTTAATGTGAAACTGACCCCTAAATATTTTGGCTTTAATGATAGTGTCTCCGCGCTATCGCGCTCCGGCGCCTAACCTGGTGCTAACCAGATACCAATCCGCCTAATTCCTTTCCACTCTGACTTGCACCAACCCATCTATATAAAAAAAAATATTACTGGCACATCAAAGAATATAACAAAATTTACTTTACCGGCTGACTAAATGACATGCAGTTAAGTTAGTACAGTTTAGATACAAGATACAAAACAAACTTCAGTTGTTAGATATTAGGCTAGAGAATTATTCATATTCGTAATTTCAAAAAAAACTCTAATTTAATAAATATATACTAGAAATAAATAAATTTTTCAAAATACACATATTTTAACTTACAACAGTCACATGCATAAAATGTGACGGAATTTCGAATAAAATGTGCTAAAAGTGCCGTAGTGCGAAGTGACAAATCAATTCTAATTCGTATTATTCTGTGAAAAATTGTAATGCATTTTTTGCTTAAATGTAGTAAATTTGAGGTAAGCTTCCTAATAAAACTCAAAAAAGCTGAAAAATCGAGATGTATTAAATCATACCAGAACCTAGGCCTTGAAAATGACGAAGTAAAAGTATACTGGGCCAATATGTCGTAATATACAGAACCATAATGAACAGCAAACCAGACATATGCATTTTTGACAAGAAGAACCGATCCGCCTTAGACACCGATGTAGCGGTAACACAGTATGACAATACTAGGAATACGTATATTGAAAAAGATAGAAGTGATACCTTTTATTATACCTACTAATGGCCTGGTTGAGAAGAAATTCTGTTGCAACCTAGAGAAGTTTGACATTGAGATTTGAGTGGTCATCGCACAAAAAGTTGCTATTCTGGGAACCAGCCATATCACCCTCTGCTACTTGTTGCAAGAACAGTAATTTTGATCTAGTAGAACCCATTATAATTTAGGAACAGTTACAAATAGTGAAAAAAAAACATAAATATAATAATAATAGTAATAATATAATAATAAATTTAAAATAAGAAAGAATAACGCTATACTGGTTTATCGAAGCAATGATTCTATTAGAGTAAGTATGATAAACGAATGGATGTGTATTTATGTATGTTAGATCTAAAATTTAAAGTTCTTGACAAATAAAATTTGTGGAGATGGAAAATGTATATATGTTTAATATGAATGATTGTTGGATATGTGCGTGAAACAGACGCACAGGCATACATTCTTATTTGAGAATGTATGAAATGAGATGTCGGTGTGGTAACCATTTTTCTTCTAAATTTTCATTCACATTTTCGTTTTTAAATAATAAAATTTAGTATTGTTGTAGAATTGTTGAGATATCATTTTTTTCAGTTCCTTTATATTATCCCTACTATACATCCCCTGAAACGCATTAAATCTGGAAGTTTTATTTGAAAGATTTGAATTACCTAAACCAAAAAATTTTATTATTTTTAGAGTTTGTTCAGTGAGTATCGAAAAAATTCTTAAGCATTATTTTTAGACTGATTTAAAGTTGGTCATATCACTCTTTGCTTTAATTATTGAAAACTAAATTATTTAAAGACGTCTTATGGTAAATATATCGGCAGAAAAACAATGCTAACTAGATGATTCCAAGCCAAGCCACCTCAACATGTTTTAATCTAAATAGCGACTTTGTTCAAATAAAGCTAAGAATATTTTAGGGCTGACTTGGAATAATAATAATATATTGTGTCTAAAACGTGGTTTAAGCCGTTATCCAATAGAAACTGGTCGTTTTCGACCCCACACTTCGACCCTTATAAATGGCATTTCCTAATTCTTAATCTTTCACAATAGAAGGCGAGGTAGAACTAAACTTACATTAGAAGATTGAAAACATTTGGCTTACACAGAACAGTGACAGGGTGAAATGTGAGACATATCAATGGTTAGTTAAATATTGAATACGCGGTTTAAACACCACATCTAGTGCGTGCTCAAATGAAAATTAGTGCCATTATTTTTATCTACTATCGAAACTGAATTTTTTTTGAATATGTATATAAATTGAACATTTTAACGAATAATTCCCTGCAGGGTAGGAAATTATATGTAGTCGCAGCGAAGATACTTCAAGATTTATGGTAAGTAATCAGACCTAATATAAATTTCTGGCTTTCTTAACAAATCTTTATTGTTGATAAAATAAGTATCTCAGTTTTGGAATAAACTCAAGTAATTTCCTAATAAATTATAGTGATAAAAAAAAATATATAAAAAGCTAGGAAACACGCTTTTGTGGGTAATTACGCATTAAGAATTAAAACATAATATAATTTAGTGCATTTAATAAACTAAAAAGTTTGTATTGGATTCGATAAAACAAATCAAATGGATCCAAATTCCATCGGTTTTTTACTAGCTGGTATCTGCGGTACTATTTGGTACCATCAAGCTAATCGAATCAACTTGCTGGCACCAAATTATCGTATTTTCATCAGAATTACATATTTACACAAAATTTCAAATCGATACGACACTTTAAGGTTAAAATCGACAGGTATCATTTGGTACCATCGAGTACCAAATTATTGTATTGTTAGCCGAATTACACACAACTTGCAAAGTTTCAAATCGATTCTAAAATAATTAGAAGTATGTTAAAATCGACTTCCTAGATTTGTTTACATACATAGTTAGTTACACAAAACTGAAAATAAACAAGCGTGTCAAAAAAAGATTAATTATTTCTCGAAACTAATATATTCATTTAACTGGAATGCAGTTTCATCATATAACTATTATAACTTCAACATAGTTTACTAAAAATATAAATCCTACGTTAACTTTTGTTTATTGTGAGTTTATTACATACACTATTAACATACGCTACCTGTACATTTTTGAAAATCCTATGTAATTTAAAAATCAAAAACTACAACCAATTTAAAAAAAAAATTTGAACACAAAACACATGTTAAAAAAAGTATCTGTAGGTATGTGTGTCTGTGTTTGTGCCTGTGTTTGGGTCTGTGTCTGTGATTTGTGATTGAGTCTGCATTTGTATGTCTTCGTCTGCATCTGCGTCTGTGTGTGGGTATGTGTGTATGTTTTTTTTATTTCGGAAACTATATATTAATATTTTTAAAAAACGGGTAAAAACGTCAAATTTATTATAATTATTTGCATATGCATTTGCAACTTGAGAAACCCATTGAGGTACATACTTATACCGCAATGTACTATGTTTACCAAATAGTTAAAACAGGTAAGTCTAAGTCATATCAAAAGGGCTTACCATCACCAGATTATTGTTATCTTAATGAATAAAATGTAATATTTCTATTTTTAATCTCCTTTTTACCTACTTAGCATAAGTTGACTAGATAAATTGAATAAAAATAGTAATTATTTAAAATTGTAGAAATGTTCTAATGAATAACAAATTAAACTGTAAGGGCTATTGTTTCTACGATACTGCTACAAAAGAAACACTTGGTATCCTTGCGTGCTAGGGCAACTTTGATTATGTAAAAATGGAGTTCAATATCTTGAACATTAAGACTTTACTTAAAATCCCATTTAAGAAGTATTGCGATTAAAGAGTGGTTATATAACTTTTAATTTAACTTCTAAAAAATCCAATTAAACTACTACTATTGGCCTTGAATGTCAGGAAACAAACTTCTTTGTATTGTCATGGCGAATTATCGATGAAAAAATATTGTTTACTATTTAATTTAGTATTCATCAGGTAATTATGAATCATTTTCGTTTTTTAATTTATCTAGTCTCTGATGCTTACTAGGTAAGAAGAAGGAATTAGGATTAAAAATGTCACCTTTAATTAATTGAGATAATACAGCTGGTATCGATTAGTTATCGTTAAGTTATTTACATAGAAAAACCTTCTGAAGGAAATTCATATCAATTATATGTTGAATTCGTCTTTCAATGCTCTATTTAAATTTGAGATAATATACAAAAGGTTTCGTTTAAAAAATTGAATACTTGAAATTATATAACACACATATTAGAAAATTCGGCACAAGTACATAATTTGTAAATCATTTAAGTGCCAGTTTAAATATATGGCAAATTCTGAAGGTGCCAATATGTCAAAAACATAACATCTGAGACCTATACACTTATAACATTGTATATTGTTGAAATTGTCTTTAGAAGATCTACTAAAATATCCATAAATGTATAGGGTGTTCCCTTTAAAATCAGAGGTTGATACCTGGTCGAGCAATATGTACACACTGTATAAATAAAAATAATCTAATTTAAAAATTCAAATTAAGCCATAACATTTCTGCATTTAATTTTTTTTGGTTCGTCATACACATTAAATATTTATTTGACATTGAGTAACTGACAGTTAATTTCTTTTTATTTCGTTAAAGCAATAGTTGTACCACTAAAAAAGTCGTTTTTAAAAAAGGTGTCATTAGCGATCTTTCAATGACTGATAAACGTATGTTTCTGCTTGACCACATAGTGGAGGGGGAAAGGCAATACATGGTTTCTTTTTTTTTAAATATTCTAACTACCTTAAGTTTTAAACGAACTTATTCAAGCAATGACTTATTAATGCCTGTTAATAAAGAACGGAAGCTTTCACGGCTTTGGTCAATTAAGAAATGATGGTTCCTGGGATTAGACCGTGTCAAATTGGAATTGGTAAACAGTGTTCAGATGTCGGGCAGTAAAGATCTCTGAAAATGCCCTTTGTAATCAAAGGCGAAAAGTCGGATAGTACTTCCAATTTGACACTGTCTAATCCCAAGAAGCATGATTTATTAATGCCGGTTGTTTCAACTAATTTCTTTTTTCCTTGTGTCCTGAGTTAAAGTTAATTCGTAATTATATTAATACATTTACAAATTCTTATTTAATTGCAAGTTTCTTGAACCGAATTAATGATAAGACGTAGTATCCTAATTTTAAAAAAGGTTCTTAACCCAATTCGTTTTTTTCACTTTATATTTATAAATGAAAAACAAGGATATAAAATAAAAGTCGAATCAGGAGCAAAAACTAAACAACTAATGTCTAGTTATGTGGGTGTTGACTCATATTTATGTCCTCGTTCCTTTTCTTTCTTTTAAGGTATCTATGGACATTTCATTTTTATTGCCACAGCTGTCTGGACATTTTTATTGGGATGGGTTACTGGACGAAAAATGTTATGACTTTATAATGAAACATTGAGGCTATATTTTATGTATTTTATTTTTAAATTTGATGAAAATGTTTTAATCTTTGGCAAAAATCAATTTTATGAAGTGTTTTTACTTCTGTTGTGTTAAATGCTCTTTATCAATACTAGTGCGGTCACTGAACTTATAACATCTGTACAGTGGTCCAAAACTTTCAAAATCGATTTCACTAGCAATCCTTGAACACGCTACCAACTTATAAAACATATCTACAACTTGAATATGATCTCGATCTGAAGGATCAGGGTATTGTGAATCTTAAGGAAATATTAAAATTACAAGGAAATCAAAATGTTTAAAATTTTCTAAGTTCCAACTGGTATGGTAAGATCAAGGATATATTCAATGCTTGTTAGTATTTTATTTCACAGTATTCGTGCATGTTTTACATTAAACAGATCGAATTTATTTATATTAACTCTTAAGTCATTCCTTTACTGATTTGAAAATGACATAATTTACAGTCTCAGATCCGTCAAAACGAAGGTTAATGCTAAGAAGTAATAAAAAATCTTGTCAAGCTCTATTTGATATTATGTATTTATAAAAAAACGTTACAATTAATATTACGATGTGATTCACAGTTACTTATCTTTCAATACCGTAACACAGTAAAATTATAACGGTTTCAAATACGGAGAAACATTTGTGAAAAAACAGTAAACGCGAACTCTGACAAGAATTTAATTTTCAGCAGAATTTTTTATTATTTCTAGAAAAATAAACGTATTATTGTGAATTTTTTTAAGCCATTCTCAACCATAATTTTCAGTACGTGCTAATGCGCTATCAATGCTGAACTTCCCTTATATCAGACCACCCAACACAAGTACAATTAACATTAGTAATGCGGCGGTACACCTGTACTTTTTCTGTTGTCGATTTATGAGCAATAACATTTGCAAGCGAATTAAGGAACGAGTGTAGCGATACAAGAAAGGATCCTGAAGAACTCGTATATATTTTCCATTATCAGAACGTACACGGTAATGCCAAACTTACCGGAAGTCTATCTAAGTTTAATTGTTATCGCATATCAACACTTTTTTCAGAAAAATATTCAGCATTACCCTTTGCTATATTAAATATATAGTTTGTTTGGCTTTTTAGTTTTCAAAACCACATTATTTTTTATGTATTTAGTATCTTCTTATGTATATAAGTATACCAAATTTAATTTTTCTAAAAGAAAAACTACTGGTATTATTGGCAAAACTCCTGCAGTAAGAGACAATGTTTGAGATAAACACAGGGCACATTCTTGCACTTGTGGAGACAATAGGTATGCATGGCAGGTTTTTTTTTAATGTTTAAAAAGGAAATGTTTGTCACCCTTTTTGAGAACACGCAATATAAAAAAAATAATGATTAAAATTACACCCCAAGAAACAATTTAATCTTTATCTAACGTTTTTCGGTTTAAAGATTCTTCAGGGTCATGAATTCAAATTCAAATTCAAATTCAAATTTTTTATTTGGTTTCGAGCACTATAAATATAGAAAGAAACACGTCAAATAGAAACGTAAATAGACATATGACAAGTACCTAATATAAACTAACAACAGATATATCTAAATATAGATCACAAAACATAGTATATAATTTTTTCCTCGAGTTAAAATCCCTTCTGCAGTGCGGTGTCCAACAAAACAAGGAAAAAAGAGGTTTTCAGTTTGCATATTATGGTGGGTTATTCCTCAAAACAGTGAAAAATTCATCTGTGGTGTAAAAAGTCTGTGATAAAAGTAAGCTTTTAATTTTATTTTTGAATTTATTTTGACAATTTATTGCTTTAATGTTATAAGGTAACATATTATAAATTTTACTCCCAGTGTAGATTGGTGATTTTTTATAAATATTTAAGTTATGCTTGTCTAAGCAGAAGTTATTTTTATTTCTTGTATCATACGCATGAAAATTACTGTTGATTTGAATTAGATTTTTATTTCGATGGATATATGATAATAATTTTAAGAGATAAATTGAAGCAACTGTCAAAAGTTTATATGACCTGAATGTCTCTCTGCAAGATGTTTTAAAAGGTATACTAAAAATGATTCTAACAATTCTTTTTTGTATTATAAATACTTTCTCTATATCTGAGGCTTGACCCCACACTACTATGTTATAAGTTATTGCAGAATATATGAAAGCATAATATACATTAATAATTGTTGTACGGTCAACATAATTACGGAGACCAGAAATTACGTAAGCTCTCCTATTAAGCTTCTTACAAACATTGTCGATCTGAATGTTCCAATTAAGGTGGCAATCCATAGACAAACCCAAGAAACTAACGCATGAGGAAAGCCCAAGATCATGACCATCGAAGGAAATGCTGATATCACAAGGTTCTCTACGAATAGTTCTTAAGTTCATAGCTACAGTTTTGGTATGGTTAATCATTAGCTTATTAGCAAAGCACCATTTAGAAAACTCATTTAGTACAGTGTTGATTTTATTTCTTAAGTGACTTTCTGACATATCGGATACTACGATAGTAGTATCATCTGCATATAGAAAAACCTGGCCCTGACTTATATAGTCAGGAAGATCATTAATGAAGAGTAGGAAAATCAGGGGACCTAAGATACTTACCTGAGGTGTGCCAATATTCTGATCAAAATCCGACGACATTACATTTTTAATTTTTAAAGAAAATTGTCTGTCAGTCAAAAATGAAACTATAGTCTAGTTTAGCAGAGACAAACTGTTTATCAACAGTGTCGAATGCACGTGTCAAGTCAAAAGACAACGTAATTACAAATTCACCTTTGTCCTTCTTATTAGAAATATACTGTACAAGATCAATGCACCCAGTTTCCGTAGACATGTTGCCTGTCGTTTAAGATATTATATTTGCAAATAAAGTCATAAATACGATTGTAAACAATTTTTTCAAAAATCTTAGAAAAGAAACTCAATAAGGAAATAGGCCTGTAGTTTTCCATGCTAAGAGAATCCCCCCCTCTTAAATATAGGTACAACTATGGATTTCTTTAGCCTGTCCGGAAATACACCAGCACACACCGAAACATTAATCAGGTCACACAATGTGGTTGAAATATTAAATATAACACGTTTAATAAACTTAATGGATATAGAGTCGAAACCACAAGAGCCTTTGTTGGGGAAACTCATGACAACTCTCTCCACCTCGGTACTTGTAAAAAACCGGTAATAAAACGAATTCAAGACAAGTCTTCGACCAATAGTGCACATGTCGGAGAATCACCCACCGAAATAAGTACCCAGCTTGGTAGGGATAACTAATTCCAGGTATTCCGCAAAGACTGACGCAACCTCAAGTGGCTCAGAAATTATTTTATTATCCCGAGATAGAACTATATTTTTTGTGGTATTAATGTTTTTGCCCTGTATTTTGTTAACTATTGACCAGCTTGTTTTAACTTTATTGGTTGAACGAGAAATTAAAGTGTTATAGTAAGCGAGTTTTTCATTTTTAATTTTCATAGTTACTTCTTTTTTAAATATTAAATAGCGATGTTTGATTGCATCGTCCCTACTATTATTTTTTAGTCAGTTTAGTTTTTCTAGATTATTAATTTGGATTAAAAGGTCCTCTGAAAATCTCTTTTTAAAATTATTTTTAATTTTTCTGGTCTTTATGGGAAAAGTGGTTTGAAAACTCCAACAAAAGGAGTCAAAAAAAGTATCAAAGTCAAGGTTTGGGTCGGAACCTAAAAAACCCTCAAACGCTCTACCAAACCTATAAACGAATTCATTAATACTTTGGATTAATGGATCTGTAATCCATAGTACTTATTGATTTTTTTGGCAAATCGCATGTATCAATAATTTTAAATTTAAATATTTGAGCTGTATGATCTGAGAAACCCAAATCACAGTTACGTACCTGAAGCAAAGAAGGTTTATTAGAAATAACATAGTCTAAAATGGCATTCAGGCGGGAGCCGAAGCTCTCTAATAAATCCGAGAGTATTCTATGTGATTTATCATTACATCCAGCATTTACATTCAAATCACACAATGACCAACTCAAAACTGGATGCTGCTGTAAATAAAATTTGATTTAGTACATCAATAAAAAGCTGCAAGTGTCCCGATGGTGGTCGGTAGATATCAATCAAGCAAAGATGTTTTAGTTTCAGACAGCAACACTCAATAACTGACTCAACTGAGAGACTGTCAATAATCTCCACAGGGGAGGCCTCCGATATGAGAGAGTCATGAATAAATATGGCAGTTCCACCATGCTTACTTTTAGTTCTGCAAAAACTATTTAAGAGAGTAAAATTATTGATATAAATATTATTAATTTGTTCGCTGGTTAGCCAGTGTTCGTCAAAACAAAGAATTTTAGGACAATATTTCTGACAAACTACCTCAATTAAGTCTGTCTTGTTGGACAGGCACTGAACATTGATGTGCAACACAGTGACATCCAATGATTGATTAACTCCTAAGCATTCTGATCCATTATGGGTGAGGCAGGCTAATGAAATTTTTTCTTAGGGAAAGTAAACCTTCTAACTGCAGATCCCTCCGGCCATATTTGGGCATCGTAGACTTTGTTTAGCTGGCCAAGTGGGAAAGTAATTTTAAACGAAGCTGAGGAAGGGTCTTTTTTCACAAGTTTTTCACACATGAAGGTAATATCTGGAGCCGTCATCCTCAAGTAATTTAATAACATGTCACTGGTGGTATCCTCCGAAAGACGATATACGTGAAGATATCCTTTTTCGGTACAGTTTTTAGGTTGTTGGTAGTCGATTTATTGCTTCCGATCACTGTCTTTCCTTTGTTTATTTGTTTACGTGAGCGCGTGGTATTTTGGTATTTGGTCTGCTCCGCAACAGTTTTCGATACATGGCGATCTTGCTGACTGAAAGGTATATGTTTAAACCTTTGCAGATTTTGTGGAGGCTGGTGGGGGGCCGGCGGAGCTGTTTCGTTGTTCCTATGGGCATGAGCAGGTCCTACAACAAGCGTAGCTTGCTGTACCGAGGATTCATTATATTTATAGATGTCGCATGTTGTACTATTTCTTGATTTCTTGGGTTTGTTTTTTGTTGGGGTTCACGTAATAATTCAATTAGTAATTTTTGGTCACTAATATGATCTACTAGTCTACTATTTACCTCTTGGGAGCCTTCCAACTTTACACGTAATGTTTCAAGTTCAATCTTTTGCTTTACACACGTATTTTGTAAACAAATATTAACATCAATGTCACTATTACTGTCATGAAAAACTTCTTGAGCACTTATTTCACTTATAAATACCTTCAGAAACTTATTTTTCACTTCACACAGTAGTTTATTAGCCTCAAAAGCACTTGGTAGTTTTTGATTTACTATTAGTTCAATTATTTCTGATTTTTTAAATTTATTTAATTCCACAACTAACAAGTGACAATATACGTCGGCCATCTTAACAAGTTTGGGTGAAGTGTTAAGTACGTTTTAAAGCTAAAACGGGCCTATCTTAAGATTATTTTTAAATAAGTCATAAAGCCAAATGATCTTAAGAATGGATCTTAGATGTTATCTGGTTGAACTCAAAAACTCTTAACGATGATTTGTGAATGGTAGATACTTAAGTAATAATAATTGGGTAAAACTCATTTGTTTCACAATTTTTTTCTGCTCAGCGAAATTTATCGTAATTATCTATATTTTAGGAGAATAGAACACACGCGCATCCAAAATTACTGCTAAATTGGAAAATAACTTGGAATGTTGAAAGTTTTGGTTTTACCGCAACCATTTTTTACATCAAAATGAATTCAATGAAATTTTTTTAACAATATATGTACTTTCCCATTTTTACTAAAATTCTTAATTCAACTCAAAATGGACATTTACAGATACCTTGTTTGGTATAAATAAAATGACGTTGTTGTTTTTAAGACTATTTAGCCCTAACTTCTGCTGTCATAAGTCTATAGTTCTTCACTGAGTTTAAATGTACTTTATCTAGCCCACAATAAACCTGTCTTAAAATCTATTACTCTCATTAGAGATGTAAAATATTGCCGACGTATCACCTAAGATTTTACTTTGCCAGGTCGATGTAAAATGTCGCAGTTGCTAAGCATGATGTAATATTTCTAAATTTGAAGGGACAGTTTCGGTTAAATGATGCGGACAAATATGTGTATTATTTAAAGTGTTTATGTAGGTACTTTTTAATTTCTTTGAAAATTGTTTATTTTGAAATATGAAGAAAGAAAATTCATTTTACATGAAAAATCCGTAGTGTGCCTGAAGACCACTTCATAAAACCGTGAACGGCTAACAAGTTTTGCGAATAAAGTTCTGAATGTTTAACCAGGCAAATCTATTATTAATAAAATATTTATGAAGTGTCTTTACAAGGTGTTTCTTTTCTAAAAGTAATGTTTATTAGACCTCTTAAAACCCATAGCAACAAGAGATTTATGAAGTGAATTTATAAGGTGATTATTTCTTAAGATGTATTTTCATCAAGAAATATTAAAACCAATAATTGATATTTAACTTATGAAGGTCGTTTACAAGGCATTTAAATCCTAAGACTTGATATACTTATGAGAATATTTGTGAATTGTCTCTGGTATACGTATAAATACAAAATAAAACATAAAAAATGTCTTGGTATAAGAATTCTTAAAACCTATTAGATTCATTCTCAAGGAAAGAAAGGTTTAAGGTGGTGTTTATGTAAAAGCCCATAAAGTTAGATTAAGAATAAAATAACTTATGAGTTAATTAGTTTTATGATAAATGTCTTTTAGATATCTCGAACGCAACTTTTTAAGTGAATATTGATTTGAAGTAAAATATTTCTTTTCTAGGATAAAACCATAGGATTTTATCAACCCATTCATAAAATTACTTTTAAGCAAGCATACCTCCAAATTGATTTTATTATGTTTCTTGGGATGATAAACTATATTAATTAGGATTCAACATTTTTCGTCTACCATTTTAAATAAAAAGCTAACCCCCATTTTCAACTTTTTAGTAGATGATCCTGTGGATCTTTTTTCAAGGATACAACGCAAGCGAGACTTACGAGAAGACACACCTCAAAAATGTCCGTTATTTACCTATTATTATATTTTTATCTTCCGTATAACCCAATTAGTTATTAGTTCATCGATGTTTTAAGGGGTTCATTTTTTAAAATAAAAATGTTTATAAAAAACAAAAAAAAATATTTGACTTTAAGCAGTCGACTTTAAACTAATTTTTAATTGATTAATCACAAAAAGACATTTATGTATAGGTATACCACGCGTATAATGTTTATTTACTATCTGAATTAGTTTGAGGCCGAATTCATAAAGTCAAATTTTTAAAATGGAATAAAATATTATTTTTTACTTCTTAGATGGCCAAATCCCGTCATTTTAAATTTTCAATTTTTTTCAATATATTTGCTATGGGACCGTTGCTGTACATATACATAAAAAATACATAATATCGAATTGATAACCTGCTCTTTTTTTTAAGTTATTTAAAAATAGGAGAAAATTGCATGAAATGAAATTAGACTATCGAGCCGTTATGAGTTTTAAAAGTAACTCTTACCATGAGCGTAGTCAAGGTGAGGCAGGGGGGTGCACTTGTCCGCCTGAAGTTGGAAGAAAATGATTTCCGAAAGACTGCTAAATAAATCATCAATATAACAAATTTTAGTTATTTTGTTGACAGTAATATTTACTTTTTAGAATATTAAGGTAATCTATACCAACCATTAAACATTTTCTGTAGTCAAGCTGAGTATTGAGACTGGTAATAAATGAAACTTATCGTCTTTTCCAGCAACATAAACTGTTTACAATACTCTATGTGGCCCGGTGAGAGGTAAAAAATCATAGTAATTTAAGTATTAATCATAGGGTGGCTCAAAGCCCGGTAAACAGAGATTTTTCTGTTCTCCTCACGTTTTACCTTAACCTCTTAAGGTCCGCATTTAGCCAGACATTAGTAAAAATTTTTATTTTTTGTGAAAAGTCGTTAAAATGCATGTAAAAGTATATTTTCAAAACGAAAACAATTATATTTTATTTTTAAAGAAAAAGAAATCAATGTTCCAAATCTGGCACAATGTTAATAGTAGTAACGGTTAGATATGACAATCAACGAAACAATTTCTTTTTTTGGTAATACACAGGTAGATGTTAAATTTTACACAAAAGAAATATGTTTTGAGACCACATCCCGGTTTTTTGCATCTTTGGCGTTGAGGTTTCTCACATGGAAAGTGACCTATCTGGTCTGTGCGAACATCGAACTGGGGTAACGGTTTGGTTTGGCTTCTTTTCTTTTTTCCTGTAAGTCTTTTTTAACACTATTACTACTTGGTCTAAGCCTTTTTTTAGTTTGTGTTTCTTTTACCAAAAGACAGAGTCCTTCCGCTACCTCGGCGCGAAAACTAAGAGAATCCAAAATATCTTTTTTCTCTAGTCCGGATTTTACCATATCATCTTTGTAACGTATCCACATTGTGACTATGTCCAGATCAATAAAATCGAAAAAAATCCTCAGATACCATTTTCGACTTCTTAGTTCTATTCTATAATATGATATGAGTCCATCTAACAGGTCGATACCACCCATAAATTTATTATATTGTTTTATCATATTTGGACGCTGAACATAGATTTTAGTTTTCATCTTCCGGTCAAAACGCTTGACTATGTCAGTTGACTGTGACCCGCAGAAGGTACTTACTAAACAAACGCTTTTGTTGTCAAGCCACTTCAATGCAAATATTTTTACTGCATTTATTGTAGCTGTGTTCTCCTCATATGTGCCTCGACCCTTCTTTTTCATATCCCTGTCATTGGAAAATACGAGACCATAAATTCTGTCTTTTCTCACAGTTCTCAAAGAGTAAATACCGTCATTATAAAGACTAACAAGAAGTTTTATTGAAGTAAACCAGTTTTCAAAAAGTAAGTAAATAGTTTTGGTGCTTAGGAATAACGGACGCTAGTCGAAGAACTGTATTCCCACTGGCTCCCATATCTTCTTTTGCAGGCACTGGTAGGACCTTTCTAGTGTAAACTTCAAAGCTGTGAATCAGGCCATTACTATCGCATAAAACAAATATCTTGTAACCCCATTTATGAGGTTTTTTTGGATTGTACTGTTTTAGTGAAGAATTTCCTTTACAGGGAACTATTTGTTCATCAAGGCATAACATTTGTGGTTTTAGTTGGTTTACAAATTTTTGTTGCAAAATATCTAAAAACGGCCTTAGCTTGAACAATTTGTCTCTATTTATATCGTTGCGGTCTTTTGAGAGGTTGTCATTGTTATTGAAATGTATGTTCTTCTTTATTTCTTCCCATCGTTTTCTAGACATAGCATCGGCAACCTGTGGTATTCTGCAGGCGGGACTCCAATATAGTCTATGTCTTGGCAAATTAAAAATGAACATATATATTATATTCCCAATAAATATTTCCAAATCTGATCGTGAGAGATTTAGAGGTTTATTTGAATCATTCTGATAAGCATATAAGTTGCTTTGTTCCGTTATCAGATCTAATAGCTCTTTTGAGAAAAACATTTGAAAGTAGTGTATAGGCCTTCCAATCTCAGGCTCTTCTTCTGATTCCTGCAATGCAAACTGTAATTGAGGCAAATTTATTTCGCCGCCACCTATTTTATTCCATTTATACGCCCTTTTTCCTGTACGAACCAAATTAATTAGCGGTTCTTCATCATGTTCCAAATCGGAAGGTGACACATCGTCACTATCACTAGGTGGATCATTCGTGGAGGTTGGTTGTACATACTCGTCATCAGATTCGCTTGAGTTTTCATCCTCGCTGTCACTTGGTAAACTCGCCATATTTTACTGAAAAAAAATTATTGATAGGAACAGCATTTCATATTTATTATTTAGGCTATGGGGATAGATAAAATCTTTTTTTTTGTGTACCAAGCCTTTTTCAAGTAAACGAATAAAATGTAGAATAAAAAATACCACAACTAATTTTATATTACTATAATTTACGGGCAGATACACTAATTGGCCATTGTTCCATATCGGGAGAACTATAAAGAAAAAGATAAACGACCGTTGTTCCCAATCTGGAACATTGAAAAAACCTTAGCTTACACATTCATTTATGAAAAAAATGTATCAAATATAGCTTGAAATCCTTGTTAAATAATGTAGTAACATACCTGTAATTTTTCTGTTCAGTATTCCCTCAAAATTCACAAAAAAACTATCACACAAACTTTGCACGTTGCGAAAGAGAAAATAATTGCTGCAGCTGATTTAGTTACTTGAAAGGCGAGTTCATAGATGGCGCCAGACTTGCTTTGAATGAATTTATTCATTGTTCCTACTTAGGAACAGTAGCCCAAATCAGAAAACAGATTTTTTAAAATTTGGATTTTATTTTGGAATTTGGATTCCAATGTTCCTATTTAGAAATATTAGACGTTAAGAGGTTAATGACCATAATAATCCCCGAGAATCTCCCAGATGACAACCCACATGACGCCTAGAATGGTAAGACCATTTATATCCTAAATTGTAGAGTATGTACCTGTTTTGCTAACATATTCTCCAGGTATCCCGAGCACAGGGGATATAACTTCACATCGATCAGCAACACATGACTTTTTATTTTGCAGTATCTCGTTTTAAACGCTAAGAAAACGATTAGATCCCGCCGATTTCTCCTAAGTAGTCATTCAAGCGTTGTTCATCTGTTTATTGCCGATCCAATTGGTTGTGTTCATATTTCTAGTGTTAGGCTAGGTTTACCCAAAAGGTACTGGGTTTGAGCCTAGCAAGTTCCTGGCGCGTCATTTGTTATGCACGATTCCAGACCATATTAGCTGCCCAAAGATGTCAAGAGAGAACGAGAGAACATTGCTCTTTGTTCTGTTTAAGACAGGCCGCTTGACTGAAGAGGCTCTCCCAACCCCCTTGGGCTCATCAGTACTTACTCCCATAAAGACAGCGAATGCATTGGTATGAAAAATCATGGTACGTTTGCTCAATATTGAGAATCTCTCAACATCCATACAAGTTGAATGTGTTCAATAGGATAAAATCATATGTGCAGTTTTTTTTTAATATTTTTAACTCTTAGTGACACAGTGTAAAATTTTTAAAGATTGACAATTTTTTTTCAAGTTCTCAACTAAAACATTTTTTACCCTTCTTGTGAATTTCTAGCTACGACCATGACTCTTACCGTTGCTATTTTTTTAAAGGACCGTTACGACAAAAAGTACCACAGTTAGATACCATCGTTAGATGCACCCGTTTATTGCCCAATTTCGTACACTGGTTGTATATTTACTTTTTAAAATCTACTTATTTTTGTTTGAAAAAAATATTCTGTTAGGGATAAGTCCGATCGTTAGATGCACCCGTTTATTGCCCAATTCCGTACACTGGTGTGTATATTTAGTTTTTAAAATCTACTTATTTTTGTTTGAAAAAAAATATTCTGTTAGGGATATGCCCGCTGATATGACCCAGGCGTAATATAGATAAGATCTATTAAAATTTAGATGTTAATTTCTATTTTATTAAGAAGAGCCAACCTTAATCTTTTTAATTAAAAGTTTTAAGTAGCAAAAAAATGTTCTATTCCCAAGAAAGTAATGAAAACATGTCTTTAAGCTGAGGAATTCAAATTACATTTTGAAAACACAAAAGCATATATTCAGACATTCTCGAGTACATATGTTTTTCCTATATGAAGTGTTTGTACGCATTGCAAAATTGAGATAAACGAATTCTTAATAAACTTAAAACTGTAAATTTCAACTTTTTTTCACTCAACTTCCGTGTAATAGATAATGGATTCTTTAAGCTTTGTAGCACTTTTTTAGACTTTCATTATCTTTCTTTTCATTGAGAATATCGGTAAATATGTTAAAACATTGATATGATGTACAGGGTGTCCCACGTAAGAGGATAATGTCCCTACTATCTTATCTTAGAATCTGTAAGCAAATTTAACTTAGATGTAAAGCATCCTTTGATTCATTTTAATTTTAAATTACTTAATTTTTACGCATACAGTGTGTTTATGTCGCCATGATTATATAGCGGTTTTTTTATTTGAAATATATAGAAACATATTCAACATTCTTAATTATTATCTCGGATTATAAGGTTTAAAAATGTAAGTGAAAATGTGTGAAAAGTAAAATCAATATCATTTATGTTAATGCTACTGATTTTTCTAGATAATTATTTGAATTTTTCTTAGCTACTCCGTTTAGCAATTATCTTATTATATTTCAATTGATATTACTGGCGCATGCTGTTGCAACTAAATTATTCAAGATTATTGAGTTATTAAATTTATATCATAATTTTTTGTAAACGTGTTTTTAAACGAATATTAAAATAAGAAGTGATATATGCCGTAAGTAAGAATATTGTGCCATTCAATTTATTGCCTTCTGGAAAATGATTAAAAAGTAACGGCAACTGCAAAGTTCTGCGGTGTACTATGGACTTTGTTATTAACCAAGAGAGGCGATGATAATATTTATTAATGTAATAATTCCAGATAAAAATATTCCTTTCAACTTTTAATTAGCCAAAACAGATAATGTTAGAGTAGGTCAGGCTTTCGTCTGTTAGTGCCGACTTAAATTAACTGCAGTGCTTATTTAATCATTACAGGTACAGTTTTGCAATTTGTAAACAAGAATATAATAATCCTAGAGTAATCGCCATATCCGTTATTATAAAACAAAATTAAAACGGGGATTTAGGTACAAAATGTTTGAAAATTCAATTAATTCCCTTATCGTCAATTTTTATTTACAAGTGTCTTTTGTTTACCTTGTACTTGAAAAAAAGATTATAGTAGTTTTCATGAATTCTCACTAACCCACATAACTTCAAAAGAAATAATAGTTATGTATTTTGTAATATATATTAATGTAGATACGTACCTAAATTCTGTTCAGATTTTAAACCCCTAAGATGTAAACAGATGAGGCTATGCAACTTAAGTTCGATACTCACTTTTCGGTGTTTCTCGATTTCTTGATTCGTCCGCATAATGTGGATGGTCTTGTCCCATGCGATTCGTTGCGTGGTAATTCCGTCTTTTGGGCAAATCAAATATATTGTTTTTTGTGTATTGTCAAACTGAAATGCATGCGAACAATTTAAATAAAAAATTGTAAATAATGTATATGAAATATTCGTCAAATCATTGATTCGCCAATATGTTTATTCATGTGAATTGACGAATCGAATTAACGAATCGAACCAAATAGTGAGTAGCGGGCTTTTTAGGTGTCTAGGCCCAACCTGTTGTTTTGTTTGTTTCTTCCAGCTCTTATCATTTTTGAATAATATGAAATCCTTAGCCGTAGGTTGAAAAAGGAAGCTTCTTCCTTCTTCCACTTATCATTATCAGATACCTCAAACTAACTTAAAGCGAAATTCAGGCATAGTTGAATAAAATTTCGTTTTAACGGTATTATTAATAATTGGACTATAGGGATGTTATAGGTAGAGTATAGCATTGACAAATATTCTTTATCTCTGGGCCTCTCTTACAACTGGCACTTTGCCTGGATTTTAGGCACCAACAGTTTTTTAAAATAATGAATAATAAAATGTACTTTGAGTACTTTTACGATTTCTTAATATTAAAAGTAAAGATCCAAAAAACTTTTGGACTGACAAATGAATTAAATGAAAATTTAAGAAGTCAACAACTACATGCCATCAGTTTAAGACAAAAGAAACTGTATAGAATAGATTATTAAGTCAAAACACTCCATAACTTAAGAGATAGTTATTTTTCAATTTGTATCTGTGGATGAAATTTATAACATTTTAAAAAAACATAAAATTAAAGGCTTATGGTCATATATCAATAACTATGCTTATGTACTTCAACTTCTCTTTTAATTACACACCTCGTTAACTGTAGCATATAATCAGTTTTCCATCTATCTGGGAGTCTGCGCTGATAACGCCTCTTGTTAGGAATTCTCAAACCGATTAGTATCCTACCTATACTATCTAAAGCTGCTTTTAAGAAATGAAAACACACGTTTCCGAAAAAAAAATCCCAACAAACCATAAACGCTCTTTCAACCAAACGGACTTTGACAAAGTATTTATTCGTTGTTTTAGTTTTCGACCGTTTTCAGACAACAATAAGACAACTTATTATATGTATGTGTGATAACCAATATTTTCTGGGGTATACATATGGTATATCTGCATTAAATAACACCAATAATAATAAAATATAATTTGAGGTAGTTTTTAGTTTGGTGCTGCTTGTACGTTTCCAAACAAACATGGAACAACCATGTAAATCTCCATCAGACATTTTATCCTAATTAAGAATATTGATGAGTCTCCAACATAAACTGTAAAAAAATAGTTCCAGTTAACTTACTTCATAATAATAGAAACGGCCAATAAAAATTATATAATTTAAATGATCACTAATTTATTACAAGTGAGGTTATGAGAGTATTTTTTTTTACATTTTCTAAGCATCTGTTCAGAGCTTAAAGCTTATAAGACCAAAGGTTTTTTGTATTTTCATAATGGTTATGTACCCGATTGTAAACACTAGAACGAAAAGCAAGCATGTACATTCTTTAGATGTTTAAAGGATCAAGCAATAAGACTAAAATGTATTAATTTAATTAAGTAAAATATATTCATTATAAAAATTATCTAAATTATTAACGTAGTTTTATATATACTAGCTAGTTTGTTAAGGCAAGAGGAATGGACCATGTGTATTGTGAAACTTCCTCTGAGAATGCTTTTAATATTTTTGCCGATACTTTGTCTCATTATTTTAAATTTTGTTTTCCGTTAAGGAAATGTCATCTGAACACAGCAAGGAGAGACAAAATATCACCACTAACAGAAGAGTTGGTTAAATTAAAGGAAAATGCTACATTATATATGAAACTTTCTAAATTTCTAAAACTTGATGATCTTACTGCTGCTAATACTTTTAATACAAAATTTACTACAATGATATGTCCGGATAATGCAGATTTCGACCTCTTGGATAGAAACATACCGCTTGGGGTCAATACATTTTTTCTGTCTCTTGTGTGCGCCCCAGAAGTTTTGTCTGCTATGGGTAGATTAACAAACTCAAATGCTAGTGATTCTGATGGCATTTCTAATAATATGCTTAAGACTTGCAAACTGTACCTCTCTGATGTATTAACGTTTTTGATCAACTTATCATTTGAGTAGGCTGTTTTCCCATTACAAATAATTATGACGACTATCGTGCAATAAGTGTACAAAGTAGTATATCATAAGTCTTTGAGATGTGTTTCATTTTTTAATAAATATAACTTGCTTTCTCCTGCACAACATGGTTTTATATCATCAAAAATTGTTGATGCTGTTGACAGTCAGAGGTTAGTGATAGGTTTATTTATTAATTTTTCACGTGCTTCTGATTTGATGGATCATCAACTTTCACTAGCAAAGCTCTATCGTTATGGGATTCGTTATAAGGCGTTAAATCTTCTTACCCCATATCTTACCAATCGGACTGTATGTCTCTATAAATAACAAAAAGAGCAGTTGTTGCTCGATAACATAATGCGTTTCTCAGGGATCCATCTTGGGCCCCTTACCTTTTATAATATTTTGTAACGATCATATACTATACCTTCAAAAAGCAGCAACTGATGTCTTTCCAGTATGCTATGCCGATGACACAAACATTCTAATAGTAAGGCAAGATATAATATCTTTAAAAAATACTGCCGAAAATATTTATAACTATATACTAACATGGTCTCAAAAAAATAACTTAATTCTAAATAAAAATAAGACACAATTTATACTTTTACGTAGACGGCAAGTTGATAAAGGTGTTGCATTGTTTCATGGTGCACCAAATCAAATGAACCGCTCAGACAATGTTAAATTGTTAGGCCTAAACTTTGACAACATACTTCAGTGGCATGCCCATATTGACGACCTTTGTGGAAGGTTCCGCAGTTCCTGCTATACCTTAAGATTTCTAAAAAATCATTGCAGTTAAAGTATACCACAGGTTAACAACCAATCTGTGTTTATACTATGCCAATTTTCAAGCACATTTGCGCTATGGCATCTTAAATTGGGGCACTAGTACACATTTTAAACATGTAGTTTTGTTACAAAAGTTCGCAATACGAATAATCTATGGTCTCTCAACTAGAGAGTCATGTAAGTCCGCTTTACACAATCTCAAAATCTTGACTATTCTTGACTTATATATCTTAGAAGTATGTACAGGGTTTTTCCGTATATTTTTCCACCCACCTTGAGAGTTTATTTGAATAGATACGGAAATGTCGTAAATACAAAAGTTGTTGGGTTTTTGATGAAGATTTAGAATATTATATCATAAGTGCGAAAATATTATTGGAAATGTCAAATTTTGACAGGTTGTCAGTTTTTTTTAAAGGAACATCTTGTATATTAAATCATATTCTTGAAGATCTTTTTTTTCTAATTTCAAATACATATATATATATATACTTTTAATATATTCTGTCAATTAGTTTTGGATATATAAGCGTTTAAACATTAAAAAAATGGTAAGGTAATTTGCGCTAAAACATAGTGAGTCATGGTCAAGACAATTGCAATGAACGACGCCTTTTTGACATTTACCGGTCAGAAGTATCTATTAACGAGCATTTTTAATATCTAATACGTTGGACGATGGGTTATTCGGAAGAAGGGAAACTCGACATGATAGAATTATTTTATTTACATGGTAAAAATGCATCGATAGCTCGTAACGAATATCATAGACGGTTTTCAGATAGACCAACACCGACTTGTAGGACGATATTAAACATCGCTAAACAATTGCATGAAAGAAAAACACTTAAATAAAAAGTTAGAATAGTGGAAAGAAACGCTGATAAAGATTTAAATATTTTATTATATTTTGAAGGTAATTTTGAAACTTTTGTATTAAAATAATGTATTTATCTTATTTATTCCTGTTTTAGAAAATCCTGAGCGCTCAATTCCCGACGCAGCCACTTTTTTTAACAAATCATGGCATAAAATCCACTCAGTTCTAAAACATTATAAATTTAAGCCATATACGTTTTTAGCTACTCAAGAATTAACCGATCAAAATAAAATAGACCGATTACACTTCTGCCAAGAAATAGAAAGACGTGTTATGATGAACCAACTAAATCTGTCAAACATAATTTTCACTGGCGAGTTTATTATTCCCACCAAGATTTTTTTACATGAACTTAATTTTATATTGTTTTACTAATAATTTAAGTTATTTTCAGACGTTTTCTTCAGTTATTGACTTTTGAAACAGTTTTCAATTGAGGAAATAAATAGTTAATTGATTGAATGGTTTATAGAAAAAATACGCAATGAAACAATACAAAAAATAGTGTTAAAAGGTCTCGGTAACCACACGATCATTAAAAAAAAATCATGTAAATTGATGCAGCATAACTCTCCCACGAACTTGCTAAAAAATCTGCCTTACTATTTTAAATATGTAGAAGCAGTAGAAGATTTTAGACGCCCGTATAGAGAACACCCCAATCATTTCTGTTGTTGCTTGCTACTCTGTTAATGGTTACTCAAACAATTTACCAACTTTTTTTGAACATAAGGAAAATATATTTAAAATTAATTCGCCATAAATAGACACAAAGATATAAAAAGCACATCAATATTTATACATATTTTAGAAATTCAAGTAAACAGCAAACTGACATTACCTCACGTAGATTAAATTAGAAATAATTTATACCATATCTTTGTTATGGTCCGTTTTTATTTTTTTAATGTTTACTTTTACGATTCGTTTTCAGAGTTTATGGTGGAAACTCACTAAATAGTCATAGGATTATATCGCACTTTAAAAATGTTCTTTTGAACATTTATATGGATCCTTTTTGAAAACAAGTGAAATCCTTGTTTGGCAACAAGTCAGGTGTGCCAACTTAAAAAATGACGTCAGGCTTTCCAGGTATATTTATTTTCAAGAAAACTGATTTATTTTGACACATGAAAATTACCACGGTAGTAGTTTTAGCGTCATCACTGTGTATAGACTACAACTAATTCCGAAAAGAGATGTCTTAACAACTGCAAAAGTTAAACTACACGATATCGACTTTAATAAATTACTATTACACAACTAGGTATTTCCCATATATCTAACAAGAAAAAAAACTAATCGCAGCTTGGTATGTCAGCGATCAACTCGTCACGATAACGTGATCTGCAAGTTCATCCTTATAACACAAGATAGGCAACTGCATGCAACTACAAAGTTCAAACTGAACACGAAGTGCGTGTGTATTGTCTAAAAAAATGTATACGAGATGTCGCTCGCCTCAAATTTGGCAATTATATAGTAGATAATAGGCAAAACCTACAAAAATTTTGCAAAATATACTAAAATCCATTAAGTAATTTTATATACTAAAATTTGTTGGACCAGACCTCAAAAATATCAAAAAAGTAGAAAAATACTAAAGTGGTCATGCTGTCACTAAATCATTCAATAAGTTTTAGCTTCTGGCGGTGTGTACAAATGGCAGAGACGTAATCAACGGGGTAATAATTTTGAGACTCCATCCCTAGCACGAAGAAGATTCAACGGGTTACCAGAGCCACTCGGCCAGGGAAGACACGCTGATTCCTCCAGTGCAGCACGTATGCGGCCAGAACATAACCGCTCACAAATTTGTTGTTCAATTTCATGCGACTAGAAATCGTTTGATTTTCTAAGAAGAATAATTGTTTGTACATTGACAGTAAAACGTACCATTCACTTGGCGAACACGGACCCGACTCGCGACTGCTACCCGACAACGGACTATATCCCCCACACACTACTAGTACTGTCCAGGTAAAATTCAGTTGTACAAAGGACGCCAATTCTGTAGCATGCCTCCATTATCAAAAAGTTTCTCTATTAGTTGGGGCAATGATTTTATTTAATGATAAAAAAAAGAAGAAACTTGTATCGGTTAAGGAATAGTTCACAAACGCTTATTAAAATGTTTAGAATCATCCGGATCCGGAGAAAACACATTGATGAGAGAAGACGTTAGTCCAGAAGAGCGACTAAAACCACGCACGACTTTGAGGGCGTGTTCTTTAGATTTCGGCTTTGCTACTATACTTTCCTGGAAACATAAAAGCTTTGGTTTGCCGAAAACTGCCCGTCGAGTCATCGTAGGAAGGTCGAGGCATAGCTAGTTGGCATTTGTTTATGGTTATATTCAGAATTTTTCTCCGGCATAATACACTTTATTAATAAACATAATCCCAGTAAGTACTTACCACCCAATTTAACATCTGTTTCTCAACCAAACATTCACGTAAAAATTGAAAAAATGCAACCGTTTCCACTAAATACATCGAATTCCAAAACAGATAGTGTTGAGTTTATTCTATGTTTTAAGAAATAACAACACACGTTCACGAAACAAAACCGCAACAAATCATATGATGGTACCACACAACGGACGAAAGAACAAAAAACGCTAACTGTAATGGCCCCTCCGCAAGTTCACGTACGGAAACCCTGTTCTGGCTTTTACTTCCTCCAAATGATAAAGTTTGGTCATCTTCCTAAACACATCGACGACGCCAAAATGCCATAGCGCTACGGTTCGAAGACCCTAGTAAATCATTCAGTCGGTAGTAGTGACTGGCGGTGTGTTGTACAAAGGGCCATAACGTAATCAACGGGAGCTTATGATTCTCGCTTACTGGGATTCCTCGGTCATGGGTATAATTGCAAGCCTCTCTAGCCGTATAAGGCTCAGAGGGTTACCCGGGCCATTCAACAAACACTGGACGGATTTTTATAAAATCTGAAAAGTCGCAATTTTGTTTTCGTTTCGACACGAGTTTTTGTTTTGTCTCTGTTTTGTCCGTTTGATAGAAATTACCGCTTCCGATCGGGACACGTAGAACAAAACATAAACATGAAAAGTCGTAATTTTGTTTTTTCGGCATGAGTTTCTGTTTTGCCCGTTTGGTGAAAAACCGGCATAAGATTTGTGATAGCATATTATATAATCAACTTTATCAATTTACAATGGACAATAATATATATAAAATAAAAAAGTCATACCTTTTGTGTTACAATAATATCTTTAGTAATCTTTTATCCATTTCTTGCTCAGACCTCGCGCCTGCCTGTAACTCTTCATTTTTTGGTAAAGTAAAAGCAAAAACATACATATCGTTTTTAAATTTTAAGTTTCTTTTATTTTGGAAAAATCCTATGCATAGATTCCTGGGTAGTCTACCTTTACAAAGAAGCAGGGGCGCAGTCTGTCTATATAGGCCCTGATGCTAACAGATTTCCAGGCCCTTGTAATAGTATTTCAAAATAGATTTTGGAAAGAAAATCCAGTAAGTTCCATTTTTGTAAATATACCGGGTGATTCAGAAATAAATAAAGAAAATTCAAAATAGGTTTCATTGATCAATTTTAAGTATTATATGTGAACTTATGTTTTTGCCCTAAAACGCATGTTTTTTAAGATACAAGGTGCCAAGGTTTTAGTTTTTTTAATAAATCTTTAAAAATACATTAATGAAAATGTGTACACATATTACCTATTGTATGATCCATAAAACAGTATCATTGCCATTTGAAACAATTTATAAGGTAATATAAAAAAGTGTATTGTGTTGGTCATGACCCCTACCAACCTAAAAAGTCACCTTGTAGATTGTCCGAAATGTCAGTGATATTACTAAGAGTAATACGTGTTCCAATCTCCATTCAATTATCATTAAAAATGTACAATATACATTTTTAAAAATAAATAAAACGGGACCTCCCTGCATCTTGAAGAATAGGAGTTTTTGGACGGAAGAATATGTATGAACTTTTATACTTAATAGTAGTAAAATAATCACATCCTGAACTTTCGGTACTTCCCTCTGATTGACCCTTTATATGTTTTAAGTGCAGTTTTGGGAACCCTTAGACACTCAAAACAAAGCATATACATAGCGAAATTACAGTTCAATACAACAATAAAGCACAACAAATAAAATAAAATTATAAGTAAAAGATCCTTAGTTACGGTTACGACCTGTGTGTCCACTGATCTCCCATATTTCAGAATAATGTTATTATATCTATTAACACAATCGTGACTTTGATTTAGCGTCAATTGTTTTTAATTATTTTGTTTTTAAGGTCCCAGTCGGAAATATTGGCGCAAGGTAAAGTTATCTTTTTTGCAGTGGGATTATTAAATATTTCATTATTATTTCTATTTTAAAGTTTTAGTTTTATTGAGCTAGGTTAGTTATTATAGGATTAATATTAGAAGCTGATTTTGTTTTTATCTAAATATTTAAAGAATTAAAAATTGAAATAGACCCTAATATATAAATGCTACTAAAAATATTTATAAAGCTTGTAAAGAACTGGTTAGTAAATATCCACACCATCAAGTCTTGACAGGGCGCCGTTTTTTATTTTATAGTGTTCAGGCTTAATTGTAAAACAATAATTGCGGTCGAATTTCTACGGGATCCCATACTGTTTTATTAATACTTATTGGCTACCAACGTTACCCGTTATTTGAACATATTTTATTTTCAAGGCCATTAGGGCGTTGCGGGCGCCGATTATTTGCTTCAGCTGTACCCTGTATAGGTTTCTGCTGAAAAGACAGGATAAGCCAATAAACGGTATTCTACTACCTTCTACATGTCTTATTTTTGAACAAAACCTTTGTTTTTTTGTTTTAAACATATTTTACTCCAACGTGAAGATTATGTTTAAAACAAAAAAAACTGAAAACTTGTTTGAAATATTTGTTTTAAACTCTGTTATAGGTCAACATATGTATTTTCCTATGTTTGCTTTGTTTATTAATACTAATTTATTAGAGTAACGTTCTACCATTATAGAATTAATAAGAATAAATTTCCTGCATTTTTATCTCCTACTGACCGCCTAAGTCAGTAGGAGATAAAGTCATAAAGTATTGTTATAAACTAAAAAAAAAACAAGTTTTATAAAGTGTTATATGTTTTAAACAGTTCAAAATAAAAATGGTGTTTTTAAACAAAATGTTTAAAATATAACAACCCTATTAACTAGGGAGGTAGATAGGTTTTAATGTGATATCTTGGATATCGAGACGCATTTCTTGCAAAGCGTTGTGGCTGGTTAATCAATATTTACGTCCTTATGGGTACTCACTATTGATTTATCCAAAATTGAATTCCTTAATCCATTACTTTCGATAGTGACGAGAAGCTTCTTTTTGGTGCGGGTAAACACCGTTTGGTGACCGAAATTTTTAATAAGTAAAAATATTTGGATACAATTGTGGGGTAAATTATTATTAATCATTTCCAGCGGGGGTTTCAGCTATTTATGGCATACTCTTTCTTTATGTTTTTGATCAATATGGGATTCAAAAAATACAAAAGGTTTGCTGTATATTTGTGCCTGGGCTGCGTCTGTATAGTACACTGGAGACAACTAATTACGTAAAGGCGATTCTGACAATTTTTGACCCCCCCTCACTCCCATGTAAGGACACATAAAATTTCTCGGACCCGTCTCATCCTTCTTACCTAAGATTTTACCTATACTTTCCATAAAAAGTGTTAAATAGTTAATGTCATTAGAAATGGGCCAAATACACTACAACACGTTATTATTTGACGTAAATCGAAGATTTTTATTTTTAAAAAAATAATTATTTAGCCGTATTATAATTAAAGGTAAGATTTGAAACCTCTTTAAAGTAAGGAAACAAGTCAGTATCCGTCAAAAAAACTACAAACGAGAAATATTTCGTTCGTGTCGGTTGCGTTTAAATACAGATTAACAATCATTTAAGCCTGCTTCCAGGCGAATTTAGACTAGTAAAATATTACGTAAGAATGGCCCTTTTCACTAAATTCTTCATTTACTAGTAAAACTTTATAACGTTATGCTCATGGTATTTACTTAAAAACATTGTTCAAGTAAGTAAGTTATACGTTCGCGTTGGAACATCAATGAATGTGCAAAGATATTAAATTATATTGTAAGTAATAATAGTAACTAAGGTTAGTGCCGCACGAGGATTGCTTTTAGGATGTCTTAGGCGTAGACCTTCGATATATTCTAGAGGTATAAAAACGTAAAAAATCATATTTTGAGGACGCACTAACCGATAACAGTGATATTGAAAAGAAAAACAGTTGGGTAAACGTTCTGACACAGAAAAATTGTGGAAATCATTGGCGTAGACACTTGATTTTTACGGGTATCCCCGTAAAGGATGAGGTAACCCTCTGGAAAAGGAACAACAAATATTCAAAAAACGGTGAAAAATGTCAAAGTTATTTTATTTTTGTAAATTTTTTTTTCAACTATACGGGGTAGCCCTAGAAGAACAACCACCTGAAAATCAAAAATAGTTGTATTTTAGAAGCATTTAGCTTGCTTAAGAAACGATGAAACACGCCAAATGTCTTTTATTGTTCTATATAAAAAAATATTTTCTCTACTATACAGGATAACTTTTGAATACTGGAACAGCCATCTCAAAAAAAATATACTTCAGAAGCAATAGTTAGCTTACTTGGAAAACTGTAAAATAGGTCAAATTTCTTTTATAATTTTATATCAATATTTTTTTTATTATTCAAGAGTAGCCCTGGAGTCGAAAAAAATTCGAGAGCGTTTAGCTTTTTTAACAGACGGTGAAGTCAATTTTCTTGTATTTTTTTTATATAAATACATGTTTTTCCGCTATACAGTGTGAGCATAGAGATATGAAGCAGCCCCCAAAAAAACGATAATATTTTTTTAACGGATAGTTAAAAAAACAAACGGCAAAATATGTCAATTCTATTTTATCTATTTGTGCATAAAATCATATTTCAACCGAGGTTCAGCCTAGGCGATTCAAGAGCATCTTAAAAATGTACATATTTTTTATTTCCATAACGATTAATTAAAAAAAAAACGGTAAAAAATGTCAAATTTCTTTTTCTGCGAATACATAAAGACATTTTTTCTTCTTTAGGGTGGTGAAACAGCTCCCTAAAAACAAAATTAAAATATAAAAGGATGTAAGACCTAAATTTTAATAAACTATTTTTTTAAACGGTAACCATTTTAATTAAAAAAAATAATAATACGTGATACAAAAAAAATCTTATTGCAGAAATAACTAAACAATAATTTTTTAAGTATATCAATGATAAATCAATGTATCTCAGACCAGTGAATGAAAACAAAATTGTAATGCATATGAATTCTTTACAAAACTCGGGAACATCAGGAATAAATGGCATCTCTCTAGTTACAGTAAAGAACACAGACAAACATATACTTAAACCTCTGGTATACATTTTTAATCTTATTTCTAAAAAGGGTCTAATACCAAAAACCTCTATAGTTTTACTAATTTATAAACCTGGTACCTCTACCGAAATAACAAACTATCGGCCTATAACTTAAATAAACAATTTTAGTAAAATTTTAGAAAAAGCATTAAAAGAACGATTAACCGATTTTTTTAATTCAAATAAGATAGTATCTCAGAAACAATTTGGATTCGTCGAAGGAATTGGAACATCTGATATCTTCTATCCCAGGTTACGAATAAAATTAATCTTTATAAAAAAACTGTTGCCATTTTCCTGACTTAGCAAAGGCATTCGACACGGTGACACAGAAATACTCTTTAGGTATGGTGTTCGTGGTTCTAGGTTAAATTTTTTGAGTCCTACCTCTAGAATAGAGAACCAGCAGTCAGAATAAATAATGCTGTTAGTTACACAAACTGTTTTGATACGTATTCAGCAAGAAACAGATTTGGGCTCCCTCCTTTTCATTGCCTTCAATAACCTCTTTCTTATGGAAATCCGTATTGAGGGAACGGTACTTTCTTATGCAGATGATACAATGTTGATAGTTGCAGGTGACATTTGGAATGACGTTAGAGACATTGCCGAAAAATCGATAAAAAAGTGGGTTGATTCCTTTTTCTTTCCCCTAACCTCAAAAAAAACAAACTACATTTCTTTCTCACTTATTAGTAAAAATAGGTCAACATTTAACTATATAAACATTACAAATAACGAATATATCATAAAGGAAGTAGACATTAAATACTTAATACTTAATAGATTAATATTTAAGATAGACCAAAAATAGACAAGAATGTAAGAGGGATTAAAGTCTAATTTATAAATTACATTTACTTTTTAAATGATAAATTATTTATATCTATTTACAAGGAATTGATTGAATCTTTGATTAGATATGGTATCTTGGTGTGGGGTGGAACTTACAAAACTAGTCCTAATAAATTTAAAAAATAATCATTGCCTACATGTAATAATTCTCTGTATCTAAAATTAGTTTAGTATTTTTGTCCTAAAATATATAATTGCCTGCCTTTAAACATAAGGAATTCAAATAACAAGAGCAAAATATTCAGAACCGAACGCGCAGCATTTATATATATTAATTATAGTTTGTCTTTATAATGAGTTTAAAAATATCTATCTATAATTGTTATTGTGACCTATTTTGTTTTATATATATATATATATATATATATATATATATATATATATATATATATATATATATATATATATATATATATATATATACATATATAAAGTATTAAAAAATTTGGCCGATCAAAACGGGCCACATAAAATATTTGTAATCGTGAAAAAATCTTCTTCTCAGGTTTTACATATTTTCAGGTTTTAGCGTCCCTAGATTGCAAACAATATATTTCATCAATTTAGTCGGTCCGTCTGTCAATTATCTGTCGGTCTCTCAGTTCGCGATATAGCTTAATAAAAGCTATTTATCAGATTAACTTATATTTTAGGCAAAAATTAAGAGTCATATGGGGATGAGCTGGTAATATTTTGGTAACAATCCAATGCCAGAACAAGATCGCGGACTAGTGAAACATTAAAAAAACTATTACTGAAAAACTAGTTATCGAATTTTCTCAAATTTTGCACTAAAATCAAGTGTGGAATAAGCTGGTAACATTTTGGTATGAATAAAAGATAGCAGAACAAAATGGTGGCCTAATAAAATATTTAAAAAATCGGTCTGAAAAACTACTTATTAGATTAATTTCAAATTTTGTGCAAGCAATAATCGTGATATGCAGATACACTGGTAAAGTTGTGGCACGAAATCAAGATGGTGGAACAAAATGGTGGCCAATAATTTTTTTAAAATTCAATTGACATTAAATTTTATAGAAAAATTAAATGTGATATAGGGATATACCTCGATATAAACTGGCAGAGTTCAACATGACAAAAACAAACAAAATGCCGGTGTTTGTCAATGTAAAATGTGCTTATTGAATTTTTTTTAAATTATGTCCAAAAATCAAGTGTGGCATAGGTAAAAACTAATAAAAGACTGGTAAGAATCCAATATGATGGAAAAAATGGCACCCAATAAAAATGTTTAAAAGATGGTAATGACTATTATATTGAACTAAATTGGGCCACTCTTCACTATTCCTAATAAAAGAAAATATTCATAACGAGAGAAGTTCCTGTTTTTTTTAATATATGGCAACTAATTTAAACACTACAGCATTGCCGTCCGTACTTGAAAGATTTATATAGCCGCATGCAAACACTTTTAATTAACTATTTTTTGTCAATATTGGTACATAGATATTTTTTTATTCTTCGATCATATAAGGAGTTAAATTAACCAAAACTTTATTAATATCCTGAATACATTTTGCACCTTCAACCTCATTAAGATATTTTTGAATAAATAATTTCTTGAATGCCTTATAAAATTGTATTGGAGTTGGATTTCTCGAATTTTTGTTACAATTTCTTATCAGGACAAAAAAAATCGAGGTAATCCTGATTAAGATTTCTTGTTAAAAGAAATAAATAATTTTTGCGTTTTAAAGTGTCCCACAAAGATAGAATGGAGTTAATCGTAATTTTCCACCCATTTACCAAGCGTACCACACTAACTAAATTGGTAAATGCTAATTTTAATTTAAAAAAAATAAATATAAAGACAATTATTGTTATATATTAATGTTTGGTGGTATATTTGAATACTTTATTATACGACGGAAAACCGGTTTATGTATCTCGCCCGGCAGCGACTTCGAGGGATCGAAAGGTGAGGAGCTTTGGGTGCTCCTTCTTGTCTTGTTAATGTTCGGTGTTGATAATTAGCATCTTTGACATTCTTTACTTGGTGCTAATTGGCACTGACTTTTACGAAGATCAGCCTTAGAAGAATATGACTCTTAGACATAACCCCATTTTTACCGAAATATGTTTGTGGGTTGTTACTTTTAACTTTATATTTGTACAGTGTATCTATATGTCGTTCTCTTTTTTATTTGCGACTATATCAAAAACGGTTATATGTCAAAAACGGAACTAACGACTTATACATTATTTTAATTAAAGTGGAATATTATGAAAACTCCTGTATTTCCAATTTTTTAATAAATTTAAGAGGTAATATGGATTCTCAAAAAAAATTAACATACTGACTTTAATGTATACAGGATGTCTCAAAATATCATTCTTTTGAGAGATTTCCATTTTTTAAATGGAAAACCCTGTATATATTTAGTTTGGTGCAGATGTAATATAAAAATGTTATAAATAAACCAAAGAAATGAAGTTAGCCATAATATACAGAGTGTTCTATTTAAAATAAGGAAGTTGAGCTCACTTGCGGTCAAACTGGAAATGACACAAATGTCAAAATATTTTGCTCGGAGAGTTCATTTAAGGTTATATGACTACGACGAATTTGAAAGTCGTACTTGTATCTCTCCACAGCAAAGGTGTCATCGAGTTTACTGCACCCTGTATTAAAAAGATACCGTTTCGGTATTTGGAGAACGCCAAAGAAATCTACGACCCCTTGCCTTGGTATACATGAGGAAAAGTTAAGATAAGCATAGATAAGTAAAGGCATCAAGGATCAAGTATTTATTGTTGCTATACAAAAATAAATTAAAAAAATAACTATTAAAAGTATACCAAATTTATAATACCTATTTTGTAGATTTGAATATTCTATAACTGAAAAACGAACGTTTATTTTTAGTCATAAAAAATATTTACAGAACGATTCATGACGCTGCTATATGTCCTTAGAAATGCGTCAGGAACATTTGTTAAATAATGTGTTGTTGTTAATAAAGTCTACTATTCAAAAACATAAATATCACTGTTAACCAATTTACTCACAAATCGCCAACTTGAAGTTTTTATACCTCACTGACCATTTCAAAACGTGTTTTGAAGAAAAAAGTCTAAATTCAGGTGTTGATTTCTGAACTCGGATTTTAAACTTTCAATTCAGAGTTTAAAATTTTAGTTCAATGCTTAAAGTCTGAAGTCTCAGTTCAAAGTTTGAAATCTGAATTCTTAGTTTAAAGCTTAAATTCAGAGTTTAAACTTCACAAAATAACATTAACATATTTAAAACGCGTTTCTAGTGTATAATACCTAATTAAAATATTAAGCATACTGCTGCTGCTGATTGCAAAGGAGACTTTTATATGATAAAAAACCTTTTATTTTTTTTGCAATTTTATTGAATATTGGGCGAATCCTGCAATTTAAGATCCGAGTATCGAATACACGCATATAAAACTTTTCTTTTTTACATGCAAAGGCATGCATGCTAAACATCGATTCCGTATTCAAATTCGACATGTGCTCGTTAATTTTCATTTGTTTTGTTTGTAAGCTGTAAAAATAAATATATCATTTTGTTGTTATGCATGAATAATATTTTATATATAATTGATTTAAATATCCGCTGCTTGTGAAATAAAAGCCAAAGCGGGAAAACACGTACAGGCTTAATTTATTTCATAAATTTGTTATGTATCGACTGTGGACCCGTTATATAAGTCACATACTGCTATCAAACATTAGTAAAAACAGTAAACTGTAAGTCGGTGAGAAAAAAGTTCGAGTCTTATTCCTCTAGTAAAAGCCATGATGCGCTGCATTATTGATAGGTAACCATACAGCTTTAAATAAGAATTAAGTTCTGGAACATGTATCTACTACCCCGTTTTCCGAGCTCCGAGTCTAAAATCATAGTATACCATACCACTATTAGAGTACAGCGAGTAGTTTTTCGAAATTTTTGTTCTTGACTATTTTGCTTAAATTGTATTACATGTGTATTTGCTGTTTTTTCTTTATATATATATATATATATATATATATATATATATATATATATATATATATAACTATATATATATATATATATACTGTCTTTTCAAATCTTTTTCTTGAGCGCCATTTTGTTCCACTATATTGGATTCCTACCAATTCTACCATTTTCTACATATTTCCCACCTTAAATACATTTTTTACACTAATTTTTTTAAAAACTTCATAAGACTACCATTTAGTTCCGTCATTGAATTCATACCAAAATTTTACCAATTTATCCCCATATCACGCCTAAAATTTGATGTCAATTGAATAAGAAGGTTTTTTTACGTTGATTATTTTATTTATTTGGTCGTCATATTCTTCCGCGATCTTCAATTCTACACAAAATTCGAAATCAATCTAATAACTAGTTTTTCTTCAAACTGAATTTATAAATATTTTATTAAGCCACTATTTGTTTTGCCCTCCTGGATTGGTACTAAAATGTTATATGTTTACGCATATGTAACAATTTTTAAGGTAAATTGGATAAATAGTTTTTTAGTAATAATTTTTTTAACATTTCACTAAGCCACCATTTTGTTCTCACATTGTCTTTTTACCAAAATGTTGTCAGATCATCTCCATATGACCCTTAATTTTCAGCCAAAATTTGAAGTCCATTGGGTACGTATTTTTTTAGCTATGCCGCGAACTAAGAGACTTACAGACAGACCAATGAAATCGAGAAAATATGTTTTTTAGCATCTGAAAGCTAATGGACCCTAAAACGTTAACATCTCTAAAATTCTGAGAGGATGATTTTTTCTCAATTACAAACATTATATTTGGCCACCATTGTGTACCGCCATCTTGAATTCCTGCTACAATTTTATCAGTTCATTCCTATATCACACTTAGTTCTTAATTTGAAATCAATCTAATAAATAGTTTTGTTTTAAAATTTAGATATTTTATTAACACGTTGCCATTTTGTTTCATCACCTTGGATTCATATTGAAATGTTCAGCTTATTTCTAGGAATACTTGATTTTTGTGCAAAATTTGAGGTAACTTGGATTAGTAACTTTTTTTAACAATTCATTAAGTCGCCATTTTGTTCCACTGTACTAGATTTTTACACAAATGTTATCAGGTCTTCCCCATCCGACCCTTCATTTATGACCGAAAGTCAATCGAGTAAGTAGTTTTTAGTTAGGTATACCGCAAAAAGACAGACAGACCGACGGAATTGAGAAAACATGTTTTTTTTTTGGCATTCAGGAACCCTAAAACGTGAATATTTGTAAAACCGGCGAGAGAGATATTTTTCCCGATTACGTACTTCCCTTTTATAAGGGAAGTTAAAAGTCAATTAAAAAGAAGGTGAGTTGGGGACTTGAGATGTTTGAACTACTTAAGGAATATCATGAGCCATTTAAAATATTAATAATGGTTTGTTGCTCGATTATAATTTTAAAAATTAATTTAAACATTAAAAAGTTTAGTTGAATTTAAATTTATTCTTCTGCATGATCCGACTAAGCTTTTTTACTTTTGAAATGGCCTGATTCCTCTTTTTAATACTGACTAGGGTTTTCATAGTTTAAGTTCTCAGCAGAGAAGGTTTCATAATTTAAGTTCTGCGTTAAACTACAAGTGTTGATGTGATAAATCTTATTTTTGGACTACTGCAAATTTGTGGATTAACAAATGAAAATTAAACCAAAAACACGTGGGAAGTGTTTTTAAAACATTAATAACCAAGGCAATAAAAGCCAGAACATCCACTAAAATGCACAATAAGAAAATTGAACATTAAACAAATGTTAAACATTTTAAGAATTTAGTCGCAGGTCCTCCTTTTGTTCTTATGACTTTTTGACACTTGCTGGACATGTTACCTAAGAAGTTTAATATAATTTATTTCTATTCCTCTAAAAGGGTAATTAATTCTTCCTGAATGAATTTTAGACATGAACCATGAAATGAAAAAAGGTCTTACAATAACAATTAAAGCAAAGAAGCAGATATGAGATTATGTGGGAGGGAGACAGCAAAAATACGCATTTACCCTAGCACTTTTGGATAAATAAAATATGATGCAAAAGCAGTAATAAGTGACTGTATAGCTATCATGCCACCAGATGTCAAGAGACTCTATTAACCTTTAATTATGTATGTTTTATTACTTTTATCATTAGGTGTTTTCCTTTTTATTGCTTAAGCTATTATTATATCTATTACGTTTAGAAAATGACAAGAAGTTATTTTAATTCTGTTTATCTGTAATAATAATTTCTACCTGTAGAAAAAGTACCTACATATTATCAAATTAAAAGTGCAGAAGTATATTTCAAATCAAATCTCAGTAACTCAGAGCTTCAGATACTAAAGAATAAATTAACGTTTTCGCACTACTGTCCTACATTAGGAAAAATGTCAAATTTATTTTAAAAGTTATTATTTCAACAAAGGTGAGTGAATTGAACTACTTATTAGAGTAGTACGTTGGTGGCTGAAGTACTATAGCTAAAGGTATCACATTTCAGGTAAAAAACGCCAAGTTTGGACGTTAGCTAACACACCTTCGTAAACTAGCCCAAACGTCATTCTGGAAGGAGGCTGACGGGATGAGCCTCCGAAACAAGCAGATTCAGCATTAGAGAGTACACAAATATGTCAGCGCGTTGCCAATTTCTAAATACTATATACAGCCGAAATACTGACAGTCATGAATGGAGAAAAATCTTCTGAATAACAAACCGAAGCTAGCTGCTATATTGTGCATTATACTGCCAACGCTGGCAGATAGCACCGGATCTATCTTATCCTCCATCCCTCATTTTTATATCGTGAAGCTAGGAACATATACTTGTGAAAGACATATCTCTCCTTTGCTTATCACTCTGGTATTATTAAAAACTCTTATTATTATCTTAAATAATTTTAACGCATTTCTTTAATTTGATATCCATAATGTTTGGGTTAAAAAAATGGCCCTTTAGTCTCTTATTAAATTTCTGTTGAATCCTTATAGTTAGTGATACTCACCAAAACTGAACTTATTTACTACTAACTCTAACCACTTTGTCGGGATACAAATGTTTTTCCACATTGGATTTAAAGAGTGGATATTGGCAAATGGCTGTTCAAGAAGAAGATAAGGAGAAAATTGCTTTTACTTCCGCTAGCGGCTTGTACTCATTCAAAGTAATACCCTTTGGTCAGTGCAATGCTTCCTCTCGCGACTTTTGAGAGACTTATGGAATATGCTTGAAGAGTTCTTACTTGGAAAACCTTCCTGGTTTACCTAGACGATGTGATGGTAATGGGTCAATTATTCGAAGATTATTTGAGAAACATATAAGAAGTTTTCAGCCGTTGGTTAAAATCAAAAAAAATGTTCCTGCTTAAAAAGAAAGTGGAACTCTTGGAACATGTTGTTTCTCAGGAAGGAATTCAGGCAGGCGAAAGAAAGATCGAAACCATAATGTTCTATTCCAATTTTACCTTTCCCTCAGCAACATGGTATATTTATTATGGACACAGACGCAAACAATGTGAGCATTGGACCTGTTTTGTCGCAAGTCCAAAAATCTTAAGAACATGTTATAGAGTACTACAGCCGTGTATTATCCAAACTTGAACATAATTATTGTGTAACAAAAAAATAATTACTTGCCATCGCAAGAGCCGTTGATCGTTTCTACAGTATGTATGGGCAAAAATTCCTGATTAGAAAGGACCATACTGCATTAAAATGGCTTATGGAAATGAAAAATCTAGAAGGACGGTTAGCCAGATCACTAGAAAAGTTATAACATTATACTTCAAAATTAAACATTGACCAGGCAGACAACAAAGCCTATCCTTATCCAGACGTCCATGTAAAGAAGATTGTAAGCATTGTCAAAAGGCAGATCAATGAGAAGGATATGTTTGAGAAATTAAAGGATTTACAATTAAGCCAGACCACGCGTGGACAACAGAGTAATGTCGAACTATTCAGCTAGAAGACCCTATATTTGACCAATGTACGCAAAAGAAACTACTAAAGTTAGACTGGACTAGAGAGAAATCTGTGATAATAAAACCTTGATTTCAAGACGATGGGGGTTCAATGGAATTCATTGGTTATTGAAAGTGGACTGTTAAAACGAGTCTGGGAAAGTGCTGATGGAAAGACCACTAAAATGCAATTAGTAGTTCTCAGAAAAGAGAAAATCCGATCCGCATTTTAAAATTAACAAAACTCTGGATAAAGTGTGAGAACGATTCTACTGGGTCATGAATATGTCAAGGAATGGTGCCGAAAATGTGACACCTGTTCAGTAAGTAAAGGCCACAAGAGAACATCTCGAACCGCGAAGCTACAACAATTGTCCAAGTTTTGGTTAAAGAAGTCTTCAGTAGACACGGAGTTCCACTAGAACTTCATTCAGACCAAGGACCAAATTTCGAGTCAGTCATTTTTAGGAAACTCATTGGGATACGGAAAAACTAGAACAACCTCTCTACATCCTTCGTCAGATGGCAAGGTAGAACGATTAAACAAAACTATACAAGAACATCTATCCAAAATTGTCAGAAAAAAAATACCACGATTAGGACCAACACCTTCCTTTACTTCTGTTGGCTTATAGGACAGCATTTCTTGAATCCACGAGTCAAATTGCAGTCAGAACTATTTGTGGAAGAGAACTACGGTTACCCTGTGACTTAATGTTTTGCGTAATAAAGAAAGAAAAAAAATCACAAATTCAAGAGATATCACGTGATCGCATAAAATCATCCAGTGATCGAGTGAAGAACAGATATGACATCAGGGCCGACTATGCTAGTTTCTATAAAAATGATTTATTTTGGTTGTATAACCCCACAAAAAAAGGGTTGTATCCAACATTGTCTCAACACTGGGAAGGATCATGTCAAATAATCAAGAGGATTAATGACTACACTTATCGGTTAGAGAAAAATTTGGAAAACAAAATGAAAGTCGTGCACTTGGTCAGACTGACGAAATATCATAGCAAAGAAGTTGATCGGGACGATCAGAATTAAGAGGGAGGTAGTGTGACGGTCGTGCGAAAATTTCCAAATGAGACGATAAACGTTCATGTTCGTCGGCTATGAGTAAACAAACACGTCATCCTATACCGAGGATCTTCTCGAAGATTTCAATAAATCCTTCCATGGCCTTCTGGAATATTTCAGTGAATCCTCAACGCATATTTAAGGAAAGGTATGTTATCGATTAGAATTAATCTTGCAATAGTTGTGTTGTACAAAGTACCTAATAAATAAATAATATATATATATATATATATATATATATATATATATATATATATATATATATATATATATATATATATATATATATATATATATATATATATATATATATATATATATATATATATTCATTCACACTTAAGGCTTGTGCAAAATTTAAAATAAATCGAATAAGTAGTTTTTTCGGACTGGTTTTTTTAAACATTTTTACCAGTTCATTCCCATTAGTATTACATTTGATTTTTATGAAAAATTAGTTTTTTAGTAATAATTTTTGATTACTATATTACTAATTTTTTTATTAATAAATACATTAACATTTTAATAGGCCGCCATTTTATTCCCTCACATTGGATTTTTACCAAAATGTTGCCATTTCATCCCTATATGATCCTGCTTAATTTTAGACCAAAATTTGAAGTCAGTCGGGTAAGTAGTTTTTTAGTTATGCCGAGAACAGAAAGGCTGACTGACAGTCAGACCGACAGAATTGAGAAAACATGTTTTTGGCATTTAGGAACCTTGAAATGTAAAGATCTGAGAAATCTGTGCTATCCGGATATACTTTTCGCTGCCATTATTTTACATGCCGTATTAGTTGTTCAATTATTTTTATAGCTGCCTTTGATAAATTGGAAGCTTACGAATAAAATTTTATTGTGTAATTAAATAATAACGACCCTGCAAATTTTATGATATATATTTATTTTAGTTGAAAAGTCACAAAAAATTTCGTCATATTCATGACCCAATCAAACAAAATCTCATGCGGTATTCATGTGATTGCTGACAAACGATATCAAAATATCGAACTAATTCTCGGACCTTGCCAAAAATTATATTGTGGTTTTGATAAACAGATGAGAATCGTAAAATTGGGTGATTTAGGTTTTAGTAGAGGTCAAGTCGTGAATAAATATATTTGAAAACCAGCAGATACGTGATTCTGGGCATAGGCACTAAAGAGAAATATCCAAAAAACTGCATTTTTAGTATATAATTTATTTCTTAACTTGCGGTCACATAGTACAAGATTTTTTCACCAACCAATAGCAAAATTTACACCTGACGATATTCCATAATGACTATATGTCATTGTATCAAATGCATTCTGAATAGTCTAACCTTGAATAAATTATTCTTTTTATGATCTAGATGCAATACGTTATCGTTATCCTCAATTATCCCTTTTTGTTATTATAACCAAAATTCTCACAATTACTCTAAATTCATTACTCAGGCTCACTCTGACCAATCAAAATCCTTGGTTTTCTTAGACTTGCAGATAGATTTTCGAACATTAAAAAGGGTGGTAGGGAACTTATTTTTGGATGTAAGAAGATGCGAAATAACAGGGACAGTCTCTGAACTTTTTCAAAGATAGTTAACACATATAATGTTATTTTTAAATGTGTTCCGATTATTTGTTGCGTTTAGATTGACAAACAAAAATCTTTTTTTTTGGCTTTTTCGCGAAAAAGCCAAAAAAGATTTTTGTTTGTTAACACATATAAGTAGTAAATATTACAAAATAAATGTCAGGCAATTTTCAAGGTTGCTGCTAGTACTTTATATCACTTTTCTCATCTCTATCGGGTATTTTTAGAATGGGGCGCTAAAGACCAACTTTATCAAAAATATCGAGTGTGCCATGACCGTCATTTGAAAGAGGCGATCATTGTTATAATAGACTGTCCTGGAAAAAAACTTTTCGACGAGGAAATTAAAGGAGAAGAAAGTATTAAATGGCTCCCTGTTTTGAAAATCTCGAATTATTGTAATATCGTTCTAAGTTAAAAAAAAAATCCGAAAATTTCGGTTTTCAAGTATTTGCCGCACATATCGATGAATAACTCCGGCACTGTAATTGTCAGATCGACTTTGACTCGATATGATCTCACATTTTAGCTAAAACTAAAAAAAGCTTAATTTTAGATCGGAGGCTTAAAGGAGTTTCAAACATACGATTTTTTTCTAAATCGAAAAACAAATTGCGACTTTTTTCGAAAATTATGGGCCGCTTTTTTAAAAACTTTTTGGGGGACAGATACTTATTTAATGGGCTTCAATTCCCGTATTTAATGTTTTTACTTTCATTGTAAAACGGAAGTATTGTAATCGAGAAAAAATCACCCTCTGAAATGTTTTCAGATTTTTACGTTTCAGGATCCCTAGATGTCGAAAAACATGTTTTCTGAATTCCGTCAATATGTCTGTTTGTCGCTTTGTGTGTTCACGATATAGCTAAAAGCTACTTAACCGACTGGCTACGATTTGTTTAAATAACAAGCTTTAAACTTACTGAGTCTAGTAAAAGGATGGTGTTGAAATAGGCGAAAAATAACACAACTACTTGATAAATTACGGTTATCGGAGAATTTTATAAGTGAGTATTGACATAAAGCAGCTGTAATTATGAGAATGTAAGTTTTAAGTGTATCGCAATATTATAATAGCCACTTTCAGAATATAGAAATATGTTAAACTTAATATAAGGTATACCAGGTGTTTATGTTCCTTGTTTTCAACATTTTTACCTTTCAACAGTTTTCTTATTACCTTAACTTCTCCCTATGCCCAACTGTTTATATTTTTTATTTTAAACAATTTTTACCTCTCAAAGTTGTTTATTAACTTAACTTTTCTCTACGCTCAACTATTTATGTTTTTTATTTTGAACAATTATTACTTCTCAATAGTTTTTTATTAATTTAATTTCTCTCCATGCTCAACTCTCTATACTACTCACAACTCAGTTGTCATAGTTAGGAAGACATATAGAGAGATAGGCTAGATAGATAAATAATTGGGTTAATAAATTTCTTAAATCCTTCAGTTTTCTAAGATAAAAGTAACCTGGTTATGTATAAATACTAAAAATTTGTAAGTCTCAAGTGTGCCATAATAGAAGCTAAACTCTCAAAAGGAAAAACATAGCTATATTTTGTAGATCATAAGTCACTTAAGAAAAAAGCTATCTAAATCCATCTTGAACTAATGCTCCATTCGCGCCAGATATATACCTTGTTCCCTGTGTCTGAACTTTACGAAATACGACTAGATATAGCCAGACAAGAGCATTATCAGAAATGTCTGATATAAGACCTTGAAAGTCGATAGGGATACGCATATCATTTTAAATATTGGAGATTCATATGGCTTATACTGTGTAAATGTTTACTCGATATGGATGAATCATAAATATTGCTTCCAAAGATTTCCAACTGCTTACCCATGTTAAAGAAATAGCTAATACTAATACAACTACTGAGAGATAAAGAATGTTTAAAATAAGGAATATAAATAAGGGACCGTAGAAAGAAGTTAAGTTAAGTAGAAAAGTGTTGAAAGTAAACAAAATAAGGAACACAAACCGTTCAGCGTAGAGAAAAGTTAAGTTAAAAAGAAATTAAGAAATATAAGAAAACTAGTGATAGGTAAACATTGTTCAAAATAAGGAATATAAACAGTTGAGGGTAAAGAGAAGTCAGTTATAAGAAATATAAGAGATTAATTATACATATATAAATATAAGATCATTCATCTGTATACTTAAGTTTAACATATTGTTATCTCTTGAAAGTTTGTCTGTTATAATATTGCGATACACTTAAACCTTGCAATCGGCAGTTTTTATATTATATATAGCTGTCTTATCTCAGTATTCACCTATAAAATACTCCGATAACCGTAATTTATCAAGTGGTTCTACTGTTTACCGCCTATTTCTACACCATCTTTTTACCAGGTTTATTTTTACTGCAGTCTGATGTTCGAAGGTAATACAGATCTATGAGTTTAAAGGCTTGTTATTTAAGTACTATATATGATGTATAAAATATATACAAATATAATATACAACACGTTTCGTTATTAATATGGATAAGAAATTGGGCAAAATCATGTTTAAAGTAGAAATATAGACACTAAATTTATCAGTTAGCGCCTTGTAAAAAGTATACTAAGTATAAAGTAATGAGACTGGAGAGCTAGGCCATGGAGTCAAAACTCAAAAATATAAATTTTATCTTAGGTGTAGATATAACTCGAGATTTTATCAATGTATGATGTATAAAATGTAAAAACCAATATAATACACAACACATTTCTTTATTAATTTGTGTAAGAAATAATGATAACATGTTTCAAGTAGAAATATATATATATATATATATATATATATATATATAAATATGTATATATATATATATATATATATATAAATATGTATATATATATATATATATATATATATATATATATATAATAAATTTAAGTTTGAACATGACATTTGAAAAATAAATATAAATTAATGAAGGACTTCAGTTGTATATACATAGTTGGGTTAAAAAAGATTTATTTGGGTGACAAAGTTGGGTTAGACAGATTGTATTTAGGTTGAAAAAAAAAATAGCACACGTGGGCTATTCCCACTGCTGAACGAAGGGTTTTCAGATCATCATCTATGACTCCTTAATTGGTAAAATACTGCTACGAATTCAATATGGTGGAACACAATGAGGCCCAATAAAAATGTTTAAAAATACAGTATAATGCGTTACTAAACGACTATGTACGGAACTAAAAAACACATTTCACTAATCCTAATAAAAGAAAATATTCATAAAACGATGGATGTTTTTGGTAAAGGAAATTTACCGATTTTTTGATAGGACTTCAAAAAATACGTGAAACAAGCTTCTGAACAAAAATTACCGATTTTTTCTATTTCACTAACATTTGTTGGTTAATTTTCATCGAAATGTTATGCCTTGATATCAAGGTCATAATAAGGAATGTGCATACAATAAAAAGATAAATGACAAATATTACTGGGAGTATACTAGACCTATAGATCCAACTCCAAAAGTTTTTGCATAGTAAAGGTTCAAATCCCACACAAGGGCTACTTTTTTCATATATATCATATGTTTTTAAAAGTTCCTGTTTTTGGTATGAATCCAAAATGGCGAAACTATGGTAGGCGGTACAGTTATTGGCCATTTAAGGATTTGGCTTTTCTTATTTTGATAAAATTTAATGAAAAGTTAGAGAATTAAAAAAAAATTATTTTTTGAGAAAATACACTAAGCTATCAAAAATCTACAGTTGTTGGCCAGTCAGAACAGTTAGTGGTCTACACATGTACATAGTTATTGGCCACGTTAAAAACGAATGCACGAACTCTTAAAAACAAGATATCTAGAACATTTTAAAAATATTAAATAATAAACACGACTGCCTAGCATTTTATAATATAATTTTAACAAATAGCGGCAAATTTTAATTTATAAGTACAATATAAAATGAAGTTTCTTGCTCTGCTTCTGTTCGTTTTTAAGCACAGGCAATATAATAGCTCCTTAAACAAAATTGGCATTTATCTCCTAAATCTGATCTTATTATATTTAGTACACATGTATACCATAACCCTGTATTCAATTTGCTTTTCGGAAAAATGTCTTAACTGTCGTCAGAATTAATCAAAATGTCGGAAACTATACAAATATTCTTACGTGTCGTTTTGGTACATTCCTTTCGGAAAAACAGATTCCGTTTTGTTTCATCTAGACCACTATATTTATCAATTTTTAAGAGCGTATTTTGTTTCATTTTCTTAATTACTGATACAATGGTAAATGAAGTCTTATTTTCTTTATTTCATGGTTCAAATCGGAGACATCTCGGTTTGTACTAGGTTTAACTTTAGGCAAATGTACTCGTAATCCACGTTTTAAAATTGTGCTATCAATGTCCTCATTATTTTTGCTGGGAATTAGTTTCCTAGCTTTCCTATGAAGCCAAGTGCTTACATCTGTTATTAATTTTTCTTTTTTTTGACACCAATAATTTCCCTCCTTCAACCGTATTACCGGTACTAAACACTTAAATCAGTCAGGGGTTTAAAATTTCCAATATGGCCGCATTCACTAAAAGGTTCTAAAGTCATTTTAGATAAACAAATGTCAAATTTAGACACAAAATGTAGTCCTATCTTTTACGTAGTTTTAAATTAATAAGTCAAGACAATCTGTGTATAACCGGTCAACAAAAATCGCATTGTGTTTTAAATATATGTTTTTAACTTATTGTTTTAATAGGAGACCTACGAATATTCTTTTCATACACTAATAAATGTTAAAAAGGAAAAAGAATATCGTGAAATTCGAACTCAGGCTATCTCGGTGAGAACCAAAAAATTTGACCACTAGACAAGACCACCATCACTGTCAAACAAAAATGCAAAAATACACGTATAAGATTGCCTTAACAAAAGACAACAATTTTTGAATTTACATGTGAAATTGTAGTAAATATATAGTAAATATGCTAATAAAAAGTAAATAAATATGTATGGGTAAAGTTCTTTAATGTAAAATAAGTATTATTTAAGTGGATGTTCCTGAAAAAAATCGCATTGTGTTTCTGTTTTAAATATATTTATATACAAGTTGACTGTCAGTAAAAGTTTTAAAAAAGAAAAACATAAAGCAAATTATCCGTACGCTATTAAGTTGGTAGTGTTCCGGCATGATTTTTATATACAGGGTGCTCGGGAACAACGTCAGGAAGCTTAACGGCTAAACGGTATGATTTATTGATTTGAAATAAGAGTACATTATTTGAAGCACATTCCATCGGCTTAAAGATGACAACTCAATTTTGACGATTTCTTCCAAAATAAAAAAGTTTTCACTGAAATAAGTTTTCAGTTGTAGGTAAAGTGCCCTCTGGTGGCAACTTAAATAAACATTTTTACCTTTGCATAAGAGGGTCCATTACCTTATACTTATGTGTCAAATATCAAGTTGATCTGTAAAGAAATAAATTAAATATTCCCAAAATTTAAAATTAAAAATGCAACTTTGATCAGCCGTTACTAGGAAACCACTGAGATTTTGACCTTTTCTTAAATGACCTGCTACCATTATTTTTTCATGTAAAATCACGGTTTTAAGTTTCCTGACGTTGTTCCTGAACACCCTGCATACTAATTATTTACTATTAAGGTATATGGGTTTTATAAGCAAATAATATAAAAATTGGTAGTTACGTCTTTATTTCGCCCGTATTTTGGGTCTTTTCCACTTCACCTTTATTTATCCAACTATCTAATTATTCTTTGGGCTTTTACCGAGGGATTTTGAACATCCCGTCATTGTATTTTCCTGATTTAAAGCTCAAACGTTTGGAGATAATTCTCCACATACCATTTTCATGTGTTTTTTTACTAAAATTTCTACTTCATTTGAAAAGTTTGCTTTGTGTTTTCGCCCACTATCATTTTCACAAGAGCAAATTTAATTAATATTAATCAAGTCGGCTGTGAAATATAATAAGTATGGGTCTGAATTTAAAGCCGTTGGACTTTAGAATTAGTACTAATTTTCTAGGGAATACGGTCCTACCAGGGGTTTAAGGAAGATCTAAATTTTAGACCTGGTCTATGTTAATGAATAAGGCTGTAAAATTTTTTCTTCATCGACCATTTTTAAAAACTCAATGTAATTTTTTTGATGCTTTTTTCAACAAATTTTTAATTTTAGTCGAACTTTGGTCAGCTACCGTCACTAAACATTTCGAAAAATTAATCACTAAGGGCTGCTATGGATAAATACCTGATGTTCTAAATCCATTTGATATAGATTCGGGTTTTAAATTATTAACTTCTTCCTTTAGTACAATTGCAAAATTTCCTTTTGATACGATACTATTTGGGTTCTCTTGCCCAAATTTAAGAACTATTTCTAGTAGCATTTAATGGTCTAAATGCAGGTACATCTGCTGGTTGAATTATCCGGGTAGGGGTAGGATATAATGCTACCAATATTATTTTTAATTCTGTGCATTACTGGATGGTCTGAAGGGTCAAGTGTGTTTTATGACCATCTTCAAATAATATTATGGGAAGGTGTTAGGTGTTTGTAAAAAACGTTTCCAATATATTCAAAAACCAGTTCAATCTCCATCCATCCGAATGCAAAACGGTTTAAATCAAATTTAAAATAATATATTTAAAAAATTCTATTTTGAGAATACTTGGGAAGTACTACGTTTGCTAAAACATTTTTTTTGTACTGTTGTACCTAAATGAGAGAGTACCCTTGTAATAATTCTTTACTTTCCTCGTCTTATGTCTTTATTTTATTAATAAATAGTATTTAAATTAACGCAGTCCAATAAAAAACCACAAATTATTAGTATAAATATATGTCCATGGTTATTACACAAACCAGTAGTCACCACTGTCCAACTAAAATTCATGGCTTCATGGGGTTTTTACTTTAAATGTTTATAATAAATTTCATAAAGATTAGGATTTATTGAAGCATCAATTATTTTATACACACCTGATCGCTGAGTTGTAAATTAGGATCCGGTTGTGCGTGTCATAAATGGATTTTTTAGCGTCCTTAATATTTAATATTTATTATATATGGTACAAGTTAATAGCAACCTCTTTTTAGAAACACTTTCTAAAGACTCCTATATTTCTATTGCCGCAAATATAAACATATCTGCTACTAGCACAAATGATAATATTTAGAAGCAGGGCGAAGTGACCTATTCTGCATCTCGCTCATATCACTTGCCAGTGTATATTGAAAGATTGACCAAGTATCATGGTACGGAGCCCATGTTAAAAGTGTAGGTTCCGTCCAGTTAGGCCTCCTCGCAAAAAGAAGTCGTTGATAAAAAAAGGTAAGAATCGGAGTTTTATTTTCATGAGCGTAGACCTAAGGTGGATACCTCCCTGCCTTGGATGAAACTGTTCTTTTTAACTGTGGGTGTTAAACTTTTATTTTCTTTTTTAAATATTTTTTATGCCGAATTTACGGAACGTATACCTGCAAATGGCTGTTCATGAAAATGATAAGATAAAAGCCGTTATTACCACTGGTAGTGGTTTATATTAATTGAAAGTAATGCCTCTTAGTCTATTTAATGCTACCGCTACTTTTAAGCAAGATATAAAATATTTTAAGTTATTTGTCTTGGGAAACCTTTCTAGACGAAGCCAATTGTAAGTTCATAATCTCTATAAGAAGTTATTGGAGTATTCATGCGGATTTTATAATTTATTAAATGCACAGAGGGAGTTAATTGGCGAAGGTCTTTAAAAAAGCTTTTGTTAGATTAGCTCATAATTTTGCTATTTTAGTTTTGTGTGATTGAAATCTATTTTTTTTTGCATTTTCTCGAGATTATTAGATATTCGATTAAATTGTTGGAAGGGTGTTTAGGCGTATATTAAGAACACTGATATGTTGCTGCGTCAAAATCACGAGAGTGGCAGTATTACTCTGGTATTCGAATTACATACGATTTTTATACAATAATTTTGCAACAATTTTACTCATTATTCCTAACAAGGAAGACCTGATGTGTGGCTAGGCGAGCATTTTTATTATTTTCTCTATTTAAAGTGACAAAGTGAAAGTTTTAAAGTATTCCTCTGAACAACTTTGCCTGGCCTACTGAGAGTGTAGAATTTGATAAGCGATTGTTTTAGGGTAGCCAGGCATTATTTAATTCAAATTCTTTATGTAGTTTAGTAACTGGAGAGGGATGTGGGGAAGCTCTTCAAAAAAAATTAGGTTGGTGGATTAAACTTTTTTATCTTATACATATGGGGACCCTCTATGATAATATCAAAATATTCATATAGAAATTCATTATTGAACCATTACAGTTAGAACAATAAATTAGCAACGAAAAATGAAGAGCAGTTAATTTTATTGGCCAAGATTTTGTTCGGATATGAGGAATAACACTAGGCTGGAAAAAAGCGAGAATGCTTTTCGCTATTGCTATATATATATATATATATTTATATACATAATATATATATATATATATATATATATATATATATATATATATATATATATATATATATATATATATATATATATATATATATATATATATATATATATATATATATATATATATATATAATATATATATATATATATATATATATATATATATATATATATATATATATATATATATATATATATACATTTATATAAATATATATATTTATATAAATGTATATATATATATATATATATATATATATATATATATATATATAATATATATATATATATATATATATATATATATATATATATATATATATATATATATATATATATATATATATATATATATATATATATATATATATATATATATATATATATATATATATATATATATATATATATATATATATATATATATATATATATATATATATATATATATATATATATATATATATATATATATATATAATAATATATTGACATCAAATATTTGACAGTTTTTTTCTTATCTTTCTAAGTCGATTTCTTTTTTCCATGTGCGTCAAAAGTGATGCTGACTATGAAAAATAGAGAGCTCTTGAACTCTAGAGATTTACGAGGCCAAACCCTTATCAGGACCAGAGTTGTTTGCCTGTGGGAGCTTCTAGCTTATAATTAACAACCCTATTCGTCTTTTTAAAAAAAATTGTTTTGCGTTTGAACTTTATAGCTAGCCCTAAATAGCTTTAAGGATAAAACTGCGGGAAATCGTGTTGCACTCGAACTAAACATTACGACTAAATGACGACATGAGCGATTGATGTGGCGGATTTATGAAACTGCCCGATGGTCTGCCTATTCGAGGTACAATCGTAATTGATATTGTTTAGTTGTGTATGTACTGCGAAGTAGAAGCAGCAAAATTTATAACTCTCTTTCAAATGTTTCTAACTTGAATACCGAGTGTAAATCAGGCTACAATGCTTTATTGAGGAACGGACAAATGACGTGACAAATTAGGTGCGCAGTTGAAAATTGAGATTTTTTTTCACCTCTTTTTTTTGCCATAAATATATTCTTTACAAACAGCTGGAAATACCATAAGATTAAAACACACTTTTTTTCAGTTCTGTTACCCACCGTTGGCCTTCAGTGCTTATTCCACATATTTCAAATGGTATGGTATAATGGTCATTGTAAATCGGTATCTCATTAGATTATACCGCCGGCACAACTAGTTTTCGCTAGGCAGCACAAACGCTCTACTTCAAATATTATTTTATGTTCCAGTCAGCGTCCTTTGTAATACTCGTTAAGTTTTTTTTTTAATTTCTGGAATGTGAACCGAGATCGAATCGTGGCGTCCATAAATTAAATTTTTTTTATTTAGTTGACTGGCTATTAAGACACTATCATGCAGTGGCGGCTTGTGAATACCTATGTTAATTGTGCCAATATGCATGTCTTAAATCTGCTGTGCCCGAAGTTAAACTTTGAGGTAGAATAGACTTTGAAATTTACTCCCGATTTATTACCCAGTATGTTTATTAGTTCATTTTAGAAAATATTTTCCAGGCAAAGATTATGAATGTCCTTTGACTTTTTTTTGCTAGTTTAATTGCACAAAATGTCAGCATACAGACAATCCACAAATCCTTTAAGTCTAAGTAGCTAACAACAGTCAACTTAAACTTTTTTCTAATTGCCCTATTTACGTCTATGTTCTCATTTCAAAAAGTAACCTTCTAATAAATCTCCCATGATATTTATAGTAATTAATGTACCAAATAATATATCTACATTTGTTTTTTGAATGATCTAAATTAGCCCCTGTTTAGAAATTTTACTATATTTTGGATTTATTACTTCTCGCGTAAAAAAGTATTGTAATCATGAAAAAAATCTCGTTTTTTTCAGATCTTTATGTCTGAGAGCCCCTGAATGCCGAAACACATGTTTTCTCAATTCCGTCGATCAATGTCTGACGGTCTGGCTGTTCTCGGAATAGGTAAAAAAACTACTTATCTGACTTCAACTTTTGATCAACAAACATATGGGGATGACCTGGTAATATTTTGGTAAAAATCCAATGTGGCAACCTGTGAACACTTAAAAAATTATTTCTAAAAAACTGCTTATCCAATTTTTTCAAATTTGGCGCAAAAATGAAGTAAACATCGCATATAAATTATGGCATGGGTAAAAAAGAGCGTCAATTTCAAATGGTTATATTTTCGTTGGAAATACTCAAATCAAGATGAATTTTTCTTTTGATGAGGAGGTAACTTTTTAGCACGGTATATGTTTGATGCATTCCGGCTTTGTTGTACCGGGTGGCCAACTAAGAATGGACGCCGGCCATAACTCGCTAACCGTTAATCATATAACTTGGGGGAAAAAAAATTATTAGCTAAATCGACTAAGAGAAATCGCTGGAAAATATTTTGAAGTTCCGCATATGGCCGCTAGGGGGCGCAACTGTTATGGTCAATCAGAAAAAGGGCTGTTTCTTAAAAAATATTCATGTAAAGGTATATTATAAATACTGCCATCGTAAAGAGTAGAAAAATTGTGATTTTTTTGTTAAGGATATTTTGCTCTATCTCGTAAAATGTAGTGGTGGGGGAAGGTCAAACATGTTTTTATTTAAATGTCAATAACTCCGTTATAAGTCAACGGAATTGAACAAACTAGGTCTCGTTTAAAAGAGCCCATCTTAACTAATAATCTGATGTAAAAAAAAAATCCGATTTGATTTCGCCGTGGTAACTAGAGGGCGCTGATTGACATCACAACAATTATTACGCATTATTTTGAAAATTTTAAATAGCACGCTATATCTCTTTTAACACAATTTAATAGAGGTGGAAATTCTCAATAAGTCAGTGCAAATTTCAGCTTCCTAACTTTTTTCAAACCGGAAATATAAATAAAACAAATATTAGGGCGCTGGGTATGCAACATCTCCCTAATCTGTATGGACATAGCCTACATCACAATAATTCAGTAATAATACCACAGATAATATTCAACGCAAATCGCTAAAAATTATACTAATGTTCTGAAATAACCACCAGGTGGCGCAGTAGACGTTAATAAGCATAGTTTTACTCGCAATTTTACTTTTCTCTATATTATTTTGTAGTTTACTCTATTTTCAGTAAGTTAGATATTATAAGGTAATAAATAAGGAAAATCCTAATATATTCGACCGTTGCAAATCTCCGTCTTTCTTAAAATCGACAATTTATGCACAAGAATAACAATAAACTAAAAACATAGATAAATAATAATTCCTTAGCAATTTTCTGCTACATCAAGCAAAAAAAATAGTAGGCTGTGAAAACAAAATTGAAAGTAATACGTCAAAAAATAAACAATAGTTTCTTGTCAGTGCCTTTTAGTTGCTATTTATCGTTCTTGAATTTCCTAATAGTATTGCTATCATTTCGCGTTTTTGCCGGAGATTTTCGTGTTTTTTGAGTTTTTCTAGTTGCTGTTGTTCATGTTATTGTTGTAGTTCGTATTTTTCTTGTTCAAGATTTGTTATTGTTCGTGTTGCGTTGTGTTAAGAACAAAATGATTTATACAAATCAAGAACTATTCGACATGATAGGTGTTTATTTTGAATGTTTGAGAAATGCTACGGTTGCTGCAAGAGTATATGCGCAGGAATATCCGCAGAGACGCCACCCAAGTAAAAAGGTTTTTCTTCGAGTGATCCAACGTTTGCGAACCACTGGAAACGTGCATATTCCCGTATACCGCAGACAACGCAGAGGACGCACCGAAGAGAATGTAATTAATGTGCTAGCGTATATCGAGTTTAATCCTCAACTAAGTACTCGAATTATTGCGCTAGACCTAGGAGTAACGCGAACCACTGTTCAAAATATACTCAAAGAGCACAGGTAAGCAACGACATTGCAAATATAAACTGGACATATTTTTTAACAAAAGTCACGTGATTCTGATGTCACATAGGTCTTTAAGCCTAGAAAACCAATAATTTCCTGGAACATCAATTAAATATCTTCATCTTGTTTTAGGTTACATCCATATCACTTAGTGCTGCATCAGGAATTGACTGCTGCAGATTTTGATCACAGACTAAACCATTGTCACTGGCTTTTGGGTGTAATGAGGGAAGATCGGCAATTTCTGAGGCGAATATTGTGGACCGATGAGGCTACCTTCCAGAGCGATGGACGTGTCAATCTTCACAATACACATTATTGGTCCAGAACAAATCCACATTGGATGCGCGAAGTCCAGCACCAAGGCCGTTGGTCTGTAAATTGTTGGGCAGGGATTTTAGGCGGACGAATTATCGGACCATTTTTTTTCGATAATCCATTGAATGGTGAGAGATATCTAAGATTTTTAAGGCAGGAATTGCCGATTTTGTTGTAGGACGTACCTCTGAACGTCCGACAACGATTGGTATACCAGCACGATGGTTGTCCAGCGCACTTCGCCGTCAACGTTCGGGAATTTTTAGATGCCCACTATCCTGGCCGATGGATAGGGCGAGGCGGCACCCTTCCATGGCCAGCTAGGTCACCCGACCTAACGTGTTTAGATTTTTATTTATGGGGTCGAGTGAAAGATTTAGTTTTTGCCACCAGACCCACTACACGGGAAAATATGATTCAGCGAATAAGAGACTGTATAAATACTATTTCAGTTGCTGAACTGGAGGCTGCAGTTTTATCCACGCGAGATAGGATGCATAAGTGCATCGAAAACGATGGCCGACAATTTGAACATTTAGGGCGGCATTAATTGAATTATATTTTTATTATCGTTTCTTTCACACGTTCCATTTAAATGGCTTTCATTTCCCATTATAATGAAAATTTAATATTGCACTTATTAACGTCTACTGCGCCACCTGGTGGTTATTTCAGAACATTAGTATAATTTTTAGCGATTTGCGTTGAATATTATCTGTGGTATTATTACTGAATTATTGTGATGTAGGCTATGTCCATACAGATTAGGGAGATGTTGCGTACCCAGCGCCCTAATATCCTTAACAAAAAAATCACAATTTTTCTACTCTTTACGATGGCAGTATTTATAATATACCTTTACATGAATATTTTTTAAGAAACAGCCCTTTTTCTGATTGACCATAACAGTTGCGCCCCCTAGCGGCCATATGCGGAACTTCAAAATATTTTCCAGCGATTTCTCTTAGTCGATTTAGCTAATAATTTTTTTTCCCCCAAGTTATATGATTAACGGTTAGCGAGTTATGGCCGGCGTCCATTCTTAGTTGGCCACCCCGTACAGGGGGGGATATAAGACCATGTAAATTTTACTACAATTAAAACTGACGTATGGGACAGACCGGGTGATGAAATTTTTATTTTATAAATGTCTTGGGTACAGTTTCCATGGATGTACTTGCTGTACCAAAAACCCTCCCATCTGATTGATGGCAAGAAAAAAATGGAAATTTTTTTGAAAATTAATATGAACACGCCTTTCCTTGAAATTTTTTCCATGTAAAGTCTTAGAAATTTTGCTATGGTGAAAATTATCGCGAATTTTGCCGAATTTTAAAGGGTGATTCAAAATATTTACAAACTTAATACCACCATTGAAAATAACAACTTTTAAAGGTTGTTATTAGAGTTTCGGTGTATGTAATTTAAATTTTCTTTCGCTTAATGCCCTTTACATTGACTATAATACAGTGTATCGCTAAAATGCAGGATGTCCCACGATATTTTGACAAATTTTACCTGTTCCTAGCTTTATTAGAGTCCTATAGGTATCAGTTTCCCGTATAATCGGTGTCTTATTGTTGACTAATTTGCCTTATGTTTGAGTTGACAAATTCAGCTGTCAGTTTAAAATTTGTAACAAATCTTTACCTGAAACATCTATGTCCTCAGGAAACTATGCTCATTAGGTGTGTTTACTCTAGGAGGACCTTTTCCTGGACTTCCTTCATTTGAGCCAGTTACCATGTGCCTTTTAAGAACCTTTGAAATAACTCCCTAGTTTTGCTCAGAATTCGGACACTATGGGATTGGTAACAGGTAGTTTCATGAAGCTGTTTAGAATTTTTTCCCTATATCTTAAGTTACGTGTACCTAATTATTGTCACAATTGAGCCTACAACCTAAGTTTGAAGAAACTTGACACCCGAGGATTACGCATACGCAAGAGCATTTTCTGAGTAGGGCTGTTCCCAACCTCGTATTGCACAAGTTTTGGGCAAAACTCAGCGAGCAGTTTCAAAAGTTCTTAAAAGGTACAGCGACATTGGATCCAATCAAAGAAGACCAGGACAAGGTCGTCTTAGAGTAAACATGTTCAACGAAGATCGCTTCCTGACGGCGCAGTGCTTCAGGAAGCAAATTAGTCTACACACAATAAGGAAGCTCATATACGACCCTATGAAGCAGCATTGGGTCCCAAGTTAGGACCGAATCATCGCAGGGCACACTTAGAATTCGCGAGGGATCATTTGCCGTGGGGTGAAGATTAGTGGAGAAATGTTCTTTTCAATGACGAGTTCTGTTTTTGGCTCTACACCAACGAGAGAAAGTTTACAGACGGCCAGAGGAGCGGTTTACTCATTGTGATTTTAAGGAAACTCTAAGCTACGGAGGTGGGTCTGTAATGGTTTGGGGTGAGATTTCGTCGGAGGCAAAAACGCACTTGGTATTTGTAGAACATTTTACAACTGACCGATGAATTACGTTTTACCTTTTGCTCCCCCTCCATTGGAGATGGATTTAATTTCATGCATGAAAATGCACATCCACACACGGTACAAATGGTATGGGAGTATCTGGCATTTTCGTAACGGATTGGCCAGCCCGATATTAACCCCATTGAGCATGTATGAGGCCATGTGAGAAAACAAATCTATAGAAGCTCCGGTTGGCACTCAACCGAATTTAGCAAAACATAGACCAACAACTTATCGGCAATTTAAATTTAAGGATGCCCAGTAGATTTCAAACCACTATTAATGCTAGGGGTGGGAATACTAGGTACTAAAAATCTTGATTATGTATTGTATTTTTTTATTGTTATTAATTTCTTAAATTATCCTAAACAAACAATAGGCTATATTGTTTGTCTTCATTATTACATAAATAAAGCTGCGAGTTTTTTGCTTAGAGAAAAATATTTTAAATAAAAAATAGGGTACTTAGGTATGTACTCATTTGAGATGGGAAAGTTGGACAAAACCTACATTTTTTAAACAGACCTGTATATGCAAAAAAAGTTTTTTTAAATATTAAAAAAAAATAATTATTAATCTTTATATCGAACACGTTTTGCCAAAGTGTCTAAGAAAAAAGCTAGGAACGGTAAAATTTGTCAAAATACCGTGAGACACACTGTAGTGATACCCTGTATTATTGTCAACGTAAAGGACATTAAGTTTAAGAAAATTTAGATTAAATACACAAAAACTTTAATAACAATCTTTAAAAGTCATCATGTTCAACGGTGGTACAAAGTTTGTAAAATTTTGAATTGCTCTGTAAAATTCGACAAAAATCGCGATAATTTTCATTAAAGCATAATTTGCTGTACTGGAGGTAAAACAAGTACCTCCATGAAAGCTGCACCCAAGACATTTATAAAATGAAAATTTCATCACCAGGTGTATCCCATATGTCAGATTTAAATGTAGTAAAATTTACATGGTCTTGTATTTTTTTGCCCTCTCTGTACAACAAAGCTAGGATCCATCAAACATATACCGTGCTAAAAAGGTAAAGAAATTACCTACTCTTAAAAAAAATCAACTTGGTTGGACGATTTACAACGAAAATATAGCCATTTGAAATGTATGTTCTTTTTTACCCATTCCATAATTTATCTGCGAAGTGTGTTTATTATATAGGAATCCACTGATAATACGAATCCGAGATGGCGTAACAAAATGGCGGCTAAATAAAATATGTAAAAATTCAGCCTGACAAACCACCTAATGGATTGATTTTAATTGTTTGCCATAACTAATTGTAGTATATACTATTTCAAGATAGCGGAACAAACTGGAAGCCAAATAAAAGGTTTGTAATCATGAAAAAAAATCTCTTTCAGGTTTAACATATCCTGACGTTTTAGAGTTCCTAGATGCCAAAAAAATATTTTTTATCAGTTTTGTCTGTCGATCTGTCTGTCAATTCGCGGCATAGCTTAGAAACTACATACCAGATTGACTTCAAATGTTAGTCGAAAATTAAGGGTCATATGGGGATGATCTGGCAATATTTTGGTAAAAATCAAATACGCCGGAGGAAGATCCTATTTACCTCAAATTTTGAACAAAAATCAAATGTTACACAGCTCAATTTTACTAACGATTTTGGTTTTTGACAATTTGTATTGCTAAATTTTTATGCATATGTACAGATGACGCTTATAAATTAATATTACCTACTTACCGTAGTTCTACATACGTTGTATGTACATTGATTCTGGGAAGATTTGAACAATTTAGATGATTTTTTCTTAAAATATTTATGGCAGCGCTTGTTATAATATATTGCATTGAAATTTGTCTGTAACCAAAAAAAGTAAATAGCTACATCCCTCGAGTTAGTGGGAGGTGAGCAAACTTTATTTCTTGTCAGGTTATTTCGGTAGTTATAAATCTTAATGAATGTTGATAATATTAAATGATTTTTTTCTGGATGCAAAATATTTCTTGTGTCATTAAATGAGATGCCTGTTAGGCGGTGAAGTCGAAAGAAGGGAAAATCAAAATTCAATTCTATTAATCATTTTGATGTTTAAAATTTTGTATTGTCAAAATCGCTTTACGCGATTTTGCAATATTTTCTTTAATTTTCCACTGTAGCAAAATCTACGTCAATAACCACTGTAATTTTTTTTTATTTAAATACGTAATGTTTTTAGTCAATCCTTAAACATGTTCTCAAAATAGGATTTTTACTTCCCTCCTAAAAGGGAAGTATTGTAATCGTGAGAAAGTCCCTAGATGCCGAAAAACAGGTTTTCCCAATTCGGTGGGTCTGTCTATCTGCTGTCGGTCTGTCTGTTCGCTGTATAGCTAAAAAAATACTTACTCGATTGACATCAAATTTTAATCAAACATTAAGGGTCATGTGGGCAGGACCTGGTAACATTTTTGTAAAAATCCAATATGGAAACAAAATGACGACCTAGTGAATTGTTAAAAAAGTATTACTAAAAAACCACTTATTCAATTCATCTCAAATTTTGCACAAAAATCAAGTATTATGCAGGAATTAACTTTTTAAACTAATTTAACTAATTTTGGCACGAATCTAAGATGGCGGAACAAAACGGCGCAGCGGCTTAATAAAATATTTAAAAATTCGGCTTGAGAAAACTAATTAAAGGATTGAGCTCAAATTGTGTGCCATAGCTGATTGTGGTATAGAGATGAACTAGTAAAATTGTGGTACTAATTCGAGATGGTGGAACAAAATAGCGGCAAAATAAAATGTTTATAATCGTGAAAAATCCCCTTCTCAGAATTTACATATCTTCACGTTTTAGCGTTTTTAGATGTCAAAAAAATATGTTTTATCGATTCCGTCGATCCAGTTTGCAGCAAAACTTAAAAACTACTTACTAGATCATCTTCAAATTTTAATAAGGGTCATATGGGAATAACCTGGTAATATTTTGGTAAAAATCCAATATGTCGGAAGAAGATGGCGGCCTAGTGAAACGTTAGGAAAATATTACTAAAAAACTAATTATTGAATTTATCTCAAATTTTGTACAAAAATCAAGTGTTACATAGGAATGAACTGACAACATTTTAAATTGAATCCAATATAGCAAAACGAAATTGAGGCCTAATACAATATTTGTAAAATCAGCCTGAAAAAATACTTATTTGATTAATTTCAAATTTTGTGCATGCATTAAGTGTTATATAGATGTAAACGGGTAAAGTTGTGATACGAATTCAAGATGGCGAAACAAACCGGCGGCCAAATTTTTAAAAAATCAACGTGAAAAAAATCTTGTTTAATTGATTTTAAATTTTGCATGATGTAAAATGTAAAAAACAAACACTATTTTTTACAAACACTTCCACTATATTTAATTTAACAACGTGACATGTTTCACTACACAGTAGCTTCTTCGGACGTTACATCTCGAATGCACAAGCTGACAAGTTAAGGTGATATTTATATAACTAAGTATAATACAACCATTTGGAAATTCTAATGCCTTAAAAAAGGTCTGGGAATTTTTACGTACTAGCAATAAAATAAAAAGAAATTACCTAAAATTATTAGAACATATTTAACAAGGGTGAATTATTGAGATCTACCTGATCGTTTAGCAAGTAATTTGAATGTTTGAGTTTATTTATTTATTTAAGCTGATAAAGGCTATCTAGGCTAATACTGTAGTTGCTATTAATAAGTTAGAATATATTAATAAAACATTAGATTTTCTTATCCCAGATAAATATCATATTTTAAAACATAATTTTACAGATATTTTTCAACAAAGAATCAAAAATTGTATCAAAAATTGTAGAGTTTGTTTAATGACAGAGACATCAGTAAATATACCATTATGAACCCTAAACCACCAAAATTATATTCTTTAAACTACATAAACCGGGATTCCCTATTAGACCAGTAGTTTCTTTCTTTTCAGCTCCATCTTACAAACTATCTAAGAAACTTATAGACATCATTCAAACATATACGAAGTTCTCAGCAAAATATCAAATTAAAAACTCTCTAGATTTAGTTAATAAAATCAAAGATATACAGTTACCAAATAATGCTAAACTAATTTCGTTTGACGTCACTAATCTATTCCCTAGTGTTCCTGCTAAAGATACCATTAAACTTGTTGAAGGTCTTTTAAACAAAAATTCAGTTAATGTTGTTAAAAAACAAGATATATTGCACCTACTTACCGAATGTTTAGAACAAAACTATTTCGAATTTAATAATAAACTTTATACCAGCAAAGAAGGTTTTATTATGGGAAACCCATTAAGCCCCTTGCTGGCAGAGATATTTTTGGATACCTTGGAAAACAAGATTAACAAGCACCCCCTTTTCAAACATTTTATATACTGGCATAGATATGTTGATGATGTTTTAACATGTTTTACGGGAACTGAACGTCAATTAAATATTTTTCTTGATTATATCAATAGCCTTCATCCTAATAATATAAAATTCACAATTGAACTAGAAGCAAATAACAGCATAAACTTTCTAGATTTAACTATTAAAAAAATAAACAATAAACTTGATTTTTCGGTATATCATAAACCAACACATACAGATACTACTATACACAATTCCTCATGTCACCCAATTCAACATAAATTAACGGCTTTCCAGAGTATGATTCACAGACTTATCTCATTACCTTTAAATAAAACTAATTATCAGACCGAGTTAAACATCATTAAGCAGAGAGCAGTTAACAATGGATATTCATTAAACATTATTGATAAAATATTACAAAAAAAAATTATATAAAAAAGCTATATCTATGATCCTAATATTAATGAAAAAACTACTCCGTACAAAGTTATATCCTATGTAGGTAATTCTAGTTCTAAAATAGGTGCATTTTTAAATAGTTTAGATATTAGAATAGCGTATAAAACAAATAATTCTTTAAGTAGATCTATCAAAAATAATAAAACTAAGTCTGATAAACTAGAACAATCAGGTGTATACCAATTAAACTGTGGAGATTGTGACAAAACATATATAGGTCAAACAGGCAGACATTTCGGTAAAAGAATAGAGGAGCATTATAAATGTTTTATTAAAGGGAAAACCGAATCTAATTATTCAAACCATTTAATTGAGAGCGGTCATACTTTTAATAAAAATTTTAAAATTTTAAACCTAGAAAATAAGGGTCATAAATTGAATATACTCGAGTCTCTAGAAATAAATAAACTCAAACATTCAAATTGCTTGCTAAACGATCAGGTAGATCTCAATAATTCATCCTTGTTAAATATGTTCTAATAATTTTAGGTAATTTCTTTTTATTTTATTGCTAGTACCTAAAAATTCCCAGACCTTTTTTAAAGCATTAAAATTTCCAAATGGTTGTATTATACTTAGTTATATAAATATCACCTTAACTTGTAAGCTTGTGCATTCGAGATGTAACGGCCGAAGAAGCTACTGTGTAGTGAAACATGTCACGTTGTTAAATTAAATATAGTTGAAGTGTTTGTAAAAAATAGTGTTTGTTTTTTACATTTTAGATCAGATTATTATGGATTTCCACCGAGTATCGGCTGACACAATCATATTGTTAAATTTTGCAGAAAAATTAAATGTGATATTGGGACAAGGTGGTACATAACGAGAGAAGTTCCGGGTAAAGGAAATTTGCCGATTTTTTTAAATGTATGCCACTAAAAATATTAGTACTAATAACTCCTGCAATGTTATGGATTAACAACATAAAGAGTCAGGGGAATCTCCTATTTCTCTAAATTTTTGGTCAAGTTGTGTGACAACTCCAATAGCTGAAATCACTATCGGTATTATTTTAACTTCGTTCATTTCACAACAGTGACTGATTTCTAAGGCTAAGTTTTCATATTTGGTGACTTTTCCGCTTCCATTTTTGACAGATTATGAGTAAACGGACAGAACATATCTATAACTAGAGCCTTTTTAGTTTAGTTTATTGTAAGCGACTATTATATCCGTTCTTAATGGTCGGCCCCAATATAACACATAATCCTTTGCTTTATAGAATGGAGTGGATCTTTCAGTAAATTATACTTTTGGGCAGTGGCGGCTCTTCCATAGGATCATTTGGTCAATGACCCCTCAAAAATACTTCAGAGAATAAATTATTCGTTTGACCGTCCCTCCTAATAGTTGTAATAGAACGCGAACTTTGGGAAAAGTTAACTACGCTAAAGTTTGACGAAAGTACCCGAAAATTTCGCAGCTACCGAGCGGCAGCAGAACGTGATAGCAAATGGAATATGAAATCGCGATTTGGGTCATCAGCCGGTCTCTTCTCATAATTCGATCGATCGGTAGCGGGATCAATTGTTCAGAGGTCGCGCGGTCGATATTCTAACTCGATATTGTTTAGGACGTTTTTAATCGATGAAAATTAATTTATATACTGTTTTTTGTAATATATATTTTTTTATTTTTATGATCCATGTGTGAGTTGGAAATATACAGGAAATAAAATGTTGGTAGCGATTAGTGCAAAAAAATAAACAACTAAAAAGTGCTTATGAACTTAATTTTGCAAAAATAACCAATTTCAAGGTGGTCTATGTTTGAGTTGTGAATGTAGATGAAATAAAATGTCGGTAGTGCAAAAAATTAAAGAACTAAAGAGTGTTAACGAACTTAATTTTGAGAAAATAACCGAATTCAAGGTAAGTGGTCGCAATTTGCCAGAACTTAGTATACGACAAACTAGTAAAGACAAAAATAAAGAATCATCGAAACTTTCGCAAAAGTATGTACGATTTAGCTAACTGGATATGTGGTTGTGAAGGCTCTAACTCATTTTACTGTTATGTTTGTTTGTTGTTTGTTAAGGATTATTATTATTATTATTAACTTATTATGGTGGAAAACCGGTGTTAAAGACTTAAAACACTTAAAAGAAAAAATAAAAAAACATGCGTTTTCTGCAGATCACATGAAATATTCGGAGAACTATGCTACGCGGTCGGAAGGGTTGATATTCGCACTCAGCTAGACACAGCTTATAGAAAATCCCTTAGAGATTTTAATAAAAATGTATCCAAAAATCATTATATTTTAAACAAAATTATAAATTGTGTAAAATTTTGTGGGTCATTCGAGCTGGCACTACACCATGATGAAACAGCCTTGTCTGAAAATCCAGGGGTTTTTCGAGGGCTTATAAATTTTGTTAAGGAGTTGGGCCAAGATAGACTATCCGCTTTAGCAATGTTAACTATAGAAAAATTGTTTATAAAAGGAATGTGCGTGCAATTCTAACGAACGTGTCATTTTTCCAATTCTAAAGAACGAAGAGTAGACCTGAACTTCAAGATAATTTAAAGCTCAATTTAAAGATAAGATATTTATTTTTATTTTAAGTATGCCTATTTTTAAATTTGTTATTGACCTCCCAATATAATTCACCATGAGCCGCCACTGCTTTTGGGTTAGTTGACTATACATTATCTTTGCAACTTGATTATGTCTCTCCATTTATGCACTCTCTAAAATCGCGGAACAACTCCCAATTACGTGTTCTATACTTTCTCGTAGGTAGTGATACTTCTTGCACTTACTTTTTATTACTTCATCCTAAATAGTTATCATAATCCCTTTAGTCTCTGGATAGAGTTGTCCCCTATTTAGTCAAGTCAATGATCCTACCTTATTGATATGCTCGCTGGGCAATGTGGTCGCGATTCTTTAACAAATTTTAAGTTGAGGTTTTGTGGACCCCCCGACAGATTCAGTGGTCGACTTCTACTAGTTTTGGATAAAAGGATCCTGTGAATTTAAAAAATACGTTTTGTATGTGTTCCTGCTTCTTAGTTTGAAAATATTAACTAGACCTCTTCCTCCCTTACTTCGGCAAATACACTCTACGGCCGCGCTAGTGTGGTGCGCTCTAAATTAATATTATATTATTATTATTATTAATAAATTGAAAACTGTATTTAAATATTCTAAGCCATGATATTGTAGTAATGATTAGTATTGATGACTCCTACAATTCGTCTTGCATGGTATCAACACTACAAACATATTTTTTTAAAATCCATAATGGTCACTTACCTATTAACCCCTTGAAAACATAAAGAAACTACATACACACTCTTGTACTCTAGAGAGTAAAAAACGCCGAAAAAAACTTATATTTTGCGAAATTTTTGCGATCACAAATATCACAATACTACCTCATATAATAGAGCATGTTTATATTATATTACTATGCTATGTCGGCTGTTATACGAGAAAAGAAACTAGGCAAGGAATCGACCACTTTAAATTTTCGCTTACCTGACTTTACCGCACTGATAATAATATATAACCTACCGTCTTGCCGATAACTTTTCCGATAAACTATTTTTTCTGCATATCCACGATAGCAATAGAGATATGAAAAATACCAATATCAAAATATCAAAAACAATCAATACTTATCGGTAACTATCGTTATATCGAAAACTATCGATACTGATTGACATATCGATAAATATAATTATCAATAGTTATTTGCTATCGCTTATCGATAGGTAAAATCTAATATGGCCCATCTCTGCTCAACTCTAATTTTTCATTTCATTCTCTATTTTTGACAGCGCAGTTTACTATAATTAATAGTCAGGGATCTGTTCTGTTTGATATTTTTGACACCCAATTGTAAAAAATCCGAGATCTTCAAAATTACCATCTTAAAATATCAAAGTCAAATTCTTGAGACACACGTGTTTAATTCCCTTTGAGGTTTCGATAAGACCCTGTATATTTAGTGGCGCACCCAGGGGAGGGCTTTGAGGGTTAGAACTCCTCCCGAAATGTATATATTTCGAAAAAATAGAAAAAAACAGTGCGGTTTCTCCTGTAGATAAAATATTTGGATATTTCCAATTTTTTATTTATTTTCCGGTAAGACGTAAAATTTATACTATTAGAAAGACTCCTAAAAAACAAAATGCAAAATGTTAAAAATCTCCCCGATTTTTTTTCTGAGTGCGTTACTGTGCATATTTAAACAATTTTTACAATACCACAATAATTACATACTAGGCAGAATGGTAATTTGATGTATAACATAAGCCGTATAAGAACTCTTGTTTTCAAAAATTTTTGGCTCAATTACCCATAATTGTTTTTTATCTGTTTCTTTCCATTCTCTATTCCTGACACCGCAGTCGACTATATTTAACAATCAGCTGATCTGTTTCACAAATTAATTTTTTTTTCAGGCATCAGCAGTCGTGAATGTGTCGTTCCTTGTTGCGCTTTCCTTTAACCCCAAACGTGCCTCTAGATTTCCCGCGTCCTGTTGGCATTTTCACCGCTTCCTGCATTCGAGGCTGCGCGACCGACGGTGGCGCCCCCGATCTCCTAAACGACCTTGCAACGCCCTTGTGGCGAGAGTGTGGTGATAGTGGCCGCAGGAATCGGTCGTTCTGTGCGTGTTTCGCGACGTCTTCGCGCTTCAAGACGACTTCAACGAGTTAGCGGCTTATCACCAGGTTTGTGACACATTTTTGTTGTTGGTTGCACTTGTTTTGCGGTGTTTTTCAGTTAGATGAATAAAAGTAGTTGTCACTTGATATTCATTACAGGTAGCGCAGGTATATTTTAACGTTACATCGTTTTAAATGACCGGCTCAATTTTCATGTGATTAGTGATTTTTTTTAAGTACTTGTATGAGCATACGAGTATAAATATTAATATATTTCATTTGTTTTTTAAATTTTGTGGGCCCTCTCAATATTTCATAAACGTTTTAGTCAAATGCGTCAAAAAAGGGATTCAATTACAAATGTCACATTAAATAAAAAAGTTACTTTATTTACGTGTAATTTTTGGACACTTAACTAGAGCTTTTGCATGGTTATATGTATTTTCTATGTTCTATTTGTTTAAAATTCGGATAGATATTTTGTGTTTGGTTTTAAATACACAAATTATTTTTATTATTTTCTGAATTTATATATTTTATTAAAAATAGCATATTTCAAATATGTCTACAATAATAACATTGTTCTCCAAAAATATAAATGCTTATTTATCACCCATTCTATTTTAAAAACTAAATTTATCGTCGGCGTTTTCAGTATTTCGCTCGGATTGTTATGTACTTGTAAAATGTCTTTATTAATTAATGCAAACTGTGGCATTTCAAACGTAATTGATTGAATGTTTTAAAGATCTAATGTTATTTAAATATAAATAAAACATCGTATGTATGAATCGAATTTGTAACAGTATGTGCATTACGTGACTTTTTTTTTGTTAAACACAGTCTATTTTTAATTTATCTCAAAAGTAAAAATAATAAATTATTTAATCGGCTTACCGGCTTTATCATCACAATGTATTGTGTACATTTTTTTGGCAGTCTGATAAAATGATTTTGTGACATTTCTAGGATCTATTAATGAAAGTATTAAATATATATTGACACTATTACATAGAAAACATACCAATGAAGTACGAAGTAATTCTGGCAATTTTGAGTTTTTGTTCATTCACGATAAAATATGAATGAAACAACGATTTATGCTGTGCACTATCCACTAGAACTGATTATGAAATATGTATTTTAAAAAAAAAAAAGTATTTTTACTTAGTTGTTTCAAAGCAAGTTGAATCTTTCTTGTAAGCAACATATTTTTGCACTCTATTGCAAGGGACAGAGTAAAGTATAACATTCAAATTTTGTTGTAATATGTTAAGGAATATTATATCTGATGTTCGATTACAAATTCGAATCTCTATAATTAATAGCACTGTAAGATTCATTTGAAATACAACCATGATAAGCTAAATAACATATCAAAAATAGTTTAATTCATTTTCATTTGATGTCACCAGCGATGTTTGGAAAATTCAGAATTATTAACTAATTTTTTTGGATGATTAATTTGTGAAAAATTTCACTTGTAATTTTATAACCAAATAAAGTAATTCGATCATTTGCCTTTTTGAGTAATGCAGTATTTCAAATTCGTTTTAAATCGATTTAAACACCTTAGGCGTAACAGACGGGACATGAGTTCAAAGAATATTTAAAAATGTTTGTCGACGATTATGCTGATTGTAGTGTAATGAATGACTAATCTATTCTTTATGAATTTTGTGCAAATACTTATAATTCATGAATGTTTTGAAGGGCTATATCCATTGTATAATAATATAATATCATTCTCTCTCTTTCTTAGGATTTAAGAATTTGGGTAAAAAGTATAACGATAAAATATTTCTGCCTTTTCTCTTTGTTATTCGTCTTGTACATAAGATGAATTTGAAAACAGAGTTTTCGTATCAGTAATGTATTTTGTGGAAAACCTTACTAATAAGATTTGTATAAGTTTTATAAGGGAATATAGAAAAGTTCTTCGCTTTTCAAATAACAAAAAGATATAATTTTTTTGAAAAATAAGAAAATACAATATTATTTTGTAAATAATTCTTTTCCATAACTAATACGCAAAGACCCCATTCTTTTGCTCAAGATATTTTTTCTAGTTGATAAGTAAGACCTTAAAAAACGTGTTTTGAGATTATGGGATATTATCTAAATTTGCAAGTATAATTGACATTTTTCGAAACGTTCTATATGAGTACCTTAATCTGTATGAATTATATGATAAATACTTTTTCTAGTGGAAAAAATTGCAAATTTTTTTATGTTTGGTGTTTCCAATACTTGAAGATTATATACTGCAAATGTCAACATATATACAAAACAAATACATTCTTGTATTTATAAATTTTTCTTATTATGTTTGTGTGAAATGTATTATATCTACATAATATTCAAGTATTTCAAGTTCTTTTATACGTTTATACCTAGAGGTACCGTTAGTGACAACAAATCAGTGTCAGTCCAGTCTAACCTTATTTTATGATTATGGTAATACAGAATTTTTACTTATTTTTACATTTTACCAGGATTATTTCTATGCAGATTGAGTGGTGTTAGAGGATATTACGGTTTTTTACCTAAGTGAGAGATTTCGTTTGCAATTTAGGTTATTTTCAAAGACCTCTATTAAATCTAATGAAACAGAAATACATAACTCTTATATACTTATATAAAAAAAAATAATTAAAAAATACATAATGTCAAAAAAAAAAAACAAAAATCAAATATGCTAAGTCAGTCTACTGTAGCGCTTATAGACTGACACAAAAATAATAAGAACATTAAATCAAGCCAGTCATTGATTTACGTTAATATCAACAGATACAAGGACATTTCTTTTTATTTTACAGTGATATTACAGTTATACAGCTAATGTCTGTTATTTGGTGTGTTTCTGTTATGCATTTCTTCCACGACAAAACCCCAAACATTATCATCTCGTTCTTTATTACTGAATTTTAAAAGAGATTCCAGGGTAGATGATCTTTTTTTGTTAGTTATATTATTGGAGTATTTGCAGAAATACTTAAATAAGGCATATTTTATGCTGTTATATTGGACTTGATAATACAATAGTGATATCAAAAATTGATAAACGTCAACAAGTAATCATTGTACTGTTTTAGCCGTCAAATGCAAAAGGTAATTCAGGTAGATGAAGGAGGTCAAAGTACGATTTACAATTAAGCATTTAACTGTACGGATTTATCTGAAGCCAACTGTACTATATATATATATATATATATATATATATATATATATATATATATATACATATATATATATATATATATATACATATATATATATATATATATATGTTGGCTTCAGATATATATGAATGATTTGATTTTAAATGTGTATAGTGCATAGAAATAACCACACAGATCACAAAGATGAATTACTGCAAATGTAAACATATTAAAATTAAAACGTCATTTTAAATACATCATCTTTGCAATATCGACTATAGGCACTTGATTATATTTTTGAAAATACGTGTCTCTATTTGTATTTTATAGTGTACCAGAATGTTTGAAATACTTTTTACTTTACAGTAACAGTACTAATATATAGGAATTTTAAATTACAGGTATATTTATAAATCCCTAATAATGATGTAATTTTAAACCTGTATAGAAGTAATCACTAAATATTGCAACAATTTTAAGCAACGTAATGATACCCCCTGTTTAATGTTTCTTTCGTTAAGAATACTTTCGATATATTAATTTTTATTTTTTTGGCAGTATAGTGTACTTATATTCTTAAAAATAGTTTTATGAGTTCAAGATAACAAATAAAACCCACTTTTATTCAGAAAATGGCGACGTTTCGACCTTTATCAAGGCTGGAAAAGAAATTAAAACATACATATCCTACATTTCTTTTCAGGCGGCAGCACATAAGGAACGACAATAACACAACGGTGACAATATACGTTCTTAAGACGTACTGTAAATTGGAATAATCCGGTTCCGTTTAAGTAAACAAAAAGAAACCTTATAAAAAATATAAAACGCTATCATAGTACAACGACAATACACTGATTACAAAATTGGTAAAAAGAAAAAAGGAAAAATCAACGAAATAGATTTTTTTACTCCTCTTCTCTGTTCTTTTTCTCGTTATATATTTACACCTCGATTTACACTTACCTATTCCAACATGTTACAACTCTGGCAATTTGTATATAAGAATACAAACGGTTCGTTGTACGGAGTTACGTCAATGTTAACTTTTGATCAAAATTTTATGAATTATATCATACCAAAAATACAACCAAATGCACGGAAGCCTGGGAGCCATCTTCCGTAAGAATCGTGTGGGGTCCTTTAAAATATAAGAAAGTTTCATCAATCAGGGAATATATTCTGCGCCATATCTCTGTTTATGAGAAGAAGCTGGTTTACGGTTTAGGGTGAACGCAGGCCTCCCAACAGGTCTCTATTTTTCTAAAAAGTCACTATTTTTCGGCCTCGCTCCTAAAAGTTCCCTTTTAAAAAAAAATTTTCAATTTTCAGGATATTTTCTGATCAGTAACGTTTTTTTCTATTATCCTCTTACGCCAAATTTTTCCCAATAGACACCTCTGAGAAATTTTTTATTTGCTCAAATTGATAAACCTGATGTTTAGTTTTTTTTCCAACACTCTTGTATTCCTATACTAATATTAATATAATTCTGTAAATATTAGGAGTATATGTTTTTTATTTTAAATAACTATATAATAAAAAATCTTAGTCATACTGTCGCTTAGATTTATAAAGTCGAGCAATTTGTTATTGATATCAGCTGAATCATAAATATTGAAGTTTTTATGTTTCACAGAAAAAAGCTTTGTTCAAGTGGTTTATAATAATGGGAAAATACTATGTGCAAAGTAAATGGTTTACTAAAAATGATTCTAATGATTAAATAATAATAAAAATGTTTATTTTATCTAAACGTTTTTATATATGGTATTTCAGAACACTCCCGAAGTAATAAGCACATTTTAAATTATTGTAGGTCAAAATTAAGTTTGCAAAAAACCTTTTAGGAAGTATACTACCATTATCATACACACTACAATAATGGTTCTTTTTTTGGTTCCTAATTTTCTAATTTTTCACAGAGGTACTTAATTGTTTCCTATTTTAAAAATTTTGGCCGCTGAAGTCCATAATATTTTTACCCTGAACTATTGGGAGGTCTGTGGATGATTTTTTGAGGAAGGATATAAAAGGGACCAAATAGAGATAAGGTGCTGTGGATCAAATAAAGCTCCCTCCCCCTGTTTTAGAATACATAATTATTATAGACTAACTTATCATAGACTGCATAGCAGAGCAGGTAATTGACGGTTGCTGAAATATACACAGCATGATAAATGATCGTCATTTTGACAGTTCTGAATACGTGATAAATGATAAAGAATATTGTATGTGGTGAATGCATTAGAGGGGTCATTATACGGTCTATAAATTTTTATGTAAATCAGACACCTGGCCCAATCGGTGTGTCTCGATATTTCTTTCAGACTGCCCGGCATTACTTTACAAATCATTAGATAAGTCTTCTGACAATTTAATAAATACAGTGTGTCTGGGAATTGCTGTCATTTTTTCAACTGAAATATTTGGCAACCGTGTAAGGTAGAGGGGTTGGCTAAGCTACGTTCGTTAGCGGACTGATGCGGATACTTTTAGTAATAATGGGGCTTTAGTCAGGAGAACTTCGTGCATATTTTATTGAGTTTTACATATTTGCTAACAACCCTACAAGTTTGCAAGGCGTAGTTTTTGTAAACGTTTAAATATCAAGCCAGTACCGGATGCGCCCAGTGTAATATTAGTGAAATCATGGGCTCAACTGTTTACTGAGACATTTTGAGCCACACATTAAATCAAAAACCACTACGTCTATAATTGCACCGGAAAATCTTAGTGCTGTGCGTGCTGCCGTCATTGAAAATCCACAAACAATTCGTCTCAGTACAGCTAACCCAAGCAAATACAGCTAACCCAACCTACCATACAAATTTATTCCAATTTAAAAAATGAAATCCCGGCCACTCTGTATAGAACAATATATTTCAAAGTGTCTTAAACGCTTAACTTACTCCGTTAAAAATGAATCCATTAAATCTCTCAGTTTTGCGATCTACACGTAATACATTTTATGTTTTGTACAATAAAATGCAAAAACTCACTATTTGCAAAACTACAAATGCCTTTGGTAAAGCAAAGTTCTCATAAACATCGAAAAATGATAAATATAACGTTACTGACTGGGTGAGGATTAGCAACAGTATGGTACACTCTAAAGCCCGCTATTCACTATTCGGTTCGATTTGTCGGTTCGACTCGTGGGCATATCAACGAATGGACGAATATTTTATCCACACTATTTATAATTTTTATTTAATACTTTCAGCTGGATTTTATGCCTTACATTGTTTGGAAATACATAAAAAAAACCGAAGATTTGATTTGGATCAATGGTTCGGCAAGCCTTATCCGCCAAAATCTCATATATATTCTGAAAAATGGCACCCGATTAGTCGAAGTGATGTAAAGTGTACCGAAAGTCGTCATTTTAGGCGCAAGAACTCGGTTTGTTGATACTTCTCCATCATTTGCTGTATATGGTCCAGTCTGTAACCTAATGCTGATTTAGTTCCAGTTCATCCGTTCGATTTAGTAAGCTTTGACCTCGGCGAACCATTCGTCCAAATCTAATCTTTTGTTTTTTTGTATATTTTCAAATATTAAAACATTTTTTGCCTCTCTCCTTGGTGTCATTATAATCAATAACAACTTTTGGTTTTATCTTTTTCTGGTTCCTGTTTTCTACTTCCATGCAGGTACTCCAATAGACAGGTGAGATCAAACAAATGTCCTGTTTATCTTTCCATTTGAGTACGGACACCTCACCTCTTTGAAAAGCCGATAATCCATTAATCAATCTTTAGCAATGGATTTGACCTCGTCATTGCTGCTTCTAAAGAAACGGGAAGACTTAAATATTCCTGATACAGGTTTGTATGTTTACTAGTATATGTAATAAAGTTCCAAACATAATCATGTTTAAACTCCTAAAGTAAGAAAGTTTTGATTCCAACACGAGCTCCCCTTCTGTAGAATATATTGTATACAGCCCAGTCTATCTTTCATCTTTGGCGATTTATTTTTCAGGGATAACCGAAATTTTGTTACTAACTTATGATATACTGCCCTGCCATATTTTATTTAGTTGTGGATTTGGGTTGAAACTGAAATCCTTATTGTTTGAAAAGTGAAGGTTCTGATGTATTGCATCAAATCTCTTATTACTCAGATATTTGGCAAAAGTGTCATTAGTAAAGGTTTCTGGACCAAAATTCTTGTGGCTTTTTTCACTATGCTCTGGAGAATAATATTAACTAAAAACACTCATTTCTTCAGAATATTACTGGATACCACTTTCCTGGTCTGTTCGTTTGATCTGCATATCGGTTGTTTTCACCTACATATGTGTAATCAAATCGTCATCAAAAAACTGTTCAAAAAATTGAAGAATACTTGTCTCATCGTTAGCTGGAACATTCACAGTTGCACAGTTTACAGCAAAAAAAGTAAATTCCGGAGGTGCGGGGGGATTGAGCTGCAATTCACATCATTCGCGAATAAGCCTCAAAGCTCTGAATTCGAACTGTTACGTGAAAAACTCTCCGGACTTGGATCAAAACCGCTTTCTCGTATGGTTTCCTGAATGAATGAATCACCCACGCCGCAAAATAATAATACAACATTCGCCCACCTATAACATCTGCTTTTGAATCCCTATGACCGAATTAAACATAAATTCGATCGAGGTACGAAGTCCGCTAGGAGTGGGAACGCGGCAAGTACAGCACGAGTTATATCAGCTAGGAGCCCCCAGCAACTACATTTTCTAACATCCGAGTTAACATGCATTAGTGAAAATCGAAACAAGGTCTTCGTCCGAGTTATCATATGTAAATTCGTTAAGCGGTTAAAACCACATTATGTGGTAACACAGAAGACAATCCCCCATTGAACGAAATTTGGACTTGCTTCTAGTGGAAGGTGCCTTATTAGAACCACAGCCCCTGGACTCCATCGAATCTTTCTTAGAAAGATCTCTCATGGGGAGATATACAAGGAGTTCAATGGAAATTAGGCGCTGTGGCTCTAAGACCCAATAGGCTTGTGGTGGGTGACTGTTCTCGGCTAGGTTGCAAAAATAGTAGTTGTAGCTATACAATAACGCATTGCTTAACAGGCATTGGCGAATAGGAACGTACATTTCGGTACTTGGGCGACATTTGCAGAGTTTACGATATCAGCTCTCGTTCAAAAATAGGAGTCTCTAAGGCGTTTATGACGCACTCCACGTCAACTCTCTGAATTAAATTAATCTGCAAAAACTCTTTGTTTATAATTGCTAAACTAAACACTTAATTATATATTCTTGTATGCATTATCATACTCGCTAAATCAAACTTATTTCTCATTCAAGACGACAAAAACCGCTTATACGATTCCTTGACCTACTACTACGGCCCCAGAAAACGGGCCGAACATTATTTAAACTCCTGACAAATCGATGTACGGCAGATCATTTTTTTAATGCACTGCTAAGCCTCAGAATTTTAACATCGATTCACTCAATATATTTTGTTGTATGTGACTATTCTATACGGCTATGTGTCTCGTTCTAAGAACGCTGTCATATTTTTTACTACTATTATTAAATCACACATTTTATTAAACACTGAAATCAAAAATAACCTTAAAATGGGTATTTATTATTTGATTGTTATTTAGTTAGAGTCCAAAAATAAACTCCAGAGCAGGAAATTGGAAGGCTTAGGAGAGTAAGAGTTTATACTCGAAAACGATTAGAGATTGTTACCAGAAACGTGAAAGTGAAATCGAAAAAATAAAAACAATGTAAATCGACACAACTAGTTTCGTGAATCTTTTCCATTGCCTACAACTTTCAAACACGTAGGGCAGATATTGTCTTTCACCCGTTTAAGAGCATTTTATTTCCTAATAAAAAACACTTATCAAAGAACTATTATATCTGATCCAAAAAATGGAAAAAAAGACCGTCTAAATGGATGCCAATTTTGTATTGTATTTAGTGTAGTTGGGATGCATCGAGTCATTTTCGCGTAGCTCCACGGTTACAGGGGTGCATACAGGGGGGTACTCCAACGGTCTTAATAACAGAACATGGTACCTCATTTTTGATTCACTGTTGAGGCGCCACTTGCAGATATTTGCTTAAATTAGTGATGTGTAAACAAGGTTCATTCAATTTTTGTTGTGAGGCTAGCTCAGTGGTAGCATACTGGACTAGCAATGTATAGGTCCTGTGTTCCATCCCCGGCCGTCGATGACTTTTTTCTTATTTTTTTTAACAAAACTTATAATTTTATATGCATTTTGGTTGGCTTTGGTTACGCCTTTTTTGAGGTGATGTAAAAAAAATGAATCAAGAAGCTAGACTTATTGGTTTATCTTTGACAAAACTTATATTTTTGTCTCTAATTATGTTTTAAAAATCTGACTGCTTTTTGGTTAGCCCTGGTGAGGTTTTTTTAAGTAATTTCACAAAGTTTATCTATATTACAACAAACTATAAATAAAAAAAGTTTCCTTGGTAGGTTTGTCGTATGACAGTTGGCCCGTAATTCTTGTGTGGCGGAATAGCGAAGCGTGTTGGGTATAAATTGTTTCTATGAATACGTCAGTGATCTTATTTTTATATTTCACCGCAACTCAAGACTTTTAATTCCGTGTCTGTGGCAAAAATGAGGAATCTTGCTTGTAAATAAATATTAATAAAGCAATACGAGTAAAAACCCATTAAAATTTGACAACTAGAGTTTTAAAATTAAAAAAGAGACACCCCGTCAAGACTTGAGGTTGTGGACATTTAGAAATCACTTTTTTCGTGATTTGTAAATTTTTTTAGTAGCATTTATATATGGATACAAAAGTTGATACTTTTAAACATTGAAAGATTTAGACAAACACTGCTTGCTTCTAATAATAATCCTATAATGACTAGCCTAGCACAACCAAATCTAAAACTCTAAAACAGCAATAAAATAGAAAACAATAAAACTCTTAATAATCTCCTTCCAAACAGAATAACCTTACCTGGTGTCAATGTGTCCGATTGGGTTATTAAAAACAAAATAAATATAAACAACTAAGGCTAAATCAAAATCATGAAAGTATTAAGGATATTACTTTGAAATACGTGGACAAAATGTAGAATATACATTTAAAAAACTTTAAAAAATAAAACTTCGGTACTCTGTATATTGAAAAACACGAGTTATTGGACGAAAGTACGTATGAAATTTTTTACTTAAGATTAGTTAAATAATCACATCCGTAATTTTCGGTACTTACTTCTAAATCACCCTGTATGTCTCCTCAAGTGAAACTTAAATATATTTTCTTCCCAAAATGTGTAAAAATCTGTTTTGAACAAATATTATAAGGACGCTCTATAGACTGCTGCGCCCTTACATCGCAAGGGTTGCCAATACGCGACGCATGCATCTGCTGGTTAAATTTGTTTCTAGATTGGTTTTACGCTATTTCCCGGCAATCTTGTCCTTTTCTTTCGAGTGTAATCTTTGTATTGTATTTTTAAACAAGTGGACCTAACCTAACCTACTGGCAACACCGCGCCAAATATTGTTTCGTGGGTGGCGCATTTATAAAACTGCATGAGATGTCTCGCCGAAGTTTAATCTGCCTTTGTTTCAATTTGTAAGCTATTTGTTATATCTAATAAGGTATTCCCTTAAAAACCATTGATACGGAAAGTCGCAAAGACTCTAATTTGTGCTAAACCATAAATTACAAATTGTGATTTCAATTTAATCTAGTACATTAAATTACACATTATAGAAATTACTAGGTTTACATTCTACCATTTTAGCTAAATTATATAAGAATGAACGAAACGATTTCAAATTATTTAGTTATAAAAGAAGTTGGTATATATTTGAGTTCTTATCATAGGCACCCTTAGAAAAGTTTCCATTGGAGGCAACCCCATTAAAAAAATTCTATGGAGGAACGATAGCTTTTTATAATAAAATGATTAACACAGAACTCGGCAATAAAACAGTCTATTTTTAATGTTATTGTACGAGAGTTGCCAATAGATAATTTTAATTTTAAATTTTTGCACACATTAAACGTCATTAAATCGCTAAGCTATTTCAATAATGTAAATTTTAGAATTTTAATAATAACTTTCTACAGGTCTGAATTAGGAATAACTTTTTATAACCGTAAAAGGTATTAATAAATAAAGCATGTCTTATGCGTTATGTAGTTAGGTACGTATAAAGTTCTCGCAACGACTCTATAAATAGTAAATAGGTGTAGGTTAGTTGAATAGATAATTATTATGTTTCATAATTAGCTGCAAACCATTATTGTTCTAAGAAATTCATTTGGCATACTATTATTCTTTTATTATCAAATTAGCTATAGGACTAATAAAATCTCAAATAAAGTAAATTTATTAAGGAATACCTATATATTTTTTCAAGGCAATAAAATTAACTTTTAGTGGAAGCGGCTCGTGGGGATAAACGGCATTTTATATTAGAATTGTGCCACTTCGTACACGGGTTCCCTAGACGTATTAGAACGATTTGAGTCGCAGAGCCGGAAGTTATTTCCCTTAGGATTTAAAATGGCGTCAAATTTTCAAAATGGCGGCTATATTCCGTCGATTTTTTTTTTCAGGTCCGATTTGACGTTTGGGGTGTCGTTGTCGAGGTTTTCGGGGATAAGGATGACAGAAATAATATCAAAAATGCTAGGCTGATTTTACACTGTCTATTACGTCTTACAAAATTCAGAAGTTTTGACCTATTTTCATGGTTGGTCGGTTCTTTTTGGGATTAGTTCGGTTAAAGATAACAAAAACAAAAAAGAAAGGCTGTGATAGAGTATGTAAATTTGGTAAATTACTCATTTATTGCTTTAAACTATAAAATATTTTATCTATCTAGAGATGTTATTCATCATCACCACTAAAGAAGGTTTCGTCATCTGGATCGTCATTTGTTGAAGTGAAGCTAAAAAAAACTTTAATTAGTTTCGCAACATACCTAAATAAAATTGTGATATTTGTATTTCTACTATGAGTATGCTTACCTCTGATTTTGGCAGTGTCCTTTGCAGTTCGTACACTGTAGAGTGCATAAAAGACTTCTTCTTTCAATATTTCTTTTCTGAGGTTTGTGATCAACCTATTAAATGCTAAGGCATCGCCGTCATGATCTTCTACAAACTCCTTGTGTATATATGCTGATTTTCTAATTAAAACATATTCTCTGCCGGACTTTATTTCATGAAGTTGGGGTAAATACTAAATAAAACTTTTGTTCGGAAACGGGTTGTTTGAGGCTGAGTGATTTCCTCGCATTAAACACCGAGAAGTTCAGCTACTCTGCATTTGTACGTAATTATCAGGTCTGGGACTTTAAAAACGAACTCGATCGACTCGCTTTCTAGTTTCATTTGCATAAAGTTTATGAGATCTGCAAACGCCATACCTTCGCACATCGCGTCACCAGTAAGTGGCTGACTCTTGGTTACTTTTGACTTATTATATAAATCTTGAAGACCCCGCAGGTGATATTTCAACTCCTGAACGAAAATATCACCAGCACTGAGTGTTGCCAAGAGCTTAGAATGTTCAGAAGCACAATTTCTGACTTTCTCTATAATTTTATCAGTGCAAGCGCTATGAAGGGGTGCGTTCCACTTCTCCTTCTCCAGACAGAGGAAACATCTAGTAGAAGCCTTTTTCAGGCGAGATAATTTTTCACCTCTGTACTGGGATCTGCAATTTTGGTGGCATTTTGCACTGTGTCCAGGAAAAGTCTCTGTAATACCAGAACCGCTATTCAGATTATCTACTTTCATGCCAGATGGTAAAACACGCTCTAACTCTCTTAGTTCCTGCAGCGTTTCGCCAACTGATATATACCCTGCATTTCTCTGTTCGGGTTTAGGGTTATTCGCTGGACAAATGAGATTTACTGGAACCTTTGACTGACAAAGGCAGCATAAAGACCAGTCTAAATTATGCACTACAGCCGCTAAAGAAGCAATAGCCACCACCTTCACATCTTTCCGTGCCTTCGGCTTATTTGTTACTCCGTCATCTCTACAAAAATTAAAGTACATTCTAAACCAATATTTACGGAAGGCAAGAACTAAACCGAAAAGAGGCCAGATCAAGGGCATCTGGAAGGGAAGTTAAGAGGGGGGATTCCAACTTTTCACAGTTGGCAAGCTTATAATAGTCTTTATATCGAAGAAACTAAACCAAAACATGTTTTTTGTACTGCAAACTTCGTTTTTGTACTTATTTCGTATTTGGTATATAAACTTATATCATATTATCAATCTTATATTTTATATACACAAAACTTTTTATCAAGAATAAAATCACAAATAAAAAAGTTCTCCTAGTCTGTATGTAATGTAATTTTCTCGAAAAAACGTTCAGACCCATGGATCTTCTATTTTAATATTAGTTTACGTGCTAATGGCGCACTGGTCATTTCTTCGATAAATAAGCTTTAGTGCGAAAATTCAACATTCATAATAAATTAATAATTGAAGTACAAATATTATACTTTTGGTACCTAAGTATTATATAGCGTGACCGTCCATTAGACGTTTAGGTATGGGGAGTCGATAAATGGATTGTCAATTTTCAAGTGTCATTTTTTCGAAAACAGTTTAGAAAGTTTAGGGAAGTCAAATAATAAACATACCATTCTATTTAAAAATCAGATATTTCTGTCAGTTTTTGATAGAAGCGGCAACACCGCATGGTTGAAAATATTTTAAAAAGATAAATCACGGCCTCCTATAATGGCAACCAAAATTTTTGAAAAATCTATTTATCGACTCCCCATAAACGTCTAATGGACGTCCACCGTGAGGCACCCTGTACAAGCCTATAGTCGTATTTTTGCTGATTGCAGTTACGCCATATTTGACCCCAGAATCGTTGTGTCTACATTTTGAAAACGAACGAGTTTAAAACTTTGACAATAATACGACAAATACAAGTTGAATTGACTTTTTTTTGGTTAATTTATTGTGGCTGTCTTTGCTTAAAACCATGAATTAAATACAGGAAATAAGTCACCGCACTCATCGAAAAACAGACTATAGCTATTTTAAATATGTCATGAAATAAGTTCCAGGCCAGATGAAAAGTTTATGCTGTTGCATTATTCGAAATTATTGAAATAAACGATAAACAATACACCCATCAAAACAACCTAACTTCCAAAACTATTGTTAATGTTAGTGATTGATAACCAATCCTAATGCCACCATTACTAAAAATGTCCCCTAAGCTACAAAACACAGTTTGTTTTGGTCCTAATACGTTTATTAAAAGTAGATATAATAGGTAAATCTGTTTCCATTAAGCTTTACTCTCCTTTGATGCAGCACAGTTCTCAGAAAAATAAATAGGCACAAACACAAGTACAGTTTATACAGAATATATTGGTATACGAAACACAAATTTAACTCACCACCAAACGATTCAAACAAGTAATGTGCTGGGACGTAATCACTGCTGCGCTCATGCGGTTATTTTCCGAAATCGCAGGCGGCGGTTAACGGAGAAACGCGCGAAATCACACCAATTCAAAATTTTACCGAAAATTCAAAGATAACTATTAAATATTGTTGAGTGAGATGTGTTTTAAGCGTGGTAAGTCTTTTTCGATGCCGTTTTCGACATCCTTGCCAAAAATTATTCCGGAAAAGGGATTTTAATTGCGAAAAGTGGACAACATGTTTGAATATTTCAAGCTTTATCAGCCTTAATATGGAAATCTAACATAGTTTTGGCACACTAAGCAATTTTCAAGGACTCCGTTGGGGGGGGAGGACAAGTGGGGTAGGGGGTGGGAGGACTATCGCCTTCCCCTGGCTCCGAATATTTACGTGAAAAAATGATATTACCTAACAATTTTTTTATTTTTTACACCTCAAATAAGTTTCGCCCCCCCCGAATAAGGTTTATCCCCCCTAATTTTTTCTTGACGGCGCCCATGACAATTTTTGTTATTATTTTTTTTTAACAGAACCCCGAAAACGACACCCCAAACCTTAAAATCGGTCTCGGTTTTCTTTTTGCCTTTTAATTTAACGGCCATTTTGAAAATAAGCGCCATTTTGAATCCTAAGAGACGAAACCTTCGGCTCTGCGAGTCAAATCGCTATAATAGGTCTAGGGAACAAGTGTACGAAGTGGCACAATTCTAATACGAAATGCCGAATGATCCCAGTATTTTTTATGAGCCGCTCCCACTATTTTTGATCTTCTATTAATTTGTCTGTTAAAAGTGGAATGTAAAATTTTACTTTAAAGGTAAGTAAATTTAATTTGTTAAACTCAGAATTGTATAGATGGTGGTATTTATAATAACGGTAAATGTTTTTGGTTCAGATTTATTTATTAGGGGTTAATTAAATTAAGATTAATCTTCTTCTGAATGTTTTTAGAAAGCCTGAAAATTTACTGAAACTTCTGATACAAACTGTTACAGTCCTACAGCAATTGGCGATCATTGTTCTCTCTCACCCCTCTCAATATTTATATTTATATAATTTTTTTTGAATATTCGACTTATTTAAATCTCCCTTGAATAACTCGTATCGCGAGAGTTTCTTTTGAGGGGACAGTAGGGGGCAGCTATATTTTGTAGAGGGCTATCGAAAGTCATCATTTTTTCAAGAATACATTTATTTTCATAAAACATAAATATTTATTAAGATACACGAACCAAAAATAAGTAAAAGTTGATTTAATGTTAAAAGATACAGATTGAATGCTTACGTATAGGGTAAAGGTCCTTGTACATTTGGTATATATGAAAACGGGCGAATATTTTCAAAAGTAAGCAAGCTAGCAAAAAAATTATTGGATGAATATATAATATACTGAATATATAATAAACAGGTTGTATTTTATAGTATTTAAAAACTGCAACTTTGCGATCTGATGACCAATCCTGTATAATTAGTTTTTCTACACACCAATAGATTTTTGAAAACTACACTTTTCGATATAACATTTTTTGCTAGCTCCCTTACTTTAACAATTAATCCCCCAGTATATTTTCTTTCCATGACGTATAAAACAACACTATAATTCAAACAAATAACAGTAACAAATAATAAATGTAAAATATAATAAAAAAATTGTTCAAAAAGCATAAAAGACAGTTTTCTTTCTTTAGTACTAGTTTTTTTTTAAATTAAAAATGGACATTATAAAATCTATATACATTTCAGAATAATCCGTGCACACTTGCCTCGTCGATTCAGGAATAAAAAAAATAATAAGAAACCTAAAAGCTATTCGGCACTAATATTGAAAAATCACTCTTAGATATTTTTTCAGACCCTCACCTCACTGAAAAATATGATTTCCCACTTTCGACGGCAGGTCTATCTATGTTTGTCGGTTTGTCTGTTCACGACATACTTATCATTAATTCTTTTGCACAAAAATCAAGGGTTATCTGGGGATGAATTGGTAACATATTGGTAAAAACTCAATATGACTGAATAATATGGCGGCCTAATATATTGTTTAAAAAATCATTGCAAAAACTACATACTGAATATGAATGAATATTATAAAAAAAATCAAGTGTCACATAGGAATAACTGTAAAATTTTGGTGCAAATCCAATGGCGCCTTAATATAAAAATTTAGAACCGGCTTCAAAAAAAGCACTAAAAAATAAAACACAATATTTTATTCCACATTAAAAAATTGACTTTATGAAGTCGGCGTCAAACTAATTCTTAATTACTTTGATATATTTAGTGTAGACATTTATATATTTAGTGTCTACATGTATACCAGATTAAATAGATACGGTCTTTATTACTTTATTACCAGGAAACCATACGAAACACAATATTAACATGCATATTTTTTTTCCTGATGATATAGTGAGCGCAATATATATTGGCTCCGGCGCTCGCCCACATAATTGAAAATGGTGCCATTCCGCCATTTTTTACATTCTTTAAATATGCCTGCTATGATACCACTCCGGTAATATTCTGAATATTCCCTAAAAATTTCATCCAAATTGGTCAAACCACCGCGGAGTAATCGGTGTATCTAATAAAAAAAATACAAAGTTGTTCTTCTTTTCTGAAGTCGGATAAAAATCTATAAAAAATCGGTGTAAAAAGGATGAAATGTGATGTTGGAATGGCCTTTTCTAGATAATTATTTTATTATTATGATTTTCTTCTATTCAACATTCTTATTTCTAGTAAAAATAGGGGCTTACGAAATGTTAACCTAACACCGGAGCTACTTCGCCTAAAAGATTAAGTAACACTGCATAGTGATTTGTCAAAAAAAAAGTGAACTATAAGGATATCATTAAACTTCTTAATAATATTTATATAGAAAAATTAAAACTATTTTATATACAACAAAATGGCAACCATATACAAGATTCAAACAATAAATCACAAGCTGTGGTAGTTAATTAAGACCTTACAAAAAAAATCAATCTAAAAATAAAATTAGGATTATGATGGCAGATAATTTTATTTTTAACTTTAATAATTTACCCATAATTAATAATGTTAATTTTGTGTTTGTGCGCAGATGTGTGCCATTTTGTATTAGTACCATATTGTTATCACCTATTTGTGAACATTATATTTTAATTTTATCACTAATTTTAAGAACCCTAGTACCACAGGGTATCCAATAATTTTCTAAAAATTTGGCGTTTGCGATTTTCCCTGAAGAATTAAAGTTAACCATTGTCATATCACTTTGTAGAAAGAGCAATAAAAATGGCTATTCAAGGCTTAGTCTGTTATCATGTAGATCTAAACTTTTTAAAACAAATATTAAAAATCAGTTATTAAAATTTATAAATAAAAATAATCTACTTAGTGGTTCTCAACACGGTTTTACGGAATCACGAAGTACTGATAGTGCTCTATGTGAATTTCAAATAACAATCGTTAATTCTGTTATCTCTTGCATAAATTAGAAAGGTATGGGATTAGAGGACAGGCAGGGGAACTATTGAGATCTTACTTAAATAGACGTATGCAACATGTTTTAATTAATAGGGCTAAAAGTAATTCTTTACTTACAGAGCAAGAAGTACTACAGGGCTCGGTTCTTGGGCTATTGCCCTACCTTATTTATCTTAATGATTTTATTTCTCATCTGGAGCAAACCTCATCAGGTATAACGGTTGCGTCGTATACCGATGATACAAATATTGTTGTTGTAAAGAATTCAATTAAAATTAATAGTGAGATGGTGTACAAAAGCGATATACTATGGTCTCAAAAAACGGCCTGAATCTTAGTCAGAACAAAACTACGTTTATTGTATTTTCAAACAGTAATCAAAGTCATTTGTACAATTTGCAAATTGACGATAATTGTCCCATAGAATCATCTAATTCATGTGTAATCATAGGTTTAAATTTTGACAAAAATTTACGATGACTTAATTATGTTGATAACCTGTCAGTTAGCTTAAGGCAGAATTGCTATGCAGAAATTTGCAATCCGGATTATATTTGGGCTTTTTTATAGAGACTCTGGCAGGGAATATTTTAAAAAATATATTTTAAAAATTTGTGTGTTTGTCAGTCGGGCTGCACTTTACATAACTACACCAGAAATAAAGAATTGTTATTGCCTGCTTCTTATAAGACAATGTTTTTCCAAAAAAAACATAGCCTATAATAGATGCACATTTTTTAATAGACTAGAGAATGACATAAAACACGCGTGTAATAATTTCTGGTTTGACGTTTTCTCCAATTACTTATGTATTTTGTATGTACACCAGATAAATTTAAGAAATACAATTGTTATTATTATAATTATGGACAGCTAAAATTTTGGTAGTATCCAATATGGCGGAACAACCAGTGGAAGACTAAAGGGAGAGGGGGGCTGTCCGAACCAGGCTCGCAAATCTAGAGGGCCCAATTTGGAAAAAACATATCTTCTTAGACTTCTTTTTGAGGCCAGAAAAAACTGGCGCTGACAAGACCAAGTATATTTTGAAGAGGACGTCATTACATAAACCTTAAGTTTTGTAGGGCTCAGGGAAACGAAAATGTGTCTTTAATGCCAGGAATAAATTAAGTTCAGAAAAAATCCGTGAGATTGTGCAATTAATAAACCTTTTTGGCTTACGTTATTTTAAATGTTTTGCTGCTAAGGTTATGTGTTTTGGAACATAAGTAGATACCCATGCCTAATATTCTCATAGGTAATGTTCAAAAAATGTATTATAAAATGTCAGAAAAGTTTATAGGGGTTATGCAGATACTAAGATACAACATAGAATAGATAGTAAACACGTAAGTAAAAATCCTAACACCGACTGGTAATGAACGAAAAAAGTGACAATAACAAAAAGTCCTGTTTTGTTATTGTCATATATCACATATTGCAACATCTAAATAATCTCTCATATTTGTATTTATTTCGCCCCATACTTACAAAACAATAAATAGCCGAATGATATTAATCTGCATTCACTGTTCCATTTATCAGAAATTGGTCCTGTGTGTAAATATGTTATTATATTCAATATTGCGTGATATGTCAAAATCTAAACAACAAACTATATAGAATATCAATTAAGGACGGCTGAAAGATTCCACCCTAATTTCTTTGTTATACATATAAAAATATATTTCAAATAAAGCTACACAAAAATGTAAAACGCACAACTGAAACATTGCAGAGACTGCAAAAAATTATTAAAAACTTTAATATAGCGGCCGTGTAATTAAAGATGATATCTTAACCCCCAAATTGCAACATGTTTTTTTTATTTTATTCATATAGACAATACAAAGAAATTAAAACACTTACTCTTTAATTTCCCTACTCCCAAAAATAATGGAACTTAGGACATGAGTTGCTCAAAAAAATCTATTTGACTTGAAAAGGGATTATATCAAAAAACCCTTATAAAAGTTGGGTGCTTTTATAACGTCGAAATGAAACATTTATTTAATTTGTGAATTCAGATAAAAGTCTGTATGTTCTTTAAAAAATACTGTGTGTTTTTATCTACTTGCTATAATAGTTAGAAAGTACATAATATATGAAACCGATACAAACATTAGTTTTTCATTTTGTGCAAGCAACAGGGAGAGCTGCAACTTTGTAGTATTTCTTTTCCAGCTAGTACAAACTAAGTTGTATTGGCTTTTAAGCGGATACCTTTATAAACGGTTAAAACAGCATTTGTTCTAGAGAAAATCTAAAGATACGTTTAACACCTTTCTGTAACGCTTTTGGGCAATTAAAGGCGGACGCTCCTTAGGGACACCATGCTGTAGCAGGGAGAGACATTTTTCTGGAAGAAAGGAAAACTGAAAAGGTTCTAAAAGCTTCTCCACCTATGCTCGAATGTTTCATTTGTTCCTAGAAAAAATAAACTAGCGAATCTAAGGTGGTGGATCTTCAAAAACAATGTTTTAATGATAATATGGCAATCATTTTAGCAATTTTGAAACTATGAGCAGCAAGAAAACTCCAACTAGATATACCATTTGCTACCAATTATAGATCGCAACTTGATGGAAAATCAGATTCCTTGTAAAGTTTTGTTTTAAAGAGAATAACTACACTCAAAGACGAAAATGTGGAAATGTGTCCACACAAGATATAATATGTCGAAAAAATGCCCTATTAGAATTAGTGAAAATCTGTCAAAGTAAAAAGGACTAATAATTATTCAATTGACAAAATTTGCATAAAATTCAGGTGTAATACTTATAGGGATGAACAGGTAAAATTTTCGAATTATAGAACAAAATCGGCTAACGAAATGTTTAAACAATTATTACCATACCTTCCTCTTATTAAATAAAAATGACACCTTGTATTCCGTTAAATATTAAAATAATCAATATATATGTTATCCAAAGATACTGTTTTTGTAGGTAACAATTGAAAATTGAGTTTTTGGTGTGTTGAACCTCTTATCAGATATGAATACCATTTGATTGCACATAAAGATAAAGTTAAAAAGTGTAATCCATTTGTCGCTGTCAAAATGCGGATTTTCATTTATGCACTAATTATTATTATTATTATAAAATTAATAGATATAGATTGGTGAAATATATACAGGGATTTCTATTTAAAAAAGTTGGTTTCCTATATTTTTTTGAAACAGGCTATTTAGGTCAGGTTAGGTTTTTAAAATGTGCACGCTCTTACATCCTACAACTTCCTTTTTTAATAATTTGTTCTGGAACAAGGGTAGTATTGGATTTTAGGCAACAATGGGCCTTTCTGTTCCCGTTATTAGCTTAAATATTGTCTGTTGTTTATAAGAAGGTATAATATATTCTCTCATTATTCGAAAAATTCCGGTTAGATTTGATGGGTACGAAATAAGAAATAATTGTATGAGGTTTTTGTCTACAAATGCACCGCCCATTAAATGTTCGTATTTTTATAGATATAAAAAAGCAACGAAACGAAAGTTTCTTTAAATTATCAACTTTTTTTATTGTAGTTTGCAGATAATTAATTTTTTTTCTTAAAAGTAATATTCTTCGGGTGATTTAAACACAAGTGTATTAAAACCTAGTCTGTAATATACATTTACCGTGAAACGGGGTTGCATTGAACCCAAGGGAAGCATTGAACAATTTTGCAATAAAGGTTTTTTTTTCATAAATTGTGCTAACATTTTTTTTAAGAGCGGTCAATTTTTTTGAAGGTTGCAAATATGTTTCACTCGGAACTACTAATAAAATCTGATTTTATATTATTTTAATTATCAAAAAATATATATAAAAATGTGCCTGCAGATAAAAAAAGGTAAAATAAAAACCCTAAAACTTGTGCCTGTAGCAGGCGTCCTGCAAAAGATATCCATAAATAGTTAGGTTTGTATTAAACTAGTACTTATTAGAACCTTATTCTACATAAGAAAGTGAATATTTCATATTTTAAAATATTTTTTTTTTGTGATGAAATAGAAAGGTACAATTTTTTAGGATCGTGGAGCAACATTGAACGACCCGTCTCAACACCACTAGCTGATACCAACGTTCATATTTTTTTCTGCCGTTAGTTTTGGATCGATATCGATCGTTTTACGTTAGGAAATAGTTTTTGCAGTTCAATAATTTTTTCTGAATATGCATGTTTACTTTAAACGGTCGTACCCCTGATACGTTGGAACAGGCAATCCGCGAAGTTAAAGCGAATAAGATCACTTTCCAAATCATCAAAGAAATACAAGATCCCAAAAGGTACAATAAACCACAAATTGGATAAAAAACGAGTTAAGGCCGTCGGAAGGCCTACGGGTGGAGGAAGAAATACCTTGTCTCATTCAAAATGAAATATTTCTTTAATGTTTTGTGGAAACGCTTCGCGAGTTTTGCTGTCATTGAGCGCAGCAGAAACCTTTGGACAACCTGGACGGAAGGAGGGCCCGATAAAACAAGATACAAACTCACAACCCATGGGTGGTTTGATTCCGCAACCTTTTTCAATTGGTTTAGTTCTGTTTTCTTCTACTTTACAAAACATCAAGAAGAAATCAAAGTATTATTAGAAGATAACTTAGTAAGCCATTTATTTGAAGAAGTTATTAGACTGTCAATTGAAAATAACATACAATTCATATGTTTGCGCTAAAGAAACAATGGCGTGCAATACTCAGCCATTATAAACTAGCAACGAGAGCAAGTGGTCTTTCAAAAGAGATGTTTTCAAAACTATTAAATAAATGAATGCTTAAGTTCGCAGAAACCGATGAAGAAAACTTCAAGAGTGGTTTTCGGGCAACGGGTATATACCTCTTAGATAGAAACGAAATATTAGAACAAATTGCCTGGTACAAATGATACTGAAACGAATCAAAATTTTGAGTATAGGAGAAACGATATAGTATAGGAATTTATACAGAGTATAGACATAAAAAGGGAAGTAAATCTCGGAGGAAAAAGAAAATAAACATCGCACCGGATAAAAGCATAGGAATAGAAAATTCTGAAATAGCGAAAAGTTCTGGGTGTTCTGCACCAACCACCGAAAATAAGAAAAAGTCTGTTATAGAATTAGACAGTAGTGACAGTTCATCCGAAGAAACAGAGTTTCTTGATGAATCTGATTGTGGTCTCCAGACACTTTGTGAAGAAGTGCTTCAAGAAGCAAATACAGGGAAGGACCAAAAACCGATCGAGTCTGCAGTTGCTGCAAGAAGATATTTTTGTGGGGCCGATACAAGAAAAACTGGTTGAAGGAGACTACTACTGAGAAAAAAAGAAAATCTATATTTCATTGGCCAGAGGTAAATTTTTCAGAGCGGCATGTATTATAACAAAATTAAAATGTGGTTTTCGGTTTGACGAAGGAGATATTTCACTCGTAAATTCTTCAGATTTTGAGAGACTTGTGCCAGCTCCAATTGTAGACCGCCGCGGAAAAGTAACATTTTCTGTAAAATTCGATGGGTACACAGTAGGCTAGGAAAGTCCTGACAACTGCAGTTTTTATATTTTTTAATTTTTTCGCTATTTTGAAGTTTAATAAAATAAAATGTTGGAAAATATTATTATCTAATCAGAATTGAAAAAAAAAAGTTCAAAAAATTCACATATACTATTTTTTACGTTTGGTTCAATGGCGGTTATATTGAACGAATAACAATCCTGCATTAAGGTACATAGCTATTTATACCACTGTTCAAAGTTACCTAGCTTACAAGGTAACATTGAGCAGCAACTTTTTTATATTTATCTCTATATAGCGATTCAGAATTTATAACTTAACATAAATACAGTGATGCTTGGCAGGGGCCCATATATAAACAAAATATAAAGAAAATGTTCAATGTAACCGTAATGTTTTACGGTACATTTAAGAAACCAGAGTTGATGTCGATATCAGAAAAACAAAACACCTTGTATATTTACAAACTACTCTAAAAAAATTGTATAATTTGAAGACGTTTTTCTATTTCACTTTTTTAAATCTATAAAATTACCAACATTAATGGAGGGAGGGGCGCAATTATAGGAAAAAATCCCACACAGCAACTTAAGGCGAAATATTACTAGTGATTGAAGTTTTAGGAAATGATTATTGAAAACAACAGAGATCTATAAATATATCTAGGGGTACTGTCAAGACAATACATTTTATTTTAAAATTGCAAAGACAATGCAGGTCATTAACAATGTTGAGTTATTGTAATGCATGTAACGTGTCAATTAAAATACCAGTTAACACTGGCTGCAAATTTGAACTATAAATAACTTTTTTTAACTGTAAAAGGTAATATGTAGATAATAAATAAAACGCGTCCTATATGATACGTAGTAAATTTCTCATAAGCACTCTAATAAAGACTAAATAGGTGTAGGTTAGTGTAGATTGAATACCTAATTATAAATTCGATTGCTTAATAATTACTTTAAAACGTATTGTTTTCTTAACGGAATTTCGATAGTACGTAATCTCTTTATTAGTTTTTTCGGTAATAATCATGAAATGAACCTTTGAAAGTTAATGGTGTGATAAACATAGCTTTAAAAAGAAGTACATAAGTTTTAAGTCAAGTCATGAAAATTAATGTTAGTTATATGAATTAGCAGCACCATCGGGTGCGTTTTTATATTTACCACTCTAGTGTGGTGGATTGGAGATGAGGTGGGATAACGTCATTCAAAATCAACCAGTTTTAGGTCCACGGAACGGGGGTTTAAAAACAGTTTGGTGAAATACTGTGTGCCATTTTTGTTGTTTTTCTTTATTAATTCTGAATCTTTGTAATACATTTCTATATTTACCATATAGGTCAACAGAACTCAGTTTGTATTCATATTTACCCATCTTCTTGGCAATTTCTCTCCCGCAATTTCAGTTTTTTTTTGCAAATGGGATTTTTATACTTATTCACACTTATAAATTCCATTGTTACAAAAGAAATTGTGTATAACTCACAGCGAATTAAGAAAAAAATATTAATAATTTGTGGATACATTGCCTTTGTTTTGACATTTCTCCTACTTTCTTAATCATCCACCAAATCAACCATATCCCAAAGAAGGAGGAAATTTTAAATTTATGGTGGACTCAACACAAACAGTTTATGAATATACAAATATTGAATGGCGGCATCAGAAATAAACCAGCATAAAATAAAAAACACTTTGCTGGAATTATGGTGCCTCTGGTGGATCCACCACCGAATATAAAAACACGCACATCATATTCTTGCAAAAATGATTATTAATGTATCCCAACCAAAGTATATTAAGTGGTGCAGAAAATCAACATCCAGGAAATACCACGAATTGTCTATGGCTATGTTATTGTATCTTTTTCAGGTCAAATTTATAGTAAAGTAAAATTTAAAAACAGAAATGTTACTTTTACAAAAACTATTGATTACCCTTAGAAAAACAAAGCGTTAAAATCTTTAAAAATGATTTTTTAAATCGGTTTTCAATTGCCCTTTTGATTCATACTTGGAGAGCTCAAAAAAGAGCAAAGAGCCTAGTTTTTGAATATCTGTTGTAGCTCAATATTAGAAGAATAGAATTCGAAGTAGGTAAATACTCATATACTCATATATAAATTAGTTTTTGTTAAAAATATTCAATACACAATAAAAATACTTAAATTTACGTAACGAAATAATTATACCAAAAAAACGGAAATTATACCAAAATAGAAATTTTATTTTAGTAAGTACACTGAGACCCTACTTATTTTGTGAAATCGTGGATTTTTTCTAGCAAATTTACACTTATTTTCGGTCTCCTTTTACTTCCCTCGTGAAAAAATCACCCTTTCAGGTTTTTACAGATCTTCACGTTTTGTGGTTCCTAGATGCCAAAAAATATGTTTTCTCAATTCCCTCGGTCTGTCTGTCGATCTGTTCGCAGCATAGCGAAAAAACTACATACTCGACTGATTTAAAATTTTGGTCAAAATTAAGGGTCATATGGATGAGTTGGGAACATTTTCGTAAAAATCCAACCTAGCGAAACAAAATGGAGGGCTAGTGAAATGTTAAAACAATTATTACTAAAAAACTATTTGTCTAATTTAACTCAAATTTTGTACAAAATCGAGTATTATGTAGGAATAAACTGGTCAAATTTGGGTACGAATCCAAGATGATCAAACAAAAAAGGGCAACTTAAAAAAGTATTTAAAAAACCTAAAGCCTGAAAAACTACTTAGTAGATAGATTTCAAATTTTGCACAAGAATTAAGTATCATATAGAAATTAACTGGTAAAATTGTCGTACGAATTCAAAATGGCGCAACGAGGGACGTTCCGGGTAAAAAAAATTTACCGATTTTTTTTATTAAAAAGTAGTTATTTAAAATGTTTTCTTTAACAACTAAAAAGAATATGGCTGTACGTCTTTTAAAGGCATGTCAAGGGTAAATGTACAGATAAATATATAATAATGTATTGGATTGTAAAAAACTAAGTTTAAATGTTATCTAGATAAATACATTTAAAGGAGAATATACATTTACAAGATTTACATAAAAAAGTAGGTACTGTCGTAAATCAACTAATGTTAAATTAATTTAACAACTAATATCTTTAATAACAACTGCAAAAGAAAATAAAATCGAAACTATAATATATGAATGTTTTTTCGCTCATTTTTTCAGAACAAACTTATATATTATCATGAAAATAAAAGTTAAATTTGAGATTAATGTATTTGGACATTGTGAATATAAATTTAGGGAAAGTTCAAGTTGAAACAAATGTTGTTTATTTGTTGTTATTTAACTGCTGTATAATGTGTAATAGGCGAAAAGTGTCTTATCAGAGTTTTGCTTCACTCAGGGTATCAATCTACCAGCCTTTTTTTAGCATAATTCACAGACCGACAAGTTTAAAGGAAAGTTGGTAAATTCAAAATACAAATTTTCACACTGCATGGAACGTTCCGTACTTAGATAAATATCTAGTAGGGGCACGCATAACATCACTTCCACTACAAAATAAACATCCGCAAAATGTTTACAATAAATTTTGAAATACAGAAACGTGGTGCCCCTTTAGCCTCTAAAGTTTACTGATCAGTCCACATTTTGGTAGTCAAAATCCAGAGAAGGGGGCGGCTGTCTCCCTTGCTCTTATGTAACGACTTTGTATGCTCTGTCAAAAAATTGAAGAACTTTTGCATTTGCATTTGAGTAGCTTGATAATGAGTTGTCCTGGCGGAATTTCAAACGGACAGTATTTTTATTGAGAGTAGAAGAACTACAAATTTTTGAATATTACAAAAATTCTTGCCAGCCATTTATTTTGCTTTTTAGTTTATAAATTAAAATTTTTAATACAGTGGTTATACTTTATTTATAATAATTAAAAATGTAACCCACGTAAACTATAGTCAGTGCGCAAATGATATAGAGTCATCGACGTCTATCCTTTGTTATTTGGGTTGTACATTTTTGTATTTCATGACGTTTTACGATAAAAAAAAAACTTGTAATGTAACAAAATGCCGTGACGTACCGCTATCGTGAACTTCGTTGTGTATTGGATGGTGCTTCGTAACTGTTATGCCGGGGATTGTCGTGTTTGCCTATTGTCATGAATCCGTTACGAGTCATGTCTGTCTTTTTATCACATGACAGAAATTCCATAACGCATTGTTCGGCAAGTCAAGACCGGACCCGTATAAACTGACCGGTTGCCGTTTAGTTGGGTTTAAACAGCAGCAGAGTGAAGGTAAGAATCTAGTTGATTTTTGAGCACGACATTGTCCATTTCCCAAACTCTGTTCTTTTCTTTCGCACCATATGTCGCCCCTGAGGTTTCTAGCGCTTATCGCTTTCCGATTGCCGGTACTCCAACTTGTTTTGGTTTCTCCTTGTTTCTGATGTTCTTGAGGTTGCCATTCTAAACACTGACTTGGAAGTTTTTTATTTCCATTCGGTTTACATATTTATACCAAATCAGCTGCTTTCTTTCTATATCTTGCCTGATTGTACCTTCTATTTCATGCGATTTTTTATATCTTCATTTTTTACTTGATCTATCTAGATAACCTTAATTATCTTCGGGCTGCATCCATTTCCAGTGCTTCGACATCTCTCATTTTTCATGTGGTTCACATGTTTATACCAAATCAGTTTCCTTTTTTCTATCTCTTCTATTCCCATAGGATGTTTTATATGTTCATTTTTTATCGATCTCTCTCAGATAACTTTAATATATTCTGACTGCATAAATTCCTACTGCTTTGGGTTTTCTTCGGTTTCGTTCCCTTAGTTCCATGCTTCTGCTCCATATAGAAGAGTGCTATTGATCATGGTTTCACATATATTGTATTTGCTCTTAGATTTTTGCTTACTCCATAAAATTATGTAAAAACTATTGCTCTCTTTACTTGTATAATTCTCGAGCTTATTTATTTATACTTGCTTTATCAAATGCAATTCGTAGATATCGTTATTTGTCACAAGATTTAATTTCTTGGTTGTTGTTCATAGTAAGTTTTATCTTCTAAACAAATACACAGAAACTTTGTTTTATCGATGTTTACTTCCAAACCCCATTTTCTGTGTTTTCTACCAGTTTCCGCATCATGTACTCCATATCGCCTGTATCGTTTGCAATTAAATATAACACAATTAAAAACGAAGATACCTGGAAGAAACATAATTGAAAACTAGCTCAGGAAAGTGCAGAAATTACAACTTCTAATGACCCAGTGCAAACAGTTTCCCCACAGGATTTTAATTAGATGTTCCCAAGATCGTCTATCTATAAAAAAATCACCTCCTGTGAGTGGACACACATCGACACATTTCAAAAAATAAGACTCATATTTGTACAGTTTACAGTGAGAAAAGCTTTGGCTTCCCCAAAAAAAATCCAATTAGGTTTAGAATTCTCATAATAATATTCGGCCTGCTCATAGCTCTCTGTCTTTGGTAAAGAGAGGTAATCATTTTAAAAGTGGTATCCTCATTATGTAAGTGAATTTTTAAAAATTTCATTATTTCTGCTAGGATTTCTTTCACCTCTAGAACCATTTCACCTCTTGATTGGTAATTTTCAGTAGATAATGCAGACTGATAAATTGATAACCAGTCGCTATACAATCTGACAATCACTATTAGTTTTTTTCTGGATAAATAGGAGAAAAGTTAATTAAACGAATGTAAATCATTATTTTTGATTTTAAAGTGTAAGTTTATTTTTCATTATATGAGCATTAATTCCGTTACTCCAGGTAACTCAAAAGGGGGCAGCTGCTTCCTCTACACATCGAATTCCTACGCCCCTGCTAATTACTAAACATTTACTGTTTATTTGCTGGAGCTTGGTGTTGTTTATTTACAGATTTCAGTGGCACAATGGAGACGGCGCCGCTTAAACGTACACACATAACTAGATTAACCCAGTCCTATTTTCTATTAAGACGATTTAATTAAATGTCATAACACCGCTTGCCTTAGATAAATGTATCATGCACCAAACAAATGACATTTTGTTATTGGCGCGCATTATATTTTGAAAATAAAAATAGATTCCACCAAAATAAAACGAAATGTTCAAAGATAAAGCGCCTGGTTGCTTTTGCAGATATAAATTTTGGGAATTTTTAATTTTAGCTTAGGCGATAAAATGTATTTATAACCGATATATCGGGTCTATACGTAAATTCCTTTACAAAGGTATGTGTTTTTGGATGATCGGTATAGGCACGAGTAACCATTGACCTAAGTATTTAATGTTGTTGAAGGAGGTGTTTTTTTTTGCAGCAGTGCAATAACGGGCAAATGATTTTACTACAGGTAAAAAAGAGAGTTTTATTACCAAAATATAGTTATGAGCTAAAATCGTCATCTGTGTTTATTTTATATTGTTAATGTTAATTTAACATCGTTACAGTATAGAAAATTTCTAACTAATAACCGTAATACAGGGTGGCCTGTATATGTTTAAACTACAATATGCAAGGTACCAAGCTGTAACAAAACTGTTAAAAAATATGCAGCGTACTTCGTTCGTATGGATATGAACAAATGTCAAGTGTGAGCGACTGTGATTCTGCATATGTTTATGTCATAGGGGGTTTAATTTCTACGATATATTTCTGGACCACCACCCTTATCAGGTAAATTCGGGCTACTTCTCCCATCAGCTAGTGTTGGAATTTAAACATTTCTAGTCAATTGCGTTCACCAATCTTAAATATTTATAGTTTATATAATAACCGTTTTATAATTCGACGGTAACGATAGTGTTAACATCATGAAAACTATAAAATAAAAGTTGGGCCCTATATCTCAAGGTTAACGGTGTGGATAATTACAAATGTCAAATCATTTACCCCCCATATACCCCTAAAGCTTTAATTAGATAAAATCAACTAAACAGTGAGGACATAAAGTCCGTCGCCCTCCATTTAACTTTTGAACCCCTCGGTATATTGCAACGAACGATAATAAATTCTCCATTTTTGAAAAAAAAAAATGACAGACTTTAAATGTCAAGAAGACAGCTGAGCGCAGTTTTGAAAATTTTCTGTTTATAGAAGGGGGGACGTGTGGTACATCGTTTTAAAGGTCTTTTTATTCTTAATTCAAACCCCGATTTTGAAAATATCAATACTCCATACTAAGTGAAGCATGAAAATGAAATGGAAAATATTTTATTAAAACAGTATAACAATTAATACAAAACTGACAAAACGAATATTAGAAAACTGAAACAAACAGAAAAAGGAAAATGACAAATTTTCATTTCAGAACATGGTGTAAATGTTCGCCTTGCACCTTTTGACAAATGAACACAAACATGTCGATGATACGTTCACACAGTTCATTCAGAAAATCCGGAGCTATTTTGAAAACTTGAGATGTTACATAGCTTCATAGAGAATAATCAAGAGGTGTAAGATTTGGCCAGCGAGCTGACTACTCTGTCAGACCTCGGCGACCAATCCATATATCCGGATAGATTCATCCAAGTAATTTCTACTGCTTCTAAAATAATGTGGCGGGGCACCGCCCTGTTGAAACGTAATGCCAAAATGGAACTCACGTGGGTTTTCATCAACAACGTCATCAATAAGTGGAATGATGGTATCCTGCAGCATTCGAAGATAAGTTTAAATTTTCTTCCATAGATATGGGACTTATGATATGGTCACCCTAAAGAACGCTCAAACATTTATTTTTTGAGGAAACTGGGTATGTTCTTCGCGAAACACATGGCGGTTTTCATCACTCCAATATCTACAATTTTGAGTGTTGACTTTTCAATTTAGGAAAAAGGTGCTCTCATCACTAAAACAAATATGGCGCATATAATGGGGATTTGCTGTGATGCTTTCTGCCATAATCTCGCAAAACTCTACTCGCCTGTTAGGGTTTTCTCGGTTAATTCGTGGACAATTCTCAACTTATAAGAATGATATTTATTGAATTTTAAAATGTTCTTAACGGTCGACCGCGAAATATTATGTGTCTCAGCTACGTGCTTAGTACATTGTCTAGAATTTACGACCAATTTCAGATACGATCTGAACTTTCTCGTTTTCGCTAATTTTGGGCCTGCCAGATCTTGGGGTATCTTTTACCGTCCTTGTTACTTGAAATGTTGAATAAATTCTGAAAGTATTTCCTGTACATTGGTCGTTCCGCAAAGCATTTATTAAAGATGGAAACTGCAGGGTGATAATTTCGGTTAGCCTCGACAAAGATGATAACTGCTTCGATGAGCCATTTCAATCAAATGATATTTTCAAAAACATTTAGAACACTTGAAAAACACGTTTCAAAATGTAAAATAACAAAAAACCACGGCAACGACAATTAATTGTTGCACTTGGTGGAAAAAAGTGCGGCACGAAACCATGTATCAGAAAATTAAATTTAAAATTGTTATTGGTCATCATTTGAGAACTGCTGAATCAAATGTTTTCAAAATCGGGGGTTGAATTAAGAATAAAAAGATGTACCAATCGGCCTCCCTTCTATAAAAAAAAGTTTCGAAAAGTTTTTCGAATAATTCTATCATAACTAACACAGCCCTTTAAAACTATAATTACAAAACTCTTGAAGGTGGAAGCAGTAAAATTTCTATTTAATAAAATAACAATAACAGGAAACGCACTTTTAATGGAATTTTTTAAACAAATGTTAAAAATGTTCACCTCATGTATTGGATATTTTTTCATATACTCTATTTCGGCTTTCCGGCGGCACGGGTTCGGCAGCGACTCTTTAAATAGTGTATTTAATCTTTGTTTTTCCATATGAAAAATATAATAAAAATGAATAGTAAGTATTGATAATACGTCTGTAAAAGAGAGGGTTAATAAAAAATATCAGATTAGTCAAGTAGAAGCTGCTGGAGAAAGCGGAGAAAAAATCGCCTTGTGTTTTAAATATATAGATAAATGGGAGCTGCTATTACCCAAATATGCTCTTTTAAAGTTACAAATTACGAGGACCAACTATTGTTTTTGATGAACAACTATCTTCTGAACTGTGGTTTTCACAACTGGAGGGATTTCAAACCGTCTTCGAATATGGTCGGAATTGTCTAAATTATACGATTCTATAACAACGTAACTCGATATATCTCACTTTCGAAACGCCCGCACCTATCGCAAATTTTTAATACAATTGTTATTTCCCGAGAATATCTAGGGCGCTGTCTTAAACTAGATTTAGTATACCTGAAGCTACAATACGTCTAACTAGTAGGATATTATCGATCTCCGACCTCTTTTACCAATTTTGTTAAAAAGCCCACACAGGTAAATTTGCATAAGAGTGTCATAAATCGTAAAGATTTTTAAGAAAATCGATTATTAGTTTCGCAGGGGTGTAAATGAATTGCCTCAACTTGTTCATCAAGGAAATTTATATTTTAAATTCAAATCTAAGAATCTCAAAGAATACGAAATAAAGTTAAATTTTCAGAATACCTCACATTAGCTGACGTTTTTAGATATCCGATATTTACTTTGCTTTTTAACGGTTATAATTATTACATACATATATAGTGGTATGTTGGCCTAACATAGTTGCTGTAATTATTGAAAAAAAATAGTTGAGAATAAAAACATTTTTTTGTTGCTGTAATTATTGAAAAACTCTATCCACGGATTTTATTACTCCCTGTCAATATAATATAATCAATAGAGTTTGTTTCAACATTGCAAATATTTTTTTAACCTATATGAAAAACTTTTTAAGCATGAAAAATTATCTAATTATCTTCTACATTTGATCTAAAATTCATTTCATTTCCGTGAAAAAAAAAGTTGTATTTGATTTATTACCATATGTAGTAATTAAAGTAATTACCAAGGAAAACAAATAATAGAGTTTAACAAATTTGCTGAAAACCACATAGAAATATTTATTGTTTGAAGTTTGAAATTTGGTGACAAATTTCATTGATTTACAACGAAACTGAAGAAATTTAGTTTGGGATTATATGGAGTAACTACTTGTTCAATTTTGCACATACGTACGCAGTTCATTTCATCCAAAAAACGTGTTTTCTGAGTTAAAAAAATATATAAATTGTGTAATCTTTCACTTCCTGGATAAAAGGATTGGTTATGAGGGAAGTTCCGGTCGAATTCCTCTACAGATCGCTTCTATTTAATTACGCCGAAGTCCTCTCACAATGAATTCTTCCTTTTATCGAGAAAAATTACAGACTGCATCATTTTACATACATATGTTCATTTAGACTTCATTATCCCTGAAAAAAGAAGAATTTGTAAAGAAAGAGGGAAAGTTCCGGTTAAAGCCAATTTACAGATATGTTAAAAATATGTTTGGGAGTGTATCCGTCGCGCTTCTCAATATGAAAACACAGAATTTTTAAAAAATTGAATATTTTCTTAAAAGCTTGAGGCATGAGACTCCATCACTCTTGAAATAAAGCCTCAAAGTTTTAAGAAAAAATTCAAAATTTTAAAAGTTCTGTGTTTATGCAAATTTAATTTATTTTTTGGCCTTGAGCTTAGCTCGTTTAGCTACGAGAAACGAAGTTAATTTTTTCTAAATCATCTAAGAGGACTATACATTTCGGTGCAAAATTAAAATACCGGATATTAGATTTATAATCCCTAGGACTCTAAAAATTAAGGCAAAGCAAAAATTCTTTTTTAATTTTCATTTCAATAGTTCATAAATTAAAGGTTTTTTTTTAATATGTGTTGACATTTATTTTATTTTGTACTTCTTAGAATCATTTTTTGCACATTCGGTATAAGCCATTCACGATTGGACACCATATATTGTATTGTCATCGGGTTTATATATGTATACCAAATCTCAGTCATGTACCTTTTTTACGTTTATACGTTTATTTTATTTTGTACCTTTTAGCATTTTTTACGTACCTTGTATAAGACATTCACGATTGGGCACCAGAATATTGTATTCTCATCGGGTCTATGTATGTATACCAAATGTCAGTCAATTCCGACGCAGGGAACTGCTTCGAAACTTACTTGCAAGATTTGATTCAAAGATACTAACTATAGTATATAAGTTTTCAAACGAGGAGGTATTTAGCACTAGTAATGTTCACTATTTTTCCTACGACCACTCAAAATTTTCAGTAGATTTATTATATTTTATATTTTGTAACACACGTGTTTCAAAAAGCGTGTGATATATGCCACTTTCTAGCCCAGTTAACAGTGTATTTTTTATTAGTGGTCGTAGGAAAACTACCTAACATACAAGTGAAGTTAAATAAATGCTTTTACAAATATAATTAATGTATTGAAGGAACGCGTATGGAGAATTCAAATTATATATCAGTGGCGGCTCGCGGGTGAAAAAGTAAGTGAAGTGCAAATGAAGCAAGAAAATATTGCAATAATTTTTTTTATATGTGGAAGGGGTACAATATTTTTTTACGACTCACCTAAATTTTGTATACTAAATCAATTCTCCTATCCTTCATAGCAGCAAATTTATTTATAACATCCTCATAAAAGGGATGAGTTGCCCTAATCTCCTCCAGAAATTCATTTTGAATTGATATTGCCTAGAGAAGTAAGTGTTTCTTGAGATATTGTATTTCTTAAATAAGTTTTTACACGTTTGAGACAAGAAAAACTTCTTTCCACTGAAGCACTTGTCGACGGTATTGTCAAAATAAGGGAAAACACTATATGCTTTGGTTAAAATATCTTTATTTTCATTAACTTTTTTCACTTGCTTTTGCAGCGATATATTCCATTTACTGTCATTGGCAAAAATAAGACCAAGCTCATTTTTAAGTCGTTGACTTTTTGAAAATATTTCCCCATATAACTGTAATAAATTTTCAAACGGGCCAGTCGGCAAATTTAAACTATATTCGGAAAATTTAGCAGAATCTGCCAAACATAAAAATGTAAGTTTCTCAGAGTCTTGAAAGCTTAGTGTCATTTCCATTAAAATATGGTCCAATATTTCATAAAAAAAGGGTTCTATGCTTAACCCTAATCTCTTCAAGTGAAAGCTTAGCAAGCTCACGTTTGTAACGATTGATTTCTGTAATAGAATTTGCTTTATCAAACATGGTATTAAAAAAAAGTTCATTTCTTTTTTTACAGAGTGTCTCACGGCAGCGTTTACTAGTGTGATGAAAGATGAGGGAATACCACTAAGGCTTGCAAAAAAAATTCTACATTTAGAAATATTTTTAAACTTTGCTGCATCACAAGGTTAAGACGATGCGCAAAACAATGGACAAACACAGCCTGCGGCGCTTCTTCTTTTTTTTTTGAAGGCCATTTTGATGTCCAGACATCACACTTGCGCCATCGTAACATTGCCCAATTAATTTATGTTTATAATCAAATTGGTCCAAAATTTGATCCAATATCGGAGCTGACGTTATAAAATCCTTAGAATCACTCGATTAATGAACCTTCTGAAATAAGGCATCTTAAAATTATGGAGCACTGGGAGGTTGGCGTAATATCAGTGGTGTCATTCACTTGCACAGAACAAACTGTGTGTTCATTATTTCATTTTTTACATGATCATTTAAATAATCAGAAATGCATTCAATTATTTCGTTTTGAATAGTTTCCCCTATTTATTGACTCGCTGCTCTCATCATGGCCGCGAAACACTAACTCGTGTTTTACAACAAAAACACAACAAAACTGCGTCAATTGGAAGATTTCGTTAAAATGTATTTTATATAGTTTAGCATTTTCTTTTAAAGTGTAAGCTATAGTGCTTTGACTTTTTACAAATGTTTTTAGCATTAATTCGCATTTTGAATGCTCCGCCGAGTCTTCATGTTTATGTAAAGACCTTCATATATTTAACATACCTGCAAATCCTTCCTTATTCCACTTGTTCCTTCCATCGATTAAATGGAGTTTCCAACAAAATACAAACCACATCCGTGATCGGATTCATCAATAATGTAAATTAATAAACCCGACACCAAATAAAGTTCTAACAAAACCATAAACAAATATAATACAAAACAGTCAAGCAAACTGCAAAGAAACTAACCGGTTGCAGGGAAATCCCCGAAAATAAAAGTAAACAACCACCCCAAACTGAACGACGCGTGGGTGTAGTGTACTGCGTTAGCAATTCACCGAGAGCGTTGTATGGCGTTGGTTAACATTATTCTTTTCGTTCGCTCGACGTCATCGAGTACGCGTTGTAATAACAACGTAGTAGAAAAATCGTAAACTAAACATAGCACCTCCAGCAAAGTCGAAGCGGTTTGCGCCACTGTTATACTTGTTATAATAAAGTTCGATTGGATGTTTTAAAAAGACATGCCGCCAACGGTCAAGTAAAATATTTATTCGAGATGTACAGTTTATTTTTTGCCAATTAGGTAAATAAATGAATGTAAAAACTTAAATTTTAAGAGATATATAATAAATATAGTTAGATGTTTGTTTGTTTATTTTTCCTGGTGAAGTAGCACTTCACCTACTTCACCTGAATAGCCGCCACTGTTATATATTTTAAATTGACAGTATGAATAGGGTGTTTAAAATGCCTTATAACGCGTACACTATTAACTATACTACCCGTTTAATCCTAGATTGGAATTTTGTGACTTGTTGTTCCAGGGAAATTCGTTCCAATACGTCCTTGACTATTCTTAATCTAGAGAGTCGCATTTTCGTTCATTTGGGAAATGTAATTTTTATGGAGGTTAGTTTAGCCGATAGGTCATATTGAGGGTAAAATTTTGGCTGAAATCAATTTAGTAAAGAGAATCTGGTATATTAGTATTTTTCAGCAAAAAAAATATTTTTTGTAAGAGTTAGGGAAATTGGACATAACATAATGGCACATTTGAAGGTGATACCAATAAAGAGAAAAATTGTTAATATAATTTACTTAGAACTTGTACAGGTGCGGAGAAACTACAACCAATTTTGTTTTGCTTAAATATATTTTCCAGTGGTTTTGACTTATAGGTACCTTTTTTACCCATAATTTTTCTTCACATAATTAGTTGCCCTAAACAGCATTGGTCTGTCTGTAATATGATGCCATTTTTATCGTAAACAAAAGAACTTTTGTCACTGTCTAGTATGTCAGTATTAGTTACCCATGTCCACCTTCGATATCTACAACATTCTTAGATATAACCACATATCAAATACTTGCAAACGGTTAGTGCTCTCTGTCCAAGCATTCAGTCCATATAACAGTACAAAAAAGACACGACAAGAGGCCGATTGTAATCACATTTTTCATTTCCATGAGAGTTGTTCTCTGCCTTTTTCGACTGGGATTTTAATTTCTTCAGTCATTTATTGAGTTATCTCTTGTATAGAAATGTGTTATGGTGTTTTATATGATTAGCTTAGCTAAATTCTTCGATCACGTTTAATAATTTGTTGGCAATGACCTGAAGATCAGCAGACTGCCTAAGTTTTTGAGAATATTATTTTAAAGAAAATTTTAAACTTTTAAAACTTCTGTTTTACTTTTTTTTGATCAGTGGTAGGAATAGACGCTCTACGATTGTTGGCAATCCTCAAAATGGGGACAATACAGAGAAGATGGAGAAGGAAATCTATGTAAAAATAATACTTTTATTTTCTTCGAAGTTACTATCAATTAAACAAAAATCTTCGACAAAGAGCTGTGGATTTTTTTATTAGACGTAAAAAAGATCTTCTAAATTAATTTGATAAAAGGAATGTTATTACTATCTACGAACAAATGTATCTTTTCTTTCCTTTATATATTTGAAATCTACAGTATATATAGGGTGTTAAAAAATGCCTTATAACGCGTATACTATTAAATATACTTCCTTTTTAATACTGGATTTGAAATTTCTGACTTGTTGTTTCAGGGAAGCTCATTCCAATACGTCCGTGACTATTTTTAGTCTAGAGAATCGCATCTTCGAAATGTCATTTTTATGGAGGTTAGTTTAGCAGATAATATAATTAGCCCATAGGTCATATTGAGGGTGACATTTTGCCTGAAATCAATTTAGCGAAGAGAATATTGGTTATGAGGTATATTTTTGTACCTTTATATTTTTGCGCAACATGGGACCCTATCTAAGGCAGACATTCAATTATCAACCGGTAGTGTGAAAGTGCTGAGTATCGTTTTTTTAGTGTTTTTAGGTAGAAATACTGAAATTATCAAATATTTTATCTTTAAGTCAAAATTTAGGTGAGTGGGCATCTAATTATTTTAGAAATCATAGTTTATTTCCTTGCTTTTCGATGTAGAATATTCTGCTAAAGTTATTTTTTAATCGAAAACTAGAACGGTAGGCTGACCTCTAAAAATGTTATAATTCAATAGGTCTAATAAATTCGATACTAAAATTTAATATACTTAGATTTTTGCATTATTAAACATATATTACGGAATTGTTTCAAATGAAATTGATCTCGCAACTAGCTTTGTAATAATTAACAGTTTTATCTTCTACCTATATATTTTTTGCCTAGTTTTCTTAAGTATGGGCCATATATCTGATTATTTTTTAAATTTAGTATTTATTAGCTTGTATAAATCAATTAATAAAATTAAAGACTTCAACTTTTGTCATTATATTTAAAATATTTTAGAAAAAAGTAAATACATATATTTTCATTTTTGGTTTAACAGTATTACCTTCACTAGTTTGTTTTCCTGTGAATTCTCATGATATTAAGATACATTACTTATAGAAAAAACAAGTATTCCAGGTAAGTTATGGAGACTGTCTCCTTTCGAACGCGGACCAGAAAGTTTTGAAAATGCCAAATACGATTTTGGCGAAACGTCAGCAGAATCTTTATTTTATTCTTTTTAATAGTTTGTTTTAAGAGAAAATTATTGTCGAAAGTTAAATTTATAATTTTTGATCACCTTGTATATATTCCTTTTCTATTTCCAGTCAACTTTCCATTTACTTCTAAATATTGTTTGGTAACCGTTAAATAATTAGTGGCAATCGATATCATTTAACACTTTAAGTGACTTCAAGATTAATTACCGACTTGATAAATAGTTTGATCTATTGTCCATGAAAAATTGTTTTATTTTTTGTTATCGGACAATAACCCTACGATAACGCGCACAAATACACTTGGCAAAATAATTTACACTGATAAGAGAGTAACCCAGCTTAGTTTTGCAACTTATAGTCAATGGACATAAAATGTTCATGCTGCATTCATTAGCAAAGGAAATAGGAAGGTTATGGGTTGATGTACCATATAATAAAAAAGTTATGTATGATTAAAGTAAGTACGTAAAGTAAAGAAGTATACATATATGTAGATAGCCTTTTTTATTTCCCTCGTAAAAGGGAAGTATTGTAATCGTGAAAAAATTACTCGCCGAGATTTCTTCAGATCTTCACGTTTCAGGGTCCCTAGATGACGAAAAACATGTTTTCTCCATTCCGTCGGTCTGTCTGTCTGTCTGTTCGCGGCGCAGCTAGAAAACTACTTATCCGATTGACTTCAAATTTTGTTAAAAAATTAAGGGTCATATGGGGTTGACCTGGTAACATTTTAGCAAAAATCCAATATGGCGAAACAAAATGGCGGCCTAGTAAAATCTTAAAAAATATATTATAAAAAAACTACTCATCCAATTTATCTCAAATTTTGTAAAAAACATCAAGTATTATACAGGAATCAACTGGTAATATTTTGGTACGAATCCAAGATGGCGGAACCAAATGGCGACTTTAATAAAATATTTAAAAATTCAGACTGAAAAACTTCTTAATGGTTTGATTTCAAATTGTGTATCATAACTAATTGTGGTTAGGGATCAACTAGTAAAATTCTAGTACTAATTCAAGGTGGCTGAACAAAATGGCGGCCAAATTAAAAAGTATGTAATTGTGAAAAAATCACCCTCTCAGGTTTTATACGTCTTTACATTTTAGCGTCTCTAGATGCCAAAAAATATGTTTTATCAATTACGTCGGTCCGTCTGTTGGTATGTTTGTCGGTCTGTCTGTCAGTTCGCGGCATAGCTTAAAGACTACTTACCCGATTGACTTCAAATTTTTATCAAAAATTAAGGGTCATATAGGTATGACTTTTTTTTGGTAAAAATCCAAAATGGCGAAACAAAATTGCGGCGTAGTGAAAAATATTTTGAAAAAAATTGCTCATTTAATTTATTTGAAATTTTGTACAAATTGCGGCCAAATAAAACGTTTTAGCGTCCCTAGATGCGAAAAAACATGTTTTATCGGTTCGTCGGTCCGTCTGTGTGTCAGTTCGCGACATAGCTTAAATACTTCTTACCCGATTGACTTCAGTTTTTGACCAAAAATGAAGGCTCATATGCAAAATATTATCAGGCCCATGGCCTGATAATATTTTGGTAAAAATCTAATATGGGGGAAAAATTTTTAAAAATGTTTGTTAAAGTGGCGTATTATTTGGGGTTAAGATCCAGTAATAAAACAAGTATTTTTTTGATTGTCCACGTTTCGCAACTTAATTTTTGCATCCTCAGCACACATATATAGATCTTATATCCTGCATGAAATCAGTACTTTTACTTCGTTGTTCCGCATATATTACCCAGATATTAAGTTTCTAAATGGTTTTTGTTAACAATCCTTTTATTGTTATTGTGTGGTGTATTATTTGGGGTTAGGATCCAGTAACAATAACAAAAGACTAGTTTTAAATAGTCGACGTTTCCCAACTTTATTGTTGCATCTTCAGGACACATGTAGATTCTATAACCAGCATGAAACCCATATTTTCAGTCTTTACATATTCCGTTTGTCCGCAGATATTTCCCAGATATTAAGTTTCTAAATGGTTTTCATTACCGATCGTCTTGTTTTTACATTAGAGTGGCGTATTATTTGGGGTAAGGATCTAGTAAAAAAACAAAAGACTTTGTTTAAATTTTCGACGTTTTGCAACTTTATTGTTGCATCCTCAGGATACATAAATTTTATATCCTGCATGATACCCATATTATCAGTCTTTACCTATTCCGTTGGTTCACAGATATTTCTCAGATATTGAATTTCTAAATGGTGATCGTTAACGATTTTCTTGTTGTTATGTTAGAGAAGTGTATTATTTGGGGTTAGGAAATATCTGCGGACCAATGGAGTGGGTAAAGACCAAAATGGGTTTCATGCAGGATATAGTATCTCTGTATCCTGAGCATGCAACAATAAATTGGCGAAACGTCGGCAATTTAAAATATGGTCTTTGGTTTTTTTTTGTCCTCCACTATACAGCACTCTAACAACAAGAGGATCGTTAATGAAAACAATTCAGAAACTTAATATCTGGGATATCTGCGGACCAACGGAGTAGGTAAAGACTGGTAATATGGGTTTCAATTTAAGATGGCGAAACAAAACTACGGTCAAATAATTTTTTTAAAAAATCAACTGAAAAATCTTGTTAAATTGGTTTTAAATTTTGCAGAAAATTTAAATGTGAATATGGGATAATTATTGAATTTATTTTAAATTATGCCCAAAAGCCATTTGTGGCATACGTGGAAAGGAAATGGTAAACATATTGATAGGAATCCAATATGATGAAACAAAATGGCGCCCAATAAATATGAAGGGAGAGGAGACAGTATATATAACACATATACTGTGACTATGTACTGAACTAACTTGGATCACACTTTACTCTTCCCAATAAAAGTAATAATTCATAACGAGGGAAGTTCCAGGTAAAGGAATTTACCGATTTTTTTCTTTTATTATCCTTGCCGCTATGTAAAGAAACATCTGCTTTCATCCTAGTATCTTACAGTTTCGTAAATTAGTAGAGTTTATGTGAAATCTCTATCCCTTAAGTATTACATTACTTAGAGCTATTTTTATTCACAGCACTTACATTAATTTCATCAATTTTTTTTAACATTAATTGAATGTAGCGAAAAATCCTACCTGATTTAAAGCACGTTTAGCATTTACTTAAATTTATTTAGATTTTAGTTTGAATTGTATCTTCACACAATCTGAGATTTATTTATGGTAAATTAAATTGGCAATAAGCCACATAAACATCCGTAGAGAATAAAATATCGTATTATTACTGACGTACCGTAATTGATATTTTGCATGTAAAAAGAACTCGTGGAGGTCCTAATGTCTACATATTTTGTTTTTTCTGAGTATTTTTGTGATTCGATAACAGAAAAATTACCTATTTAAATATGGTATAAACGTTCTGCGAAACGTTATTAATTGATTTCACATTGCTTTTGAGTTTCCATTGGTAAATAATTAAAATGAAAATAAACTATGTTAACATATTATCATAAAATATATAAGTTCAAAATTAAATATAAAGGGTATTTCCTTATATTTCGCCACTCCCACTATTAATGTAATTTTAAGAGAAAGAAAAAAGTTAAATAAACAAATACCTCTTTATAAACCAAGTTGTTTGTTGTATTTTCTGTCAATTTTTGTCAACAGGGGCTTGGGAGATTTTTGTTTATAAATTATTTCCGATTTTTTGGAACCCCCTGGATAAATTTTTAAAAAATATGTAGAAAAAATAAAATAAAATGTATGTTCAGGCGTTTTTTTGAATAACTAACCGTTTTTTAAATAAAAAATATTGTAATATTTAACGGGCGGTTTCTTACTCTTGAAATCTGATTTTTGAAAAATCTTTTCTTATCGGACCTCCATCCTACAATCAACCGGTATGCCAAAATTCAGCTTTTTACATCGAGCGGTTTGAGCAAAATCGTGATTAATCTGTAGCCGGATTTTTTGAAACACCCTGTATAAATGTTTAAGAAATTTTTAAAATATATCAATATAATATAATCAAATAAAATACACGGGTTTAAATTGTTCTGAAAACCAACCGTTTTTAAATAAAAAATATTGTATTATTTATGGGACTCTAACTGCTGAAACATTTGGCTTAGTGTTTTAAATATATAGATTATTATTTATGTATATAGAATATCTCAAAAATGTATAACAGACTCAACATGCCTTTTCTGGAAAAGAACACTCTATATATTATTCTTGCTGTAGTCTAGATAGGAACATAATATATTTCTCAAACCTACATTAGATATATTATTTTAGTGTTATAATTTTAGCGATAATGAATATCACGTTATTGTTCTCCGCCACCTAACGTGGTGTTAGCCCGGTACCGGTACCTGTAACATAATATCCATAATAGACTGTTCCAAAAATAGTTATGATGACAAAATTCCCTCTGAAAAATAAGTTCTGTGTACCTGAATATCATGAAAACCTACTAGCACCCGAATAGGGAACATTTGAGATAAAATTTTTGGACGTCCGAAACGGGAATTCACGAAACGGGACTATATATGCCACGTTTGACACCTTTATCTTTAAAGACACACAATAAATTTGACAAAAACCTTACAATAAGAAGCTGTGCATTCGCATTCACTCCACTGTGTAGAAGATCGTTTTCTGTCTGCCTCTAACGCATTGCCTATTATAGTAGAGTTTTTGTAAAATTTATTCTTTTCCTCCATGAAAAGGTTTCTATTCTAGGAAATGGAATTTTTCCTATTTTTCAAACACTAATTAGGCCCTTATTTTGTTTTGCCAAAAATGATTGACTAAATTTTACCAGTTCATTTGTTTTTTACAGCTGATTTTTGTATGAAATTTTAAGCCAATTGGATAAGTAGTTTTTGGTACTGATATTTTAAACATTTCGTTATGCTGCTGTTTTGTTCCTTCATAATGGCTCCTCACCATAATTTTACCAATTTATCTCTACATGTCAAAGTAAAATTTAAAATCAATCCCGTTTTCTCGATTTTTATAAAAAATTAATTAAGCCGACATTTTGTTCCGCTATCTTAGATTCGTACCAAACTTTTTACAAGCACTTTATGCACTTGCTCTTAGTGCAACATTTGAAAACAACCGAGGAAGTAGTTTTTTAACACTGATTTCTTAATATTTTATTGAGCCGCCATTTTGTTCCGCCATCTTGGATTGTACCAAAATTTTACCAGTTCATCGACATATCGCAGATATTTTTTTTTTCAAAATGTGAGGTAAGTTGGATAAGTATTTTTTTAGTAATAATTTTTTAACACTTTATAAGGCTACCATTTTATTCCGCCGTATTGGATTATTGGAGACAGGCAGACATGCAGACGTCAGATCGACAAAATTGAGAAAATTTGTGTTTCGGTATCTAGGGATCCAGAAACGTAAAAATCTGATAACATTACGGATTTTTTTTATAATTACAAGAGGACTGTTGGTTTTTGTTTTGTTGTAGAACTTTTCCCGTTATTTATAATTAGAATGAAACCGAGTTTTTTTTCAAAGTTCTCCTCTATTTTCAGGTTGTTCAAAAAATATACCTCCATATTGCTGATGGCTTTTACTTTCCTAACTAGTAAAATTGGGGTACTAATTCAAGATGGCGAAATAAAATGGCGGTTAAATAAACTATTTGTATTTATGAAAAAATTACCCTCTCAGGTTTTACATATCTTCACGTTTTATCAATTCCGTCGGACCACCTATTGGTTTGTCTGTCTTTCTGTCATTTCACGGCACAGCTTAAAAACTACTTACCCGATTGACTTCAAATTTTGGTCAAAAGTTAAGGGTCAAAATAGGGATGACCTGGTAATACTTTGATAAAAATCCAAATTGCAAAATAAAATGGCGACCTAGTGAAATGTATATAAATATTACCAAAACGCTACTTATTTATTTATTTATTTATTTATTTATTTATTTATTTACAGTTAACTGTCTTACAGGAAGATCCCAATTACAAGACAGTGAAAAACTACATATACAAGCCTACTAAAAAATTACATTTTACACATAAAAAGAAGCTTATAACTAATAATAACAGTAATTATTTTCCAAATTCTGATATTTGAATAAGATTTAAATTAGCAAAACGGTTTAGCGTCGTAAATATTTCTTATATGATTCTAAACTATCAGAAAAAAGATCCAAATTAGTTTTTTTGTTAAAGTTATCGCACATTGTATAAATAGGTGAAAATTTTAAGATGTGTAAAAAGCACTGCTTGTGCGTGAACTTAAACGAGGTACGTTGAATTTACTTTAGAAAGTAAACAGGGGCAGTTTATCTTATTATTTAATAGCTTATACAAAAATATCATTTGCAGGTTATCTCGTCTGGTTTTTAAGTTCGTCAGTGAAAATTTATCTAAAAGCTCTTCTTGTGGACATCCTTGAGCGGGATAGTGACCGTCTTGTTTAAAGTTTAGATATTTTACAAATTTTCGCTGTATACTTTCAATACCACACACATGTATATTATATCCCGGAGACCATACAACTGCCGCATATGCAAGTTGGGACCGGACATAACTGTAGTACAGCAGCTTTATGGCTTCCACTTGGCTAAACTCTTTAGTAGTACGAGCTATAAACCCTAACATTTTAGAAGAATCTGACCTAATAGCGCTGTAATGTGAGGTAAATGATAGTTTTTGATCGAATGTAACTCCCAGATCACAGAACTCCTTGGATCGGACTACAATTTCACCATTGCAGTTATAGTTAAAAATAATCGGTTCTGACTTTGTAGTAAACGACATAACCTTGCATTTTCCAATATTTAGCTGTAGACATTTTCCCTGGCACCAGTCAATAATATGCTGTAAACTTTGTTGGATTTTTAAGCAGTCCTCCATAGACTTAATGTTAGCGACCAGTTTGATGTCATCAGCGTAGAGTAAATAACCAATATCCAGAGAGTCACCAATGTCGTTAATAAAACTGTTAAACAGCAAGGGAACCTGCGGTACCCCCGAACATGCTATATAGTTCTCGGATTGAAAACCATTTATAGCCACATATTTTGTGCGATTTGAAAGGTAACATGTAAAGAATCCGAGAATCCGATATTTGAAAGTTTATTAATTAACAAGTCATAATTTAACTTGTCAAATGCTTTGGAGAAGTCTAAATATATTACATCACATTGCAGACCTTCATCAATCGAGTCCGCAATGTATTGTGTTATAAGGGCCAGGTTGGTAGTTGTGGAACGATTTTTAAAGAAACCGCGCTGTTCAGGAACATTTTATTTTGTACCAACGGAAAAATGATGTCGTGCAATATGAACTTAAAGACTTTTGAGAAGTTGTATATGATGGAAACAGGTCTATAATTTTGAATGTCTGATTTATCACCCTTCTTAAAGACTGGACATACTTTCGACTTTTTCCATATATTTGGTAATGTCTGTTGTTCAATGCACATGTTAAATAGGATTTGAAGAGGTTTTATTAACACAAATCGACAGTCACGTATCAAAAATGCTGGAATAAGGTGTGGTCCGGCAGTGTATTTAGGTTTAAGTCTTTTAATAGCACAAATAATATCCCGTTCACTAACTGTAGATATGTTTATATTTTGATCACTAGACGAGAATGAATTATTTGAAATTTGGATATTGTTAGAAACTGAATAACATTGCTTAAAAAATTAAGCAAATGAATTCAAAATATCGGGTGCATTATCTAGATTCTGACCATCAAAGTGCATACTGTTTGGAATGCCTGGTATCTCTCTCCGGCCTTTGACAAAAGTTCAAAAGCGTTTGGGATCTTTTTTGATATCCGTCTCCATTTTTTGAATATATTTTTTAAGTTCTATACTTATATCAGTTTTGATTTTTGATCTCAGAGTCTGAAATCTTTCGAAATCCTGTATGCTGCCATATTTTTTGTACTTTTTATGCAATTTATCTTTAGTTTTAATATTTTAATAATTTCTGAAGTGAACCAAGGATGATATCTTCTATTTGACGAATGGCGATAACGGGGAACTGCTAGGTCAAATATGGAGTATATTAAGTTATACAAAGTATTACAGGCATTTTCCACCGTTGTCTGATTTTCCAGCAAGGACCAGTCCTGCTGAAGAAATTAGTTATAAAGCAAGTTGAAATCAGCTTTACGAAAATTGTGTAGATTATTCATATTTAAGTTTATAGAGTTTTTAAAATTATTTGACTTTGGTCCTTTAAAGGAAATCATTAAAGCAGGATGGTGAATATCTTCTTTGATAAGAATATCAAGTGATCGCTCTACGTTACAATTAGAGTTGCTATTCGTCAGAATAAGATCCAGAATCCTTTGATTGTTATTTTTAATAAAGTTATACTGCTCGAGATTAAAGAATTCCATAAAATGTTTTAACAAATTTATGCAGTTACAATTTTGTTGAGAGTTTCCGCTTAAAAAACCTTAAGTTAAAATCTCCTATAATGTATATATTTTTACCGTAGATATAGTCCAAAGTGACAAAAAAATCAAACAGATTTTCAAGATCGTTTTGTAAAACCGGAGGCGGAATATATAGGATGAATAGCGTACAAGGAGCGAAAGCCATTTTGATAAAATCTATATTAGGAGAAAAATTAAAATTATAGTTTTGAAAGTCTAAAATAGTGCAATTAAAATTACGATTCACCGCCAACAAAACGCCTCCTCCTTTGGATTTATTCAAAGCCGCAAAATTTCTATCCGCACGAAAGACTTGAAAATTATTTGAAAACAGTTCACTACTGAAGAGTCGAGCCAAGTTTCAGTTATCGCAATCAAATCAAAATCACAACTCATGACGTACATTATCCAATGTACCCCAAATTTTGCACAAAAATAGTCAACTATTATGTAGGAATCAACTGATAAAATTTTGGTACAAATCCAAGATGGCGCAATAAAATGGCGGCTTCGTAAAATATTTAAAAACTCAGCCTGAAAAACTACTCAGTGGTCTGATTTCAAATTGGGTGCCATAAATAATTATGGTATATAGATGAACTAGTAAAACTGTGGTACCAATTCAAACTGGCGGAACAAAATGGGGACTAAATCAAATTTTTATAATCGTGAAAAAATCACTCTCTTCGGTTTTACATATTCTCACGTTTGAGCTTCTCTAGATGCCAAAAAATATGTTTTATCAATTGTGTTCTCTTCACTACATAGTTTAAAAACTACTTATCCGATTGACTTCGAATTTTGGTCAAAAATTAAAGGTCATATGGGATGGCTTTGTAATAATTTGGTTAAAATCCAATATGCCGGAATAATATGGCGGCCTAATAAAACGATAAAAAATGTTTACTGAAAAAAGTAAAGTATTATTTATTTAATAATTTAAATTTATTTGAAATTATGCTCAAAAATCAAGTAGGATATAGATAAAATATTGATAGGAATCCAATATGGTAGAATAAAAATGTTTGAAAAGACAGTATATATGAGTTACTAAATGACTACGTACTTCACTATTCCTAATAAAAGGAAAGACTCATAACGAGGCAAGTTCCGGGTAAAAGAAATTTACCGATTTTTTTTTGTTTGTTTATACGGAGCTAACATTGAAATTCAAGTGTGTTCATGTTGTGATAGGTTTTTTGCTAAGTTTATAATTTCTGACTTTAAACTCAGTTTAGATTGCAACTTTTGTAATGTTACCCATTGTACATCAATTATTACTTGGCATTGCAATGCGACCTCCACATTATTTTTAACTGATTGTTGTTGCTACTAGACATACACCACTTTTATTCGAGCACTTTGTATTAACCTTGTTACATCAAACAATTCGATTAATTTTTTACACTAATTAAATTAAAGTAATACAATATAATTTTATCAGATAACATGAACAAACAATTGAAGACGGTAAGGCACACTTTAATATTATTTAGTTACATCGTAACAAGTGTAAACAAATTTATCAGAAGGTCTGCAAATGTCGATGCCCCGATCTAAATACTACTTGATTTTTGTTTGCTTAATTTATAGGCATTTTCTATATTTATTTATGCTAAACCAAAGTAAATACATTTACCAGTCTTCATCTGTTACCTGTTTCTTGTAAACCTAGTGTTAATAAAAAAGAAAATAAATTTTGTGTCGAGAATAACGGAGGACCTAGGTAGCCAATTCCACGGACCTCGATGTTGTATTTATCTATCTTCAAATACACTATTAACTTCGTAGTTCACCTCATTAGTACAATTGGCTGGAGCTCCATATTTAATGGTATATTATCGTAGTACTACAAGAGCTTTAAAATTTCTGGTAGTCTAGTTCACAAACTCAAAATGGTGTTAATTCTTGCTGCTACTAGTAAAAATATGAGTGAGAGCTCATTGAATTCAGAATGTCATCTAGTGAAACGAGCAAAACTTTCAAATGCCGATTCGTAAGGAGACAAATTTCCAATAAAAAGTCCCAAAACCGGTCGTAGCAAGTAAAAAAATTGTACTATTAAATATTAATTTAAAAATTTACAAAAATTAAGGTATTATCTAGACACTTGAAGGTACAATATCCGGCTGAAAATGTGTTTCACTGATAACTAGTCTACATGTTGAGGTATGTAATTATATTAAATTATATTAAATATTTGCTTCAATTAATTTAAAGTTAAGTATTTTTATTCAGTTGCGAAAAAGCCAAAAAAGATTTTTGTTTGTCAATCTATACGCAACAAATAATCTGAACACATTTAAAAATAACATTATAGATGGCTGCAAACTATCATTTTTTTCATATCTAGGTTACATGTCAAACAAACTGACACATTTTAAAATTTTGAAATCAATTCTTTTCTATTATTTAATGTTTTTTTCTTACGATCGGCGCACTGATGAGTCCCGATAGGATGAAAGTATTTGTACAATTTCTATGTGTCTATAAAAACTTAAGGTAAATGATATAATTTCTTATGCTTGCTTAAATAATATTGTTTATATTATGTATCGAAAAATTCCGTAGACAGACTAGTCTACATGTGGAGGTATGTAATTATATTAAATATTTGCTTCAATTAACAACCCCGTGTTGCGAAGTCGCAACAGCAGAAAATGAAGAGACTACAAAAACTTTACAAAAAATGTATGTTTAGCAGAACAGCGATCAAACACAATTTTAACGAACTCTACAAAATACGATTATCAGGCAAACTAAAAGATGGCCACAAAAGTAGGTAAAGAAGAATATAAAAAACATTTTTCGGTGATTTAGCGAGGCTTGGGTTACGACTTTGCACGAAAGATGGCGCTGCTTCAACATGATGCAGATATTGCGAAAACGCAACATTGGGCCTTAATTTAATATCCTTAAAACACCTATAAAAATATATTTGGAAAAAAACGAAAATATATCAATAACCACGATATTCTACTAAAACTATTAAGGTTGCTGTGTGAGTTTAAGATAGGTCTTTTGCCAAATCTGTCAAAAATGAAATATCCCCGCAAAATTTTTCAGTAAGCTGTTTTCCAGACACTTTCAATGGACCACCTACGTGATTATACGTGAGTCACCCTGTATATACAGTAAATTGTAGAACCACATTAATATTTCCTAAACATATTTGCATTTTAAAACTACGCAGTTTGTTCATTATACGATGGGACTATTATTATAATGTATGTATTATTAATTAATTTTAATAAGCAACGCTTAATAAAAGAAATAATACCCAATTTACGTTAATAATCGTATGACGTTATTTTTGGCATATTTTCACGTGATACATATTTTTAAACACGAATCAAAAAGACCCATCTGCTTGTAAATTTAAAAGATTTATATTAGGGTTTTTAATATATTTGTACTTTTAAATAGCTTCTAAAACATCAAATTTCTTCAAAACTCAAAATACTATATTAATTTTCAGCGATTATATATATCTAACAATTTAACTGGGGTAAATTATGCCAAACTTCTAAACAGTGATTTGAATTTTGTTTTGAGCTTGTATGGTGCGTAAATTTCTTTATATCTAGTGTTATATATATATATATATATATATATATATATATATATATATATATATATATATATATATATATATATATATATATATATATATATATATATATATATATATATATATATATATATATATATATATATATATATATATATATATATATATATATATATATATATATATATATATATATATATATATATACAGGGTATTCCATACTCCATGGCATATTAGAGAGAGCTGGAGAACGAAACAAAAAATAAATTTGAAATTTTGACTATGTCTTAGGAGGCTGCTCTCTATCTTTTTAAAATACTTTCGCGTTTGCATTGTTGCCAGATCTACTGGTAACTGGCGTCAAGTTTGAAATTTTAAATGGGACTCCCTATAGTTTATTTTATTTTTAGATTCAGAAACAATCTAAGTTTTTTTTGTATAGGAATTTTTGTCTTTTCTCTTACTGTTTCTTAAATATTAAATATTTTGTGTTTTTTTTATCAAAACTATGTGAATTAAAACTTCAATATTTTCATTTCCAGATGTCAAATCAATATAGAATTTTAATATTATTTATCAACATTGATTCTAGCAACATAGGATAGCCGTCCAAAAAATTAACTGCAATTCAGATTTTATAAATTTGTCCTAAAGTGACTTTTTTTAATTGGTATACCCTGTTTATTATTGAAGCCTTGAATAGAGTGCACAAATTGAATTTTTTTGAACCCAAAATTAAATTAACGTTTTGGCGTATTTTCATGTCTATCCATGCTTCAGTAACAAGTGTCAAAAATGATTTAGGAATAACTCGAACTTCAATGTGGAGAATTTGACATAAAAACAATATGCATGAGTACAAACTAATTACATTACAGGATTTACAACCAGATGATCCTCCAAAACGTGTAGCTCGTTGCAAAATGTTATTAATTCGTACACAGGAGGATACACATTTTCTGATAAGAATTATTTGGACAGATGAAACCAGATTCTCACGCGAAGGACTCTTTAACCGTCAAAATAATTATTTTTGGGCTGCAGAAAATCCACACTTTTTAAAATAGAAAGGTTACTAACATAAATTTAGTTTTAATGTATTTTGTTTGTTGATGGATAAGCAATTTTCAATATACATTTATGACGAAAATTTAACGTATATGACTTTTTGGATAATCTATCGCTTATCAATTTGAGAAAATGTCCGTATCAATTGGATGGAGCTCCTGCCCATTGTACCCATGAAGTTTCTGCCGAACTGTATGATATGTTTGAAGATAAGTGGATAATACGTGAGGGACTATGGAGTTGGCCAAGAGTTGGTTAAGCATTTTTCTGTGGGGTAGGGTTAAAGAAATAGTTTACAAAACACCAATACATTCAAAAGAAAATCTAGAAAATCGGGTAGGGCGCGTTTTTGAACAACTTGTCCCATCAGAAATTAAAAGAGCTACTACCTGTCATATGATGAAATGTATTACATATTGCTTACATGTAAATGGTCAGCAATTTAAACATCTGAGGTATCAGGTGAGAATTCCAAAAGTTTTAATTTACAACACAATCGGTTCTTTTCAGAACCACAATTTATATGCAAAAAAAATCGTTTGGCATTGTTTAAGCTATATTTACATCATAAAAGACTTACCGTTTTAGATACTTAATGTTTATTTCTCAAATATCAATATTAATTATTTATAAAATTGCTTATAAATCGAAGGCAGTTTAAAATAGAGTCCACTTTATTCAACGATTCAATAATATACAAAAGAAGTCACCTTTGATCAAATTTATAAAATCTGAATTAAAGTTAATTTTTAGAACTGTATAAAAGTCGGCGATCCTATGCAGCTAAAATTAAATATATATATATATATATATATATATATATATATATATATATATATATATATATATATATATATATATATATATATATATATATATATATATATATATATATATATATATATATATATATATATATATATATATATATGTATTTATATATATATATATATATATATATATATATATATATATATATATATATATATATATATACAAGGGGGAAAATTAGGAGTTTAATTTGTGTTTCTGTTTTTTTTGCTGTTTTGGAGTTTTGTTTTATTGCGCTAATAATTATAGGTTTATTATTAGGAGCAAATTTTGTGTCTATCTATCTCTATATTTAAAAGTTTAAATATGCTCTAATACAAATGCTACTAAAAATATTTACAGTTCGCAAACAAGTGATAAGATAATATTCAAAAACCAGTATTAGTTTAGAAAAGGGGTATTAACTCCTGATGCTATTTATAGAGTAACTAGTATGAATCGTAATATGTTAAATAAGGGCAACTAATTGCTAATTTTTTTAGCTTTGCACGGCTCTCTGCAGCATCTCACATGAAATAATATGCATTTCAAAACTAAGTCAATATGGCATCCAAGGTGTTGGAGAAGCTCACTTTAAAATTATTTTATATGGCCGTCTTCAAAAATTTTATTAAATAACTGTCAATGTTATTAAGAAAAAACTTTAAATTATGGAATACCTGAGGAAATAGTACTAGGAGCTAGGCTATTTCTAATGTACGTGAATAGTATTTTTGCTCTTAATATACCTGGCAAAATAATAACGTTTGCAGATGATATAGTGCTTTTATTTTCTGGTAATACCTCTGAACGAAAAGCATAAAACTGAAGATTAGGTTTATGACTTTTTAAATTACAAATTTATGCGATAAAATAGATATCTAGTTAAAATGGGATCCCCATATTGATATGCTATATTTGAAATTAAGGATAAGGTAATTTTTAAAATGTGCCAGCTCAGATATTTTCTCAATGGGCAGCCACTTAGGTCCGACTACTTTGTACTGGTATAATTCGTAATTAGTTAAGTCCTAACACTGGAACCTGTGGTGGAAGATAGATCAAAATACAAGAGTTCTAACCACACTACGCCACAAGTTGTTACGTTCTGTACGCGCGTTTCGCTAACCAAGTTAGCATCATCAGCAGATAATGTAAATAACAATAATAAACGGTTTATATCATCTGCTGATTGGTTAGCCAAATGCGTGTCCAGAACGTAACAAGTTGTGGTGTAGTGTGGTTAGAACTCTTGTATTTTAATCCATAATAAAATTAGACATGCAATAAATATTTGGGGAGGCTCATTTTAAACTAATATAAATCCCTTAATTAAGGCTATATTAAACACCTAAAAAGTGCTGTGCAGGAGTAGTTTAATTCACCTTGATTAAATAATAAAAGGTACCTTAAAGCATGCTTTTAGATTTTAATGAATTTTAAAATTTTAAGCGGGTGGCGGAGTAGGTTGAGGCTCCAAACTTTGTGACATTATCTTTTAAACAAATCTAAATAGAAGCATGAACATTATGTAATATAGTTAGGTGATTTGTAGACAATAAAGCACATATAATTCTTCTAGGGGTCAAGGGCATACTTATGTATTTAAGGGGGAACTGCACGCAGTATTATGGATCATTTGCAAGCCTTTCGCCGCTGCAATATTATGTTAAAGCTGTAAGAGATATTTATTAGCTTCAATGTAATTTAATTAGGGAAATATGTGTTGGGCGCTAAAGACGATTTTTTATGTAAAAATTAAAACTATGTCGCATATAATTTTTTTATCTACAAAATGGCTCTTTACCGTCTTGCAGTGATCCTTTGTCTACGTAACTGCAAAATTTGAAATGGTAAATCATACTCATGTCTTTGTATTTATGCAGCGCGTGAACCCTTTTGAACCCATTTTTAACCGAAATATAATTTAAATTGCCTATACATAACACGTTTTTTTGAAGTGGGACGCGCAGGAAGTTTTTTCTAATACGTAGGTACCATTTCACCTTACTTTGAACTTGACTAGACCTTGTCGCTGATTTTTCATTTTTTGCGTGCAGTTCTCCCTTAAGATAACTTTATATTGTATATGCCATTCATGAATAAATTATATTTGTATTGTATTTTCCGTACTCTTGACGGGGTGTCACTTTTTATTTTATAATTTTCGGGTGTAATTTTTAAAACTATAGATATTGTCGAATTACGACAGGATCTCACCAGTAGACATTTATCTCCCTATGATTTATGACTACTTTCTCTATTTGTGTTGCATTTACATGGTTTAGTTGACATAACTCACTTCTTCTTTAAACTGTTAAATGGATAAGGTTGGAGCTGTACAGGAATGCGTTGTAGATTAGATGCTGAAGTTGTGATAAAAAAATACGGGTAGGTACGTAACTTCTAGGAGGTGGTAACCCTTCCCAATATTTAATACAAAATCATGCTAGTTGCTCCATCATTCGAATTAAAGATACTTTTTTGGAAAGTGTTCTGAAAAAAAAAGACGCACTAGAATAAGGTTTACCTGATTTAATACTGCAAACACAAACTTTTAACGATTATAGTACTAAACCACGATGATTGGCCAGTTTTATGATAGCGTAGCAGCTACGTGATCTAAAGAACGTTTAAATTAAAATGATACAGAAATGCCTTCTCACTCTGTTTCTAGATACGTAAGAATCTGTATCTCTTTTGAAGTTTTTTTATATGTATACAAATTCAATACATCCTCTAATTTTTGGTTTATAGAATCTTGGAACCGATGCTAGACCCTTGGTTTCTTTTACGTTTATAATATGTTTAGTGGTATGCTGGTGTTCAGCTACATCGTCACTACTACTCAAGTCTATGGATATCGTCAGTTTTGTTTCTCCCACATACACTTCATCACAGGCACAAAGAAATTTTATACTCTTTTTGAAAAAGTACATTTTTCGGGGATCGCAGCTTTATTCAAACTTCTTTTGTGTATTGAAGATTATACGTATGCTTTGACGTATGACCGCCAAAGCAATCATTCTATTTGGTCTGCAGTGTCATATAAGGAAAAACAACACTAAATAACGGTGACCCCTTATCATTTTCATTTTGCGGGGGTGGATTATAAATAAAATAAATAAATAAATAAATGCTTTATTGTCAAAAAAAATTTTACAATTTTGTGGACAAAGCTGTTGTAAAAAAATAGTTTACAAACATCAAAATTAGCAAACAAAACAAGACAAAAACACATCATAAATATTATAGAAAAATAATATTTAAATCAGGAATTTAGAATATTAATATTATAGAATCCTAAAAGAAGTACATTAGAAATGTACTTTGTCAGTCGTACTATGTTATAAACATTTTCATAAATATAATGTAAAAAAATAAAAAAGCAAAGTAAAAAATAAAAAAGTACGAAAGAATTAAAAAAAATACATATACAAAGTTCGGTAAAAATGGTTGGTAATGGCAACTATCACACTAGGGGTTCATAAGGATAAAATTATGTGTTGTAAAACTCGTTCACGGTGTAGAAGGCTCTTTCCAGTAAGAATGATTTCAAAGCCTTGCGAAATGAAGTCAGAGATATTATGGATTTGATGTTAAATGGCAGGTGATTATGCATTTTTTTTGCATTGTAGATTACTGATCTTTTAATTAACTCTGAGTGTGGGGTTGGAAGATAGAGATCGTGCTCAGTATTTCTGAGAGGGTAGTTGTGAGAAGGTCTCTCTAATAGAGCAGGTGCGTGCTTACGAATTAAGCAAACCGATTCCAAAATGAATATGCAAGGAAGGGTTAGTATTTTATATCTTTTAAAGAAATCTCGGCAGTGAGTTCTACTGTTAAGTCTCAGTAGGTAACGAACAGCTCTTTTTTGTAGTATAAAAATTCGATCAAATTGAGTCGCACAACATGTACCCCAGAATGGAATAGCATATCTGAGGTGCGACTCAACAAGAGCAAAATAAACAGTTCTAGAGGTAGAAAAGCTAAGCTCCTCGGAAACAGATCTTAACGCAAAGCAAGCAGAACCTAACTTCCTTGATAAAGCGTCGATATGTGGATCCCATTTTAAAGAATCATCTACAAGAAGCCCTAGAAATTTTACAGAGTTTACGACATCAATAGTGGTGCCATTAAGGTCAAAGGGTTGCAGCGTGTTTTTATAAGACAAGACTTTCGTTTTAGAGATGTTCAAACATAGGAGATTAGAATCGCACCAGGATTTAATGGTGATTAGGTCATTAGATACAATCCTATGTAGGTCCGTGACATCTGGGTGGCTCCACGTAAAGCTGGTATCGTCCGCAAAGAGACATATTTTTCCACTAATGTTTAAATTAGCCATGTCGTTTATGAACAGAAGAAACAAGATAGGGCCTAGTACCGAGCCTTGAGGCACTCCATGTTCCATTGGCCTACAAGAAGACATCCTGTTGTCAACTTTCACAACTTGATTTCTGTTGCTAAGATATGACTTAAACCAATTGAGAGGAGCCCCTCTAAAACCATAGTACTGCAGTTTGTTAGTTATATTATATTATGATTCACACAATCGAAAGCTTTGGAAAAATCACAGAAAATTGTTGCCGTAGCGTGATGGTTGTTTAGGCTGGAGTAAACTCTATTAAGAAGGGAAAACATGGCATCGCTTGTGCATTTGTTACTTAGAAATCCAAATTGATGTTTTGTAAGTATTTCATATCTAGACAGAAATGATAAAAGCCTTTTTTTAACCAGTCTTTCGATGATCTTAGATAGCGTAGGGAGAAGTGCAATTGGGCGATAGTTCGAAGCTTCTTCTGAAACACCTCCTTTGTGAAGAGGTATGATTATTGCAGTTTTAAGGCAGCTTGGAAAAGTACCATTTTGAAAAGACATATTTATCAAAGTAGTCAGATGCTCTAGTGTGCATTCCGGCAGACTTGAATACATTTTTAAAGTAAGCCCATCAGTTCCCGAAGAAGATTTATTTTTGATATCATTAATTGTACTACGAAGTTCTGATAAAACTACTGGTGAAAAGAAGAAACTGTGCAGGTTTACCCTATGATTAGAGAGATATGAAATTGGGTCATTAGATTGAGATACGGATTTAGTCAAATCTTTGGCTACATTTACAAAATAATTGTTTAGGTCCTCAGGAGAGGTAAGGATAGTGCTGGATAAAGGAGTTTTGTTTCTTAAATCATTTATGATAGACCAGGTTTCTTTAGCTACATTTTTGGCGTTAGAAAGTCTATTATTGTAATAAATATCTTTGGCGGCTTTAATAGTTTTATGATAAATTTTTCTGTATGATTTTACATAATTATGAAAAAAGACACTGTCCGAAAATTTCTTTAAATGAGATAGTGACCGCATGTTCTTAGAAGATATACGTAAACCTTTAGTGGACCAGGGTTTACTTCTTTTATTTTTGATAGGCCTAAGAGGAAAAGATTCAGAAGCTATATTAGTTAGAGTTTTTATAAAACGAGAAAATTCAGTGTCGACATCATAAGTGTGAGAATCCCAGTCAGTTATTTGACATAGGTGTTTGAAATTAATGAAATTTCTAACCGAAAAAATACGGCCTACTTGTCTAGAGGAATTTTTGGCTTTGGATGTAATTGAAAATTTTGTGAAAATTACTTCATGATCGGAGAAACCTGGACTTAAGACATTACATTCGACGGAGCTAGGATCGAAAGAAGACACAACGTAATCTATAGTACTGGCACTTGTCTTAGTAATTCTGGTTGGTGAGTTGACGTGCATGGCAATTCCTAATGACTCAAAGATGGACTGAAGACATTCCTGAGCAGCACACACACTGGAAAAGTCAATATTGAAATCGCCACATAAGATTAATTTGCTTTTTACAGGAAGGGACTCGAGCAAACTTAGAAGGTTATGGCAGAATAATTGCACATCAGCATCAGGTGTTCTATAAATACAAATAATATAAAGGTCATAAGTATTGTGATAAACGATAGAAAATTCAAATACTTTTTCAGATAATAAATGATTATACTTTGATATTTCGGAAAAATCGTTGTTTGAAGACATATCGTTTAATTGAACGCCTAATATCTTTAGTGCAGTAGCCATTCTCTCTCAGAGCTTTGGTCGATTTCTCTGTTTCCGAAGTTAAAGAAACTTGATCACAAGTCAAAAGGATTCTAGCATTTAAAGTGAGTTGCTTTTGTGCTGGATTGTGGTGGGAATTTGCTATTGAGTATCTATTCGTATGCATTCGTTTTCTTCAAACAGAATGTCCTAAAGTACCATTTTCCTTCCATTGAACAAATGCATCTAAAAAGGAATCGTCTAATTTGATTTTAGAGTTGATTTTTATTTTGAATTTAATAATTCAGGTGTTGTATTGTAAAAAAGTATTATTTAAATATCTAAATCAGTGTTTTGGTTTTAGTGGAACGTATGTTAAAATATTATCTTCAAAGGCTTCCATATAAGATATTCGCTATTACAGGTGATAGAGGAGATTCCATAGCTACACCAGAGGTGTGTTCATAGAAACTTTCTTGAAAAATGAGACAAGTAGATGTCAGACAATCTTTTCCTTGGTCTATTAGGAAGGGATCAAGAAGTTTCACATGCTTTACATGGTCTAATTCCAAGAACCATGAATCGACCAAAGCCGTGAAACCTAACGTTCCATATTTACAATCTCAATAACACCAGAGGAGTCATACAGAGTTTATAACATTGATGTTTTTGTATCAACTGGCTATGAAGGTCAAGTGATAATATACTGTTATATTGTGTCGTGTTTGCCTCAATAATCCATCACTTTGTATGACAGGGCTCGTTGTGTCATCTGGGTTTTTAAGTACCGCAACATACCTTCCGTCATGGATAGAAAGGTATACCATCCCAGAACGTCTTACGGTTTTTCCAAGTGATGACCGATGCAAGTAGTACCGGTGCTTGAAGCTGTTTAATTTTGATAAACGTCTACAGTTAACGCTTCACTGTAATACTCAAAACTCTTAAATGCACGCCAAAAGACTTTTTTATATTTTAAACAATGAGTGTTGTGAATTAAATTTTACAATTTCTTTAACTTTCTAAATTCTTTCTGAAATAAACTTCTAGATACATTTCTACATTCTAGAACTGAGATGAAGAGGAGGGCGCTTCCTTCTACGTTCTCTCATTTTAGATTTTACAGTTCTGCCTGATTTGCTTATTTCTTTCTTTTTCTACGTCAATTAAATTTACCGTTCTGCAGTTTGCTTTCAATATTTATTGCTTTGTATTTATTTCGTATCACGGTTATTGTTTCCTTACTAAGAATTGATTGGATTGTAAGTTCCAGTACGAATATTTTCTTATAAGAGTTACAAGCAATTGTTTTTCCAAAGAATAAATCTCTCACCAGTTCTACTAACTGCAAGGTGCGTCTGGCGGTAACGCCCTCAGTAAAATTAACTTCGTTATCTAAATCTGTGTCTGTATATATTATACTATTTCTCATTCTAAAACTTATGACCAGCAGCAGGGGGTTTTACGTAATTTATTTGAGTGAATGGACTAATATAAACGTATATGTATGTATTATACGTCCTAGCGATATCGCTGATCCTTAAAATAGTTATTTTATTATACGTAAATTACTATTAGTAAATACAATTTTGCCGAACGCATGTTAGGAAAATTATTAGATCATGCTGAATTTATTTTACCGAAAAAATATCTAATATATTACCAAAGAGCGATTATATTTCGAATAAATATCAACAGTTCGTGTCGCAGTTTAATTTAAACTCACCCAAAAATAAGTGGTATGTAATATATATATATTATATAGACACTTGACATTTCTTATAAAAAGAAGAAGTGTTGTGCATGGTGCAATGGATCGGGTACAAGGAGGCACTGAGAAAATATTAAGGCGGGGGGAGTAAGTAAGATAAAAAAAAAATTCGCATGTTTGTCTAGCTATTTGCCAACTCAATCAAACTTATTCATGTTTTGTTTTTTAAATCTGGACCCTTTGGCTTTGAAATTTTTTTTTAACATTTTATTGAAAAATGAAATATTCCCAACATAAAATAAGATTTTGCCAACAGAACAAAATAGTGGGGGATGCTCCCCCCATATGTGCTCCGTCCAGTCGATTGAGATTGAGAGTATATATCTTGTTGCGGTGTTCCGGCAAAGTATCGGTACAAAAACTAGTAGCTAATCAAATAAAGCATCGTTTCGATTGTAGTGTTAAAGCAGTGAACTATTTTTAACAAACTTCAAAAAGGAGTAATTATTTTTTTATATATGCACATCGATTTCTCCGTGATGGTTTGGTCAACTGGGATGAATTTTTCAGAAAGCATTCAGTAGTAAGCATATTAAAAAAAAAATAAAAATGGTAGAATGGAGCCTTTTTGATTTTTTTCCGCAAGAGAATTTCCTCGATATCTTTGAAATGCTTCAACAAATTATCCTAAAATTTGCTTGGAAGGTTATTTCTTTATTCTTCAAACAAAACATTTTCTGTGTAAATTAGTAGTGTATGGCGGGGTGGATCAAAATGGCGCCCAATGAAAATATTTAAAAATACTATATATATGTGTTACTAAATGATTATGTGGGGAAATAAATTAAGTCACATTTCACTATTCCTAATAAAAGAAAAAAATCATAACTCTGCAGGATCTGGGTAAAGGTAATTTACCAATTAGTTTCATTTGTCATTAATTTTTTAATAACAATGTTCGTTCTATTTTAATTTCTATTTTTGTTGAACTCAATAGTTGAATTTGCTAAATATCAGTCACGTGAGAATTATGGAATATTCAGAATCATAGCCTTTTAGTAGTTACATTCATTTTTAATCCCATTTGTCAGTTTGGCAAACCCCGTTGATTGCCGTTTTTGCTCTCTTTTAAAAAAAATTAACCAGTACTCTGTTCCAGCATGCTTTTGTAGAAGACAGCTGCTTCTGGCACATAATTTTTTTTGAAATGTGATTTTGGTGTTTGTCAGTGTTTGCTTTTGTCTTTTGTTACATGTAGCGTTTTAAATTCCATTGATAGATTGAAAAGTATCTTTTCTGCCTATTTTACTAACGATTAAGTATAACTTTTAATCCAAACTTTTCTTTTATTGTTTAGCCTTTTTCCACAATTCTTAAAATTGAAAAGGGTTCCTTACTCGATATAGTTATTTGCAGGTTTCACTAAGGATGACTTATTTAGTCGAAACCGCTTTGCTATAATTGTTTGGATATTATACACATATATTTTTTATTTCATTTTATATATTTTCAATATTTCAATAAGAGGGAGTGTTTTTCAAATACTTATTTCAAAATAGGAAAATATATTCAAACTTACTGTATCTTAGTAATGAAGCTTTATCTTGCATATGTTCATAAAAACCTTTCTTCATGCCCCTGCATAAAATGTAACTAAATATCTCCTTTAAAATACGAAAAAAAAAAAATGAATCTCTATGTGCCAAGGTAATGTTTTTGAAATACATTTGAGATACTGAATTTGTTCCTAATTTAAATTACCCCATTCTAGGTCAAAGCAACAGCACAGCCATATAACAGAGTTGGTACAATATGTACGCACAAAAGGCTGCAGCTATAGAATCTAACGTTAAGTTTGATAACAATGCATTTATTGCCTTAGGAAGGCTTGAAAATAACATAGTGGTGCTTGCAAATTTGTTTTTTAGACAATTTGGATACAACAGTCTATTATTTGCAACTTACCATCTCGCTTCGTTCATTATATCTATTTACAAGAATCTTTTTGAAAAGAAACCGGATGGGACTGCTAATTAAAATAAATGGGTTGTCAGTTGCCTATGCATGGCAAAAACGAAAACAAATATTTAGTACACACAATTAAGAGGCCACTGTTGTATGCAGTTTCTATCGTGTGACATGCGCCTATTTGATTTATTAATCTTATGCCACTTGCGGTTCTGCAAAAACTGAGTTCCGTTATGCTTTTGTGCCCGGGAAACTTGAGGAAACTGTAAATACTATCGCCTTTTGGTCGTAAAGCGAATAGACGTATAGTATTTTTTATGTTAAGTTATAAATAGTTGCTTTCATACATGTCGAAGATACAAACATTCCTAAAGTCGTGTTCTCGAGAAGGACATGCAATAAGGTAATAGGGAATGACTCTCTGTTTACAAAAGTACAAGAAAACAGCAAGCTGCTCTTTTGTTCTGAAGTCCAATTTTGTGGTGAACAAAATAAAAGCATTCCAAAACACCGCCACACTAAGCGCAAATTTTCTTTGATTGACCGATCATAATATATGGATCGCTCCAAAGGGATGATATGCTGTGCCTCGGTTACATCCCTACTTTCCTTTGCGGGCCTCAGTTTGCGGGTTGGTGAAATTAACGATTGTTTACATGAAAACTTTATTGTTCTTTTGCACTCAAATTACACACACAAATTTCAAATGTTCACCTCTCTCCTAAGTACATTTTGACTTGTTTTACTGGAAGGAGCCAACTTGACCATACTCCCCCCTCTAAGCTGACAAATTTCAATAGCCACCTGGCATAGTTTTGTACCATTATTATAAAGTTTCTATAAAGATCCTATATCTTTTATTATTCAGTTAAAGTATCATGAGGCAATTTTTTTTTCTTAAAAATCAATGTTTTTAACAAAGCCTAATACATATTTGTTATTACTAATAATATGGTAGTAACCTTTTGAAGTAACCCTAAGGGATACTGTTTTAACTTCTACGCATCACTTATAAAATGTATGTAATATTATCCCTACCTGATAATATAAGGTAAACCTGACTTTTGAATATGTTTTTCGTATAACGTATGGTCTTCCTCTAGCACTGTTTAAAAAAGATGTTTGTTGTTTGTGGAAGTGGGAAAAGATAAATTTGGAAAATTATATAGCATTTCTCGGCAGGTTGAAAAATAACCCAATAAGATATGTATGTATATGTTTTGTGGCCGTTGTTAAGTGTGGTGGGGGGAGAGGGTGGCAGGTTGGCGCCCTTTAAATATCGTATATAAGTAATAAAATAAAAATATTTTTATTTAATTTAGCATCCCGTATCTCAAAAATAGAACATTTACGGACATATGTTTGATACAGTTTTTTTTTCTTGAAATGATCCAAATAATTACTTTTGTAGAATCGATCATATGCACACCCTCACCCATTAATACGTGACATCCATAATAAATTGGAGAGACCATAACTAACCAAATAAATTGTAACTTTCATATGGATCCCAGGACACAAAGGCATCCCCTATAATGAAAAAGTTGATGAACTAGCCAAAACTGAAGATATAAATACCTTCTAATTGATTATATATTCTGGAATAAAGATTTCCAAAAAAACTCAATAGAGATATTAAAAAATCTTACACAACTAGAATGGGATCTGCTGATGGAGTATAATAAATTACGGGAAATCAAAACAACCTTCTTTGAAAATAACTATATTGCAAACTTATCAAAACGAACATCTATAATTATCGCGAGACTTCGAATTGGGCATATAAAGCTAACTCATAAACATCTAATAGACAAAACAGAACCACCTAAATGTCTGGAATGTAACACAATCCTGACAGTAAAACTCTTAACAGGCACTATCAAAAAACTTTTTACATACACTCCAAAAAAATTATACAATTTTTAAGGGAAACATCTCTTTATGAGAATATATAAAACAAAATAAATCATCATAGAAAACATTATGGAAGTAAGAAACTAAAACAATACAATAGTAAGACACTAAAAAATCCCATGGGTTGACGTGGAAATTTAAATATCTATTTCTCTCACTTTTGTAAAGTCTTGAGTAGTTCTGATTTTAACTAAAACTGTTTCGAGAAAAAAAAAACAAAATTTTTTTTTCTCGAAAACGACTTATCGATTATAAAATACTAACTTAGATTTTTTGTGTATTTTTACATGCCTTAAGCGATAAAGTCAATAGTTTTGTTAAAAATAATTGGCGTTCCATTTTTTTTTAAGTCAAGGACGGATACCCGTCGTTAAAGTAAAAACTGCTGAATACTTTAAAAATATAGTCCTTAAATACCTATGAGGTTGTTTCAAAATCTTATTTTCTTACAAAAAAATCTCTATTTAAACGTTGGTGCACGTTTTTTGAAACACCCAGGTATATTTGATTTAATTTTGTGATGAAACACTGTGTTAAAGGATTACAAAATGACGTCCTAGTGGAATATTAAAAACATAATACTAAAGAAACTAATTGTGCAATTTACCTGAATTTGCAGAAAAATCAAGTAATACGTAGGAATGAAACGGAAAAATTTTGGTACCAATTCAAGACGGCGAAAAAAAATATTACTTAAAAATTGATTATCCAATTTACCTGAAATTTTGCACGCAAATCCAGTTTTCTGTAGGAATAAACTGGTAAAATTTTAGTATGAATCCAAGATCGTGAATCAAAATGGCAGCATAATAATTCAGGTATCTATATATATATATATATATATATATATATATATATATATATATATATATATATTATTACGGGGTTCCTGAGATCGTCTATAAAAGCGGAACAAAACTTAATAGTGCAATAAGAATATGTTGGGTCATTATTAAATATTTGTCAAGTGCGATGGAGGCAACAAAACAGGGTACAAAACAGTGCAAAACGAGTTACAGTTGAAAATTCGTTAACTATAGGTTTCAACGAAAATATTGTCACCCATATGGTTCCAGTTTATGTTGACTTACATTACTTACATGATTTCGAGAAAACTAACTATATTTTCTCGAATGGCCCAACAGTGTTTAAGTGGCCAAAACGCTAGCTCGTAAGGCCAAAAAAAACCCAACGACGACGAGTTATCTTATATACCTTTTCAATATTAAAAAAAAATGTTTTTTGATAATGCTCGTGGGACATGGCCAATCATCTTTTTAAATTTCTTCAATTAAATTGACTCCTTCGATGCCAACACAGGTAACAAAAATTTTCTGAGTGTATACAGCTGTAACTGTAAATAGCTGAATACTGTATATATTGTCATGTTATTATGTATGGTAATATATTTTAATAGTTATTGTTTAATGCACAATTAAATATTAATTTAATGGAAAGTGAATACATACCTACCTTAAAGCTTATTAAAATATTGTTAGGAAAATTTAACGGATTTAATTTTTAACCTTTTTATAGATGTTAAACAGATAAAAGAACTAAAAAGTACTGAACTTATGTTTTGCTTTAAGAACCATCGAAAATATAGGCACCAAGGTAGATGTGATTCAAGTTTTGCGTCAACTCGCTAGATACTACATTCAAACCTAGGAAAATACGATTCTAAGCTGCAAAAGGTTGAATAAAAAAATTAAATTCATCATGGAATTTAAATTTAAAAAGTAGAGGGTTTAAACACTGTGGGTATTATAATTTAAACGTTAACAACAGAATCCGAAAAGATCAAGTTTTATATGATTTTCCGGATACTGTAGATTTTATTTCCTATTTTAAGAAAATTACACCCAAAAATTATTCATTGATTCTGTCGACTTTTTTAGGTTTAAACTTAATTTTCTTAATTTAAATGTTTTTGAAGTTACAGTTAGTACAAAATTTATAAAAACATTGTGCAACCGAATAAATTATGTTGAAAGGATTCAGCCATATTAGATGAAAACATAAAAATGTAGTGTAAAGTGACCATTCATTAAATTCAAAATCTGATGTGGTTTTTGCTCTACTTTGCGATACTCTTTAGTTTAAGTAGAAATTCCTGATCGGTCAGACCAAACCATACCTACAACTTTATTATTTAAAGTTGCTCGTACGGTAAGCCCTGTTGGAGGCGTCAAATATGGTGAGTCACCCTGTACGTATAGTCTAAAAAATCATTGAACGTCTATATTTATAAATAATAACGAAACGCTGGGACTGAAATAAATTCAATGTCAACTAAATTTTTCACTAAAATATAGTTATATTTATAAATTAGATGACGTAACATTAAGCCCTGCCAGAACTGTTGCATATATAATTACCTGATGGTTGAGGGAAATTTGTTTTATTCTAAGGATGACGTACTACTTACAAGTTAATTTTATGCTGCGAAGCGATAGTTTTTATAAGTTAACTTTTTCGTTTTTTTACTTCCTTCATAAAAGCGAAGTATGGTAATCGTGAAAAAATCACTCACATAGGTAACGCAGAACGACCTTGGTTACCATCAATTATTAGACCCTATCAACTTATCCAGTGACTTGAATTATCTTGAGAGGATACATTAAGAAGTGATTTTCTAATATCACAAATTTTTACTTTGCAAAATGCAGGTAAAAAGTTACCCAAATTCTTAAAATTTTAGGACAATTTTTTCCATTATTCAGTTATTTGGCAAATACCTACACACACAAAATTATAAATTCAGTTAATCTTTCAGTTTGATCATTGAATTGTAAACAAGTGTTTGTATGTTGACTTTGACATTTTTGAAATATGATGCTCTCAGAAAGGCAGCGTATTGAAATTTAACATTGTGGAGACAAAGTACGGAGCCAGGATGAAGTTTGTGTGTTGTTCAATGAAAAGTATCCCGAGAATACAATTACGCGGTCAAGTGTGAGTAGGATATGTCACAAATTTGAAGAGCATGGGACAGTTAGGAATACCTACCTAATACCGACCAGCCCTTTAACTGAAGGCAAAAACCTTGATATACTCCTATCAGTACAAGAAAGTCCACATTCTTTAACTAATTCTTAAGCGTTAAATGATGATGTTAGTAGAACTTCTGTACAGCGATTATTAAAGAGACAGAAGTATCAAGTGTAAAGTGCATGATGTACAGGGACTTCTTGAATGTAACAACGATAGGAGTGAAGAAATGATGAAAATAACATATTTTTTGAAAATATTATCTTCTCCGATGAGGCTATATTTTATTTAAATGGAATGATCGATAGACATAATTATCGATCCTGGTCTGATCAAAATCAATAGTGGATAAATGAGGGATATACACAACATCCCCAAAAAGTCAATGTTTGGGCTGGCATAATAAATAACCGAATTTTAGGACCATATTTCTTTGAAGAAAATCTTACATGCTATATATATATATATATATATATATATATATATATATATATATATATATATATATATATATATATATATATATATATATATATATATATATATATATATATATATATATATATATATATATATATATATATATATATATATATATATATATATATATATATATGTGCAGTAAGTATTGCTTAGTTTATTAGTGTATAATTTTGAATTAATTAATGAATTAATTAAATTAAATTTTTGTTTTTATTAATATGACACATTTCAAGAAACAATCTTGTATCATAATTATCGTGCTATTCTAGTATTTTCAATGTTTTCCCCGTTTTTAAGTTATGCTCTACCAAAATGCATGAGTTTTGCCAATATGGCAATCACTTTTATTTACAAACAAAAATCTTTTTTGACTTTTTCGCAACTGAATAAAGATATTAAACTTTAAATTAATTAAAGCAAATAGTTAATATAATTACATACCTCAACATGTAGACTAGTCTGTCTACGGAATGTTTCGATACATAATATAAACAATATTATTTAAGCAAGCATAGAAAATTATATCTTTTACCTTAAGTTTTTATAGACACATAGTAGTTGTACAAATACTTTCATCCTATCGGGACTCATCAGTGCGCTGATCGAAGAGAGAAACATTAAATAATAGAAAAGAATTGATTTTAAAATTTGTCAATTTGTTCGACATGTAACCTAGATAGAAGGTAGATGGCGCTTCTGTGGTAGACAACGTACGTTAAGTCGCTCCTTAAAAAAGTTATATTTTTAAAGTTTTTAGTTGCATTAATTTGTAGAGAAACATTTTAAAAAGTTTTGCAGTATTTTGTTGTCCAACTTATTGTCAGAATTTGTACGGATATAATGTTTTTGTGCTCTAATTTTGCGAACACTTGTGAACAAATAGTGAAACTAATCATCCGCCATTATGTCACCTGCCGATTTGCGGGAAATAAAGACAACAATTGTCAACACCTTTAATGAAAAGTTTCTGCAGGATATCATCGATAAGGTGGCATAAACCATACAAAAACAGGTTGAGGAACAATTTAAAGCCCAGAAAACGCTCATCACTGCTCTGGAGTACAAAGTTCTGAAGCTTCAATCTGAAAATAATGGTTTAAAAACATTAATAGACTGTCAGGAACAAACATCACGCAGTATGAATGTGCACATATTCGGTTTGCCAGTGCAAGATGGTCAAGATTTGCGGGCCGAGGTTCTGAATTTGTTTGACAAAACATTAAAAACGACCACTAAAAACAGCGACATTCAAAAATGCCATCGTATCGCATCGAAAAATGCAAACGATAAACCACCGGCAGTACTAGTGGCGTTTTCTATAAATTCGGCTCGGGTATCAGTATTGAGAGAACGAAAACAATTAAAAAACGGTGATATACGAATAAAGGAAGATCTTACCAAAGTACGGCTTGCATTATTTGAAACTGCAGTTCGTGAGCATATGAGTAAAAATGCGTGGATCCTAAATGGAAACATATATGTAAAGTGTAATGATGTAGTTCACAGAATCTTAGCGATCTTAGTGCAGTGAAGAAGTAAAAAAAAGCTTGGATTCCTAGGGGTTTTCTTATGTAAGTGTCAACTTTTATGAAACTATATTGCGTTGATATTTTTCGGGGGTTCCTGTAAGTTCTACCGTCCCCCACCTACACGGATATTTATAGTCTATATTATACAATATACAAAATACATATAATACTATATATATTCAAAACTGCATAATGAAAAAATAAACAATATTGGCTTCGAATATTGTCAATGTTTAGGTACATGGGTTTAGTATTTGTTTACTTTTTAATTTTTTTTTATTTGAATGTTTAAATAATATACATTTTTTTTTTAAATTTGAATAATGTGTAACTATGTGAAATGTGCATCTAATACCTTGCTTCTTGCGCGTTCAATTATTACTATTATTATTATTGTTAGTATACTGTTTAAGTTTTTAGTTTATAGGGCTATTGTTATATTGGTATTTTTTTTATTAATATTAATCATGAATTTATTCTGAAAATTTGTTCAATGTAAGACAATGAAAAGTAAAAACTATTTGCAATATAGAAAACAGGTCGTTGATTTGGATTTACTATGTTTTTAATTATTAACGTTGGTACGAACTAATTTATTTATAGCTATATATCGTAACTTAATTTCTAGACAATGGTTTCATGAAAGTGAATATCGTACAGTTTAGAATATCTGCAACTTTAAATCAAAGTTGGAATTGGAGCGATTTTGATTTGGTCTTTTTTTGTCTCCCTTATAAAAGGTTTTATTTCTTGTGAATTTCTGTTTTTTTTTATGTGATGTTTAAAATGCAAATGTACTCTTATATTACCATTCTTTGTAGTTTTGTGACAGAGAGACTGCTGGGGAGCGAGGAACGATTGTGGCGGGCCAGGTGGCGGGCGGTGTATGGGGTGGTCTGGGGCTGTGATGGGTGACGCTGGCTTAGGCCGGACGGCTGGTCGTGGAAACAACCATAATAATTTTGATAACAATGGTATTCACAATCAAAACCATTTTTTGCGGGGGCATTTCAATATTCACTCAATAAACACAGGTTTTGACGAGTTTACAAATTATATGTCCGAGTATCCTTTCGATATATTTTGTATTACAGAGACTTGGTTAAATTCGTCATATGAGAGTAACTGTTTTAATATAAAAGGGTATACACTTTTAAGAAAAGACAGGCAGGATCGTGGTGGCGGAGTTGCACTATACATTAAAAGAAACTTGAAATTTTCTGTTGTCAACTTAAACATTACATTTAATGATTTCGAATTTATAGCAATATCCTTTAATATAAAAACCAAACTTTATTTACTACTCAATGTCTACCGACCGCCATCTGGAAATAGGAGATTTAAATATAGATTTTTTATGTCAATCTGTATATTCAAGTAGATTAAAAAATATTTTAGATACATTTAATTTGTCGCAACGAATTTCTGAGCCTACTCGTATAAATTTACACACAAATAATTACAGCCCTATTGACGTGATGATTGCTACTAAAAATGTAGTGTCATTGGAATCTGGATCCTTGGCCATTTCAGAATATTTATCAGATCATAATCTTATCTTCTCAGTTTTTAAGGAACCATCAATAAATAATTCTAAAAGATGTATAACATACAGAGACTATAATAATATAAATGAAAATAATTTTATTAAGGAAGGCTCACTTATCCGATGGGATTAAATATATTATACAAATAAGCACTTTCCTTCCTTTAAAAACAAAAATAATTTCGGAACGGCCCATTACTTTATGGATTACTAGCAACATAAAATCACTAATTAAATTAAGAGATAAAGCTCACCGTAAATATCTAAAGTCTAAAACAGCAAGACACCTACAATACTACAGACAACTTAGGAATTATACTAAGCTTGCTATAACAAGAGAAAAGATAACTTATTTTAATCAATTAGCTCTAAAGAAAGGAAAAGAATTTTGGTCCACGGCAAACAAACTCAACTTAACGTGACAAAAAAACTACAGTAAACTACCAGAATATTTAATGAATGCCTCAGATATGATAATTTTCCAGACTCTACCTCACCCGAACTATTAAACTTTTATAAAACCAATAGAGCCATTGACATATCATTGGAATTTTATCTCATTGACGAAAATATGTTGCATAAAATTATGTCAACCATAACATCAAATGCGATTGGTGAAGATGGATTCTCCGTTAAAGATTTAAAACTTTGTTTGCCCTTTTGTATAAACACCCTAATTAACATTATTAACACGTGTATATTAGAAAAAAACCCGGAAATATGGAAAAAATCAATTATTAAGCCCATCGCAAAAGTTTTGGAACCCACCCAATTTAAGGATCTTAGACCTATAAGTATACTGCCGGCAATGTCTAAGACATTTGAAAGGCATATCAACTATCCTTTTTCTCAGGGCAGAATATAATTCCTGAATGTTAGTCAGGTTTTCGAAAGGATTTAAGCACTTGCACGTGCCTTGTAAATATATTAAACGACGTCCGTCACAATGAAGAGGAAAAGAACTGTACTTGTTTGGCTCTATTGGATTTTAGTAAGGCTTTCGACACTTTAAATCACAAAATATTGTTGACAAAATTGCAGCACTTTGGCTTATTTGAAAATGCTTTATTTCTGTTCAGTAGCTATCTAAGCCACCGCCGGGTTGTGGTCTCTAGGGAGTCAAACACATTTACGTCAAATTTCCTTCCAGTTCCTCAAGGCTCTGTTCTGTCACCTTTGTTATTCGCAATTTACGTTTCTGACATGTGCAAAGATATAAAATATGCTAAATTGCAACAGTATGCCGATACTCAGCTATATATCCCTATTAATAATCAAAACATATATATTGTGCAGACACAGCTTATTTCCGATTTAAAGAATATATATATATATATATATATATATATATATATATATATAAAAATTTTAATAAGCAAATTGCTAAAATAGTACATACATTATTTTCTTAATTCTTGTTAACTTGCTGTCTTCGATTAATATATTATTAATTCTAAGGGTCGCCTTGCATGTACACTTTATCGTAAAGTGTGCAATGTGAACGGTTTTTATAATCGAAAGGTGGTCCATTTTGCTAAGATATAATCATAATTAGTTTATTATTTAATATTTATAATTTGTAATTTTGTAATAATTGATATTTCTTCAGCAAATAAATAGTTTTTGAATTTGAATTTGAATATGAAAAAAATGATAGTTTGTATAATGTTATTTTTAAATGTGTTCAGATTATTTGTTAAATAATATTGTTTATATTATTTATCGAATAATTCCGCAGACAGACTAGTCTACATGTTGAGGAATATTTTTATTCAGTTGCGAAAAAGCCAAAAAAGATTTTTGTTTGTCAATCTAAACGCAACAAATAATTCGAACACATTTAAAAATCACTTTTATGTTAAGTTAGTCGTTGCTTAAATCATTGCGACGTTTGACTAATATAACAACCAAAGTAAGAGACTTGAATTGGTTTTATATTATCCATATAAGTTTTTCTTTGATTTTTGAAAATAGCGAGACATTTTGTATTGAAATAATTGAATAATTAAAATTATTTATTTACGGCATTGTGACAAATTTGATTTATTATTTAATATTTTCGGTTGAACCATCATAAAAGTTTGGGTTGTAAATACGTTTTTTCAGAATGTGTTTAATGTTTACAAATATATCAAAATGTTTTTTAGGTTATGTTGTAAATAAATGTCATCACTAATGTGAATTACCCTTTTTTTCATTTTAATGACTGTATTTTTGATTGGTTTAATGATCTGAATAATTAAGGCATCTACCAGATGATGTGTCTTTTTGATGCCAATCTAAAATATTTTTGTTTTTGTTTGTTTGTTCTTATGACTTTCGTGTCTAACAAGAGCACACTTTTATGCTTTCCATATTAAGTTGTAAATTGCAAATGGCTGTTAAAAGAGTTAAAATGATTTAACATTATTTTGAATTTGATCAGTTGGAACAGACTAAATTAGATCATTTACGTATTTGTTGAGTTAAAAAGCAATTTTGATATTACTATGTCTTATAGGTGACTTAAACAATAGTTGCAATAATCGAACTAATAGAAGTCCCAAAGATTTGTTTGTAAAATTGGCTATTAAAATGAAAATACATATTGTTAAAAAAAATAATGAGCTCTAAGAAAACCTTTTTTGATAAGCTGGTGAATTTTTCAACTTGGAACCATTTCTGCTCTAAAATATTAGTTACCAAATTTAGTGGGATGTTAGTAAACAAAGATACTACGTTCGACGAGCTGAAAAAATAGTTTTCTGGTAATTGGAGACCACTGATAGCTGTGTGAAACTGTCCTTAATATTGTAATATGGTAATTGTAATTGGACTCATATTCGAGATTTAAAATTTTAGCTAAATATTTTGATAGGTTATAAGTAGGACAGTTAATTAAGCTAATAATTGGCCCCAAGAGTACGATAGGTTTGTGTATTTTTGTAAATTGTATTGCTCACCAATAATACACAAATCTAATGTGCCCTTGTCGTTAATTGTTAGCTACTTACAATCTATCAAAATATTTAGCTAACATCATTATAAAACTTATGATGTTAAGGTAAAACTTTGTACATTTTATATTCACAGACGACGGTAACTTTTGAACATTATGCAGTTATTATTTATTGTGGAAGATATATTTACTTTAACAAAACTCAGCTTCCAACATGCAGAACCTGTCGTCCATTTTATGTTCATTTGGCGAACGAATTTAAAAAGGCGTTTTTTGCCATTCTTAAGTTTTCGATAACTTTAAAATTTTTTAAAATATTTATAAGAAATTAACATCATTGAGGCTGTCTTGCGGAAGGCAATAAAGAGTTGCCGAAAACTTGGCAGACCAACAAAGTGTTTTAATCAAAGGTCCCAACTTTGTCTGTAGCTCCACTAGATTTAGTGCATACAAAGAAAACATCCGAAATCTTCGCTGGATTTGACACTCTATTATCACGGAGAGCGTGTGACTTTATGACTATGACTATATTCTTGGGTAATTTCGCCTCAGGTGGCTTATGCTGCTCCGGGGCAATAGAGCATCAAGTCCGGCGAAGTTTTCGGATGTTCTCTTGGTAACTACAAATATTGGTTTTGTCCTGTTTGTGACTCTGTTGTGGTTTTGTTGTTAAGCTTGGCACTAGTTGTACTCGTCTGTCAATTATTTGACTGTACTAATGAAGACCTTAAGTCAGCAATACGTGTCTATGGTTGGTTGGTCAAATTTAATTGTTGCCTTAGTGGTGATCCCAAAAAATATATATATATATATATATATATATATATATATAATATAAATAGTAGTAGAAAAGGGCATTTTTTGGGATCACCACTAAGGCAACAATTAAATTTGACCAACCAACAATAGACACGTATTTCTGACTTAAGGTCTTCATTAGTACATTATATATATATATATATATATATATATATATATATATATATATATATATATATATATATATATATATATATATATATATATACAATAATGCGTGGGGTTTGTCGGAATAGCAGTTTGTCCGGATTATTGGATAGTAGAAAAGACAATTTACCTATCTATCGATGTACTGTTTTCCTAAATCGATTCTCTTTAACTATGCAATACAAAATAAAAAGTTTACATACTTTTTTTAAAAGTAATAATACTTTATACGTTGAATTTACATACAATTAATGTACTAACGGATTATATACAGGGAGACCCGTTTATCCTGGAATATTAGCTTATTACAGAAAGTATACGAGATGGAGGAAAAAGTTTAATACAAAGGTTAATTAGAGGATTTCGAGGGTTTAATTAATTTTATTTTCATATATACAGCCTACATTTTCTGGGCAAGTATCAACTTTCACATTTTAAATGGGACACCCTGTATATAGATTCGGATTCAAATGACGCTTTCAACCATATATATAATTTGATGGGTCTATGATGTAATTAAAGGTATTTTGGTATTTTTTGAAACTCTCTCTAAGTCATAAAAGAGATAAATGTATTTTTTATTTACTGCCTAGTACCCAACCTTCAAAATAAAAAAAATGACACAGTATTGCCAAATTTTGTTTATTATGTTAGATCTATATGGAGAACTAAATGAAGAGTTTAACGGTATGAAACTACATGGGTTTGCGGGGAACTGTTTCGGATATATAGATGATTATCTTCAGTAATTACTTTTTTAACTCCAAACGGAATTTTAAAACATTGTTAATGAAATATTATTATCTATAGAATTAAAATATTTTATTGAGGAACAAATTAAATAAATAACTTATACTTAAAGACTAACAATATACAATAATACCTATTATTGAAATAAGTGTTCTATATGTCCTCTATATTAAGCAGTGCAAGTGGTATATAAGGTTTCCAAATGCATAACGGTATTTCCAAGATATTCAGTCTGATTTAGATATTGAATACTTTCCCAAATCCAATGTTCAAGTTCCTGCGCAGTTAATGGTTTGCGTATACTAGATCTTTAAGTGTACCTCACAGAAATAAATCTAGGGTCTAAGGTCTCCTCAAAGGCCAGGCGTAATTACTGTTTTCCCTAATTTATTATCTATAATGTGTATTCAAAAAGTTAGGTATTCCTTGACTTCTGTGATATCGAGCTCCATCCTGCTGCCAAATTAAAGTAGCTTGTTATGTTGGACCTATAAATGCCTCACCCAACCTTTACTGAAGTTCTTCTTGATTTTGTAACTTCCATAAGTTTTTTTTATTCTCAGTGGTTTAATTTGGGTAAATGTTTTAGTTGAGGTTGTAAGTATGGACTCATTAGTCCAAATAATATAAGCAAATATATTTTCTAAGAAATGTCTCTCCATCAGAATAACGTAAAAGTCTAACCTGCAGTTGAAATCACGTTGTTCCAATTTTTCCAATTGGACGATATTTATAGGCATTTCCTTTGTTTATTTGAGGGCACGTTTGCAGCGTTATTCTTCTGATGTCCAAATCCAAAGATACACGCCTGGCTGAATTTTCAGAAGTCTCTTCAAAATTGCATCATCGGTCAAAACTTGACGACGTTCCCTTTTTTCTTTCTGCAAGTTTCCATTTAATCTAAACTGTTGGTAGATCTTTTTTTCTTCTTTTGCCTTAACGGATATTTAGTTATATAATCCATAACAGCCAAATTTTCTCGTTTAATATAAAACACTCTAACATATCAACTTGTTCCTATATAATAATCATTGTTAAACAAGCGAATAAACTCAATAAAAAAAGAAAACAAGGCGGTAACATAGTGTCAAAAGATTTGCGAAATTATGACAGTAATCAAAAACAAAAGATGCGTTCAAGGCCAACTTCGGTGAATATGTTAATATATGTGCAATGCAAATACTAGGTCCAGTGTTTCTTAAATAAAATTTTCACCCTCACTTAGGCCTTCTAAATGGTATCCAACCCCTGTTAAACATGGAGTGCCTTCTGAAAGACGAGCGAATTTAATTTTAAATCAAGATTGTGTTCCCTATCAGAAAAGAAAAGCAAACAATTTTAAACCATTATGTAAATAATATTATTTCGTTAATATTGTTGTTATATTTAATTGACTTCTTCATTTAGTTTTCTATTTCTAATAAAATATATAGGGGGTTCCTTTTGAAAACGTTGAGAAAAATAACTATACGCCAAATTTGGCACGCTCACGAAAAATGACGTACCTTGTATATATGGAAATAAAATAAAATAAACACTCGAATTACCCCAATTAACTTTCGTATTCAACTTTTGGCTCTATCTCGTATACCTGAGATAAGGTATCCCAAGATATACGGGTCACCCATGGTATCCCAATATAAACGGGCCACCCTGTACAAGGCTTTCATTTGTATGTTGACACCTAGTTAGAGCTTTAACTATAGGAGAAGAAACTTTATGTACAAAAGTCATAGGATTTTTCGTGTATCATCTTTAAAAATTATCGAACATTTTTAAGAATCATTAGAAAGTTGAAAATATACGTAACCTCTATTTTTTTAAACGGGACACCATGTTTAGTATTACTTCATTAAATGCACCTTTCTTACCGATCATAAATATACAATATTTGATATTTTTATCTTGAAACACAACGAAAAAATTGATAAAAGTTTTCTTTTCTAACAATCCATAGGATCAAAAGGAATACAAGCGTACTAAGGACGCACCCCTCATAGCCTGCGCCCGGATTAACGAGGAGCGTTCGGATTACAGGTCGTGTAACTCTTCGTCCGGATTAAAGTGGCTGTATTTTTTGTCATATTCATCGAGAGCAATCATAAGTTTGTAGAACCCTTTCGGACGAAATATGTCAAAGTGAGATAATTTGATGAATTTGTTTAACAAATCGACTATCATCTTCCAATCTTATATTTATATACTTCTTTCGACTATTAAATCACACCTTTTTCCAATCTAAACTAATCAGGTAAGAATATAAACCTGGACAGGAAAAAAAAATTATTGTTTTTCATTACTTCTGCAATTTAGATTCTGAATTGTTTATATACTCTGTACAAATTATTAAATGCTGTTCAATATTTAAAAATCAGGAATATTTTTATTTCCATATTTTACGTTTTTGCAGATTTTTTTAATTTTTGCCCTTTTTAGTATCTTTGTTATTAACATTTAGTAGTGTTGAACTGATATTGTGTCAGTAGTAGCGCAGCCAGCTTAAACATATTTTGTTTAGATAATAAATTATTTGGGGGGGAAAGCGTAGCATGGAGTCGCCTTTTTTTATGGCAGCAACTGTATCCCGATTGCTACGGATGTCACTGATAGTTTAATAGATATGAATGAATGCTTCTTTCAACTTTTGTATTGTTTCATGTTTTTCTTTTTTTCTGTGGTTTTAAGAACTATGAGCTATTTAATTTATTTTATTTCAATATCTAACTTGTATGATTATAAAAGTTTGTTTCAGGTTTAGACTTTCTTGTTACGATTAAAGAGTGTTATGTTAAGTACGTGTTTTCTAACCCCGTTTGTGAACCCCAACGTTCATTATTATATACATTCACTCTATACTTTTAGTTAAATTAATTGCGTTGTGGTCGATAGGCAGAATAAATTTTGCCTTCCCCCTTACTGATAAAGGACATCTACAAATGAGAAGATACAAAATTGTCAATCACTTTTTTGTCCTTTTTACTTTTATAAAATAGTGCTTAAAACCTGAAACTTTCCTTTCTTTTGCTACGATAAATATTTCAAATTTTAAATCAATATTTTAAACTATTTAGAGATTATAGCAAAACCACTCACACATGTACACGATCACATGCCAACAAATCTATTTACTTTTCGTGATCAGACTTTAAACGTTTAGAAAGAATTCAATGTTGTGACCTCAATCATGTCTTGATGGTCTAATTTAGAAGATTAGTATTAATTACACGAGGCTGACTAGTACATGTATACTGATCTTCTCTAAACTGTTTAAAAGCGTATTTTCGAAAACTTTTAATCAACGGATTAGAAGTCTTTAAAAATACGAGTTTAAAAATATCGATACTGTTAACAGTGTACATAAACACATTGAATGGCATTGACACTGACCTTAGGTTTTAAAAATGAATTTAATATAGTAATACCTTAATTTCATAAACAACGCGATTAACGCAGATAAACTTTGAAAATATACTCTCATTTTGGACCATTTGTAATGAAGTACGTGAAGTGAACGAATTTGTCTCAAGTCTGAGAAGCAATAAAGTTTTCCGACTTGCAAGTCTTTTGAGTGATTTTTTGTTTTTTTTTCTGCATACTGATATTGCGTATGTAGTGTTTTATTATTAATTATATAATATTCAGTTGAGTAGATTGAAGTTATACCACATTTAGATAACAATTTTATTTAAGGTGAGTAAACTTTGTCTAGTATTCGCACATTTGTTTTGCGAGGCTGCACGTGTACAGTTTCAAAATTAATATTAATAATATATTTAACTATTTTATAAATTAAAAAATATGAAAGAAAATACAAGATTAGCTTAGCAAAATGTAATAAAAAGGATTTCTTATTTAGAAAGCAAATACAGGAGTGTATGAATATTTTTGTTTAGGCATATTCTAGTTTTAAATTAAATCCGATATTGTACATATTTTTTTTTTCTTCATTTTATTAATTTTTAATTACATACATTTTAATTTAATTTAAAATTACAATGATTTGATTATCATTTATATAAAGTTATTTCAAATACATATAACTATGAATTAAATTATTTAAAAAAAAGTCATTTCATAAAATGAATAAATATAGCGATAAAAATTACAGTCTATTGCTCCTTCTATATCTTTGTTATTAGTATGTAAGGCAAACTTCATAATTGGTTCGCTGATAAACATTTTAAACTCTCTAATGACTTAAAAAAATCTTTTTAATGGTTAATAGCAGTTACTACTTGTTTTATTGAGGTCATTTTTTGTCCCGGTAAATTCGGAATTGAAAACATTGCAACTGTCCTAGTCCAAAAATTTGTGGGAAATCAAAAAAAACTTTCTAAATTTGAGTAAAATGATGCAAATGACCCAAATTATATTATATTATGGGTATCTGTTACATGGTTCATTATAATATTGATATTTTATATCAATCACACCAAAAGTGATTTTTGAAAATTTGGACTTGTCTGACTTTTGCACCAAATTAATAAACAAAAACATGCAAAACGAATATAATTTATTTCTTAAATACAGTCCTAAATAAATAATTCGAGTACAACTACATAAATGAAAAATCTGAATCATAAGCCTCATTAACCTCCTCTCCAGCTTCTATCGCTTCCACTAAGGGTTCTGTTTCTGGTTCTTCTCCGAGTATTATTTTGTAGTAATCTTGGTACGTTTTTGGTATATATTTCTTAACTAATAGCTTTATATCTTGCTTCTTTTTTCCATTTATTTGCAAGGTAGCGATAAACTAGTGTCAAGCTTAATAGCGTAAACTTTAGAGAAAAGTCGAAGGGAAACTTTAATGCTACATTCAATGAAGTTAGATATTTAGTCGGAATGTTGATATAGACAATTTTGTTTTATTTTTTGTGACAGTCCTCCTCCAGGTCACTCCGTGTTTTCAATAATTTTCGTAGTTTTTCAAAGACTGTTTTGTGAACTAAAATATTTTATTAAATAGGGCTTTAAATCTTGTTTTATTCTCTGTTTTCCCTTTTGAATTTCTTTTCCGTTTCAAAGAAGCGGTCACAATATACTATCAGAAGTAATATTATTATAGTTAGTATTAATAGTTATCTTACAAATTCAGAAACAGAGCAGAGAGAGCTAAATAAGAAGTTCAAACATTACCACCAGAGAGTCTAAACCCGGAAAAACTTTTCCTATGTGATTTGTCTTTTCAAACTGATCATTCTGGGCCCCTAGGCGAGCATATACTAATGAATCTTATAAATTAACCAAAATTGACTCCGATAAAAGCAACTTGCCCCTTCACCACCCCTCCAAAGGCGGCTAGGGGTTTTCTGTACATTAAGGGAGGGTTCTCTGGGGAGGCGGACCCTCAGAATGAACTGGGAACTGCAAAATATCAGACTAACGCCCCTACCGACTTGGAGATATTCAAGGCGCCATAGATTCCCTTGCCACTCTTCAAAAAGGGTTCACCGGGGGCTATATATCTCTGTTAGAGAAACCTTTATAAATGATACCGGGCTTTTCAATGGCCGAAGTTCCTGAGGGAGGATCTAGGACGTTGAATAACTCTATTGCATGTCACATGTTTAACACGTCTCTACCATATAAAAGTATAAAGAAAGGGACATTATTGACAATAAATATACGGTCGGATAAGAAAAGCCTAATTAAGAGGGAAAGTGGCGTTTCTGGGAAAGATCTCCTTAGTGCTGCGCTTATCGCTGCCCTGAGATAAAGGGAAAAACCCCAAGATTCCCCCACAATATGGGACTAGTTGCGTAGCGAACGTGGAGCTCAACGTGGGGTTTGAGTTGGCCCCACAGGAACCCGTAATAGCACCGAAAGAAATGACCACACAGGCGCAAAAAACACAAACAAGCACGGACATTACAATATAACGCATTACCAACGTTGCTCTCTGGTTGGCGTTCCTGAAGGAGAGCCTGGGACGTTATCGAACTGTATTATATGTCACATGTTTAACACGTCTCAAACAAGTAATTGCATAAGGAAATGGCAAAAACGCCTAAAAGGGAGGGGAAGTGGTTTTTCTGGAAAAGGTGCTCCTAGTGTTATTTGCGCTCATGACAACTCTGAGATAAAAGGAAAAATCCCGAGATTCGCTCATAACATGGGGCTAGTTGCCGAAAGCTCGGGAGCCCATTTTCCGCAGAACCTAACGTTTTCGCAAACCAGTCAGCAGCAGTAGCAGAGCCAGACTAGCCCATAGCCGAATAGCAGGAAGGATAGGTAAATACTTCTAAATAATCTTTTAACACAGAGAACGCTAGACGTGTCCGTATCTGCCAGTACTCTCTGACTTACTAGGCTGTGTGGCCCTTCCCAGTTAGCACTTCCTTTCAATCTTCCGACTTTCCTTAACGTTGGCAACACTGGTATATGCGATATTCCTCTGACCAGTAAGTTCTACATCGTCTAGGGACTCTTAATAGCTCGCGTGACCCTACCCAGCTGGTATCTCGTTTCATTCGGCCGATCTTTCTTAACTACTCACTCTTACTTACTGATGCTTGCATGATTCTACCGAGATAGTATTATAGGGTTCTAATCTACCCTCTTCAAACAGGCAAAGATTTAACTGATATGTGCGTTTTACCCGGCTAGTAGACGATATTGTTAGTGAAAATAATTTATTTGTCTTATTGATGGCGGCAATTCGACCGTTTGTTCAAAGTGTTCTACTCGTGATCGCCTGGCCGTTAACTGCCAACTGCTGTATTATAAATGACATTCGACCGCTAACCCCGTTTCTCTTTCAGCGACCCTTTCATTGTAGGGATCGGGATTACGCAAGAGCGCTCATACTACCGGGATAGTATATCTTTTCTTGATTTCTGGGAATTATAGGGGTTGGATTTTATGTTATTTTTTATTAGTTTTGACCATATTTTTTTTATTTTTGTTACTGTTTTAGCTGTTTTATTACTTTGAATTCTTTCTCTTGATCGACCGTGTCCTGGTAACACTTTCTCCACTGTACTTCTGCCACTACTCCATAGGCATAATACCGATAATTTCCCGATACTGCGTGGAAAGAACCTTTCAATTTTGGCTCAGGAGTAGGGACTAAAAATAACACCGAGCCGTATGTCGTAAATATATTAAACAGGTTGAATTCGGATAAATAACTGATTGCTTAATACGCGGGGTAAATAAAAATCAGGCCCAACCTCAAAGAGATAAAATTTTGAAAGACTAGCCCACGGTTGCACAAAACTTAATTGCTGTTTAGAATATTTATTCAAGTTTTCGGATTTGACAAGCTGCTTACAGAAATATAGGAACTCGCTGTCAAATTTGACATTCCGTTAAACATTCTAAACTTTAATAGAGCTTTCTGCAACCAGCGAACTCATTTCTTAGTAAAGTAAGTTATCGGCTCAAATATATGTCTGTCAGGTGTGTCTGACAGTCGCACTTGATAGATATACCTTCCCATGCGGAACTTCAAAATTTTAACCTATACGCTATCGGCTTATTGGAAGAAATGCGTAAGATATTAATTAAGTATATCAAAGTAGAAAGAGTTTCAACTCAACTTGTCAGTCAAGTACCAATCTTCCTATCTACATAGAGTTATTCCAATATGTACCGATTCCCACTATTTCACTGACGCATATTAAGTAACCGTAACTACTAGCATGCATACTGCTGGCTAAATCCCTAAATTTTCGATCGCCATAATTTCAGATGCTTTTGAGGTTCCCTATACTCAGCAGACGGAATATGTTACTACCGAGAGTACTCACAGATCCGGATAAAGTTAAGTATATTCTTGACCTACCGACCCCAACCAATGTACCTGCCGCTTACTTGGTATCAAAAATTCATTCCAGGATTTTCGAAAATAGCCGTACCGCCTTGAAAAGAAAAGCCATTGGACTTGATCTGCTGATGATCTGCTAATGATCTCCTAATGATCGTTTAAATATCATCGGAACTTTAGAGGAACGCCTCTGATACACTAAGAAAAAGTTAAAAGTGCAGAAGAACCTCGAATCACTACTGGATTTCTGAATTCGTAATAACCGAACTGACTGAATCAGATATGGCTTATTCTTGGAAATTATGCCTTTCCAAATCCGCCCACATATAAGTTTTGCAAGAAAGTCACGATGCACCGACTTTTGGCTACATGGGTATTGCTAAATCTTTCGACCGCATTGTCTTATGTCGTTAATATTGGCGAGGTATGTTTCGTGACACTGCGGAAATGCCCGAGCATGTCTAACCTGTAAAAAGTCTTCCGTAATAAATGCTTTTGAGATTGCTTTATTAAATGGTTAGTAAGCGATCTTAAAGATTAACCCCCAGAAAGCCCAAAACAAAAATTTTGATCTCTACTACAGAGAACACAACAGTGTGACCCAATAAATGGCAAATTTAGAAAGTCAGGACTAACAACTGACGGGACCGACCTATCGCCTAAGTGAGCCCCTAGGGGACAAACCTTAGACTAAAACGGCGGTGACACAACGAAGTGCAGACTGATTGAAATGACCTACTTTCCCGAAATTTTATCACTAATATTCAGTTTTGAGGCCTTTTTTGCCTTTCTGTCACCTCCCCAAGGGACGGTAGAGGGTCTGAGTTTTGCTCTAAACTAAAAAATCAAATGTCTTTTGTGTAAAATCTATAATACCCGTTTCACCTGGTTTTACATTACAGTAGGGACGACTGAACATGCGAACACCTGGGAGTCTATTTTCCTAATCTAAACCTAACATTCTTATTCAGGAAAGCAATTTAAATTTATTCATAATCTAACGTTTAACGTAAGATTAAAGTAATATACAGGGTATTCCATCTAAAATTCCAAAGTTGCTACAAATAGATCTGGCAACACTGCCACAATAAAAATGTTTTTAAATGATATATCGCTGTTTCATTATATGACCTAGCAAATTTCAAAAATGTGACTGACTTATTTTGGGAAATTTTATATATTTTGCATGATTGCTTGATTATTACACGTCATTTTTATTGAAAACTTTTTATTCGCGTTATTTATTATATTATTATATTAGATATTAAAAGAATGGTTTTGTTTCAGGTATGTATCAATCAACTGATATGTGTTTAAGGTAAGCCAATGTTAATATAACAACAGATAATAATTCCAAAAGTAATTATCATTGAAATAATACGTCAATGAAAATTATTTTATCGGGTATTGTTATTTATTGCTATTAATAGGCAAGGTATTTTCTAAAATTAAATATCCGTAGTAAAATATATTGCAAGTGACAGTAAAAATAAAGTCCCACCCGATTGACGCGGGAATGGGCAGGAAGAATCTTGGTTCAAGTAAACTTCTCATAAAATATTCAATGATGATGTTTGGTTAATAATGATTTATTACAGAAAACTTTTTAAAATATTGTAATACAGAGATTATTATGCCAATCTTTTAAGACGTAGATCTAGGGAATTGGGATGAGATTTGACTTTTCAAATCAGTTCAGTTAAACAGTTTTCAGTTTAAAAATTAACAAGAAGTAATTAGAACATAGAAGTTTGGAAATGTTTATTTTGACGACCTTAGAAACATTTTATTCTTTCGGAAGCGGATGCCATTAATAGATCGTCAAAAACTAAGATAAATTACATTTCCTTTTTCCATATTACTAGCTATTTAGTTGCTACAGTACCGTAAAGAGAAAAAAGTCAGCTGTAAATATACATATTGATATTTAATATTTTGTCTAGAAATACAAAAAAAATATTTAAACGACCCCAATCAACACATTAACTTGAAATAGAACCAAAAATGTATTCTAAAAAATCAAATTCTTATTATTATTGCTAATTTAAGTCAATATTGAACCATAGATTGCTAGATGGCTTGCAATGTAAAACAACTTTAGAATATATTCAAGATATATTTTTTCATAAAATTTAGCCAGTTTCCGGGATTATATCTAAATTTAGTTTCCAGAATAATTCTTAATATTGTGCAGTTCTTATATATTTTTTTCTGAATATTTACTAATATGATACTTCCGATTTTGACACCTAAAAGCTGAGGTAGGCGTTGACATTATAAGAAACTCGTTAGATTTGGTAAATTGATAATTTACATTTTAAAAATAAAAGCACTGACTTGTCGAAATTATTTTCGATTAATGTTTTGATATGTCTTATTTTTAGGTATATTTTGCTTTGTCCATAAAATTGTAGAATTTTTCTGCGGCAATAAAGCATACTTTTGTTTTTTGTTTTTTAGATACTAGAATAGGAAAGTGTAATACATTTTGTTCTGGTTGGCTGCTACATCGATAAAACCATTTGAATCTAAAAAAAATGTCCAAACATTAGACTTTAAATAATGCAAAAATAAAGATGTTAATGCAAAAAAGATTCGTTGCAAAACAAGCATCATGATTAAAAACTTCTAGTACATATACAATTGCTTCACTTCATGAGCTTTTCAAATTATTCTAAATTCCACTTGATAGAATACAGATAATATATTCCTGAAAAGAAAAGAATTATGGTGATGCGATGAACTCGAGCGATTTAATTGTGGAAAATTGTGGAGCATTAAAGGATTTCGTCTTCGGCAAGTATCATTTAAGCGTGCACTCTCTAGAATTCTATGTAATTTGAATTATTAAAGTCATTATCAACTGTTTGAAACAAATGTTATTAAAAGGAGAACTGTGAAAACTTGATTTAAGTAAATATATGGTTTACAGTCAACGATTACTTCCGAAAATTGCCAGATATTTCTATGTTATTGAAAGGGCAGACCAAGTGCTTCTCATATAGAGAAACCTAGACAGCATTTCGAAACGTTAGGTCACCACTGGATTATAATCTGATATTCTCAACCAACATACAGATGATAATAATCAAAAAAACAACCTACACATTTTGTATGGGTACCTCTTAGGTGAATTTTTCTTTCTCTATTTAAATTTAAATTCCGATAGTATGTGTATGAAATTACTGTGTTCTGTAAAACCGGTATTAACCTTTTGGTTTAGTGCAACCCATTCATGTTACATATTTCAGTTTTTAAGAGAAACTCGATCGCAGTGCTGATATCTTCAGTATCATAAATCAACTATTCTGCTAGGAGCGCATTCGACGGCTTTATAACAGTTATCTTGGCGATCGAGATTCCAAAGAGATAGGTTGCAATGGACGCCGCATAATTACAAAATTATTTTATCATTATTTTTCTATTTTCTTTTTAATCGGATTAATATGCGGGCCCTAGAATTACAGTCTATAATAGTTACCCATCATTAATTTGATTTATCGACACTAAAAATAGATTTTAAAGGACACAGGTCTCTTTGTTTCTTAATTGTAAAATACAGTAACGAATAGGCACTCCAAATACACACGAAAATTTCTGGATCAATTTCAAATGTGTGTATATTTTGAACTACTGAATTAACTGGGTTTCATCATGTTCTCATATTGCCTTTTATTTTATTCTAGCATTCTTAATATTGTACAATGTGTCATAATTGCCGCAGCTGTCTCATCTAAGGTGAAATATAAAAGCATTTAATCCAATTTTAGCACTGTTTAAAGTTTCGTTAGTAGTACTGATCTATCTTTTTTTATATTCCTAGAAATATTTTTCAACAACTTATTTATAAAGACATTTATATATATATATATATATATATATATATATATATATATATGTATGTATGTATATATGGCAACTCGAGGTAAAATCCTATGTAACAAGGATGAGGGGACTCCGAGAAATCTAACGTATCCTTATATGTCTCTAGTTTACCATATTGACCCAAGAACAGTTTTGCTGACGTTTCGCTAAAATCACATTTGCAGTCATTTCGATAAGTAGTTTTTAAGCTATGCTCTAAACGGACAGATAGACAGACAAACCGACGACGGAACGACGGAATTAATAAAAAGTATTTTTGGCATCTAGGGACGCTAAAACGTGAAAATATGTAGAACCTGAGAAGATGATTTTTTTCACGATTACAAATATTATATTTAGTCGCCATTTTGTTCCATCATCTTGAATTAGTACAACAGTTTTACTACTTCATCTGTATACCACAATTATTGTGGGACAATTTGAAATCAGTCCGTTCCAGTTTCAGTCCAGTCAGTTTTTCACGCTGAATTTTTAAATATTTTACTAAGCCGCCATTTTGTTCCGCCTTCTTGGATTCGTAGCAAAATTTTACCAGCTAAAACGTGAAGATATGTAAAGCCTGAGAAGATAATTTTTTCACGATTACAAATATTATATTTAGCCTCCATTTTGTTTCGTAATCTTGAATTAGTACCACAGTTTTACTAATTCATCTGTATACAACTATTATTTATAGGACATAATTTGAAATCAAGCTCCTAAGTAGTTTTCCAGGCTGAACGTAATATTTTTTTTTATGCAAAATTTGAAATAAATTGGATAAGCAGTTTTTTAGTAATAATTTTTTCATTCATCATTTTAAACATTTCACTAGACCCCCATTTTGTTTTGCCATATTGGATTTTTACCAAAATGTTCCCAGGTCATCCCCATATGACGCCTAATTTTTGTCCAAAATTTGAAGTCAATAAAGTAAGTAGTTTTTTAGCTATGCCACGAACAGACAGACCGATAGACAGACAGACAAACAGACCGGCGCGATTAAGAAAACATGTTTTTTGGCATCTAGGGACCCTGAAACGTAAAGATCTGGAAAAATCTCGGAGGGTGATTTTTTTACGAATACAATACTTCTGTTTTACGAGGGAAGTAAAAAGCAATATAATCTATCACATACCCTGTAGGTATTGTGATGGAGTACATATAGGTCAGACCAGCCAGTACCTAGTAAACAGATTAAAAGGGCACAAATACGAGAAAAAAAATCAAACCGCGCGCCCTAATAAACCATGCACAATCAAAAAACACAATTTTAATTACGAAGATACCAAGATATTGAGAACAGAGCCACATACAAAAAAACAGGGAATTCATGGATATGATTGAAATTGAAAACAAAAAAGCCATCAATGATAAGAAAGATATTGACAAATTGAATGTGAATGAACAATGAATGAATGAATGAATGAATGAACAAAGTGAATGTGTTGCTTTATTATAATATATCTGCACTATGCGTGTTATATTCAATGTCTTTTTTAAATATGCCTGTGTAAATAAAAATAATCGTGTTTTATTTATATATTATTGGAATTAAACTATAAGATCTACCCTCTATGGTAAGTTGTAAAAAAACATTATTTTCTAATTAATACTAATTGTGTGTTTCTTTTACAAAGGATTTTTAGATTGTGCAAAAGATTTAATTTAGGATATATATATATATATATATATATATATATATATATATATATACATATATATATATACATATATACATATTACATATGTATAATTTTACATCCTTAAGTCAATGATAATTAAATAAAAAGCTCGGTTCCGTCGGTAATTTTACCACAGTATTTATTTCTATTTTTGACGTTTTTTCGTAGCAAATGTTTATATATTATAGCCTAATATCCTAATCCTAATAATATTATTTATATATTATAGCCTAATATCTCGTTTGATGCGGCGTGACTACATATACTATTTAATTGTTTTTATATGCCTTGGGTACAAGAATGACAAACTAGTTGTTATGGCCTTGTTCTTTTTATTTTGTTTATCAAAATAATAAGAAGGGTTACAAAATTTTATTGAGGACACACGGAATATGTAATAATTTAGCTATTGACATAAATAATAAAGATGATAATAAAATATGTACTATCTTAATAAAGACAAATGTGTAAAATAAATATTACTTCCGCTTACTTTTTTTTAGAAATGATCTAGTTATTTTCTTTTTTTATCCAAACCCAGTATATCTTTGTTTAATACTTGATTTTTGTTTAAAATTTCATGTCAATTGGATAAGTAGTTTTTTGTTACTGAATTTTTTGCCAAAATGCAACCATTTCATCCTCTTATGACCTTTGATTTTTGATCAAAATCTGAAGTCAACAAGCAGTTTGTGAGCTAATATAGAAGGGAAGCTTTCATGGCTTTGGTCAATAAAGAAATCATGGTTCTTGATATTAGATACTCTCCGACGTTTCGCTTTTGATTGCACGAGATATCTTCAGGGATCTTTATTCTCAGAGATCTGAACACTAAAAGAGCTCGGAGAGATTCAGGCGGGGTTTTATACCTGACGTGCTCGCCAAACCGTGAGCCTGTGTTAAGATCGGTTTCCACGTGTGATGTAGACCGCAATATTGACTATTGACATTTTTTGTATGTTTAAAAACATCACGAGATTTTCTTATTTCTCATTTATTACATCCTGCAACTTTGGTTTCCTTTACAATATAATAAGGCCAGTGGTATGCTGGTGTTCAGCTATAGCAGATTGAACAATTTGTTTCTTTCTAATACATCGTTCATGTTCCTTAAGTCTAGTTGATAATGAGCGTCGTTTTTTTCCCACATACACTTCCCCACAAGAGCAAGGAATTTCATATACTCCTTCTGTCTGAAAAGCTACAATATCTTTTGAGGATCGCGAGTATTGTCCAATTTTTTTATGTGTATTGAGGATTCCTGAAACCTCGGCAGAATACAGTTATCAACTTGTCATCGAAGCCATTAATTAAAGCAGAACATTCCGCCCTTTCTAAACGTCAAAATTTCGCAATAGCACGGACTAGCATTCCCGTAGAAGGTATAGTATCATTGAAGCAGCAATCAGAAGATTACCAGTGGAGCAAGCCGATGAACATTAATCTGATTAACGCATCCAGTTTACCACCGGCGGAGAAGAAATCATTAAAACCAAGCAGCTCCAAAATTCCCAGGTTCTAAGTTCTTCCCAAGATGTACAAGGACAATGTACCACTTCGACCGAACGTCAGTATAATTGACTCGCTCACATACAAACTAGATAAATACCTTTCCAATTTTCTTAATCTGTTTATTGGAAAAACAGATTCTTTTATAAAAAAACTCTACATACATTTCGTGGAAAAACTTAAGGCAATCTAGCGAATACCTTTATGGAAACCTTTGAGGATATTGCTCTAACATCCTCTCCACTAAAACCAAAACACTTGTTTAGATATGTAGATGATAACGTTGTTGTTTGCCTTCATGGACAGGATAATCTCCTCATATTTATGGACCCCCTTAATCAACATCATAATATCAAGTCCACAATGGAACTTGAATCTAATGGAACGATTTTCCTTTAGTCCATTAGGACATTCTGTGTATAGAAAACTGAGGCATACAAATAGGTACTTAAATGCAAATTCTCACCACCATCCAGCGTAAAATAATTCGTATATTAACTCACTAGTATTTAGAGCCATTTCGATTTTTGATTAAAATTCTTTAACATCGGAAACACCGAACCTGACCGATGACGATGAGGGAATAGTTATTGCACTGAAGGTATTGCGCATTCAATTAAAAAATATAGTAATCCAACTCCGCGAAAGGAGTGCCATTCCTCCCTACGTACATGGCACTACTGACAAAATAGGATGATTACTTCAGCGGCCCAACATACGTACAAACTTCAATACACGTAAGAAGATTGGACAGTGCTTGCGATCCCCGAAAGATGTTGAACCTTTTCAAATAGAAGGAGTACACAAAATTCCTTGCTCTTGTTTAGAAGTGTATGTGGGAGAAGCAGGATACTCAATATTAACCAGACTTAAGGAACATGAATGATGTATTAAAAAGTGTTTAATCTGAAGACTACTATACCACTGGGAAAGGGAACCAATGTTCTAGCATTCCAGGATTTTATAAACGAAAAATTAGAGGATCTATTGAAATTATTAAACATACAAAAATTTTTAATAGAGATATGGGTTACGGTCTATATCACACGTGGAAACTGATTTTAACACACAGTCACGGTTCGGCGAGCACAAGTCCGGTATAAAAGCCCCTATATATTATTGTTTCATTAAATGGGTTGATACGCTTATCAAATGGACAGAAACAATGCAATCAGTTAGAAAGATAGAGAATATTCTAATCAAAACAGTTATCGGTAGTAAGTGTACAATACATAAAACTTACTGATAATTTAAATGAAAGCGTCTTGTAACAGTCAGTGGAGTTATTGTAAAAATATTTCATTTATTCACAGTATAATATTTTACACAATGTTTATATGCATGTTAAGAAACAGAAAATGGCCGGGAAAGACTCGGTCAGAGGCCACGACCAACCCATGATGATGTCATCAAAATGGCAGCTGCGATGAGAGTCACAGGGTCTGTAAAATGTTCATATCTCCATTACCATTCATAATATTTAATGTTATGAAAAAAAACATTTAAATGCTCTTAAAAAACTACAAATAAGCTTCATGTAACTTTGTTCCAAGCAAAATCATTTAGAATTTATTGCTGCGAGAACGTAATACCGTTGATTGAAGGAAAAAGGGAGATGTGCAACCTTATGGACGAATTCGTGGCAGTGCTGATTTCATTCCACTTACGTCTCGGCTGCTGTACGGTGGAGCCGCTCTACGGCAAAAATATAAAACACCCGTTCGCAGTCGTTCGGCTCTCGCTGCGTCGGCTGCGGAGTTGATCGGAAAACGATGAGATTCGTGAAAGACGGTGCCGCGCAATATTATTATGCTTTATTGATTACTCAACGTTATTATTTATTCTAACAAAAATTCTATCGCTTTAGCCGTTAAGTATTGTTACTTACCTTTTTTTAAGACGAAATTTATTTTTTACATTATTCTGAACTAATAAAAGTACAGAGTACAAAATTGAGCGTATTTATGAGTATTATTGAGTGCTAATTTATGACGAATAAAAATAGCAATGAGCATGGATTTTTAAATAACTTCCAGAGTAGAACAAAAAAGTGAAATATTTTTGATCTAGGTACTTCTTTTCTAATTCTAAGAAGGGAGGTAGAGACAAATAAATTTTACATTTCCATTACCACATTTTTGCCCGCTTCAAGATGACGTAGGTAATTGAATTTTTGACCCGACGCGACGTGGGCTTTCCGTTCCTCCGCAGTCATTATTAACTAGTATTGATGATGGGTTTTTTAGTCCGAAATATCAGAAAAATGTTAAGTGTTATATGCTGTGGAATTTAGAATTAAAATTAGTGTTTAGTCAGATTTTTGATTATTTAAAAAGCAAAGTTTATGATGATCGTTCGGAGATGAATCGTCGAATCGTAAACTTAATAATGTATTTTGGTAGAAGGAAAAAGGTGGCTGTGATGATGTGACAATTATTTGAAAAATATCTTTTTTAAAAAACTCGGTATAAAATTAAAAAGATTTTCAAAAATATCTTTTTTTCCCCGATATCTTCGGAAGTGCTATAAATATCCTTAATTTAAAAACGACATTTGATTGAGCACAAAATTGTGCAACTTTGCCACAATTTAAACTCTTCCATATATTGTATTGCTTCTCCCAATTGTCACCCTAGATATTGGGATACGCTGTACACCAAGTAGGGATTTTTCCTGTAAAGTAGCTTTTTTTTTAATTAAAAAATTATTAAAAAAAAATGTTGTTCATAAAAAGTTTTATTTTTTTTGCAATGACTAGAGTATAGATAATTAAAGCAACGTTGAAATATGATGACTTTATTTCAAAATTTTGAACAAAAACATATAATTTACAAATAATACATAATCAAAACAAAAGGTAAATACATATGCAATGTTTGCATCAAAAAGACTATGAACATTTAGAAAAAACGTGAAAATAAACTTACATTTAACTACTAAATAGGTACTATCCATAAATATTGAATACATTCAATTTACACAACTGGTATTTTTTTACATGCTACAACACGAAAGTTATATTTAGTTATTTAATTATAAATTTTAGCGTGCGCTATACCTGTAGATTTTTAAATATTAGCATAGTATATTTTTGTTAATGCCAGTTTGCTGCTATTATTTAAATAATTAGGCGAAACGTCCAAATTTCTGCTTGAGACATTTTTTCCTTAAATTATTTTCGTGAGTTAAACACTTGCTAACGAGTACTCGCGATTTCGTTCGCGTAAAACGCGAACGAAAGGGATATAAATTGGTACTTAGACCTTATTTTTTTATAAATTTTAGAAACCACGTTGTTGCTTTTTCGTTCAATTTTTGTCAACAGGGGCTTGAGAGATTTTTGTTTATAAATTATATCCAATTTTTTGGAACACCCTGTATACATTTAAAAAAATAAAATGACATATTCCTGATCAAACGCTTTTTTGAAAAATGAGCGGTTTTTTTTAAATAAAAAATATTGTATTAGTTAAAAGGCGGTTTCATCCCTTTGAAATTTGATTTTTGAAAAACTCTTCTTATCGGACCTCTACACCCTACAATCATCCCGTATGCTAAAATTCAGCTTTTTACGTTAAGCGGTTTGATCAGAATCGTGATTAATCAGTGGCTCGATTTTTTGAAACACCCTGTATACATTTTTAAGAAAACTTAAAATATGTTAAATAACCAAATAAAATACACGAGCTTTAGCGTTTTTTCGGAAAACAAACTGTTTCTTTAAATAAAAAATTCCTTCTTATCCAACCTCTACATTCTGCAACCAACCTGTGTGACAAAATGCATATTTTTACGTCAAGCAGTTTGAGTAGAATCGTGATCAGTGACCCGATTTTTTGAAACACCCTGTGTACAATACAAAAAATAGTGTTGAAAGGTACCAGACGATCATTTAAAAAAAATCATATAAATCAGTGCAGTACAACTCTCTCAGGAACTTTTTAAATATATAGATTTTGCAACAAATATTAAAAAGCACTAACACGTTTTTTTTAAATAACAAACCAAACATAAATTGTTTCACTGAATTGAAATAGTAAGTATTAAATTTACCATCACGGTCAGGAAAGGAACCGGAAAAAATGATGTATTCGATAAAATTCTTATTTTTCTATGTGGTTTATTTTCCAAATATTTATTTTTGTGACTACGCATTCATTGTTAGAAAATTTGGTTTTTATTTTTACGGTTAAAAAGTACTTACACTCATTAAAATGCAAAGAAAATTTTGAGGGAATTTTCAAAAAATATAAAATATAAAATTATACATTTAACATATTTAAGTTATTTCTGTCATTATTATTTGATAGAAAAACAATTGGTTTTAAATTGTTTATTTCTTGTCAAATGATGTCAAAATTTTAGTAGTTAAAATCTATCCAATTTTAAATTTTATACTTTCTGAAAATTCCCTCAAAATTGTCTTTGCATTTTAATTAGTATAAGTACTTTTTAATTGTAAAAAAGTCTTAAATTTTCTGATAATTATGTTATTAGAGAGCCCTGAAGAAGAAATGAATTATTTCGAAATTAGGGAAAAAATGTACTATAAACTTTTTGGCGGAATCTCCGTCATTTCTTTATACTATTGGTAGTATACGGCCGTTACATACAAGCACATTATATATATATATATATATATATATATATATATATATATATATATATATATATATATATATAAAAAGAGTACTAATCAAGAGAAGAAAGTTCCAATTCTCAGAGATTCAAATAACATCAAATTCCTGCGATGTAACATTTGTAACATTATTAGGACCCTGCATAGTTTATTCTTTATTTCAATTTAATTTTAGCAAGGACATTCGAAAAATACGATACAAAATAAAAAGCACTTAGCTGTCCAAAATATAGCAACGGCATTTTTCTTCAGTAATTGTCTTTCGCCACTTGAATACATATCGTGTTTAGAAAATGATTTCCACATAAACGTTTATTTATCAAAGAATTTTCGTCCATTTAAAATATTTCAACATTGCCACAGTTTTGTATCCATTGGCAAAGAATGTCGGGCCTCGTCACAGGGAATTTGAATTTAAAAAAGCTCACCAAATTATTTTTCTTTTTTTCTTTTATTGTTGCATGCAACATACGCATATTCTATTTTTCTGGCAGACATAATTGCTTAAATTAACAGTTTCACAAGAATGAAACGTACTCCAGTTTCGTAGAGCTGAAAATTCACGAGTTTGACTCGAAAACGAGCAAAAAACAATAACCACTATGATGTAAACAATACAAGTAAGCGATTCGTACATCTCCGCCGACTATCCGATCTATCCGCTGTTTCGCTGTGAAGGAAGGGCAGCCCGCGGCGCCAAGGAAATCTCGGACACCTTTCCTGGCGACGACGATGTCGCCAGCTACATCTCGGATACCTTTTGTGCCACGAATTCGCCCATAAGGTTGCACATCTTCCTTTTAACTTCAATCAACGGTAATACTGCTAAGTCTTACAGCCTTAAAGCGTATTTCAGTTTACATTTTGCACTGGATTCCACCTGAAAATTGAAAAATATTTTAGATTTATTATCAATTAGAGTAGATCAAAAAGTATTTGGGGTGCTTTCAGCTTCTATACTCTAATCTCATTTCTAGATTTTCGTGCTTCGCCTTTATTTGCACGGCTCAAAAATATACTGAATAATTTCATTAGTTTTTGTGAAATACTATTTTTGGGAGTAAACTTTTAAGCAAAAAATCTATCAAACGTGGGATTTTCTGAAAACATGGGATTTTCTGAAAACATATCCGTCGCCCTTGGATTTTCTGAAAACATATCCGTCGCCCTTGTAAAGCACGCTCTATAACAGCAAAGAGAGTCTTCCTCACAAGCAGCGCGAATGGCGTCATCGACATCCCCTTCGAAGAAAAGTACAACATCTGCCTCGTAAGCAGTAGCTCATAAGGAATTATTTGTTAATATAATATTTCGGTAGGTAAATGCAATTTTCTTTGTTGTTGAAATTTCCATACTTTCTAAACCATCTGGTGTGCACCATGTTTTAAAACTCTTGCACTTTGTTAATAGTTGGTTTAGTTTTACTTTTCAAAACTATGTTTTTTTAATGCTACATAAGTAAACTGATTAAGAGTATATATACATAGTCATGTATTACATAGCCATGTATACGTACCACAATATCCATGTCTTTTTTAAATAGAAGCCTGTGTATTGCAACACTTTTGGATTCTACAAAGGAAAACAGGTTGGCAGGTTGTTAAACCAAAAGAGTTGGAATTAGAGCAAAACGACTTGAAAATCCTTATCTTATTTTCCAATAAAATTCTTTTTATTGTCAGAAAATAAGATAAGGATTTCACTTTTCGGTTTGGCCGGCAGTATGAACGGATACGGACATTACAATGGTCAGCCGAGGTTCACGTATTTCTTTATATTATCAAAAACTAAGATAGGGATATCTAAGTCGTTTTGTCCCAAAATCCACTCCTGTTTTAATTTTACAGTCTGCAAAAGTATCGAAAATGACGAATTTCAATATCTCGTATCTCATAAGTGTCAATATCTTGAAAATAATTCAACGACATATGAAAATGTTACATCATATATATACTTACATTCAAAAATGTACATCATAGAGATGGTTCCATCTAAAAAAGAATATTTTAATTTGATACAAAAATATGTGCAAATAAGATAACAGGTTCGAAGAAGCTTTCGAAAAGGCGTTGGATTTCGAAACACTTCTATTATTCCAGGCTTTATCTAAATTCGCTATATTAAACTGCTGTCAAACTAGCATTTGATAAAAAAAAAGGGATACTAAGGATATAATAACTATCTCTATTATTTTACGAGATGAAATAATGTATATGTATTCTTCGATTTCTACAAAATGAGGTCTGTAATTTATAAAAATTGTATTTTTTGTATGATCCTTTTTGTACATGAGAGCGATGTATTCAGTATAACAGTTTAGACAAAATAAAAATTTTAGATAATAAATATAGTCGTTTAACAATAGAACCAGAGTCAATTTTTTTTACACTTGTGATAAAACTCTAAACTTGAGAGATAAACATGAAAGTGTATGTGATAATCATCGATTGTTTTTTCGAATAGGCATTTTCAAAAAGAATCGGGAAACAAATAGCTTTGTTAAATACGATTGTTTTAATTTAAGGTGTTGTTGACGCAGGTACTCGCTTATATTATGGGAAAATTTGCAATAATTATGTTGTATCTCCTAACCCAAACTCTTTTTTACACCCATCTTATTGAGAATAACTGTAAATCCCAGTACACATATATTGCATTTATACGTCGCGGCCATGCTGATTACCTATAAAGCCGAGATTGCCTGAAGAAACATACTAATTGGTAAAACAGTACTAGCAAACAAAGAGTATAAGGTTAAGAATAAAACATAAAACCAGGACTTAGGAAGGAATAAATTGAGGGTATTAAGCCACGACTTCTGTTAGATTTTAAAACAAGTTACAATGAGAAAAAAATTAGCACTTGTGTGCACAGAAAGTAAATTCTGTTCTGACAGTCGATTTCGATGTGTTTGGTAGGAGAATATTATTTCTGATAATTTCAGCAGGTTTTCGATGATTTGAATTAAGGAAAACTCTTTTAAACAATAATTTATCTAACCTAACATAATGTAGCACCACATCATACATAGTAAGCATTTACGCATTTTACAGAAATACGATGCCGTATTACTTTTTAGGCCATGTAAGCGGTTTGCGGCTGCTTAGGGCCCAGATCTCAAATGGGGCCTGATCTGGGCCCTGGATCGGTTGATCGGCATCCAGACCTGATCAGTTTAGTATTTAAGCTTGCAACACTATCACTGTGAAACTGGCGCCTTAAGACAGCTTTTTGTCGCTCTGCCATCCTTAAAGAAACTATTCTTTTAAGAAAATTTGAATAAACAAATTGTCACTATTTATTAAAATTCTGAAGTAAACAGTGCAGCAAACATATACATATATACACATTAACTTTTAGAATCGATCCTCCCTGAATCATTAAAAAGTTTTACAATATCTTCTATATAATATAAAATACGACACTCTTCTGTTCAGTGGACTTATTTCTTATTATTGATAGTCAGTGTTTCCGCTTTCTAAGAATCACTAGGTAAAGCATTGTTTTCATCTTAAATGCATAACGGAGTTTACACGGAGAGAAACGGATATATAAACACTTCATAATAGAGTTTTTTTTTCAACACGACCGCTCTAGCATAGTATTTTCAAAAGCTTAGTCTATTATATTAATGCTTTAATTATGTTTTAGAAATTTTTCTATTCTAAACACGTTACGGTTTATATACTGACATAAGTGCATATCTAGAGTTTCACTATTTTTAAGTTATTATCAGCAATAGTTTTCCCTGTCCGCTTACGCATATCTTTAAATTCTAATCAACATGCTTCTCTTCGCATCACTATATTTAACTATGGTACGTAGTATTTGGTCTCTTATCCTTTTAGGGGTATGTCAATCAGTTTTTAATAGTAGCTGATATTGAATAACAAGCAAATAATTAATCTTTAATTAAAATTGAACAACAGAGTGTAGAAAGACAAAAATAAAAAATAATTATTACCTCTCTGCTTTTGCGTTTTAGAGAACCTGCTGTATAATTGCGTCCCTTTGGATTACGCGTTTCTTCAGAATATGCGTAGACCCTGTCATTGATATTATTCGTGTCGCTGGGAATTATACTCTGCCGTATTAATTGTAACTTTATTTTTACAATCCATAAGATAGGTTATGTCGAATCCTCTCATTAATATTCAGGGTCAGTCTAAGATATTTTTAAATTATGCTTTATTTTCGTTATTCCAGCTCATTAATGATGTTTTTAGCTGGTTATAAAATGTCATAGTTTTACATTAATGTATGTTACTTAATAGCATCAATTAATTTGAAGTAATTTACCTTTTCATATATATTATTTTTTATAGCACTAAATTTTAAATTTTGTCGCCTTTCATTTTGTTGGAGTGCAAATAATTTTCGATTATATTTCATTTTGAGAAAGGATATGTTATATAAATTAAATGTTGTTGCTATTGGTAAAGATAAACATATTCTTAACTCTAGATAAATTTGAGAATAGTTTGCGACTAGAACCTTAGAATAAATTAATTAAGTTATTTCTTCGACCGCTAGTCGAACTTTATTTATATCCCTGCCTTTTTTGTTTTCTATAACTTTCTCAACAGCTTTATATACCCACAAACTGTGTCTTTATACCGGTTAGTAACATTTTGGCAAAAATCTAATGGCGGCTTAAATTTTGAAGTGTGACAGGGGAATGAACTGGTAATATTTTTATATAAATCCAAGACATGTTTGAAAAACTGCTTATTCGGATGAATTTTTTAAAGTGCGACATAGAGTTGAACTGGTAAAATTGTGATACTAATTCCCGGTGGCGGAGCAAAATGGTGGCTAAATAAAATGTTCATTATCTTGCTTGTGGCGACGAAGGTACTAAAGTTTTGTGTGGTAGAACTCCTATTATTGTTATTATTATTAATAATATTATTATTGGTGCTGTGGTAGTATGTCTTGGTAAGAATAAAATTAAAATTAGAATTAAATAATCGTTTACTATTATATAATTAATTATATGGCGAGGTATAAATTATCTGTCTGCACCGGTATTTAAACCTTGTACGTAAATAGTATGTGTTATTTATTTATACTTGAACAGACCAATTAGTACCAGACAAGGAAGTGTTCGCGATAATATAAGATATTTATATAAATTGGATAATAAATACATTGTACTGCAGAAAATGTTACCTGAGTAATCTTACTAAGAGGCCGAGCCATTTCTCGCGTGTCAGAAGCGCATAGAAGGCTTTTTTAACTGCCCTTAAAATGCCTTATATGCTTTATGGTCCGAATTCATGTAGAATGTATTTGACTGGATGGTTGTAGGGTAAATGAACAAGCTAGAAAGCGGCTTTTACTGAATCAGGTATGTTCTTGGATGTTCACTTAACATACCAAGCTAAACATTCAAAAAATGAAAACTGCCTGACATTAGTATAATCTTTCTGTATATTGTATTAAAATTGTTAACTAGCATTTTAATTTACATTTTGATAATTACAGAGTGATTATAGTTCTGCCAAAATATTTGTGTTCTCCATTTGTCTCAAAAACAATGTCTAAGCCTTTTATATAATATTATATCTTATTATAGAAATTTGTCTTCTTTTGTTTAACTTAATTTTTGTTTCAATTTGGACATCTAGATTTGCTTGACTTTTTTACCACTAAGGATAATTGAAAGCACATTAAGCACTAATGTATTAATAAGTTGCGTACTAAAATGAAACTGTAATAATGGAAAAAGCAGTACTTTTTTTACAAATTAATATTTTTTAATATTAAACACTAATTAAACAAACTGACAAAACGTCTTGAGGTATTGATCACAGCTTCAAAAACCACCCTATCATATTTAGTCAAAAAGGTAGATAGAAATAAATGTGCTATGAAATTACTGATTTACTCTTTATTAGTACTCAGTTTAATTAAGTTGTGATCACTGTAATTTATAGATTTTTACGTCCCACTTAAGAGGAAAGCGGAGGGAAATATTATACTCGTGACAAAATCACCCCTCCCCCACCAAGATTTACAGATCTTCACGTTGTAGGCCACATTTTTGTCGGTCTGTCTGACTATCTGTCTGTTCGCGGTATACCTAAAAAACTACCTACCCGATTAACTTCAAGTTTTGGTAAAAACATGAAGGGTCATATGGGGATGGTAACATTTTGCTAAACTGAATGACGGCGTAATGCAATGTTTAAAAGTTCAGGGTAAATGAATTACTTACTCATTTGACCTAAAATTTTGCACAAGTGTGTTATAAGGTGTTTCGGTGAGATCCTCAGGAGTCGATGTTGGGACCCTTAATACTGACTGAAATCTTTAGGGGGACAATAGATAAACACCTACTTAAAAAAATCTTTCTTTAATTTAAAATTACTTTATGCAAATTGTCATGTTTTATTTAGATCTCTAAAAATTATGGAAAGTGTGCAGGAAAAGACTAATTAATAAATAAATATAACTAATTATCATATGTTGTAACCACAGATTTCTCCTTTCAAATTCATTTTTAAATACAAAAATTATAAATGTCATCGAAATTATTGTAAATTTGGTCCCCGGATGGGCTCATAATGTTTAGATTTTTCCCTTGACAGAGATGTCAGTGTAAGAAAGTGAACTATCCTATTTAAAAAAATCATTAAGATCATTTTTGTTCAGGATATCCTAACATTAATTTTTTAAACTTTCATAATTGCTCCACCAGCGTTATTTTAGTAGTTATTGATAAAAACTAATTTTGTTGCACTTAAAGATGGTCTAGCAACAATTGAAAAAAAAAGTAGGCCCGATTCCTAATTTTCCTGAGGTTTTGTAGTCTGTGAATTGGTGTTGACAGATTTGGACACCCCGGAACTGAATTTCTGGCTGTGCCTGGGATCAACTGATACAATTTTGGTGCGAATCTAATATTGCTCAACAAAATTGCGGCCTAAACCGTTTAAAAAATCAGTCTGAAAAACTACTTATTCGATTGACTTCAAATTTTGCACAAAAATCAGATGATGTAAGGATGAATTGGTAACATTTTTGTAGGGAAACTAAATAGCTGCCAAATAAAATCAGCCTAAAAAAACTATTTCAATTGACTTCTAATTTTGATGTGATATAGGGATAAACTGGTAAAATTTGTATATGAATTCAATATGATGGCCTTATGCAATAAGACAAGAGTCGTAAAAGCTACTTATTCAGTGGATTACAAATTTTACTCGAAAATCAAGTGTGAGATAGGGAGAAACTGATAAAATATTGGTACAAAATCAAAATGGCAGAACGCAGTAGAGGCCTCTTAAAATGCTTGATGGAACAATATAAAAAACACTAAATTGGTTTTACGAGGAGATTTTATCTTTATGTATCCTTCATCAAGGAAAATGAAGCATGATCCAGTTTAGTTCAGCACGTAGTTATTTAGTAATATGTAATGTATATATACAAATTTTGTTACCTTTCATTTTTCTCTTAATACGTGGAGGGATTCATTACGCGGAAAGTTCCGGTTAAAGGGAGTTTACCGTTTTTCTGTATATAATTTTTACGACATCGATCAAAAGAAGAAATAAACATTAAATTTCAATTTTTTTAGACTGTTCATATTCGATATGTAAAGAGTATATGTTTGTGAAATATTGTAAACATTTTTATCGTAAGGCAGTGGCTAATATAAAAAGGGGGGGCGGGCAAAAGGAACAAATGCCTCCAGAGAACTAGCAACATGTTTGGAAGCAAAAATTATTTTATACGACATTTCCCCTATTTTATGCGATCACAAATTTAAATTTTTTTCTCGTCATTGATTCATGTTGTGCTTATGTTGTGTTAATAAAAAGCAAAAGCTTTTTGTAATACTATAGTTTTTATCCTAGACTACTAAATGAGAAAAAAACAAAATAACCCTGAGATAATCTAAGTGACATTTTTTTTGACGCGCACTTTATTTTTAAAACAGTTGAAGTTAGATAAAAAGTACGTGTAAAATTTCATGTAGAATACGCAGTACCCTCGACAAATTTGCTTTGAATTACTGGATAACAAACTTTACAGATTTGCTTGCGGAATGTATTGTTAAATTTTATTAAAAAGTACTGTTGAACCAACTTTGAAACCGCATGTAATCAGAGAAGTCAGTTTTAACAGCACGTTAAATCAGCACCTGTTTTGGTAATATTGGATCAAATATGCGCAAAATCACTACTTAGCAAATATAGACAACCAGTTAATTAATAAGTGTATGATGTTGATTAACAAGCCTTTGTACAGGAGTACAGGACATCTAAAATAAGATAGGATGTACCCTTATCTTATCTATATATATATATATATATATATATATATACACTAAAATTTTTAATTTTTCTAGGGTATAGGTTTAATTATTGAAACTTTTTTTCTGCAACTAGCTCGACGTTTCGCTTCTTGTTTGAAGCAATTTCAAGAGCATTTTATTGCATGTCTAAAAAATATACATAATACATGGAAGTACTAATCCATGTATTATGTATATTTTTTAGACATGCAATAAAGTGCTCTTGAAAATGCTTCAAACAAGAAACGAAACGTCGAGCTAGTTGTAGAAAAAAAGTTTCATTAATTAAACCTATTCTCAAGAAAAATAAAAACTTTTAGTATAAAGTATGGTTTAAGAACAATATATATATATATATATATATATATATATATATATATATATATATATACATATATATATATATATATATATATATATATATATATATATATATATATATATATATATATATATATATATATATATATATAAAGATCGCGAATTATGTTAATGAAATTACAAATACAGTTTAGTTTGACCCACTTTTAAGAGCCAATAAAGTACAAGCGTTAGTGCAAGCGTAGGTGCTTGCATTACTGGTGCGCGTGGGGACTCTGGGAGCGTGCATTAGTCGTGTGCGTGACACTAGGTGTCTAGTTCTACACAGGTACTTTCAACCCTGTTTCACTGTTATCATAACCTTGAACCTATATTTTGATTAACAAACGTTCACTAGTCCGATGCATTCAGTTGATGTGGCCGCTGCTTACTTATGTTGTTTTACCGCTGCTTGGAACTACAAAATTCTTTTTTTTTAATCATCTTTTTCTATTCTTCAGCGATAAATTCTTTTTTTTTTCGTTTTTTGTCTATTTTATCATTTTTCGTTTTGAGATAATCAGGGCCAACCGTTTAGTAGCTATTTGAGATATTTTAAGTTCGAATCCTATTTTCTTTTGTCTTGATAGCAGTAGACTTGTCTTTCGATTCTTTTCGCCGTTTTCCGGCTGATGCTTTTTTCGTTTTTGGCATTATCACGAAATATCTTTGTCAAACAAAAAATCTGTAACAAAAAATATATTTGTTAATTTACCATTGTCAAATCGCGAAGAAAACCACATCAAAAAACTTTACTACGTAAAATTAATTAGTAAGCAATAATGCCGTGATAGAAAACCATAGCTTATTCAATTTTGTGCAAATATTCCTACTGACGTAAAAAGATATTAGCATTGAAAGACTTGAGTTAAAAAAGCAAATAATGTTTTCTGTTCAATTTTATTTATTTTCAATTCTTTGGTACCACACTACAGGTTTTGGTTCTTATTTTAAGCTGTTACTTCTAATCACATTCCTTTAATTCTTATATTACTGTTCATTATTTTAAAACTTGTGTGTTTTTCACATTTGTTAATTAATTAATCCTGGTTCGGGTGATGACTTTTTTTTTAGTTTTTTTTAACAAACCTTATAATTTTCTTTGTCGTTGGATTTTAAAAATCAGATTGTGTTTTGGTTAGTCCTGCTTAAGCATTTTTTGAAGCAATGACAAGCAAGATGTAAAAGATTTAAGTTAACTTAAGTAAACTTACCACAATTTAACACATGCATAACAACAAAATCTACATAATTATTTTAACATCTATATTTATTAATTTCCTTATAGATTTGACCTGTTGTCTTGAACCACTGATTCTACCCAATAATTAAATCCTGAGAAAAACTATATTTCTTAGTAGCGTTGAGCTTAAACAAATAGTGGCAAGCAAACAAACAACTGATACGTATATATGTGGAAAATAATAACAACCTTTTCGTGGTATGTACCAATTTTTGTCTCTATTTTGTTCTTTACATAGTCCGAAAGCCTTCAAGGCTAGAGTTAATTAAGAAATCATGTTTCTTGAGTTTAGAACGTGTCAATTTGGAATTACTTTTCCGACATTTCGGCTGCAATTGCACGAGACATCTTCAGAGATCTTCACTGCACAAGATCAAAACACTAAATGAGGTCCGATGAGCTGAGTTCAGATATTTATACCCGACCTGTGCCCACCGACGACGCGTGACTCACTGTTATGATTGGGTTTCATGCATGATGTAGAACATAGCCCGTGTCTCTATCGAAATTTTCAAGGTGCTTTATAATAATAACCCGAGACTGATGCAACAATCTTGGTTTCTTTTATATTATTAATCTGTTTCGTTGAGTGCTGCTATTCATCGACAGTGGATTCAACAATTTGTATTTTATTTATACATATTTCATGTTCCTAGTTTAGTAGACACAGACAATCCAGTTTCACTTAAATACATTTTACAGAGGAGATAAAAAATTTTAGGTCTGGGATTATTATAATATCTAATCGAACAACTAATATCTTTAATTATCCAATATTGACAAAGTCTTAAATACTGATGAACTGATGAGGGATTGTTTTTAAGACTGATGATGGTGAGAACTAAAATTTGAATATCTATTCATATGTATCGGTTTTCCGCAAGTAGTATGAATATTTGTTAATTTCATGTTAAATATTGGATAAAATCACCACCAAATCAAAGAATTTACCATCAACTAACAGCAAAAAAACAGAGGACGTTTGAAGCTCTACGCAGCAAATACCAGCTAGTACAGCTACTACAGAATACGGCAATAAATGTATTTCATTAACAAAAGCAGAAGAATCGGTTCTCTCTAAGAGACATAACTTCGCAATTGTTCTAAGAACTATTCCGGTAGAGGACATAATAGCAAGTGTAGAAGACAGCATTTGGAAACTACCATAGTATCAGGCAAATTCAGTTCGATATGAAACAATGAAAATACTTCGCAGCTCTAAACTACGGGAATCCAAGTTGTCAGCCGCAGACAAAACAGCCATAAAGAGCCTCAATGACAAAGAAGTTGTAATTCTACCTGCAGATAAAGGAAATGCAACGATGACCATTGCCAAAAAGAACTGCGTAGAGAAAATAGAGACTTTACTTCAGAATGACAGGTATAGGACAATACGAACAGACCCAACTAAGAAAATTGAAAGATAAATGTGCAGCCTTATGAATGCCTTAGATTTACCAGACCTAGAGACTTCTAAAAACATATAAAGTTAATGTACCATTACGTCCCTCGTCAGCAAAATAGATTCGTCATCTTACGAAATAGGTACATATTTAGTCAATATCTCAAATCCCTCACAAGACGATTTAATTCTTATATCAAGAACTAAACATTTCGGAGAAAAGTTTAAAGATTTTGCTTAAATCTCGGTGATATTTTAGTCAGTTTTGATGTTGAATCCCTGTTTACAAATCTGCTTATCAACATAAAAGCCTTACAACCTAGATGTTATTTTAGATGTTACTTTTGGAATATAGCTTGACGGAGAGGAAGATTTAACTATATTTTAAGATCGTCTAAACCAACAACAATGGAAATTGAAACAGATGTCCTTCCTTGATGAGTTAGTACTGTTTACAAGAAACCGACACATACGAATAAATATTTAAATTTTATTTCTCACCATCATCAATCTCAAAAACAACCCGTCATCAATTCATTACTTTTTAGGGCTTTGTCAATATGTAATGCAAATTCAATTCCGAACGAAACAAAAAACTGACCGAATTTTTAAAATCAGACGGATATTGCCTTGAAGAAATTAGCGTTCGATGAGATATTATTATCCCAGACCTAAAAAAGTATTGGATACTCAAGCATCAAGTAGTGCAGTTTTACTTTTTACTCAGGGTACCACTTATAAAACTGCAAGATTTCTGCGGAGATGCAACATTCACACAATCTGTAATACATACAAAAAGATTCGGCAATGTTTAAAGTCACCAAAAGATGTAATTCCTTGGCAGTCAAAAGGAGTTTATAAAATTCCTTGTTCTTGCGGTAAAGTCTATATAGGTGAAATTGGACGGTCTGTGTCTCCTAGACTTAAGAAACATGAAAGATGTATGAGTATGAAACAAATTGTTCAATCCGCTGTCGCTGAACACCAGCACTCAACGGAACATATGATTAACGTAAAAGATACCAAGGTTCTAGCTTCAGTCTCGGGTTATTATAAACGAAAAATTAGAGAAGCTATTGAAATTATCAAGGACCCCGAAAATTTCAGTAGAAACGCGGGCTACCTGTTACATCATGCGTGGAAACCAAGAATTACAGTGAGTCACTCGTCGGTGGGCACAGGCCAAAGTAAAAATTTTTTTAGGAATTCGATTGAAAACCTGACAAGAAAAGGCCAGAGAGATCTCCTGCTACCTTCGCTAAAACTCGCAGAAACTATCAACATGCCAACGATCTGTCGAGGACGTGCCGGCTATTAACAAGCGAATGGAAATCTGTTTTGCATTTACCCTTTTGCTTCTGAAAGTTAATACACGTCTCATCCCAAAATGAATTATTATGGCTAGTCGAGGCACGTAAGAAAAAACTATTTGGCAACATTTTGTCAAATTAAAAGTTACGGGCAAATTTGGATTTCGCGCAAAATGTAAAATATGCAATAGTTGAGTAAAAAGACAAAAATGCGATAACTATAACGCCGGTGGATATTTAGAAGAGCGAGCTAGTGAAAGCAGCAATACTTTAACCCCCTCGATCTTATTATTCTCCTGTTAAACGAAATATTTGAAGAAGAAAAATTAAAATCTTTTAACAAATCGTTTGGTCTTCTCTTTGTGTGTCTATCCGTAGTTGGTCCAATATTCACAACGTGCGGCTTTGACAATATAAACAGGGCACGAAAACAAATTGTAGAAGCATTGGATTACCCCATTTTTACATTGGAGTGTTCTGCTCATATATTGAATATGCTTTCCAAGGACTTTGAAGTAATACATGATATATTGCAAATTGCAAAATACTTTCGAAATGACCATTTGACAAATGTTTGGTACAAACAAAAAGGAGGAAAGAAGCTAATATTACCACAAGATGTTCGGTGGAATATAGTTTCTGACTGCTTGGAAATGTATATCAGTCGAAAGCCAAAACTGTTGCAAATTTGTGAAGAACACAAAGATGACATTGATTCAGATATTTTTCAAAAATTATATTCATATCAAACGAATGGCTGAAGATTTTTTTAGAACTTCGTAAATGATTCTCTGTGACATTGGATATGGTTCAGCAAAAAGGTGCCTCTTTGTCTAATGCAGGTGAGGCATGGAAAAACGTATAGCTGTTTTCTTCAAAACAAGATATACTCAAGCTTTAACACCTTTTCACTTTTTGGAATACTTACTACATCCTATTTTATAAAAAATAGCGATATATATATATATATATATATATATATATATATTATATATATATATATATATATATAATATATACATATATATATATATATATATATATATATATATATATATATATATATATAAAGCGAAGAAAAAAAGCTGCTTTAAATATTGCTGGTAAGCATTTACCAAACACAGGATTATTACCATTAATAATCAAGTTAGGAGCCAGATCAGGCATCTTTTGGATAACAATGTTTTCTAGCGAAGTATTACAAAATGTGACTGCACCACAGTGGTGGCGATCTCAAGAAGCTATTCCAGAAATCAGAAAGGTACTACATATAATTGTTCCCATTATATGTTCCTTCTTTTGACTGAAATATTGTTTTCTACATACGGATTTATTCATTCTGATATTAAAAATAGGCTTGGCAATGAAAAAACCTCTAAATTAGTATTTCCCTTTAACAAATTAATATTTAATTGTTCTGTTTGAAAGCAGACTTATTTTTGTATTTAATTTTATATACTGTTACATTTAGCTTTTTTTAAATTTCGTAATCTATTAGTAAGTTTGTTCCTAGATGCTATATTTATGTTTGATTTTATTGAAGGCATTTTCAAATGGTTCTTTTTATAAATATAAACGTCTAAAAAACGGTTTGATTATAATCATGATTTTAATCAATAATTTAAATCATTTGGCCACCATCTTCAAGAAAAAATTAAATGAAAGAAAGAGTCGAGTGGTAAATCTTTTGAAAAGTATTTGCAACTTTAAATCATCATAAAAATTACCCAGTTCAAAATGGCGACATTCATAAATTTTATAATTTAAAAAATATGGAAAATAAAAATACTTACAAAACTCAAGTATTTTATTCCTTGCGCGATCCTTAAGATTCTACTAAAAAGTGGAATTTTTGTGTTTTAGGTGCAGTCGAATATGAAACAACTGACTGCCTTCTGCAATTGAGCTACACCCTGTATAGTGGTTAACTTGATTTGTATTATTTTCAGTTAGGTTAGCATATTAAGTATTTTTGGAATATTCTATTCTATATTCTCAAGCTTTTTAGGCTTTCTCAAGCAATTTAAATAAGCATTTATTATTTGTCCATGTGCTAATATCTTTTGGTAATATGCATCAAATTAAACATTATTTCTAGAGCCGAGTTCTCAAGTATGAGACAATTTTTAAGCTGGTATCGGTATATTTATAGAATAATCTGTCGATTGAGCCACTTTAATACCGATATTTTGATTTATATTATCATAATTAATCTATTTGTATGTAGGATTTAATATTTTATAATTTTATATTCTTGTCTTCGTTCATTAAATTCTAAGGAACTTCAATGATAAAGCAGCATGTTCCGGTGACAGCGTTAATTATTTCCGAAGAACTTGACTTGGGTTATCTTACAAATTAATTCAAGCATGTCAAGTTGTTCTGCTATCTATAAGTCCTGTAACAAGTAGTTCATTGATAACACTTGATCTAAGTCTACTGCAAAAATGTTTAAACAGTTTTGCGGTTCATTAATATACAATGTACAAATTTAAAATATATGTTTTTAACTTTTCCATTAACTTGTCGAAGAGTATTAATACAAGTTCAGTATTTGCTTTCTGAACTCTGGCGACGTTTTCATTTAAATCATATTTGGAGTTTTCGATGTTTTTTTCCGCTTTCAAATGAAGACCAAAGTACTAATCCCTGTAAAGGTTCTACCACAGTTTGTCTAGTTCTACTTGGTATTTTATATCCCACTCCTGGCCTTAATATTTGTCGCAGTGTTTGGTTTAGTAGTAGTAATAATACTTTGTATCTGAGTGATATGTCAAACAGTTTTCTCAAAACCCTGTCTTGTAAGATTAGTTTTTATAATGTTCTATTCCAAGACTTCGTGCATCCAAAGCAGTAAAATATTTATATATGTAGTATCTTTCTCACACCTATATTATGATTTACCAAATCTTACATTATAGAAATTTTTTTAACAGATGTCGCCTTCTGTTCTGTTTTTGGATTTTATTGGTATTATGTCGATGTCGGTAAATGTTTGTTATTATTTGCGGGTTAGTTTTTTAAAAATTTCATTACTTTTAAATTTAGTTTTAGCCAACGTTGTAATTTTAGAACCTGATGATGGCGAGATAGCTCGCTGAAATGTATCATACATTGTAATAAATGGAAATTGCACCTATTGGGGAGTTAGGAGTTATATATATATATATATATATATATATATATATATATATATAAAGGCCGCTGCACTTCGAGAAAATACATTGCATATATAGTTCGAACATACAACCTGACATGTTTTAACAAAATACAAGAGTTCTAACCACACTACACCACAATTTGTTACGTTCTGGACGCGCGTTTCGCTAACCAAGTTAGCATCATCAGCAGATGATATAAACTAAAGTAACTTATACTAACCGAGACTATTTATAGGTAAATGTGGTCACACTTGGTTGCACCCGACTGCACCGTTGTCAAGTAAACAATAGAGGGGACTATAGGGAATAGACCCTCTGTCTTTATTTAGTGCTTTCTTACCACATTTAACTATTTCTATACTCTCAAATGCATCCAATAATCTATTATTAGATAGATTTTTAATCAACTTAAGATTATTTATTCCTGTTCGGTGATTGTTTTCCAAAGCATGTTGGGCAACGTTTGACTTTTCTGTTCTTCCGTATCTTAAATGTGCCATGTGCTCTTTAAAACGAATGTTTATGGAGCGTTTAGTTTGCCCAACATATTTTAGATCGCAGTCATTACAGCTAATTTTATAGATGCCACTCCTCTCCCTCAAGTCGACTTTGTCTTTGGGGTTTCCAAGGAGATTTTTCAAACTGTTCTCCGTTTTGTAGGCTACTCTAAAACTTACGTTTTTAAATACTTTTTCTAGACCTCTCGTATATCTGGGATCATATGGGATTGCTATGAATTTATTGGAAGCCTCAGGTGTTTGAAGAGAAGTGGCATCTTTTAACATTTTCTTATGCTTATGTCTGTTTACTAATTTATGGACAAAATTATCATTATATCCATTACTTTTAGCTTTATTTTTAATCCGATTCATTTCATTGTTAAAATGTTCTTTACTTAATGGAAAATTGACTGCTTTCTCATACCAGCAATCCTATTGAATAATTGCCCCAGCAGCCGCGAAGAAACTGAGATTTCTTTTCCGTGCTCGAAAATACTGTTTTTCTGCCAACTTGTTTACTCTTTACATTTCGCAAATCTGACCCTGCCTTGAGTAGTGCTCGCACATACAGGGAGCAGTCTCTCCTTCAATCCTTAATATCCTTGACTCCGTCCAAGTTATTCGCCTGATTGATGATCCAAACCTGACAAGAAAGCTTGCATCACCAGAGCATCGTCGAATTGAGGGCGATCTGTCTCTCTTTTACAGATACTACTGCGGATTCTGTTCTGATGAATTATCATCCATTATGCCCTCCTTATTCATTCCTGCCAGAGAGACATGAGCATCGACCAGGTGAATCCTTTCACCGTCCAACTGCAAAAGACCAAGGACATTCCACTTTGTTCGCTATTTTATTCCCAGAGTGGCCCGATTATGAATTGTGTTACCAGCAAAATCCTTTCCTTTCCTTCTTCTCTTAAACTACAAGTTTTTAAATCCCGCATTAATAAACGTTCCCTTCTTTATTTAAAGTAACCACGGTATCTGGTACTTAGGCCTTTGGCGTTCGTAGTCTGTTTATAGATAAAAAATCTGTTATCAATTTTGAAAGAAGAAGAATAAGGGTAACTGTAAAGTTATAATACATAGATCAGACTATTTAAAAAAAAGGTAACACGACTTTCTTAATGCGAAAAATTTTAAAAATTTGACTACATATTCTACTAATAAATACGTCATTACAATTATGTAGCATCCGTGATTATGTAGGTAAGACGGTTTGTAAATTTTAAAGGAAAGAGATTATAGATTACTGATGCATATCAAAATTAGATTTAGGCAATAACATTTTTATTTTTAGGGATAATGTTTATTGAAGCAAAAAGTTCTCAGCAGAAACTAGATAATGGCAGTTAGTTATTTATTTACCAAAAGACCTTAAATTGAAATTATTTTATAGGGCTCTATTCTTCCATATGAAAATTAAAGAACTCAACGATAAAAACTATACTTTAAAATACAGAATTGCAAATAAAATTGTCTGCTTATTCACTGGCGAAAACAGTTAATGGACATCTAGAAAGAAATATATTTTTGTTCATTAAACTTCGTCAAATTCAAACATGCACAATAATAGAAACCTGAAATGGATAGGAATTTTGAATTACTTGTTCACAAACGAAATTTGACTTTTATCATTACATGCTGGGGGATATCTCTTTTTACAAAAAAATCGGACTTACCTACTTATTATTATTAAATAACTATTTACATTCTGTCAACAAATATTTCAGCATTTTTAATGTCTGACAAAAAAAAATAATTTCTATGACTCCAGTAACTTCCTTTCCTTTACGGCCTCCCTAAATTACCCAAACAGTTCTTCACTCTCCAGATTTTCTTTCCAGCTCCTTTCCCTCCTCCCCATCATACCTTCAAAACCCATTTTCTATTAAACATTCCTAGAAACTAACCAAAAAATTCCTAAAAGCTCTATACAATGTTACGAGAGCGTTTGCTTACATTTGCAAATTTGTCTACTAATATTATTCTTGACATGTGCAGCTTGATGGGCTGTTTCCTAAACCAAAATTTTATTCATTCAGTTCCATAATACTTTTTAAGACAAAAATTACCTCGTGCTATAGGTTCAAATATCTCCCCCTTTTTGGCGAAAGTATTTATGCACAACTCTCAAACCACTGTTTTAAATAACTTGTTTAGAAACATAAAAATGTGTTGTTTAGATACGTGGATGTTTTTACAATTTTTAATGGTACACATTACTTTAACTCTGTTACCTTTTTTGGATTTGCTCATTTCCACGAAGGACATGTGTTTTTGACTTTGGCATATACCGTAAAGTCTCTGCCACAGATAACATATTATCGTTTGTCTTTAATCACCCCTTCCATCAGAAATTTGCTGTTTTTAATTTACTTTTTCGTAGGCTGTTCTTAAATTTAAGGTATTTAGGGATACGCGCTCTCCTATCCCTAAATACCTTCAATTTAAAAAAAGAATATGCTTTCATTTTGTAGATCGCTCACAATGACGGGTATTAATACTATAAAAATAAATTATCAGAGGCATATTATCAAATGTATTAATAACTACTGCCTAAAACTGGTAATAAGTATATCTACAGAAGTCTTGGATATGTCGGCAGCATCACAAGAAATATTGCGAATTTTTTTTAGCAACATCAGGCTATGATATCAAAATTTGTTTTAAAATAACAAATAAATTATCGCATCATTTGTCTAACATCAAAGATAAAATACTACTTTCACAAAAATCGAGTGTATAAAAATTAAATTGTTCTTACACTTCACGTAACGTGGCATATATTGGACAGAGCGGCAGGAGAATCGAGATTCGAGTCAACGTTAAAGTTCATAGAAAAGAAAATAAACTTACACAATGAATATCTCTTCTTCCTTTGCAAACCACATTTTTTGCCCGTTTATCAGAAGGAATTACAGTTGAACTTATTGGAAGCTTTTAAAATTACCCGACTTTTCAACTCTCTTGAGTCCAAGGCAGTAGTCGGGCTGCAAGAATATCACCCTCACATCTATACCAAAATTTACCAAATTTCGATCTTATCTTCTCTAAAGTAATGTTCCTTATTAAATTAAAACTTATAAAATTACCGTAACCTTAGTTACGTTGTTGTTTAGGTTAGTAACCTAACCCAAACAATACCGTTATTTCTGAACCTAACCGTATAGTAACTGAATTTGTAAATCATTCTAGTTCTATTTCGGATAATAAATTAAATAATAAGTATGGCAGTGTAAAAGTGGACTCAATTAAATCTCTGACTTCTCTTACTAACTCAATTGTAATTGAACCTGTCTCTGTGGACCAAGTAATAAAAGTAATTTCGAATTTGAAAAACACAAATGCTGCTAGTTCTAATGATATAAATGTAAAACTTGTTAAGGCGGCCAGGGACTACATTAGTTATCTACTTACATATTTAATAAATGTAAGTTTACACAAAACTGCAAATGTGATCAATCAATTCTTAGCATATTTTCTAAAATTTTAGAGAAAATAATTTATGAGAAAATACTTAATTTTGTTAAAAAATACAATATTTTAAGTGAGTGTCAGCATGTTTTTTTACCTAATAAGTCAATCGAAGTCCTATCGTTTCTTAAATTACGTCTATTCTATGTTTGACCAGGGAAAATATGTTGTGGCTTTCTTCTTTGACCTTTCAATAGCATTTGATACTGTCAATAAAGATATTTTGCTTTTGAAGCTGTACAGTGGTAAAATGTCTGATTGGATTAATTCCTATTTATCTGGGCGTGAGATGATAGTAAGGTATGGAGGGGTGTGTTCTGAGCCTAGAGCTTTCCAGTGGTTTAAAAAAACGTTTGTAGCGATATGGAGATTTGGTGCCCTAATAACCATCTAATACTTAACTCCGATAAAACTGTATATATGAATATGTTTGTTCGTAAACTCTGACCTTTAAATTTTCATAGCCTTAACATTAAATTTTCAAATTCTAGCAAATTTCTGGGAACTATAATATACCTAAGTTTTAATAGTCACGTCGAGCATGTCTGTGCTAAGCTTAACTCTGCCTACTTTGCTGTTCTGAACTTAAAGAATACACTTAACGAGTCTGGCTTGCTTAGCGTTTATTATTCTTAAGCCAATGGATAGTTGTAAGCCTATATTTACTCAAAAGCGAATTTTAGCATTGCCTTGTATATATATTTTTAAGTGTCTAATGTATACAAACAATAACCTATATTATTTGTCAAACTGGGAAAGACTAATTCGTACAAGACTAGAAATGAGAATGTCATTAGTGTACCAGCTCATAAAAACTCATTCTTTCAGAAATATTCATATTACAGTTGTCTGACCCTTTATAATAAACTGCCCAAACACTATAAAGTTCTTAATGGCATCAACTTTAGGATCAAAGTCAGACAATTTCTTATTGATAGCTTTCTATTCGGTACAAGAATATTTGCAGTCTTAAGCGTTTCGTTATTGCTTCACACATGATAGTATTTATTCTAATAGTTTGTCTTGTTTTTCTTATTCTATATTCTTGTGCGAATTGTTCAGTTTTTATATTTTAATTGCATGTTATGTGTATTTATTTTTCAAAAAAAAACATTTTTCTAAGATGTTTTACATGTACGTTTTTTATTTGTGTTTGTTTTTTTAATGTGCATTTAATTTTATACTTTTTCTTTTGTTTTTTTATATATATACTTTTTGACGACCCTTTATACAATAATGTATTTTATGGTAATATAAACTATTCTATTCTATTATATTCCTTTGACACTATAGAAATCGTTTTAACATAATTGTAAATGTTGGTAAATGTTTGTTAACTGTTTTTTGGTAAATTTAATTTTAGCCAATGTTGTAACTTTAGTATTTGATGATGGCGAGATAGCTCCTTGACATACATCGTCAATTTAATAAATGGAAATTGGACATATTGTGGAGAACGACTTTGTATTTTTTAATATACAATATTTTTCCATTTGTGTCTTTTTATGACTTAAAATAAACTGTTAAGTCATGGCTGTTTTTTGTAATGGAGTTAAAAACTATGTGTACAATCTGTTTGTCCATAAGTTCAGAAATATTAAAACCACTTATAATAGTTAACAGTTAATTTGTTTTCGATCTAGATTATTGGAACACAACCAAATAATTCATAAATCATGCGACGCACATATTGCTCAAATGAAATGAACATTGACCGACTTAAGTTGCTTATTTTTTATAATACATGATTACTTTAAATATATTTGCACTAGATGTAAATTCAGTTGAATTCATGTGACCATTTGTGAACCAAGGATTCAGAGAATTACTTGTAGTTTTAAAGCAGCGAAATATTGCCTGTTTAAAATTTGACTTCTGGGAGGCTTTATTGGAATCTCACGATAAAATATTTCACTTGTCATTTTTCTGAGAGTGTGAACTTCATAACTACAGAATATATCTTCACGTCACATTGTTGACATTTTATTTGTTGAAACAAAGGCAAGATCGTCGGCGTAATATTTATATTATTACTTAATATTATCCATATGCTAAAACGAACGGTTCATAAAACCTATGCTAAAAGCCCACCGATAAAATTTCTTACTAAAAACATAGATGGCTTATTTCATAGGCTACGTATTGCTTCTATTAAGGCTAAGCTCTGATAAGTATTTGGAAATTTATAATAGTATTTTTATTAATTGGTTTCCAGTACAGAGTAAATTCTCCAAAAATTTGCTCCTACTCAGTTACACCATTTGTGTAAAGTGCTTTAATAGTACTACTACTATTCAGAACAACGTAAAAGCAAACATCAGACTATAAAAGTAGATAAAAACTAGTGAATTTCCATTTCGCCTAAGTTACAGATATTTCAGCTGCTTCAATTAGGAAGGTATCAGAGTCAGATTAAATTGTCGGTTTTGCAGCTTCACATAAATACATCATATCTGTTTTGGTACAGGTTAACGACAGAAACCTTATCTGTCAAACGAGCTGGATGTTCAGCCAAATGCAAAATATGTCGGTTGACCTTGCAAAACGCAGATTTGTTTTCTATTTAACAATTTAAGTAAATGTAAAAATCAGTTGTAAAGAGAATAATAATAACAATAATTATATCTACCGGGGATGTCATCGCTGGATACCGAATTCTGGCGGTCAACGCATATTTGGACTACTATTATAAATATTATCAGCTGGTGGCAGTGTTTTATAGGATCTGGCAAAAACCACCGATACGACAATGAATATAGTCCGCATCGACAAGGAGAAGAACAGTGGTTTTATCAAGATGCCACGATCTCACGAGATCAGCAAAACTGACGTAGAGAAGCTTACAAAATTGGCGGTGGAGTTAAAGAAAATTCTCAAAATATCGGATTACCTGACAACATCGTTGGATACGCGCAGAAGGCAGTTAAATTTTGAACTTTCTATATCGCCACCAAGTTCATATCTGAGGGGAGCAAGGGTGATAATAATAAAATTAATAAAAATAGTATTAATAATAATATTAATAATAACAATAATAATAATAAACTACTAGCGTAATGATGACCAATACAAGTCACACCACTCAAGGTCATCAACTCTCCGAATGACCTTACCACGAAAAGAAGGTGGAAGATCCCTTGTTGATTTGACCAATTCACACTCCTGACAGCTGCAAAACTTTCCTCACCAACAAGGCACAAACATCAAGCCTCCAATGCATAGTGACAACTCATAATCTCCACTTAATACTTTCTCCACTATATACCTTCTACTAACAGGCAACCCAATGTCGGGACACTTTGAGCTTCTAACACCACAAAACCACAACCCAAACAATGGAACATCATTAAAAGAAACATCGGGCGAGCGGCGTAACGGTCGAGGACGTCGCGGGAAAGGGCAGCTCGACCGAAACGATCACTACCAAGCAAAGGAAAATAGACCCACCAAAAGTATTTTGCCGGCTAAGCTGGCACCCACCAAGGCGGGAGAGGTAGGGCAACGCATGAGCCGCATTACATTACATGAAATACATCTGACACAGATGCTAACCAAACACAACAACTTAAGCCCATTATAACAACGGATATATCGCAACGAGTACCTGCAACTACCAAGACAGGTAAACCAAGGAAAAGTTTAAAATGGACAGACGAAATGAATCGAACGCTGATGAATTCCTACTACACTGCTACCAAACTAATATAATTTCATCAGGATACGGACATAAACGGCATACACTTTTCATAGCTTAACATCCAGAATACAAATCACTTGTCACAGAACAGAGAGTAATAGATCAAAAAAGGGTCATAACTAAGACCAGTAAACTCACACCACTCGCATTGTAAAACATCAAAGCTGCTAAATTAAACATTCATCAACCAAACATTGAGGACGGTGGGACAGATACTGAACCGATCCCACATACAAACCAGACCACCTTTGCGCAAAAGGATCTGCAACCTCACTCAATGCTCACTATGGGAAAAGCTTCCAGCAACAACTCACGACAGATGACAAGCACCACACAGCACACAGGACAAACACCATACACACAGCTACACCTCGGACCATCCCTCACACAAGCAATCAAAGTAGAAATGGAATAACACCTAAACAAATGGTCAGATACCGATCCTAGAACAAGAGATCCTATTCCTTGTGTAATCTTTAAACGGGACACACAAAAAATTCTAAAGACTATCAACGAACACATAATACCAAAGTACATAACGAAGGCGAGCATAATTGAGGACATTCATACAGTGATCTACGCAGCAGCTATAACCACGATAACACAGAACAATCAGAAACTCCTGCCACGACACGGAAACACCAACAGCATAAAACCAAAATTCAAATGGCAGATAAGGATCGAAAAGAAAATTAACAAAATTAGAATTAGAAATGAACTGGGGCATCTTACCCAATTCATGAACGCAACAAGTCAAAACGTACCACACAAATATAGAGAAAATCAAATCTACATCTCTTGATCACCCGCTTACAAAAATCCTTGACACTCTGAAGCAAAAATTATCCGTGTATGCCGGAAGCTCCGAAGATACAAAGAGTCAAATGAAAGAAAGGCCGCTAACAACCTGTATCGAAGGAGCGAAAAACAGTTCTACCAAAAAACTATAACCAATGAGGAGGCGCGAGTAATAGAACCACGGAGCAAACATGAAATTACAGAATTCTGGAAAAGCGTTTGGTCAGAACTGAAACTATACAATAATAACGCTTCATGGATTAAAGCGGAAGAAGACAGACACAAGTGCTTGGAGGAACAAGTGGACTTTGCAATGACATCACAAGAAGTTGCAGAAACAATCAAATACACGCATAACTGGAGATGTCCTAGAATAGATACATAACATACATAACTTCTGGTACAAACAGTTTACCTCCACACATGAAGCTCTCACTGGACAAATTAATGAAACTAATTTAAAACCTAGCACACTCCCCAGTTTTCTCACCCAACGAATAACATACCTTAAACCCAAAAACTCGGACACTAAGAACCCGTAAAATTACCGACCTATTACGTGCCTTCCAACCTTATATAAGATCATCACAGCCATAATTACCAGGAGATCAGAACAGCATCTAGCATCCAAAAACATTCTAACGGAAGAGCAAAAAGGGTGCAGGAAAAACACCCGAGGATACAAGGAGCAGCTAATTATAAACAGCGTCATCATAGAACAAACCAGGAAAAATTATAGAAACCTTCATACTGGTAACATAGATTAAAAGATTAAAAAAGCCTTTGATTCGATACCTCACAGTTGGCTAATCAGAGTACTACAATTATACAAAGTCAATAAAAACATCAGGCAATTTCTTACGCAAATCCCGAGGAAAACTAAAATCAACCTGAGAACACAAAAAGGAACAAAAGAGATCTACATCAGGCGATATATATTCCAGGGAGATTCACTCAGCGCTTTGTGGTTCTGCCTCTGTCTCAATCCACTCTCAAACACACTGAATAACACAAACTTCGGATCCCCAATTAAACACCAAAAAATAACCTACACAAAATAAACCATCTTTTGTATATATACAGTGTGTATCAGCCAAATGGAATAAATTCGATAATAAATAAATCGGGGCGTGTTCGGAAAAACGCTTGGACCCGTCGATTGGTATTTTTAGTTGCTCATTTTCTCCAATAAAAACTTTTTTTACAGGGTGTGTCCTGTAACAGTGGTCAATGCCAACTTTCTTATTTCAAATGCAACACCCCGGATATTATTTAATTTTTGGATTCTTTAGGAGATTCTAAACATATTTTATGTTCAATGTCCTATACCTATCTTCAACTATTTCGGCAATATTAAGTGTTTTCATATTTATTTTTATTTTATTTATTTCGAATTTATTATTATTCATGAAAGTGGCTCTGGTTACTGAACTATTTATTTGATTACAAAAATTCGCTACAACACACTCAATACTTATTTACCATTTAGGTCATCATATTAAGAATGTAAGCAAAAACCATTTTAGCGTTCCTTTTTATTGATATGGAACAAAAAGAGCCAGTTTTGTTTACTTTTGTGTAAAATGCCTGGCCTTTCTCTTTGCAAGACAGTAGTTGTCAGTGTCAGTGTCATAGTCTTTTGAATTTCGTTAACTGCATAATACCTAACATCAGAAAAATGGTTCATTTAACAGAAATGCATAAAATAACAATTCTACAAATGATTGGTTATGGAGATAACACACGAACACAAGTGGAAGTTGCTCGCTTATTTCATGAAAAATTTCCAAATTTGCCGCATATATCCCAAGGGACAATTAGTAAAATAGAAAAGCAGTTTCGCGAGCTTGGACATGTGAGGCAGATAAAAAAAGCAGCTGCCAATTCAATAAATGATGATACTAAATTGGATATTATGCTTGAGTTTGAGGAAAACCCACATATTTCTAGTCGACAAGCCGCCGCAATGTTCGATATTAGCCATTCGTCGATTATTCGAACATTAAAAGAAAATAAAATGCATCTCTATCAAGTGATACCAACTCAGGAGCTCATGGAAGACGATTATGATAGGAGAACTTATTTTTGTGAACAAATGATGGCTATGTTAGATAACAATGTTATTCAATTAGAACATGTTTTGTTTTCGGATGAGTGCACCTTTACACTTCACGGTCATGTAAATCGTTAAAATTGCCGCTATTGGTCTAGGGAAAATCCTCACTGGATCAGCGAAGAACATACTCAATATCCTTAAAAGGTTAATGTTTGGGCAGGAATTGTTAGGGATCATATCATAGGCCCCTTTTTCATTGACGGCAATTTGAATGGCGATAATTATTAAGCACTGCTCCAAAATAATGTCGTGCCAACTTTGACAAATTTGTATCCGGATCCAGCAAACCCACAAGTTCCAGCGAATATGATATGGTTTCAGCAAGATGGAGCACCGCCCCATTACCAAATTAATGTCCGGCAGTACCTCAACGGAATATTTCCAAATCGGTGGATAGGGAGACGAGGATCGATAGAATGGCCAGCGCGATCCCCTGATCTGACGCCATTAGACTTTTTCTTATGGGGACATATTAAAAATGTTGTATACAAAACTAAACCCCTCGACTTAGCTGACTTAAGAAGACGAATAACGCTTGCGATTAGATCGGTCACGCCTGAGATGCTAAATAACGTTAGAAGAAATTTCTATTTAAGATTAGGAATTTGCCAAGACGTTCGCGGCGAGCATATTCAACAGTTCCTAAATTAATTTTTTACTTTTGTTTATACATTATGAAGAAATAAATAATTTTATTTTTTTAATCTTAATTTTTGCAATAAATTTTAAAACACTTAATATTGCCGAAATAGTTGAAGATAGGTATAGGACATTGAACATAAAATATGTTTAGAATCTCCTAAAGAATCCAAAAATTAAATAATATCCGGGGTGTTGCATTTGAAATAAGAAAGTTGGCATTGACCACTGTTACAGGACACACCCTGTATAAAAAGTTTTTATTGGAGAAAATGAGCAACTAAAAATACCAATCGACGGGTCCAAGCCTTTTTCCGAACACGCCCCGATTTATTTATTATCGAATTTATTCCATTTGGCTGATACACACTATATATATATATATATATATATATATATATATATATATATATATATATATATATATATATATATATATATATATATATATATATATATATATATATATATATATATATATATATATATATATATATATATATATATATACGTCTTTGATTCTTCGAGTGTTTAAAAAAAGCAATCACATTTAAATACGGCCGGTTTAAAACTGTGAAGAAAATAACGTTCCCTTTTGTTTGTCTTCAATAGGACTCATAAGATGAAGCCTTATGACAATACGTTCTCTTGACCAATGAAGTCGGTTCGGCAGAAACTACAGGGATCCATAAACTACAGGGGTCAATAACTTTAGCCAAATCAGATTTTCCACAGCTACTCCTTAAGCTGATTAAACCTTTAGAAGAATCAGGCCAAAATTGTTTACAAAGTAATTTCCGCAAAACAGATATAAAAAATATCTTATATCTGAAGATAATGAAAACACAGGTGAAGCAAACACCCAGTTTTTGATGACACATTGCTAGAATGTTTAGAAAAACAAAGATCTGGAACAAAGAAATCTTCAAGGAAGAAGAAAATTGCCCTTATCCCAGAAAAAAAGTATTTTTTCTATTGAGGTTGCTGAAGCTGGGTCAACCAGGTGTGTATGTAACTCATTTGACTTTAAATGATGAAGAAAATAATGCGAAATATTGTATCCATGTAGATGAAGAAATGAAAATAAAATCCAACAAAAAAAAACTAAAACATTCAAATTATGAAAATGGGAAAGAATGTGAAGGCGGAAAAAAAGAAGCTGAAAAAACATTGGAAAGCGATTCCTCTGATCCAAATGCACCGACGAGCCTTCATGACTCCTCAATCGGATTACAATGAATTTTTTGGAAATTTTGAAAAACAACACTCAGAATTGATATAGTTGTCCTTTATCGGTTCTAAAATATTACGAACGAAATTACTACCAAAACGGACGTTGTTTTATTCACACAGTTTTAAAACGGCCATATTTAAATGTGATAACAAATTGTCTACAATTAACAACTTTTGCACCTTCGTTTTTTTTTCAGCATTCGAAGAATCAAAAATGTAAACCAGTGTTCGAACCATCCACTAAGGGTACATTGGCCCTTTACAGCAGTGGTTGTCCAGTATAAAAACCAACATTATTCCGAAAAAGTTAACGAGATATCCAAAATTAAACTTAAAGTATCTGTTTTAACTCAAAATAGGATATTACAAACCTGAAGACGCTATATCGTATTCGTGGCAGGGAATTAAAAAAAAATGAGGAATCTGTAGAAGGCTACAGAGAAAATAAATCCTGAAATAGCAAAATATTCAACATTTAGCTTTAAGATTTAAATGTTTATATTTAAGATTTAATACATTTATTCATATAAAATGTATGCATAATAAATATAGTTTTTTTCACGAAACAAATGTCTAAAATAGCATTTCTTAAAATTTAATTTTCACCATAATTTTAATTTTTATAAAAAGATGCTTCTAAGGGACCAAAGTAAGCCATACCGAGAGTCAAAATTAGTATAGTCATGCTCGTTTATAGTTTCCACTACATTGCCAAAGACATCTTGAAATCATTTGGTCGCTTTTCTTTGGCTGTCACAAAATAAAAAAAATATATAGAAAAAATTTACATTCAAAATTATTTAATTATAAGCTACCAAAATACATCCGTTTATATTTTGAAAATATTTAAAAAGTTACTAAAGATATGCCGTTTGAAAATTCAAAAGATGCTAAAACTACCACATTTTACTTTTGAGTCACTTTCAAATATTCACAGTTTTATGCTTACAGATACGCCACTGGTAAAATTTAGAATTGCATTTTGCAACTTAGAAAGTGCAATTAACGTTAAGCAAAAACTATATATAATGAACTGTAGGCAAATACTCTATAACCACTAAAACTCAAATTAAGCTGTGTGGAAAACTTTCAGCTTTATTTCTTATTGTGTTATTATTTGGTTAAGGTCCAATAATCAAATCAATAACAAGTTACTTAATTAACGCGCCATATACTCTTTTTGCCAATTTTGTATCTGACCAATACCCTATGATAGGCGAAAATAAGCACAAAATAATATGTGTTATCTATACCGTAATAAAACTCATTGGATAAATCTGTTTTTATTTTTTTTATGGTTTGACAAACAAAATATTATTTGGACAAAGTACATTACAACATGTATAGAAGAAACGTAAAGATATATTCTTTAATCAACACGGCATGTAGTGATGTAATTTTATAGGTTTTATATACTATCACTAAAAACAGACAAAGAACATAATAAAGTCATCATGAACATTTTCGTAGATTTGGCTACAAAGAAAAACTTATTTCTGGAATGTTAATCGTATAAAACCGCATTTAGTCGACATGGCAACATTTACCATCCTGTGGTTTGCCATGTCGTGTAGGTGAAAAATAAATGGTAATTCTGCGCAAATGTTCCCGATATAAACAAACGTTTAGTTATGTTTCAATACGGTTTTACACTATTCACATTTCTATTAACACAAGCATCCAGAAGAGATGCGAAACTAATGCAAACATTCACCATACGGTAGTTTGACATATTGTGCGGATAGAAAACGAACGATAACTATTCAAAATAGAAATGTGGACGTACGACAGGTTATTTTGTAAAAGGAAAATGCTGACCGTGTATGCGACTTCAAAAAATATTATGGGTTAAGTTCCAGAATTTTCAAACTTTATGCAATGTAACTTAGACAATAGAGTATGCCATGGGGACACCGAGGATCCGCCACGCCTTTGATAGTGAAGGCAACAGAAACAGAATTTTGGGATGCGTTATACGAAATAATTACAAAAATAGAAGTTTGCAAAACAAAAAAAAAATGAAATTCCAACTTTTGAGGCAACTAAATTAAATACTTTGCAAATATATATATATATATATATATATATATATATATATATATATATATATATATATATATATATATATATATATATATATATATATATATATATATATATATATATATATATATATATATATATATATATATATATATATATATATATATATATATATATATATATATATATATATATATATATATATATATATATATATATATATATATATATATATATATATATATATATATATATATATATATATATATATATATATATATATATATATATATATATATATATATATATATATATATATATATATATATATATATATATATATATATATATATATATATATATATATATATATATATATATATATATATATATATATATATATATATATATATATATATATATATATATATATATATATATATATATATATATATATATATATATATATATATATATATATATATATATATATATATATATATATATATATATATATATATATATATATATATATATATATATATATATATATATATATATATATATATATATATATATATATATATATATATATATATATAATGATGCTCTTTTTTAAATCAAACTTATTTTTCAAATAAGCAAAACTTTTTATGAAAAATAACTCGTTCGCCTAAAACCAGAGATAAGTAATCCATATATTACCCAAATCCACGCACACACTGTAGATAGGAAACTTTAATGTAAAAAAATATTTCCATAATTTTTGTTTAACATATGACTGCTGTATAAAATGCTAATATTTAGCAAAAAAGAATCAACGATAATAATAAAACATACGATTCCCTGCAATATATTTACGATTCTAAAAATAAAAAAAATATTTGTTATGGCCTAAGTTCAAGGCTTGCCTGATAATTGAAAAGTAAACATTTTTTCCAAATAAAAAACCAATAAAATTGTTATGACTGGAGATTTGTTATCTGAACAAACGTGTTTATTTTGTTTAGTGCCAAATTATTCAAAATGATGCTACAGCATTTTTGGATAAATGAGCAAAAGTTAATTTTGAAAGGTAAAGGAAAGAATTCAGGATTCATAACGCTATTTAAAACGAAAAATGATTGCGGTTATTCCATATCAATATGATTTTCAAGCAAAAATTTGGAATTTACTCAAAAACTGCATTTTTTTTATCGTAATCGCACGTTTTGTTGTAACACTACCGCCTTCTGCTTTTCTCTATATGTTTGCAATTAAATTTTCTCTATGCTCTCTTTTCTTTACTAAGGGTTTTAGGAATAAGCTCGACAACCGATCTAATTAAGGGAACAATCAGACATTTCCTCAGTCTTCATATATTTTTGATCTCTCTACATAACAACTTGTTCTTATATAGTTTGTCTATAAATTTATGGGTAACATTATGGATATTGGGACTGGAGATGTCAATAGGTAAAAGATCTTATTGTTTTTGTGAAGCAGCGTGATGTCTGGGCGATTGCGTTTAACAGTTGCGTCAGTCCAAGTGGTCTTAATCGAATATACTCTGTAATTACATTTTTCTTTTAACAGGACTCGCGATGTACTTATAGTAGGGGACTTTCTGTTTTTTGAAGCTACACCGGTCTAACAGTGTATATTGATTTACCGCCGCAATGTCTCTATATACATATATTTGGTCTTTGCTAGAGTTGAACACGCAGATAGTACATAGTCGATTGTTTCCCGGTGACTTTGTGCTTTCTGCAAGTATTTGATTCGATGTCATCTTTCAGGATATACTTGGAACAATTTCTGGTTTTGATGACCTAATCTTAAACTACTATTTTAAAACCTTCCATGTTAATTTTTTTTAAATGTGTTCAGATTATTTGTTGTGTTTAGATTGACAAACAAAAATCTTTTTTGGCTTTTTCGCAACTGAATAAAAATATTTAACTTTAAATTAATTGAAGCATATATTTAATAAAATTACATACATGTAGACTAGTCTGTCTACGGAATGTTTCGATACATAATATAAACAATATTATTTATACAAGCATAAAAAAATTATGTCATTTACCTTAAGTTTTTATAGACACACAATAGTTGTACAAATACTTTCATCCTATCGGGACTCATTAGTGCGCCGATCGTAAGAGAAAAACATTAAATAAAAAAGAATTGATTTTAAAATTTTGAAATCGCTTTGATCGCTCTACTCACTATACTGGATGAAAATTTTGCAATGAATAAGTAATTCGTTCAGTCTTCTTTGTAATTCAAGACTAAGCTACGACAAGATATTGGGAGGCTCGTATTCAATATTGGATATAGTAATGGATCTCCCTTAAGATTCCTTTTTCCATACCAAATATCTTACACTTCCCAATTGTAAATTGTATCTCAGTGCCACCACTTAAATTAGCGTTAGCAGTGCCGGTATTTTTTATACGCGTATAGATTCACGTCATCCAAGTAAAATAAATAATTAATCCTCGTGGCCGCTTTAACGCCACGTGAAACCAGAGGGCGCTAAAAGAGTTGGATATCTCTCTACGTAACACTACATACTGAGATGGATTTTACATATTTAAATCGATTGATATGCCCCTAATGCAGCACGAAGTCAAGGGCCTTTGTATAATTAGCTCAAGCCATACTTACATTCCTTTGCTTTTTTTCTTATATGTTCCGTTGTAACAGCATCTATATTAAATTGTTCTTTACATCCTAAAACTTGCTTTTTAGTTCCCTTCTGTTCTTTCGAATTAAGTTGTTTTGCTACAGGTGACTTAAAATTATGGAACAGATTACCGACGAAAAGATCTTATACAACAATGTTGGGGGGCTTGCTATAGAGCGATATTGCGATGTATCTTCCGTATTATCATTCTCCAGTAGTAGTTAAGTTATGCCATTCGTAAGGAATGGCAGCTTCTGCTTTGGATTTTCCAAAATTTTATTAAACTGGTTGCACAAACTCTGATGATGAACTGAGGTAAAGTTCTTATACCAGAAGTGATGTGTTTGGTTACTACAAGGTGATTTCCAACGGAAGTAGGAATAGCAGGCCTTAGCTTATTCAGCATAATATCAGGTAGGTCCATTTGCAAACGCTCAGCCTGCCTTTTCTGCTCTTCTCGAATTCAAACGGCGTTCTTATCATAGCGATACTCATTGGACTGAATGTTTGACTAAAACTCTTTGACTCTATCCGCACTTAGGCCTCCCAGTGCAACTGTTGCTGATTATTATTATTATCATTACAACAATTTCGTCATAACCATTCTATAACTCCGACTCTTACAGAGTATCATGCGAGGGGCTTATGAAAAACAGACACTCCACACGACCGTCCGGTCAGTGACTGTCAACCAGATTGCTTCAAAATTCGAGGGAATACAACATCACCGCTTTCTGTATCCTTGACGCAACTGACTCGGCATGAGTCTAAGCATGCTAGAATTTTACGAAGGTCAGTGAGCAGAGAGGCTTTAATTCTTCCCAAACCACCGATAATTAGGTCAACCATAAACACAGAATGGCCGCGAAATAGCCTGCGCAGCTCGAAAACCAAGACTCTATATTTTGCTCTTCCATTCTCCTCGTTTATTCTAATGTTAGTTTTTAGCAGGTGCAGCAGACTCAATAATAAAGATGGTTTTGCCTTCTTTATTAAGCGGGATGGCGATATAAATGATGCGAACTCTTTTATTGTTTTTTTTTCTAGAGGGAGGATATCAGGTATATTATAGTCAACTGCTTTGTCGGTCATATAGAGGTTATATAGAGCTCATAACTCATATAGTTTGTTGGTGTATTAATAGGATTTTATGTTTTATGGGCAATTGCTGGTTGATTATTATGCCGTCCGAGATAAAGGGAATCAGACAGAGATGGAGAGGCTTCGATAATAACTTCTATTGATTCCCCAGTTCGGTCATATTTTCGACATTTATCCACCATATCTAGCTCTAGACAATGCTTCTTGTAGTTCTTTGTTGATATGACTCGATCCTGTAGAACAAACATAAAACTTTCTAATTCAGGGTAGATTTGTCTTTGAGCAAGCCACGTGAGCGATGTTTCATTATCGACATAGCCACTTTTCAACATTTGGAAATTTTTCATGCATCGCTTTCCTCTTCCATGTTCCTCCTGTACTGTATTCACAGTCATGTCATCATCTGGACTGCTCAAGTTTAAGGGATAGTACATGCGTGATTTACCTGTTTCGCTAACTGCATTAAACGTTCGTTAAGGGATATTACATTAGTTTTCAGGTTCTGTTCTTGTGTTTAGCATAGGTTATAAATATTCGATAATTCTCTTCCTTCTTCACATCACATCATATCACATTATTATTCATATTATCTTTTTTTTAGCTACTCTGGTCCTTTTCCGGGACTCCTCATACGTATTTTCGGAAAAGATTCAGTTAGCAAGGCGGTTAATGGGGACTATCGTTTTTAATTAATTGTAAATCCAAAGGGAAAATTGTTATCTAGGTGTCATACCTTTCTAATTAATATGTATGTAGAGACTATATGTTTATTGCTTATTCACAACTTATCGGCATTATTTTATTGAACTGATCTTATAGTATATGGTGAAATTTGCGTTTTTATAACCATCTAAATCAATGAGTCATAATGAATATGCGAGAAATATATTTTAAATTTATCACTGGTAATAAAATTCTTATCGCTGAGTAATTATGAATTAGTAATTAGGATATCTGTAAAAATCGTTATTTAAAAGTAATAATATTTGCATTAATGAAATTGACGCGTGCGGATTTACATTTTAAAAGAAAACAGTTTTGTTTGGGGTCGCTTTGATGGAAATTACCCAATGTCATCTTAAAGTATGTATAATCTTTCATATTTATAACTTAGTGGATATTTCAACTAAATATATCTTGAGCAACCTTCAACGTACAATCCATATTTTTGTGCTGTTACCTTTGTTTACATCCGCTGTCTTTTAACTCATTCATAAATGTGTTATTACTTTTAACTGGGTTGCAATTTACGATTCCTAATATTACCTGAGGCTTACGTTTTTGGGGGTACGTCTATACGGAGTATTATATGTCTTTGCCAAAAGTTATGCATTTTAAATTCTTGATCACTGTAACTCTACCCAATAAAACTAAAAACTATATTTATTATTTTTTTGTAATTTTTGTCCTCGAGGTAATACCTTCCTTTTATTTTTTGATACCTGGGATGAATATTACTATTCTTATAAGCTTTTAATTAATTACTGTTACTGTTTTTATTTCAGTTTACAGTAACGAAACCTATCATCGAGGATCATAATATATTGATGCTTCCTTCAGAGCTCTCGATGTTTTGGATGTAAAGCTATACATCTTATAGTCCTTATATGGCTAATCTGCCATCAATGTGTATCACCGATAAATATATTGCCTTATATACCATTGACTTCGATAGTTCATGTAAAATAACTAACTTCGGACATGACTCTTAATGTACTCGCAAAGATTTAAGGTGTGTTAAAGAATTTAATTTTTTTTTAGATATCTAAAAAAGTTATAACTGAGAATCAATAGGATTTGAAAATATTTTGCTACAAAATTATTATTAATTTTGCCATTAGCATATGACTGGATATCGAGTTTTTATAACATGTATTTTTAACCTCTGTTCGCAAAGAATATACGGAAATTCTAATTAAATTAACCTTAGTGATTAAAGTAAAATAACTTTTAACGCAAAGAAAAAACGATCGATTAATCGACTTTGCATTAAAATTTGAAACACGAATGAAGTTGTAAAATTTTGTTCCCATATAGTAATATTATTATTACAAAGTAGTATAATTTTTTAATATAAAATGTAATTTTTTTATTGACGATGCCCTAGTCAATTTAATTCCAACTGAACTATTTTCCCAATAGCTTTTAAAAATTTGTCGCTATATCTTTATCACACTTTTAAAATGTATTTTTTAAACTTTATAGGCAGAAATTGATAAATAAACTAATTATAAAAATGCACTAATAACTCCACTATATAATGACTAAATATAAATTGAGGATGACTAGAAATGTATTAACAAGAGCTTATGGTTGTCGAAGCAAATACAATCAACTTAAATTAAACTTTTATTACTTGATTTAATGGGATGTAATAGCTTGCGTCAAGTGGACTGATTGAAAACTGAAATCATTTTAGACACAGGCCTATTGAAGTGTTAGCTCAGAATTTTCTCTGATAAATAGAAATAGTAAATTTATCCGTACATTTGTTTACAAAATGTCCAATATTTTACTTGCTTGGGTTGTATTTCACACGAATTTGCCACAATCAGACTCGAATATATAAATTAGGAAAAAAAAAGAAGAAAATCGAGGGCTTTTAGATGTAATAACTAAATTAAATAATAATATATCTTTTTTAGTATAAAGATTAGATTTATTGTTGACAAAGAACGGAGCCAGATCACTTAAACCGCAATACAAAAATTCGAACTTATAAAAAAGTATAATTTCGTCTAGGAATTTTCTATTTTGAAATGCCGCAATTGGTTGGAAATATCTGTTTTGTCTTGGTGGTGAATATGGGTGCGTCCTTTTTAATAATCCTCGATATATTTTGTGTTTTAATTATTTACAGAAAAAAAAATTACAACCCTACAATTTGTAGTTCCAATACTGGCTACGTCCGATCCGGCCTCTACTGATTATGTTTATTTATTATCTGTTTCATGTGTTTCCATTGGATTAATAGCGGTACTGGAATTTTGGTGAGAACATGACAGGGCCTTGAAAAGTAAATGCATGGCTTGTTAAAAACAAAATAAAACAGAAAAAAAAACAAACAGTCAAAAAAGTTCACTTATACCATTTTTTGACCTTTATAGTTTCAAATTAAATGAACTTGTCCCACAAATGGATCTAATTTATAGTTTTTCGATAAAATATTTTTTACTGGTTTAGTAATTTCACTCTGAGAAAAAAATGGTTTTGGAATACAAGGGAGCTTGGAAACTTGCAATACAGCGATAATACAAAAATGGGCATAAAAAGTGAAATTAATTATTGCAAAAACGGTTTCGCCTTATAAACTTAAAACTATCTCGAATTGTGTAAAACATATAGCAAATTATAAGTAATTAATAAACATAGTCCGGAGTTAAGGCAAGGAAATATCTATTTTTAAATACTTCAAAAATTTGGTTGGGAATATTCATCTTGTATTTGCCCTGGGTGTGGAAGTCCTTTTTAATAAAGAATATTTTTTATAAATTATGACTGTATTTTCTTCATAAAGAGACAGTGCCTAGTTTAGTTAGCTTAGTCTTCAAAACTTTTATTATATTGTTAAAAAGTTTAATAAAAACAATCGGTAATAGGAAGCAAAGGGTTTTATATTCGATTACAATATACTATATAATTTTTTCCGTGTGTGTTCGTGGGGTGACTTTGCTGCATTCTCGAGTAGATAATACTTTCGAATGATCTAATAAGCAGTGTTATAAGATCATCTGAGTAAGCAACTGCGTAGAACATTCGAATTAGATTTGAGATGGTGCAATTTTAAGATTCTTTTCAGGTTTCTTTTGTTTTATCATACCTCCCCTTAAATTGATTCACAAGCAACAATGATTATTAACTTAGAAACTATAAGTAATATATTTGACTTGCTTTAAACACCCTGGATAAAATGCAAGTGAGGAATCTGAAATAACAAATATCTGATTAACAACAAAAAAAATTATTAAAAGTTTTAAATACACGTAGCATAGCAAAGGCGTTTGTAGCATTTGTTTTTTCTACTAAATTTTTTTATTGTTTTGAAATCGTTATACAATAACAAACTTTGTGGGATGAGCTTAAATACAGGGTGTCCGGAAATTGCGTCGCCAAATTTGAGAGGGTGATTCTACATAAAAAAATATGAAAAAAAGTTCATATGCACCTGGGTCCGCAAACACTTGATAAGGATGCTAGGAGCCATTGAAGATGTTGCCCAAAATGTGCTTTTTATTTTATTACTCTGGAACTGCTTTTATACCAGTTATGAATTTTGGTACAGGAATAGTCACTAATGAAAGCTATTTTTAGCAGCTAGCAAATAAACGGAACTTTAGCTTTAAAGACTGACGTATTTTTCTTAATTGTGTAGAACATAGAAGTATGCAACAAACGGGAAACTTTTTGATAACTTATTTCCCAGAAAAATTTGATCTTAATAAAAGTTGCGGCTTGAAGAAAAAAAATTCAGCTAATTCAGTCAAACCATCGCGGAGTAATCGATGTACAAGGATAAAAAAAAACGAAATTGATACCCTCCTTCTTTTTTAAATTTTTATTGAAGTCGGTTAATAAAATTAAAAACAAACGGAAACGTTAAATTTTCTGGCAATAATTTGGCTACAATAAAAGCTAATAAAATTACAACAAATCTTGAATATGACTACCATTCATAGAAAAATATCCTACTAAACTATTTCGCATCAATGATCGCACTCGTTCAAATCAAATATTAAGCATATGTCAACTTCATAATTTCTTTGACAGTTTATTTTGGAAATTTACTTACAAAAATCAGTTTCGTTAGTTTTCAAAAATGCCAGAATACACGTTTTCTGAAATGGCAGACGTGCACTTCATGTTTGGAAAAGCGAATGGTTGCGCTCGTGAAGCTCGTAGACTATATCAACAGGCATTTCCAAATCGTCAGTTTCCCGATAAACAAATATTCAGCAGTTTACATCAACGGCTTAGAGAAAATGGTACCTTTTCACTACGAAGAGCAGATTGTAGAAGGATTCGTATTACCCGTACTGTAGAAGCAGAAGAACGGGTTTTAGAGGAGGTTGCAGGTAATCCGGGAATCAGTACTAGAAAACTAGCTTTAAGACAGCGTGTTCCCAAAAGTAGTGAACAACGGGTGATGGAGCAGTGTCAAGAAATTCGTGACAAACCTGGAATACTTAAACGTGTACGATTATCGATGTAAAATCGTTTAGCTGGATGTGTAGCTATGAATGGCAGTCATTTTCAACATTTGCTGTAATTTTCTTAGCTTTTATTGTAGCTAAATTGCCTGAAAATCTAACGTTTGTGCTTGTTCTTATTTTATTTGTTTTAGGTAGATCATTAGGAATGTCAAATTTTATTTGTGGTTATTATATTTTTAAATTATCCAACAAATGTTTGCAGGTTTTTTACAATTAATAACAATAATTTTATTTCTTAATTAAGTTTTTTGAGAGATAGTCATTTGTCCCGGTCCAAAATAATTTTGTTCAAAGGAAAATTCTACGGTGAAAATTCAATTTATAGAGTTCCGCGTGTCCTCATTTTTTCGTTTTGAAATATTCTTTTCGGTAAAAAAATTGCCACAACCCAGTCACCAAAAATTGCATTTTACAAAAAAATACAATAGTGACTTGTTTCATGTTATAACCAAAGTAAAAAAAGTGGTAAGTATATAAAAAAAAATAAGATTTTTATCACGGCATTTTTAAAGGTCACTAGACATCATAATTAAAAGTTAAGTAAAGTTTCTTCATATTAATAATAATTAAGGAGGTATTTATGGTCAAACACTGAAAAAAATACGCGTAGTAATTTTCAATTAAAATATTTCCGTATATTTCTTAAAATTTAAATTTTTATTTATTAGAAATATATTTTTTTGCCCTTTTTGAACACACTGTATATTTGACCTAAAATGGAATACTCTAAAAATTATTTTTTTCTTCATGCCCCAACTTTTATTAAAATCAAATTTTTCTGAGAAATAATTTATCAAAAAGTTTCCCATTTATTGCATACTTCTATGAACAAACCCTATGTTGCACAAAATTAAGAAAAACACGACAGTCTTCAAAGCAAAAGTTCCGTTAAAATTAAATTAGTTTTGTGGAAATGAAAAAAAATCAAAAGATTTTTTTTTTTTTTTATTTTTCATTTTTTCTCGGAAATTTGTTGAAATGTTAAAAACTGGTCAGTTCAAAACTTGTACTCTTTTGCACGACCTACAACTATTGTATAGGATATTCTCTATCAGACATCAACTTTCTCCGAGAATTCCATAAATATTATTTGCCCTCCTTTTCGACCCCCTACGTGAACCCTCCCCCACCCCGAGGTTGCACTTATTTCTTTTACGTTCATTGTAAGCCCCTTTACCATTTGTACTTATAAAAGTTCAGTTGACATTTTCTTTTCTTTTCTCTGCTAAATGAGTTATTTCCATCGACCTAAAAATATTGGAACGATTTTTCTCGGAAACCGTTAACTTTTCGACCATTTACCAAGAGCACCTTTTTTATGCAAAAAATAGTGGAAAATCCTAATATTCTATTAAAATGTCAAAAAAGTACAGGGTTGAACAAATAATGACTAACTAAAAACAGCACACCCCCTGCCGGCACGCCCCTGGTTAAGAAATTTAAAATTTGCTAGCTGCTAAAATTAGCTTCCATTAGTGACTATTCCTGTACCAACATTTATAACTGGTACAAAAGCAGTTCCAAAGTAATAAAATAAAAAGCATGTCTTGGGTGACATCTTGAATGGGTCCTAGCACCCTTAAGAAGCGTTTGCGGACCCAGGTGCATATGAACTTTTTTCAAATTTTTTTATGTAGAATCACCTTCTGAAATTTGACGACACAATTTCCGGACACTCTGTATAAAGAAAAACATAATTAATGCTCCTCTGGCAAATAAACTGGCGTAGTTCTAATCGGTCATATCTTCCAGACAGAACCACTTCAAAATTTTAGGTAGCTTAATAATAGCATACGTTAAGTGAATTTAAAGCTTTCCAGACACGATGATTCAGGAATAAAATTCAAAATATAAGTCGAAAATATCTATTGATGCACATAGACTATGAAAGTGATATTAAAAAAATCTATAATACAGAGACAACTGTAGAAACCACAGAAAAATTGGAATACATTTATTAATAAACCAAAATATTATCTTATTTTATGTCAGATATAGTTAACATATACCTACAATAATTTCGTAATTTGTCAGTACTACATCTAGACATATAACGTGTCCTTCAAAAACAGCTATTTGTAGATAGATACAAAATTATATGGATTCAATTTTTCAATTTTTTTATTTATTTTTTCAAACACAGTGAAATAGCTGGAAGACGAAACTCACATTTTTTTTCACGGATTGACCCTATAAACATACTGAGTGATTCTGATCCAAACAATAAGGTCAAAGTTTCCAAAATTGACTTAGTATTTTGTAAAATATCGTAAAATATAATACATAATTTTGAATAATTAGTGCATATCTCACAATAAAATTATAGATTAAGATCTTTTTTAAGACAAAGACTATAAAATAAATAACCTAAAATCTACTAGAAAAAAACATTATTGAAAAATTAACAAGTTAGTGATTATTTGCAAAAGGACATATGTATTTTTGTTGGATAATTAGTAACTATAAAAACAAATATGCATTATTTAATTCTAATTAAACTTCGGCCGTTGTTTAGCTTAATTCAATACTTAATATTATAATATTTTTTAAATTAAACTATACTATTTACAAGTAACAAAACAACTGTTCTACGTGCAGCGCCCAAAACGGTTGGAAGTAAAAATACCTAGCATATCCCACGTACCATATTACACTGGCAACATAGGCGCATACGCGAAGTATTCTGGCACCCACTTTGCAAGTGCAATGGTACCAGAAATGTTATCATTTTCGTTTCCTTGGTATGGAGGAAGCAAATATGATATGAAATTACTGTGCTTAATAGCTTGAGTAAACATTGAATATATTTTTGCTCTTAATTAGCCAGGTTCAATTTGTTGCAGATGAAAAATATATTCGTTATTTGCTTCCCTTTTAGCAGTATTCTGAATATGGGCTGGAGCAAGCCTCACTTGATAGGTACCAAATGTTTTAGAAATAACATAATCTAAAAGTAAAACAGGAAATTCAATATTATTATTTTCTATATTTAATCATGACCACCCCATACACGTAAGTTAAAATGACCCAATTGAATTCTTGGTTTGTACCCGATTTTCTGGATTTTGAGCTATAGCCAGCATTCTTCAGCAAGCTTTTCGTTGGCATCATACATATAAATAGGCTCTTTGAATGCATTAATAAGTGCACACGCAATCTTTAAATATGAACCTAAGTGAAGACATTGCTGTATGGGAAAAAGGTCTCTGAAAAAATTAAAAAGTGATTTAAATTCTCTATTCCATGTCTCCACTATCCATCACGTCTTTTTGTTTTTCTTGCCATATTTGCCTGCTCAGTTGTGAACAGACTTTGATTTCTTGTTTATATTTGTACCAACTATTTATATTTTCTTGCTTAAGAAAATAAATAAATAGAGGCTATGGGGCATGCTGTTTAGTATATTAAAGTACGATATTTTACATAATATTTTTAGAAACTTTGACTTTATTATTTGCATCATCCTGGATGGAATTAAATAACCAAAAAAACTGCCGAATCCATATTATCTTGGTTCACCCAGAATTTAAAAATTCTTTTTTTGAGGACACATTGTATGTTTAGAAAAGTTACTGCCAAATTACGAAATTATTATAGGTATTATGTATGATATCTGATATAAAAGCTATAATTCAGATCTACTAGATTTTATTAGTTGGTTTATTAATAAATTACAATTATGTTGAGACACCCTGTATATGGTAGAAAAAACTATATCACATTTATGAAATATATATTGATTTTATTTAAAAAAAATACCTGATCGATCTTATCAGCTTAAGTTAAATTACCATATTTTGCAATAATAAAAAATAGTATTGTTAAGAATCTTTGACCTGATTTTTTAGTATCAGCCTGTATGGCTACAGGGTCGGTGCAATCAAATAAAAAAATTCTTCCAAAATAACATACAAAAATTTCAAAAAAATCTGTGGTTGACCGGAACCCATAAGAAGAGTGAGAAATCCTTTGACTACATTATGATCGAACCAGTCAAGTTCAATTATTTCCTTATTTCAAATTCAGTGTGTAGTCTGGTTCACAAACTGAACAAATACTGCTAATTAAAATATGAGTGAGAGCTCATTTTAAAAGTGCAAAAGTTTCAAATCCACACATAAATATTTTTAAAAGTTGTACTGTAACAAGTAAAAAAATTATACTAATAATATTAATTTAAAATAAAAAAAAATTATGGTGTTATCTAGATACCTAAAGGAATAATATCCGGCTGAAAAAAAGGTTTTACTGGTTTTTCAAAATTGTTAACTAATATTTTTTTAGAGTTTTCGTTTACTTTTAAAGTAGGATGATTGTTAAACAAAAGCCATTAACATTATTTTACTTCTTGGGATCTTATCCCAACTGATTTATCACATTGCGATATTTTTAATTGTTGTAATCTATTAGTTAATAATTATTGAAGCTTACAAAAAACTGAAAATTTAGTTTTTTAATTGATTCAATAATTATTCATAAAAAATATATTATAACAACTAAAAACATCGCAGTTGCATGATCTTGTGTAGTATAGTTGTAATGGTGTCTCCACAAAGCGAAATAATTTTAGTGGCCTTTGTTTAACAATCATCTGAATTGAAATAAAAAATGAAAATTCTATAGGCTCATTTAAAAAATCAGGGAATCATTTTTTTCAGCGGGATATTGTTCTTACAAGTGTCTAGATAATACCATACTTTTAACATTAAATTAAAATTATTAATAAATGAGATAGAGTTCCGTGAGATAAGACTTTTTTATTGGAAATGTCTTCCTCCTTAAGAATAATTATTTAAAATTTCTTAAATATTAATAGTTTCTGAGTTATTTGCAAAAAAACTAAACTCCTTTTTTTATCTTAATTTATTAATAACTTTTGAAATTGTTTACGTGCGGGTTTGAAACTTTTACACATTTTTTTAGATGTCATTCCGAGTCCAATGAGCTCTCAATTATCTTTCTACTAGCATTAGCAAGAATTAACACCATTGTGAGTCTGTCAAGTAAATTTAGTATCTAAATCTAGTAGGTTCTGAAATATTTAACCGTTTTAGCATTTTTATTTCCAACACATAAACTAGCTACTATCCGTTTTCCATGCTTTGCTATAAATGATTTCTATCAACATTAGGTAAATATATCATGACATTTGAATATTAAAATTTTGATGCAAATCTCTAAATCTTGTTTGCAAATCCTACTAATCACGTTTAAGTAGAGCAAGACAAATATTAAACTGCTATTAAAATACAGAACGTTAAGATATTATAATGCAAATATTACTTTTTGTTACAATATCCAAAAGACTTGTAGAAAGATTGACGTTAAACGCACCAATAAATTCTCTGTAAATTTACATATATTAATATATTTAGTTTTCTCAGTTAGGTATGCAGTGGTTTCAATTCTATAAAAATGATGACAGGTTATTAGACGTAAATCAAGTATCTGATATTTATTTCCGGGAAAATACCAAATTTAAGCGAGTTATTTGTAATACAGTCAATATCTCACTTAAGGCATTTATGGAAATTTTAAGCATTTCATCATTCCTCCAAAAAATTATATTTTGAATGATTTTGCAAGAATTTGAATTTCCTGTTATGTACAAGGTTTGAAATAAAGATATTTATTTATACGTGTTATTTAATTATCAATTGGTATATTGTCTACCTTATGCAAGAGATTTGAAACAATTTCACAAAAATATACGTTAACAATTTTTCTCAACTTCCTCTGGAATACCCGTCACTTTACAACGTTAAGAATGTTTTAATTTGCCTGCAACTTCATTGCATATTTTCTACATTGTTTTACTTTTGTTGACAGATCCATTAATCCTTTCTTCATACACAATTGCCTTGGATCTAAATTATGAGACAAAATGAAATTTTCCACAAAAATCCACGTTACATTTATTTGCCGTGAATAGCCGTAATGCTTAATATCATAATTTCTTAAATAAAAACATTTTTTTTCCACACCCGTAATTTTCAGTAGACACAAAGTACAATAATGAACGAAAAAGCAATTTATAGAGAGGTAAAGTTTTTCATCAAAGAATTGATGTGCATTATAAGAATAAAAATTCGTAAATATCTTAATTCTTTAACAAGAAAAATAACTTCGAATTAGTATCAAAATTTACGCGGAACTTCTCAGATGACATTTAATATATTTCTAATTTCATATATTTTGTGGCTACTGTGTTTATATTTACATTTGTTATTTACAAGTGGTCTTTTTCTGTTTGGATTATTTATTGAAAATATTTATAAATTTAGATACAAATTCATTCCATTAACTATTTACAGCTTGTTTACTTACTTCTAATACTGAATTATTACTGTAGAATGTGTAAAAAGTTAGTCAGTTTATGCCTCTCGCAGAATTGTTCTCTAAATCTTACCTGCAAGTTTTGTGTCTAAAAAAACTTTTGATCTGACAAATGTCTGATCAACACGGAATTTTCACAGCAATCAATATTGATTGTTAGTTGTAAGTAACATTATTGCATCAAATTTAAGAATATCTTTATTTCTATTTGGATTAACCATTTCAATAATAAAGTTCGCTAGTGCTATTAATTTGCACGCAAAATAAACTTTTCTTAATAATTGTTCAATTTTATCAAAAAATTCTAGGATATTTTCATTTTGGTGTACACATTGAAATAATGATAATATTTCTTTTCTGCTACACTCTGAGAGTTTTTGTAGTTTCTTTCTTGGTTTCCCCCAAGTCATTTCAACATATATATTGCCGAACCTCCATATCCTTGTGGACTGCAGTAACTTGATAGTAAACTATATTTTTAAAATGATAGGCTTAATTATTGATTTTCTGTTTTGCAGTGCTGTATAATGAATACTATTTTACAATCTTCGTGATTTTTATGTTCATATCCAAGTTGGTCTATTGAATTGTCTATAGATTAGGGTAGGGCGGGGCAGTTTCGGACGCTTTTTTCAAATTCAAGTATCAGCACATTAGTTGGAGATTGAGTCGTACTTGATACACTGGTGGATGTATTGATATATTGGTCATCTTTTAAATTGATTTGAATAATAAAAAGGACAGTCATCTATCAAAAAAAATTATTAAAAAAAAATTAATTTTGTCCGGAAGTACCCCACAGTGGGGCAGTTTCGGACAGGCATGGGATACTTCCGGACAAATGAAGTTAGTACTGTTATTTGCTGAATTACGTAATATTTGCAGTAGCGAATCAAAGGTATTAACAAGTAAACATTCTTTCAATAACATAAAACAATGTAGGTATCAAAATGTGAAATTTTATTCAAAGTTATAATTATAAAAACTAACATTAAATTTTAAAAAAGAGGACAAACGTGCTGTGCCTGTTGCAGAGGTGGGTGCAGGAAGTTTGCAAACAATGTCGCTTCTGTGAACGGAAGAAATATCGTGAATTTCAGGAAAATGAAAATGAAACCCGGTCTTGGACTTCCTCAAAAATTTTACTGAATATTCATATTCGTCAAGCTGCTCCATGACTTGGCCGACATAGTGGACGACTTTCTTTTTTGTAGAAAATTTTACTAATAAATAATCGTTACAGGAAATGGTTTCGTCATTCAAAAGTGCAGTTAATTCGTCAGCATCATCTGAATCGATATCCATGTCCAAATTGTCCATATCAGACTCCGAATAATAATTTGAAAATTTTCCTTTTTTACTTGCCAACTCTACTTCTGACTCTGATGGTGTAGTGTCAGAGGCTCTTTTACACTTCTTTGTTTTTTTCTGTTTGGCTTTCTCTATTTTCTTTTTAATTTGCTTTGAATTTTCTTTTTTTTTTTCAACATGTTCTCTCATAACTTTTCGTTTAGTTTTAGTTGTATCGACCTTGCTCTTTCTGTTTTTCTCTAATTCCTCAATTCGGTCTTTTTTCCGGTGTGCTTGTATAAATCCTAGATTTACCCAATCTGGATTTTCTATTAGTTTTCCGAGGACTAGCTTTTGGAAATGGCATGCAATCTGACGGTTGTATTGTCAAATTAAGTTGTTTGATGGATATTATGTTTATTTTTGGTCTTGTGGCTTTGATAACTATTTCATTCAACAACGAAGTTATAAAGTTTACAGTTGCTTCATCAGTTGTGTTTTTTGGAGCGCTGAATATCATTGAAGTTGAACCGGATTGGGATATAATGTTATCCATACATGCATCGCTACCTGAAGGTAAAGAAACATTGTCAACTATAGAAATCAAACTTGATGTTGAAGCTGCTGACAAATTTTCTTGAGGGTTAGGGCGGTCTGTTGCATAGGCGCCAGTAAAATGCTCATCTCTAAAAATTAAACTATTTATCGGCCATATTCCAGTGCTTGAAAAACTACTCAAAATATTTGATCTAGTAAAACTACGTTCAAATGACTTTGCGGTTAATTTGGCAATATCGTAGATCGTAATAGGCTTTCCAGGATTGGTCAACATATAATCATTAAAGGAAACTTTACAATGCTGCTTGAATGTACCGTAGATTCCTTTGTCGAGAGGCTGCACTCGGTGGGTGCAATGAGGTGGAAAAGATAGCAACACAATTCCATTTTCTCGGGCATAACGAATTGCTGCAACTGACACATGACTTTCCTGATTGTCCATTATTAATAAGATCGGATTTTTAGGACTACTACTTGTACATTTTTTAATGTGTTCTAACAATTTCACGAACATTTCCGCTATCATCCAGCCCGTTTTGGTTGCGTATCCAACCGCGCCAGGTACAGCATCAAACAAAAAATGGTCCTTCATTCGAACACGAGGATATAAATATACGGCCGGAAGGATACCACAAAATGTAACGAGGGTGCCTCTCTCAGCCGAAACACATTAGTGTTCTCAGGTTTGCGATATGAGAGTCGAGGATGACGTTTCATGAATAGCCTCATCCATTCCTTTCCCGCCATTTGTTTTCCACCCATTGAGTGAGACATTTTTTCTCTAGTCGAACAGCATATTCGTAGGCCAGTTTGCGAGCAGTTTTATATGTTAAACCATACATTATACTAGACGAATTTTTCAAGTATAACTCCAACTCAGCTTCTTCTTGAATGGAAAATACTAGTCTAGTTGCATATTTTTCTGAATATGGCCGTGTCTCCGCTTCGGTGCATTCAGTACCAGAAACTCCCGTCTCTTCTCGTTTTTAGCTTTAGATGCCCAATCAAACAGAGTGGACTTTTTTATGCCGAAGTTAATAGCAGCAGTACGTAACGAACTTCCATTAAGTACAGAAGATACTGCATTATTCATTGTTTCTTCAGGTACTTCTGCATATTTGTTTTTTTTTAACGTAATTTCTTACGATCCTAAAAACAGAACGATTCTCTGTATAACGAACCAAGAGTGCGAAATTATAGATATATGGGGCAGATTCGGACAGTCCGAAACTGCCCCATTCTCAATGTCCGAATCTGCCCCGCATGTACATATTGAGTTTTATCAAAAACCACTTTACTATAAAGCGTTGGCGACCAAAGCTAGGTTATGTGTATATAATCAAAAGATACATACAGCTAGAAATTGAAATCTAATCTTATATTAAATGATGTACAAGCTTACGAATGGATTGTGAAATACTTACTTTGTGGTGTCCATTTCAAACAATCACAAAATATTTCAAAATTAGCTTAGCAACGAACACAATTGCCGGCAACATAACACTACTAACTGAAGCTACTCTGAAGATGGCACTGCAGTATATCATCTAAAAGGCGGTAAATTTGAAATGTCCGGAGGTGCCCCGCGTCCGAACCTACCTCGCTCTACCCTACACTTTTTGGTATCTTAGAATAATTTTTATTCTATCTTCATTTGTGGTACTGTTTTTTGTTCTTGTCATAATTTCCTTGTGAAATGGTTTTCATAAAAAAAATCCCTCCCGTATTTTTGTATATCATCACACTTAAATATTCTAATGCCCAGATTTGATTGTCAAAATGAAGGTTCATAATCTTTACTTATTATCGTTGGTGTTACTTTTAAAATTTGAATATGAATTGACCTCAGGGATACTTACTTTCTTGTTGACAAAATCGAATATGATTTTTTAATATCTTTTTGGTTACATTAGCTTCATTCAGCCATACTGATCTGGCCCAGATTACCTGTAATATGACCTCTTAAATAGCACCTTTTGGATCTGGCGATGAACCTCTTACGTATGGCCGAATGGAAATGGTCATGAAATGGAAAGACCATAATTTATTAACCAATGTCTATCGTTATTTTTGAATTATAAAATTTTAGAAAAAAAAATTAGATGTCATGCATTTGATTCTTTTTATAAAATATATATATATATATATATATATATATATATATATATATATATATATATATATATATATATATATATATATATATATATATATATATATATATATATATATATATATATATATATATATATATATATATATATATATATATATATATATATATATATATATATATATATATATATATATATATATATATATATATATATATATATATATATAGTCTGTACTACTATAAAATGTATTTAAATTTGATAACAGTATATCGGAAAGTCTTGAGTTTTTCAATAAACAAAAAAAAACATTTTTCAAACAGAAAAAATTAAATATGAAAAATACTGACTTTCGATATCTTGTTACGAACAAAATGTGTTCTAGGACCTGCTTAGCGTATTTATTTATTTCTTTACATTAGGTTAGTACAACACACCTCTTGGCATCAAACGAAATTGCTTGCTAATCGAACTGTATTTTTATTCAATGTGTCCCAGGTTTTTTGTACGCTGCGGGTTGTGTTAAATTTCATATTATTACTAATGAACATATCAATTTCCTCAAATGTCCTTAAAATGGTTCAATATGAATATATAGATACACGTTTTTTTTTACAATTTGTGTACTGTTCAGCTTTTTGAAAAATCCAAAACTAATTTTTCTCAAAATTATCGTGCTAATATTTGTCTTTTCTATAATGCCGCATGCTTCAACTGTTATTGTCAGATATCTTTTTAATAACAGATCTCAACACCTCAATATACTGTCGTGCTATTTTCTAGTATCGTTAACTATGTGGTAAACGTTGACATGTTTGGTCTTTTCTCTTAGAAAATCTTCTCGGTGCATCTGGCAAATAAATAAAATTACATTTAGCATAAGCTTCAAATTTTTGCATTAACTCCGTGAGACAAAATCTATCCAAAGTTTTTTTATATACTATTACATTAAGGATGTTCAAAAGTTAAAATGACTTCAGTAAGTTTTAAAAATATTCATGCACATAATAATATTTTTTCCCATATTGTATATAATTTTTTTTTTAAAACACCTTCAATTATTTTGCTATGTGGGTAGTATATAATGCTATGTGGGTAGTATAATTGTGATTATGTTTGTTTTATTATATTTAAGCTTTATGTATATTTTTTATGTGAAAGGATTATTAGAATTCGTAGGAGCTTGTGATAAATAATTGATCGAGGTAGCGTCTAACTCGACAAATTTTTTATCACAAGCTCCTACGAGTTTTTTAGTAACATGGAACTTTAAACTATTATTAGAATTGTTGTATATCCTAATATCTGTATAAGATGGCTTATGGAACATTTGAAATTCATGTTTATTATTATTAATAGCTATTGTCTAAGGAATTAATTTCTTTGATATTTGCTAATTCCATTGTAAATTTTATGTTTTTAAAAATTAATTATAATCAAACAAATATCGTCTGATAATGATTATTATGAAAATATGAATAAAAAAATACTAAAGAAAAAGTATATCAAAATGTAATAGAACTTGTATGCTACAAACATATTCAAAGAAAATAAATAATTTTATACTTTAGCTTATACCGGTAAAATAACATCAAACGTTCCTAAATTTTTTAAGAACTTTTAGAGTCGACAATAACCTTGGTAAATACAATATAAACAATAAGACAAAAATCAGAAAACATAATATATCCGGTGTTGGTAAGTTGAAGTGTAGAAGTTTTATACTGAACAAACTGGCAAAGTATTTAGGAAAATAATCACTGAGTACAAATTTAATTGTACAAAGTAAATAATAATTTTAATTACTCTAAATATTTAATTCAGTGAAACCATACTTTTTATGAAATTTTTGGGATTGTAAATGTAGAACTCAAGAGCAAGAATTTAATTTACTGGAAATTGCGGGAGTAATCTAACATAAAAATAACAGTACATTATTAGACAATCGGTTGGACCTAAATAGTTTGCCCATTGCTAAACCATTATAAGTTTATATTGAAAAAATTCCAACTATTTTACCTGTATAATGTGCACAATAATTAAATGTATGAAAGGTTATGCTCATGTAACTATTGTCTACATTTTGTTTTACACTGTAATTTAAGATTTGTCATGATGAACCTACAATGTTGATGAAATAATTGCCTTTAATGTGTATTTGATAAAGTAAATTTTTTGGAAATTTTAGACAAATGGCTTCATTTACTTAGTTAAGCAGATGATATATCAAGAGCGTTGGAGGCAGATTGTGAAATCAGCCAATGTCTATCTAGGGTTGTAGAGTTTTTTAAATAGAATGACTGGGGGAGGGGGAATGAGCAACAACCTGCAGTAGTTTATGAAGGTATTAGTCAACAAAAAATGCCTTCAGACACAGCCGTGAGGAAGTGCTGATAATTATTGGCGGAATTCGCTACACTTTGCTGGGATTTCGCAGAACTTTAAGCTTCAAACAATTTACAAAGTCTATAAACCTACTTATATCTTACCGTCTTTTTTATTTCATTACCCATCGCAATTGTGACACTACTAGATAGTATTTTAAAAGTATCAATTTTCCTTAAAATTTTTAATGTTATTTAAATAGACACGTCTTCTATTTACCTCAAAACCATTTTTATAATCAGTTTGGTATCGTATTAAATAAATTAAATACAATAAATTCCACATGTGATACATTTATACCTTATGTCTCAGCTAAAAATAGCACCTAAAACCCGGCTATGCGACATAATAGGTATTTAAATCAGTCTCTGCGTCTGCATAATTCAAAGTAATCTTGCAGTCGTGTTGTCTGTGACTTTACGATTGGTCAGTTACTTTGATGTTCTGGTCGTCCGGTCCAGTGGCGTAACTATACTTCCTACTGCTGGGGATACTAACGTAATATGAAACTACTGTTGGTTTAAATCGGTATTATTTGAGCACATCCTGAGCGAAAGCTACGCTAAAAGATCTTGATGACTTACATATGTAGGCAGTACAATTCCTGGGTATTTTTTAACCAAACTTTTCCCTATATTATCAGCTGAACGTTTCTCACGTCATTAGAATACATTTAAATATCATAATAAGATTTTAGCTTTGAAAGGTAAAAAAAAATGATTTTCCTAAAAACATGTGTAAAAATTAAGGAGTAAAGTAGGGCAATATTAATATGAGGTCGAAATTTTTTTAACTATTGATGGGTTTAGGTATTCTATTTGTGTTGGAATTTTTTGGGAAGTAAACGCAGTCTGGCTGGTACACATTAAATTTTATTTAAACTACTTTAAGCTGTAATTGTTTTATTTAATTGCTGTGACTACAAAAATATTTTAATTAATTATTTGTTTAATAGTTAGTTATTATGAATGTTTGTTTTGTTAAGTACATATTAAGTAGGTATTTTGAAAAGTATTAATTCATATGTTATATATATTTTTTTAGGCATGGCAATAAAATGCTCATGAAAAAGCTTCAAACAAGAAGCGAAATGTCGAGCTAGTTATAGAAAATAAGTTTAAAATCTTTAAGTACTTTACTGACTAATATATATATATATATATATATATATATATATATATATATATATATATATATATATATATATATATATATATATATATATATATATATATATATATATATATATATATATATATATATATATATATATATATATATATGTATATGTATATCTTGGAAAGTAATCGTCACTTTAAGTTGGACTAATATTTTTGAATTGATTTAAATTAAGGTAAAAAAGGTTTTTTTTTTTAATTTCATTTAAGATCAGCTTTAGGCTGCTTTCGAAAGTGTCTACGATTCGGGATAATATTCAAAAATAATTCAATCTCTAGGGAGATTACAAGCGCGACTGTGTTATTATGGGAAATTTTTGCCGAAAGTACCGATTTATTCGGAAAAATTATGAGTAAAAAATAGATTTATTACATGGAAAAAATAGTTGCCTTAAAGTAATAAAAAAAAATAAAACGGGGGCTGAGTAAAAATGGCCAAAAAAGTTAAATTTGACTAGGACATTTCACGAATAAAAAAACTGAATAAGTATGTAATTCTATACAATCTATTCTATACATCTTTTCCGGCCAAGAACTTTTGATAAAGATGTGTGAGAGCGCATTTCTATCGATTTTTAGTATATACAAGATAGTTATAAATTGAATAAAAAATGCATTAAAAAATAAAGAATACATATATACAATAGTGTGTTCTACAATTCACAGATTGATAATGAGTTTCAAAAATTGATCGCAACTATGAAATCTCGTCGAAAACATGGTGAATTAACACAAGCACAGCATAAGTGCTTTGTTTAAATTTTACCGATCATGGCAAGCTACGATTAGTTAGGTGAATGATTTTAACACAGTGGAAATTGGAAATTGCAGCTGTAGAATGAAATCCGCAAAACGGCTTCTGGTTATTTTATCGGGGGTAATATACTTAGTGCATCAAATTTTTCCGGAAAAATTCGAAAGAACGAGTTTCTAAGTAATTTGTTTAACCAATAGCATGAGCATTAGGGGTTTCTGCTTGCGCCAATGCTATTAACAAATTTCTTGTTAACGAGTATTTCAGTGTTTCCATAGGAAAACTTAGATGCACGAGGGATATTTCGTAAGATTATTTAAAACAATATATTTACTTCATAGTCATTTGTCAAACTTGAATGATATTTTTCCGATTCTTTTTTCCCAAAAAACTTCTGACATTTATGTCAGGCAATTTGTCCACTTGTGACTTGAAAATTAAATCTGATGTACAAATTCTTGTCTTTAATCAGTGAAATAGTCGTAAATAATATAACAAGAGACTGTAATTTTATCGGACATTTTTACAAAAATCATTAGTTAAAAAATGAGTTTTTATTACTTGGAAACATCACGAAAGCTCTAGCTCGAGCGATTTTGCTTTATACTGACAAAAATGTTTTTGCTAATAGATTTTGCCATACTAAAACGGGGGCTGAGTAAAAATTGCCGAAAACAATCACAGTCTTGAGTTGTCTTTGAATATGAATATTTTATGAATATAAGAAATTAATTAAGTAGGTACATCTATACAAATTAGTCCTAAATAGAACGAAAAATGCGTTAAAAAACAAACAATACATGAATACAGGGTGCCTCATAATTTACAAACTGCCAGTGAATTCAAAAATTAATCGCAAATAATAACATGTTATCGAAAACATACCGCCTCAGCCGCATAACACAAGTGTTTTGTTTAATTTTACCGGTCATCGCAAGACTTTGATTAATTAGTTAAATGATTTTAATACTGTAGAGATACGGAATTACACCGGTAAAGTGAAATCGACCAAAGGGCTTGTAGGTGTTTTATCGCTGTAATCACGATTTGATTAGTTGAAATAGTAGAAATGTAATTTTTGCATTGGTTTGCCTTTAATGAGTGTAATAGTCATACTGCTTAATCCCCTCTTCCTGAATTTGTTTCCTAGCTATGGCCTTCTCTAGAAGAAACATCAAATTAACAAACAAGAAAGACAGTCAAAAAATTGTTAGTATAATCTTATCACCGATAATATAAGAACTAAAATTAAAGTATTAAAATGGCGACCATAAACAGATATGACATTAATATATTAGTGGTTAAACAACACTTAGCTAAGACCAAACAAGTAGAACGGGAGAAATAAAAAGGCTGTTTTTTTATGTGGAGTTATTTAGAACATGCTTATAGTCAATATGAACTGGCGGTAATCCCATGCTTATACGGGGAAGGTAATGCGTTTTCAGGTAGGTATACAAATTACGTCTGGAAAATATTAACTATTTGAGCCCTACTATGTAAACCCGCTCCCTTTTAGTCTGACTGGTAAATTTTCAAATTGCTATACACTTCAATAGATAAGAATATGAGCCCCGCTTATGTCCAAGCACGCAGTCATTAATATTCGGGCAAGCTAAAGCGTGTGTGCAAGTTTGTTGACCTTCCGACCCCCAGGTGACAGCTCCATTGGAAACCATAGCTCTCAGGATCAATAATAATTACAAAATATTGACAATTAGAAAAACAAGAATTTATATATATTAAATTATTTAAACATGTTTCATTTGTTTCGCTTTTTAAAGTCGATTAACCACGCATTGTATAAGTCTTTGTTATTTTTACTTCCCCCGCAAGAGGGAAGCAAGAAAGTACCCTCTTGGGTTTTACAGATCTTCACGTTTAGGGTGTTGTAAGATGACAAAATAAAACATTTTTTTTACGTTGTACCTAAAAAACTACTTATCCGATTAATTTCAAATTTTGCTAAAAAAATCAGGGGTCATGTGTAGACGAAACCGTAACATTTTGATAAAAATCCACTATGGTCAAACAAAATTGCGGCCTAATAAAATGTTGATACAATTTTGGTAGTTCAATATGGTCTCCTGATAAAAATATTTTAGAAAATCAGTTTAAAAAATTATTAATTTAAATGACTTCTAATGTTGCATAAAAATTGAGAGTAATATAAAGATGAAGGAATCAAATTTTGTTACAACCGTAATATGGCTAATACATTGTTTAAAAACTCAGAGTAAAAACTGATTTAAAATGTTGTGGAAAAATCGAGTGTAATATAAAAGTGTAATAATAAAATTCTGGTAAGAATATTTCAAAAAATCAGTGTAAAAAACTACTTATTCAGTTGACTTCATATCTTTGTAGAAATCAAGTGTAATATTAGAAAGACGAATTAGTAAAACTTAGGTGCGAAATTAGGTATGGCGGAACAAAATGGCGGCCTATTAAAATGTTTAAGGTGTAAAAAATTATTTACTCAATTGAATTCAAATTCCGCATAAAATTCATGTGTTATATATGGATGCACTGGTAAAATATTAGTAAAAACTACTTGTACAAATTGTACACTGTGGAGGACCATAATGGCAGCTAAATAAGATAATTAAAATTACTGTAAATAAATCATCAAATGTGATATAGGAACCAATTGGTAAAATTTCTACTAGCTAAAAAACTGTGTAAATAAACTGCCTTCAGACTGTACAAAAATGAAGTGTGATTTAGAAATCAACTAGTAACATTTTAATACTAACCCAGTATGGTTCATCAACACTGCAATCCAATGAAATAGTTAATTTTACCTAGGGTCATGATACTCATATTGAATATTTTTTTATTTAAAATCTGGCCACTGCTGCACTGTGATTATTTAACACATAAGTCTTATTTCGTTGTAATCTAAGCTGTGCTTTAAGAATTTATATATAGTTATTCCAAAACGTTGAATGTGACTATCACTAGAATTTTAAAGTCAACTCTTAGAGAAGTCTTTACTTTTTTTCTTAGAAAATAATTTACACACAACCACTTTTAATTATTTATAAGTGATCCGCTTTATTAATGCAATTATTATGTTAACTGTGATGTACTTATTACTTATGCAAACAAAATTTACTAACAATTTCACTAAAATTTTATACCTCTGTACAAAAGAAAACATTGAACATCGACTCTGGGTATTTAGGTGTTTGATTAAAAACTTGTACTGAAAGAAAGAAGTTTGATTCTCTTTTGCATCTTTGCCTTGGGGATTTTGACTAATAAAATTACATACAAAACCCTGGTTTACATAATTTTTACAAGTATATTAAAATATATGGTATCGTTTTAGATGTACAGGGTAGCCGGTTTATTATCAGAGGCTACTATCTCAGAACCTAGCATGGATAATAAAACATGGAACTAAAGAGTTCCCCTTGTGATAGTAATATGATTCTACAATTGAGTATTTTGGACGTACAGCCCCCTTTTTTCAAAAAATTGACTGATTTGCAAACACTATATTGCACACAGTTGCCTGTGACTGACTATACAGTTTCAGTAACCACAAAAAATAAATAGATCTATTTAGTATAGATAATTAATCTGCAGTGTTGCCAACTTTGCACGTGTTCCTATTTTTTTTATTTTGTTTTAATGGGACGACAACCAGTATATTAACAGATACTTGAATAGAATTTTAAATTACAGTTTCTGCGTAATATAAGTAAACGTCACTCTAATAAGTATTTACAATTGTATCTTCTATCTTATGTATTTGCGCAATACTTACCGTGTAAACTCTTTTCAAATAAGACAGTTTTCTGCACAAAAATACTTTCATTATTAAAATCTACATCTATCTTTGGAAAAGATAAAACTAATTTCCGAAAATGTTTAATTATTTGGTAACATAACCAAAGAAAACAATCCACTCCACTATGTTTAGTATTAGTGTTAAGATCGCTCCAGCGAAAATATGTTCGAGTACTCGATTGTCTAAAAAACTGATATAACTCGGTTTTGGGCAACGATGAGAGTTCTAAATTAGAGCGATGGATTGCGTATTATTCAACATTCAAAAATTCCTAATAAGAGTTTAATTTGAGAAGGAAATTATATATATTTCCTATTACGTTTTTTTTGTATTAAAAGCCTTATTTGCTTGATCACTAGTTAGGCAATGAAATGTATTAACGTTATACCTTTATTTGAAGAAACTGCGCTTTTACACTGATTACCTAACTAGTGATTAAATGCAAAAAAGTTTTTTGATTTAAAAAAATACAGTCCGCTGCGCTTCCCATCTCCGACTGATAATATTAAAAGCAGAAAGTAATAACAAAACAATCGAATCTTTCCGAGTTATACAGTTGAAATATTAATTTATTAATTTAAGTATTCTATTATTGAAATCACTTGAATATTGAGTACTCGGTTATTAAAATCTATCAGTTACCCTCAACACAAACAATCGCCTTTTTCCGTTTTTTATGCTTGTGTTCCGAGTTTCAGCGGAAATAGTTGTCAATACGTATAAAGTTTTTTTTGGGTTACTGGTAAATCTGCGGGTTAACTTCTTTTAAAATTTGCAGCCCTAGAGGCCACGTAAGTGGATTTACATGTTAAAATGCGTTGTCAGTTTAAACTTTTCAGTTCTATCAGTCGATAAAGTAAATCTCGTTAGTTAACAGTCAGGAATTTAAATTTTTGTTACAAATTAATGGTTTTAGGTATCAAAGTATTACAAGTTTTTTTTGTCTTTTTACGTCTTTAAATTTTCTTTTTATTTGTCTTGCTTTATTAATGAAAATTCTTTGGTTTTAATCTATTTTTTTATACAATAGGAAGAACTGCGTCAATTAAAAGTTACATATAAAGAAATATAAAAGCCTTATTAAACGAGTTATTATCGATCCTCGAGTCCTGAACAAAATGCTATATTTTTTTATATTGTAAAAACTCGAAAGAGAATTTTAATCGACACGTGTAAGAAATACAGAAATTTTAAATAACTTTCACACAAAACAAGAATATGCCATAAACTGAAGGTAACAATAATAATTCTATAACCAACCCCTTATTAGTATAATATATCTTATTCAAATGTAGTATACAGTGGTTCTATAAAAAAGAGAAACTTAAGGATGCATAAAATTTGTTAACAAAACGCATAAGTGTTTTGGAGTTTAAATACCAGTCAATAATGAATGTAATTTTTTGCGTCAAAGATTTTCTTAGATATAGAATCACAAGGTACAAAAATGACTCTTCGAATTATTTCCGATTTTTTAAATTGTTCTCTAAATATATGTCCATACGTGTACGGCTTAATATTATAATTCCCCAATTGAAATTATACAAATTATTCATTTACAGATCGGTTTTACACAATTACCCACAATATTCATACATTATTTTTAATTAATTTAGGCATGACAAAATTGATAGATTTGGTGTCCGAAAATTTATAAACTACAAATTAATTTATGAATGAGAGAGTAAAAAAGGTAATAAAGTAACACACTGCTTTTGTAATTTGAAAGAGGTTCTTTTTAATTTAGAAAATCTATATTAAATACATGTTCTACAACTAAAATGATGAGGTCCATATACCACTACCAGATTAACTGGCCAGTGTAGATTCAGATGCCTCAGACACTATTAATGTGTCAGAAGCTGATAAAGTTGTTTCCAAGAATTTTTCTGAACCAGTTGTAGTTGAGCTATCTTTAGACCTAAAGGAATTAAATATGTTTAAATACAAAGTGACTCCCTATACATTAGTGAAAAGATAAGAGCCTATATTTCAAAGCATCTTAGTCATTATACTTGCTGATCTAAGAAGAGACTGATTCTTTTAGCTTAGCAGGTTTGAAACGTAGGTGCTTTAAACTACATGTTCTCATTAAGTTAAGTTATATATATATATATATATATATATATATAATATATACATTATATATATATATATATATATATATATATATATATCTGCATACAAAAGATACAGTAAAATACTGCAAAAACGAATTATTTAATGAAAAGTAAAAGTAGAAAACTAACTACTATACCACATCATAAAATAAGGTAATTAGTAGTAAAAAATACTCACTTTTTGGAGAAGGAATAGCAATATGGTGTTCTATAAAATCTTTATTAGTAGAGGGTCTAATAAAAGCTTTGTTGGAACAGGATTCAGTTCAACAACCTTTAACAAGAACGTAAATATACATTTGTCTCTGAGTTTAGAGTAAATTAGATATTATATAAGAATTAGAATATTAATTTATTTTTTAAAAGTTCCTAATTTAACGCTATGTGCAGACAATGGAACTTACCTGTGGAAGATAGACAAGCTCCAATTTTCCATATCTGACCACACAAACAATGCGCTGTTTAGTCAATAGAATAGAAACTAATCTATTAAGAGGATTTTTTCAAATTAACATGTGTTTGGAGCGGTTTGGTTGAACCCCTAAACAACAACGAAATCCCTCAGTTATTGTTAATCTAAGGCAAAAAACCTAGAGTGTCTTACTTACATTTCGACATAATACACATATTTTTCAGCGTCTCATTTGTTATGGCTAGGTATTTTTGACTGAGGTAGATTTATCTTACCCAGTATGTTGTGGATATGTTTGCAACTAAAAAGTCTGCGGATTTAATCAACGAACAAAAGTCACTGTCGTCCCGCTAAATTCTGAAAGGATGCGTAATGAAAAGTAGAATATGTCGTCATACTGTCTTTCTACCTTCAAAAGTTTTGTTATTTAACTCAGATTATATACTGTTACGTAAAGTGTAGAAAAACGCTTAAATCCTTATTATTCATTCAAAAATTAAGTATTAAACAAGCGACTAGGACTGTATGTTATGCTTTTCAGTCATATTGCATAATAATCATACGTTATTTAATGTGATGTCGAAGAGTTTAAGGAGTATTCAAAGTCATCCCAGTTTCGCCACTGCTTTGTCCTTTTGCTTGAAGTTGAAAGGCGGGTGGGCACTTAAAATAGCTCAGAAGGCATTGACTCTATGTTTACTGTTATGTCACGGAAGTGATATTTTTTGCAGTCTGGAAATGTTGTATGCTATTCTAATTGTACTAAATATGTTTAAGTTACTAATGAAAAATTCTAATTGTTTATTTTCGTTTGTAAGGTTTTCTTAACTTGGTTTATACTATTCGAAGCATTAACCAAAATAGAAATAAGCTGACTTTTCTTATAAAAAAACCCTTTTCTAGGATAATACTAGTTTATCTGACAAGGTTCAGTAGTGTTGACTTTTATAAAAAGATTTAATTAATAATGGTTAAGATAATCAGTATTTTGAATGTGCCAATATCAACGTGAAATTATTGCTTTGGACACATTCAAAAAACAATAATTAATTTAATTGAAAACTTAGAGCGCTGTGTACAAATTCGAAAGTAATGAAACAGAAAAGTCTGTCTGTATAAGGTGTATATAATACTCAAATCAAATAAATATCGTAATACAGCGCTTTCAACTAGTCAGTCGAAAGTGCTTTACTATGATATTTATTTGATTTGGATATTATGCACGTTATTCAGACATACTTTTTTGTTTCATTAATTTATTTAATGGGAGTTAAATCATTTCAATTTATCGTTTAACTAGTTTAAAATGAACTTAATGATGTTTCGATGTTTTCTCATTTGGTTCTTTGCTGAATAAAAGTAAAGACCCGATTCTTTAGGCAATTTTAATGCAAATTGTCCATGTAAGCACAAGTCATAATTTGTGTATATTCAAAAAACTCTTCCTAGATTATGTTATGCAGTGCGCGAGGTTGCGTGCGTTGTTTTTTTAAATATATGATGCCTTTGATTCAGACCTACTTAAATTGTACCCAAACTGATGTTATAATTTTTTTATGCAGTGTATCTTTTTAACCCTCTCAGGTTTTAAATATCTTTACGCTTTGGCGTCACTAGATGCCAAAAAAATACATGTCTTATCAATTCCGTTGGTGCGTCTGTCGGTCAATATGGCGGAACAATGTTAAAACAATTTTGTTAAAAGTGGTGTATTATTTGGGCTTAAGATGCAGTAGAAGAAAAATTAAATTGTCGATGTTTCGCAACTTAATTGTTGCATCCTCAGGACACAGATCCTATATATGAAACCCATATTATCAGTCTTTACCTACTCTGTTGGTCGACAGATATTTCCCATATATTAAGTTTTTAAATGGTTTTCGATAACGATAGTCTTGTTTTTATGTTCGAGTGGTGTATTATTTGGGGTTAGGATCAAGTAAAAAAAAAACAAATAATACACCACTCTAACATATCAGCAAGAAGATCGTTAACGAAAACCATTTAGAAACTTAATATCTGGGAAATATCTGCGGACCAACGGAGTAGGTAAAGACTTACAATATGGGTTTCAATTTAAGATGGCGACACAAAATGGTGGCCGAATAAAATTTTAAAAGAATCAACGCAAAGAAATCTTGTTCAATTAACTTTAATTTTTGCCGAAAAAATAAATGTGAAAATGGGATAAGCTGGTACGAATTCAACATGACGTAGCAAAATGGCGGTGTGTGTCAATGTAACTTATTGAATTTGTTTTAAATTATGCCTAAAAGTCAATAGGTAGAAAGAAAATGGTAAAATATTGATAGGAATCCGATATTATGGAACAAAATGACGCCCAATAAAAATGAAAAGACAGTATATGTAACACATATTTACTGTGGCTATGTACTGAACTAAATTGGGCCACACTTCGCTATTCTTAACAAATGGAAAGAAATCATAACAAGGGAAGTTCCATGTAAAGGATATTTACGGATTTTGTTATACATCATAAAATGTATATGTTAAGAGCAAAATACTTATAGGAAGCCAAATGTACTCCGTTATTATAGTTTATTTATATTCTTAATTTTTTTAAACTTATGCTGCAGGTATTATAGTTTAAAACTACGCTTTACTGTGAATTAAATAAGATCTTGAAACAATTGTTTTAATTACTAAATAAATATTACCTCTGTTCGATTATCTGAAAATCCTTTCAGAACTGACGAGTATAATGTGATTATCGGCGCAAAATTAGAAACAAACTTTTTGCTCTAATCTTAAATAATGGAGTACTGTACTCTCTAGGGCCTACATTTTTATGAAATTTAGGGAAGTACAAACAAAAAAGTATGCATTTCTCTTTGCAAAAAGGAAACCACACCGCTTAGAATATTTATCAGTTTTGCTAAATGGAATGTTTTTTTTATTTATATTTATAGTTAATATAGACACTTAATTATTAATTGATACGAACATATTAATTTCTCATTTTATATCTTTGGCTACTTTTAGCAGAATTATAGATTAAAAAAGTTAAAAGTTGCCTATCCGTTTGCGAAAATTTGATGAATTGGAATACATATCAAAGGTGTTGATTTTACAATCGAAATAATTTAAAAAATTACAAAACTAGTTGAAATTTATTGTTCAGCCATATAAGTTACTAAATCTAGCACTTCTCCATATAAAATACCACAAACCACGAGAAATTTTGAAAATTTTCTAAGCTTAAATAAACCTTTTGGTCTTGTTTTTTTCAACCACTGTGTATATAACAAAAACTGAACTTAGTTAATTTTACGAATATAACAATGTTTTTAATTTGTTTCAGATCCGTCATGACTTCCGAACGAGATAAATGTAGCCTTACTTCCCTACTTCCATTATCTTGTAGAGATCGAGCAGAAGCCTTTGCACGCAGCCTTCAGACTCGGTTACATTCTTTGGGCTCACACAGTTCAACGGAAGAAAGAAGTTGGCTCGGATCCCATGAAAATACATTAGCATTATCGCAACCACTTCATAATCCTGAAACAGAAAGATATTTGACCTTAGAAATGATCGAATCACCTTGCAGCCCTCAAGACGAAATTGAGGAAAGAGAATTACACAAATTGTTCAATAGGAACAATCTCGCGACAAATACGAATGGTGATTGTAGCTGCCCAAAATTAAATGAAATTAAGTGTAATGGACGTTCTAATGGCCTAGTTCGACACTACTCTGCAGATAGTGACAATGAGGTTTTTTATGATTTAGATGATGATCCGCACATTCAACCCTACACAAATGGATTATCACATTCAGAGTCAAGTAGAAGTATTGAAAGTGAAACTGGCATAGATGTAAATTCACAAGGTACTTCCAGTAGTAATCCAAGCGATACTTTTGCCACATCTCTTGATTGCACCCCCCAACCGTCACTCAGTGACGAAATGTCCACATTAAGCTTAGGAGAAGATAGTTCATTGGTAGAAACTGACAAGATTTGTGAAGATTGCGATAAGAATAGGCAGGAAGATGTAAATAATGTAAGTCAAAAGTTAGAGACTGATTTTAGAAATAATGATAATGATGCGGGATATGTAAATGGTGAAGTTCCTAGTGAGACAGCTGAATCCGACACATACGTTGGTAAATTAACGATACATTCAAAATTGGTAGTAGAATGTGGAATTGATTCTAAGAAAGAAAAAAATGGGGAAGTAGGTTGCTCTAGATTATATGAAAACGGAAAATCCGATGAAGAGGAAAAAGACGATAACGATGATGATGACCCTGTGATACCTCGAGTTCGAAGATGCACTTCATTGAAAACCGGAAAAACACCTCCTGGTACACCGGGACGCAAAAAGATAGTAAGATTTGCAGATGTACTAGGACTAGATCTCGCGGATGTAAGGACATTTTTAGATGAAGTACCTAAAATACCCAAGTCCGCGTACAATGATCTTAGTGACATCGATTTATCTGATGCCTCCGATTCAAACCCTGTAAGTAACGGTATCAAATACCATGGTATTCAGTCGGAAAGAATTTTACTACCTTTATTTGAACAACCGGCAGGGTTGCCTAACTTTCTAGATCTAGTCAGAGATAATAAAGTATGTCTTGAAAACGCCTTAGTAGATGATCCGATTTTATTTTTGATAAAAGGAACAGTTAGAGTTAGAAATTTAGACTTTCACAAATCTGTACATATCCGATATACGTTGGACTCTTGGAAGACTTTCGCTGACGTACAGGCAATGTATGCTAGCAACTCATGTGATGGGTTTTCCGACAGGTTTACATTTACTATTTACGCGCATACGTTAACAGTTGGACAGAAGATAGAATTTGCCTGTAGATTTCAATGCAAAGGGTGCCAGTACTGGGATAGCAACGCAGGTCGTAATTATTGTTTCCAGTGTTTACCGGCAGCGACACATAATACATCGACACCTGTTGTAGGGAGTCATGGACACGCGGATTGGGGAGCTAGTTTCTACTAGTAAGTAAATAGTTTTATATTTATGATTCTTTGTGATTGTCCAGTAATATGATTTACATAGAGTAAAGGAATATAACCAACATTTTTCTGTCATTCTTGCTATTCAATAATTCACTGGAATTGTAGTTATTTTTGTAATTTGTATTTCTGTATGAAGAGTCATAGGTCATTGAAACGTTAATTTATCAAGTGTGTGGGTAAAGGAATTGAAACTAAATAAAGATAGCATGCAGAATTTGTCCGAAAAAATATTGTAATTAGGTTTTATTATTAAATAGCAAAAGCAATAAAAACAAACACAGACAAAAGCAAAATTGATAAAAATATATCTACTCAAAAATTATTAGCGTGTTTTGACACCTGTCGGCAAAATAATACAAAGTTCGTTGTAACTGATTTTGGAATCGTATTTTATTCTTTCAAAACATTCAGAGCTTCTTCCAGTTTTGCTGAGGTAACTCATATTTTTTGCATACGCACTAGATAATCTTTTAAGTGTTCTATGGGATTGAATATAATGGAGAGAGCTTAATTTTATTAAAGAACCTTCTTTTGAACGTTATTCTAATAACGAATGACTCTTTTTCATATTTCATGCCTATATTTTTTAAATTAAATTCCATTTCACAGCAAGTATACTTGATTTTTTAAATATGTTCAAATAATTTGTTGTATTTAGAATGTTAAACAAATTTCTTTTTTGGCTTTTTGAGTAAAAATGTTTAAATTAAAACAAATATATAACTTAAGGTAAATGACACAATTTTCTCTTTTTGCTTAAATAATATTCTTTATATTAGGTATCGAAACATTCCGTGGACTAGTCATTAGTTATATTAATCAATTTAAAGTTAAATATTTTTATCTAGTTGCAAAAAGTCAAAAAAAGAAGTTTGTGTAAGTATACTTGATATAGAGTCACCCCAGCAATTATGAAAGATTTAGCTAATGTTCTTTTAGAAGAATGAAATACGATTCTTCAAGAAATAATAATAAACCTTGTAGATAGCAAGGCCCAATAGATGTCAAGAAGTCTTAAGTTTTCTAAGATTTGTTTAATGTTTACTTTTCATATTATAGGTTTTAGAGACGGTTTTCGCTTTTGTTGATAATGTTTCAAAATATTTTTCTTCTACAAATTCTGCTTGTATTTTCCGCTTAACTATATTTTATTTTCACAAATTTGAGAAAATAAAAACTTAGAAAACAATTCTATTACCCATGTAAATACTCCCTATTACACAAATTACTCTAGCTCCGTTATTTTTTTGAATAAGGATAAGAAATTAACAGAACATAGATATATTACACTTGAGACTGGTATGATGTTTATTCTAGTCGTGAAGGCCCACATCAATGTTTGAACGAGGGCGCCAATTTGGATTGGCACGGTTCTGCTTGTAAAGAAAAACTGCTAAAGGATTTATTGCTAAGTTCTAAAAAATAACAGAGATCTATTCAAACAGGACACGTTTCAATAAATCAATAGCTAGGGTGTAAAGAAGAAAAAGACCCACTATTTTAGCTTTTGACATCTCTTACGAGATTTAGTAAACCTTAAGAGTCGGCAAAACATTAAAAAAAATTGCTAGTCGCATAGAATTAATTATAGACATGTCACACGTGTGGTAAAGAATTAAGATACTGATGTTATATAGGTTATATTTTATTGAATAGGTCTGTGTCATTAAGAAAGAACCATGCACACACCTTATGGAAAACCGGTGACTTCCTGAGTAAAAAATTCTCTGAGTACGATCTAGTGCTATGGCTATATATATATATATATATATATATATATATATATATATATATATATTTATAGATATATATTATATATATATATATATATATATATATATATATATATATATATATATATATATATATATATATTATATATATATATATATATATATATATATATATATATATATATATATATATATATATATATATATATATATATATATATATATATATATATATATATATATATATATATATATATATATATATATATATATATATATATATATATATCGATTAATGAGATATTTATGAGTAAGGGAGTAGGACTGGATGGATTCAATCGAGCTGAGGGAACCTGTAGCGTTTTTGGACAATGTTTTGGGACAATTCTTGATTCTCAGAAATGCAGGCAGGTAGATTATGAGGGGAGAACGGGCATGCTTTTGGATTGGGCCTATTTGGAAAGGTTGTTGAGGCTGTTCTGGATAGATGAGTAGTAATATGGAGTTTATAATGTTGTTGATTGCGAAGCTGAATAATGTGAGACTGAGGGGGGAGTCTTTGAATAAGAAGGTAGAGATGAAAAAGAGTAAGTTTTTGGTTATACTCCAATCGATGAGAAAATTTAAGGATGCAGGTTCAGTTAATCGTTTCAAATGCGGAGTTTAGTTCTGGGATAGGAAAGATCATTAAGGGATAGGAAAGGTTACTCAGAGAGGGAGAGTTTTTGTAGCGGTTGGGGACCGTTTTGCTGTTTCTCATGTCCTTCTTGCATTCAAGGCTTGAGGCGATATTAGGGCTACAGAAAGTTGGATTAGTATAGGAGAGCGTACCATAGGCCGAGAAAATTAAAGTGTATGAACAGTATTTAAGGGTGATTTTTTTATTGAGTGTGTCGAGGAGTATTTTTCATCCAGTGTCGGTAAAGGAAGTCCCTCCAAGAGGGAAGTAGGTAGCTGACCATGAGATGATGTGATGTTGGGCAGGGGGAGAAGGGGACTCCTTCTCTTATAAGGTTAGCCACTCCTCCAGATGCTGTGGAGGGGTTGAGTCTGTTTTTTCTAATTAGAGAGTAGTGTTTTAGTTTAATTGTATTGGCGGGTTTGAGGTTTGTTTCTTTAAGGAGAAGAAATTAGCGATGTGCGGAGTCTACAATTATTTGAAGGTTTTGTCGGTGTGAAATAAGACTAATTATATTCCACTGAATAAGTTGTAAAGGCATGATTATTTGGATTTCAGAGTTCTCTGTCTACGGAGTCATCGACAATTAATTCAATAAGGGATCCTGATAAGGACCTGGTTGTACTAGATTTTAAGAAAAATGATGTGGAGTAGATTTATGGGGTTTTGATTTGACGGATTTTTCAGGTTTTATTTTGGGTACGGAGGACGGTTTGAAAGGGAGAGAAATATTATTTTGTTTAGTTAAGAAAAATCTATTAAAAGTTTGCAAAGTGGGTGTCTCTATTCTTGGACCCGTGTTTATTGTTTATTTTAGCAACGAGAATCTGCATTCTGACCTGGTTTTTTATCGACGATGCTGTGTAGTCGGTTGACGATCAAGAAGGGTAATCTGGTTATATTGCTTATAGAAAAAAAAAGGTTTATATATGTAGACGGCACAAGACAAACACAACATAACTGGGGTCTCATGATCATCACATACTTCGCTAACAAGATTACCCTTACCCCAAGCTCTCTTGGTGAGCAACATAAAATTATATTATATAATTATTATAGTTTTCATTTTCGTTCAATATGGCTACGGTAGAAAATTCTAGAAAGTGCTGTTAAATGAGCTCTCGATGGTTAGCGTCCTCAAGAACAACGTGTATATATGAGACATTTCTTATGCGCGCTAATGCTACAATATATATATATATATATATATATATATATATATATATATATATATATATATATTGAGGTTTGTGGGTTTAGAACTGCGCAAATAACTTAAAATTGCATGTTGAGTCAAGTTTTTTAAAAAAAGTCGCGTTTCCTTTATAATAAAATAGGGTATAATTAAAAAAACATCACTACATCAGTAATAGTATAGTAGGAAGAGCGACTTGACATGTGGAGCTGCATAGAATTAATAACCTCGAAAGAAAAATAATATTTCCATTTTAAACAAATATTAGTAAAAGTGATATAGTTAGGTTTTGAATATTTGTTTAATATGTTGGTTTATAATTCAACTAGAACTTTTTAACCGATATCCTATATTATTATAAAAAACAACATTTTTTATTTTTTAAGCTGTTTGCGAAAAACGAATATGGAAACTTAATCGCATACTAGATAAGACTGTAGAACTGCTTATTACGTCTATGTTAATACATGCCAGGAATGTCACTGGCATATCATTTTGCATTAGAAATTAAAAAAAATAGTTATGACCCATCTGTGGTGTGTCAGGCATAAATCAACAAAACAACCTAATATTCGGAAAAGCAAGTTAAAATGATACAATGTTTTAGTTGTAAAAGGCGAGCTTTTTCGAATTTTTTACTAGAATAATAAAACAAATAACCAATATTTATTATTTTGTTAGTCTAGTAGGCTGATCAAAATAGCGCGATGTTAAAAATAATTACCTTTCCGGCAATACGGATCTCCGTTTATTAAAATAATATTCTTTAGATTTTCATTTCTACGCTCTGACGCCAACCGAAAGTGGGTACGTCCGACGAAATGAGCCATCAGCGCTGATAGTGCCCGTTCACGATTAGGACTAACCATATGCTCCATGTGAAACGGCACTAATTGTTTTTCGAGTTTGAAACCAAGAGTAAATTAGTTTCGGTCTCGCTAACTCTTAAACGCACAAAACTTTATCAACAAACTGATTTAACCTTCCAAACACAGGGGAGCAAACGAAAGAGCAAAAACCGCTAGGTACGTATAGTTTTTAACATGGAATTAATTTTGGGAAGCTCAATTTGAGTTTTTCACAAACAAGCCAGACAAACAAAATATAAATAAAAGTCTGTTCTGTTAGAAAAAGTAGATTCCAATTCTTTAAAAGAGCGCGAAAACTACACATAACTACCAAATTGACTTCTATATGAAGTCTCAGCAAATATACATTTATTTTTTATCTTCAAGAAATGTTCTTTGAGATTTTTAATCGAATCAGATAACAATGAAAATATTAAAAAATGTTCGCATGAAACTAGCTAATAGTACTTAGTAAGCCACCTTACAACAAACAAAGAAGCCTCTATCAATATATTATAGACGAAAGTGCCAAAATATATTATAACGGGAATATATGATGTGGGACAGGGTGAAACCATTTTAATATTTGTACCAGAGATACAAATACATGAAAAAGAGATAGTGAAGGTAGCAAATATGAATGGCATCGTAAATACTGTAAATGTAAAAAAACTTTGTTAGGTATGTAAAACTGAAGTTATGCTGGGTTTAAGGAGTTGTCTTATTTGTTGGTTATTTAACATTACGTTCCAGGTAACGAGTCAATGATCGCTTCTATTTTGCCCTTCCAAAATATCTATGATATGTTCCAAAAATAAGACGAATCCTAAATACGTATCTCAAAATGTTCTTTTCAAAAAAACTTGTATTTATTTTAAGTCTTTTTATTTTATACATATAAAATAAAATAACCAAACCAAAAAGCCTAAAAGTAAAATAAAAATAATAAAAATTAAGGTTAAGACCATATTCTATAAATATTTGTGAAGGGTTTTTTTTATATTCTGGCAACTACATAAAAGAAAAATACTCCTTCAGCTCCAAAAAAACTAGACCTTTTTAAATGAAATTAACGACATTATATAGAAGAGTTGTAAATACTTCTTAATTTAATGAATTATTGCAAAAATAAAAAAGGAAATGCCTGAAAAATCTACTTAAATTAAGAATGCTATTAAGCTCATACCAATTTACCTAAGTAAAAAAACTTGGCATCAAAACAAAAAAAAAAGACTCTCCTGGGCCAACCAAAAACGCAGTCCGAGGGTCATCAAATATGGCGACTGTAATGACAAAGTAACGTCGGTCATCTGGTTTAAACTTACGACGTCATATCACCTAACAAAAAGTAACACAAAGTTTCCTACATTATAAATCTGAAGAATTTAGATAATCCTGATATATTTTTCTGGAAAACGTTTGACAGCAGCAGTAGTACCCTTAAAATACATGCAGCGCTAAAGTTTTATATGACCTGCAGTCTTTTTGCACGTTATTGTTAAGAGATATAATACAAAAAATGTTATATTCTAGACATACATTCTATTCTGATACGAGCATGAGAGCGTGAAATATTTCTGTATTGAACGTGCCTTTTCTTATCAAATGATAAAAGTTCATAAGCGAGTTCAGCCGGTGTAGACAAGACATCAGTGCTAAATTGACGCTGTAAGGTTAAATAAGAGAACAAAAATATCTGTTTGAAGATGGTAGGCGAGAAATATTGTGATGAAACACTGGTGGCTACTACATCATTTTCTTCAGTGGTGGAGCATGTTTCTTGCTTATGAATACAGAAATATTAAAATAACTTTATTTATGGTTTTCGTTCAGAGAACTTTGTAGGTAAAATCGCCAGTTCAGTTACTTAACTTAATTTCAATCATGTCAATTATAAGTAAACATATTTTATAACACAAACCATATTTCTTATCACTTAAACCTATCGAAGCAAAATATTGGTAAATTGAAGGAGTTATATGGGACTCCAAACCAAATTTCTTTTTTTGTATGCAGAGCCGCACAAAATTGTAATTTGAATGTAACTTAAAGAAACTTCGATATTTCAATTCAACAAAGCTCATTTAAAAGTTGTTTATTTTCCTGAAAATAAAGGTACTTTCATGTTTGAAAAAACGGTTCGGTAAAAAAGTTCCTTTTACACAAAATGTGTAATAAACTTGATGAATTATGCTTTTTAAGGTTTTTTTTTTCGACGATAAAATCAAAGTTATAAGAAAATACAAAAATAAAAACAATTTTTTTATTTACTACTCATTACTCTTAGCACACAATGTATATTATCTTAGCATGCCTGTTCTAATGGTATCACCATTTTCCCATTCCTTTACATAAAGTTAAATTTAAAGTTAGAAATTTTATTCTAAATATATAATCGGAAAAACAAATCAATTAGCTACGCCAATGACTTCTCCACATTTTTTTAATTTCAGAACATCTACCCCAACTAGGTTTTCAATTTAACTATTATCGGTTTGTGCGTAATAAAAATATGAAGTTTTCAAAATGTTTCAGCCTCATTTTTTAAAGATATATTAGGAAATATCGAAAATCAGTTATCCTCACTAAAATCGAACCACCCTGTCAATTAATACTCATATCAATAAAGAGTAAAAAGTTTCTGATAATTAAATTAACCATTTCGGGTGATGACTTTTTAGTCCTTTGTAATCTCGTTTGTCAAATTATCCATTTCCATATTATACATATACATATCCAATATGATAACACAATTTTTTCAGACGTTTTATTATTTTAATAAATTTCAACCTGTTGGTGATGTAGATTTAATAAATTTTGAATAATTATTGGACAATCGTCACCTAAACTTCTAAAATAATTACATTGGCGCTCAATTTAGTAAAACTGTATGGATGGCTGGAAGTAAAGATAACCATAGAGTGCCAATATGAAATTTTTTTCATGAAATTCTCCATCAAGCATAGAGCCAGATTTTTTAAATTCTTTTCTCCCGTCTTTAGAATTTCAAAACAACCTTTTCTATGCTACAAGTCAAGTATCGCATGACATATATAACAGTATTATGGACAACATGTGCATGACAGTTGCCTTTTATTAGATTTTGCACTTCTTTTTGCGTACTCGTATACAATAGATAGTGAATACCATAATTAGCATTGCAATTATCTGCGCTGTGTTTAGATACTCTCTTGAATGAAAGTTTGTGAGATTCCAAAGACTTTTTAATTGCGGCAAACATACCATCAGTAGTTTCATGTGAATGTTCCTAAATATCTAATAGCATATTATGAACATTATTTACTGAAAAATATTGCTCTACCAAAGCAAACAATGTATTATTTTTTTTTAAATTAAAGCATCTGTCTGGAGACAGTAAAATACATCTTTATTATAATTCATTTATGACATTTTTTGCAGCATGCGGCCCCAATACTTCTGTTACTAGAGCTTCCATTTTTGTTCTGCTTACGGTATCTTAGTGGTCGTCCTAAAATCTGTATCTGAAAGCTTGTTTAACGTATTGGTGCAATTCAATATATTCATAATAATTATGCTTGATGTTTGTGTGAAAATTAATGCTTGCTCAACTACTGTAATATTGTTGCCATCACTAGATCCTGGAGATCCCGAAGAAGTATTTGATATAAGATAATTTGAAACGCACTAGAAGTTTTCTTTAAATCAGTTTTTATTATGTGCTTTTGAATATCTTGGTGCTGCTTTATCCCAGCACAGAAAGAAAAGACTACCACCACCAGACTAAACCATCATCCATTTTCAGTAGAGTGGCGAATCCTGAATTCTTCAATTGAATTAGTTACCATTAAAAATTGAATTAATTTTAATTTGTAACTAGACAAAATTTGAATAAACATTGAAGAATTCAATTTTAAATCAGATACTTACTTTAAATTGAAAATTTGAATTTTTTATTTTAATTCGGACAAACAAAAATTTATTTTTAATTTTAACACTTCCGTATCAAAAGTTAAAATTTAATTTTTAATTAAGACACTTGGGATTAATAATTATAAATTAATAAAAAATTTATTTTAATTAACATGCACAGGATTGATTTGAAATTTTAATTCGATTACTATGTATTTAAAGGAAAAAAATTATTTCTAATTTGAATAATTAAGCAGATCGACTTAAATATAATTTCATCTATTTAGATCTAAAAAACGGCAAGTTAGCTAAGCGTAGTTGTAGATCTAAAAAGAAATCCCATGGTAACACATAACACAACAGGTGTATATTAACTTATTCACTTACATGTCCAATGTCAGCTGATTCAATTTTGTAAAATTCACGGTGCAGAGAAAGCCTTCATTTTGCACCGTGTTTATTTTGGGGATCAGTTTTTATTTAATTAAAGGGTTGTCCCACTAAGGTTTATATTTTTGAAAAATTTAGGGTTCATTTCAGCTTTTTTGGAAGTGATTGGTATATGACTATCGGAATCACTTGCTATTTTAAATAATGCAAAACATTTAATATATACTTTTATGGTTTCTTTCTTTCTTTAAACAAACACTCAATTATCACAGCAACGTATATAATCTTCTACAACGGAAATGGCTATGGACGAGTTATCATTAACAATTGATGTTGACTGAACTGACATCTACCGATTCGATCAGTAATAAATAGTGTAATAATTGTGTCTACTCAGTTTTGTTTTAGCTTAGATATTAGAATATAGAAAACAGTCGAAATAAAGTATTTTCGCATACCTTAATTTTATGCAAAATTAAAAAGTCTATTCACCAAAAATAAAGTAGGATGCGTGTGCGTTATTATAGTGCACGACTGTGTGATATCATTCTTTCTTAATGTTCGGCCGCCGCCTAATAAAAAAATGTCGATTAATTTCCCTCTTAACTTTCAATCCCATTTTAACTATCTACTTCTTTATCGACGGAACATAACAGAAATTCTGAGTAGTAATGGTTGATAGACATTTCTTATACTTAACAATTTTCAGTATAAAGGTTTATTATATTTTTTATTATATCATGAATGTAATTTAACATAAAAGGTTTAGTTCTTGTTTTAATGGCAGCTATTTTCTGAGCTTAATTTTTAATAACATATATTGTATTGTTCGCAATTTCTGAGGCTTTTGAAGTATTGTTCACAAATTGAAGTCGATCATATCCTTCGTTTTCGAAATATTCTAGTACATTTTTAATAGTAGAAACTCGTTTATATACTTTTTAGAAGTCGGTTTTCTTTATCAGAGAAAAAACGACTTTCTGCTTTATATGTTTAGAAAAACAGCAATGTTCTTTCTTAGACACACTGTGGAGAACAGATTTTTTTTAGAAACTTATCTATCTTAAAGCATACATTTTTTCAATAACATTTTTTTCGGTTTTGAATATAAATCAAAGTATATCGTGTGAGAACCAATTACAAAAAAAATCTTATTTGTATATAGTAGTGTCGTTTAGGAAAACTAGATTTAGTCTTACTAATTTATTTGACTTTATTCGAAATTTTTGCGAACAATAATAGATCCAGAACATTTGTTACTGTCAGCAAGTTTTATTTTTAGTACGTCTGCCCACCTTCTGCATGCAGGAGAACACGAGTTATATATATTACTATAAACATACTTTGTTGTGGAACCGTTATATACCTACTCTAAATGATATAAGCCAGACAATTTAGACAATTATTTTCGTCATTTAGCCTTAGAAAAATGCATAGTTTATGAATATTAAATATCGGTAAATTTGCTTTTACCCAGAACTTCCCTGGTACAGAATTCCACTACATACAGATACCACAGTCTATATATGCATATAATTACTTGGTTACTAAAGAACTTGACGAACTTTAAACAAATCTTTTAAACTGAAATTTATTTACTTTTTAAAGATATTTGTATCCAAAACAACTATATGAATTCATCGAATGTGATATATATGAGGGTAGTTGCGGATAAAGGCACATTTTTTATTTTTAATTTATTTTTTGTTTTTTTTTTCTTATCTTTATTTACTTAGTCTATAGAAAATAAATTATGTCATTTATTATTTTGTTGCTCCATAAAAAGAAAGTTTCATTCTAGAAAGTTTGGAATTTTACTGAATATTTAAACATTTTATTACGCCGCTATTTTATTTCGTCGTGTAGAATTCGCACTAAAATTTTAAAAATTTATCCCTGTTTCATACTTGATTTTGGTGCACAATTTCAAGTCAGAAGTAGTTTTTTGCTACCGCAGTTTTAAAAACTTCACTTCACGGTCATTTTGTCTAGTGTTAATAGTTTTTCACCAGAATTTTACCTGTTTATTCTTATATCTCAATTTAATGTTCCTTTTATAAACAGTTTTTTAATAATGATAAAATTTTGTGACGTAAATATTTTCTTCCGCCACATTGGTTGTTTTAGAAAAATGTTACCATTCCATCCCAATATAACTCTTGATTTTTGTCTAAAATTTGAAGTCATTCGTAGCGACGGAAATGGGAGAAAATGTTTTTCTCATTCTAGGGACCCTAAAATGCACAGATCTGCAAAAATGTGTAAGCATTATTATGATTACAATATGTACTTCCCTCATACGAGGGAGGTAAAAACTGTTTTACTCAATCATGAGTAAAGTTGCAAAGTAATTAAATACAATGAAGAGCCAGCGCGTTTGACTCAAAACTAGCCCATGCAGTTAATTTTAAGATAATGTTGCTATAAACTTTATAGAAAACCAAATTCCCTAAAAAAACTCGTATTCGACATTATTGTTGATCGGCTCCAAATATGCAAGGCAATATTAATTAAAAAATTCGAATAAATTCCCTTTTGAATTAGATATTGTAGTAATTATATTCCGGGTTATAAAAATGTTGTGTTAAAAAATTGTAATTACAGTTTACATATCGACATGAATTATCTAAAGTCTATTCAAATTCAAGAATTCAAGAAACAAAAGTTATTGTGTGTGCAAGCTGCCTTTAAAAGTCAAAAAGCTAAAAACTTATATCATAATCAGCCACCTTTATTTAAAAGCGTATTGCATACTAACTTTTGTTTACATGCAGTCCATTTTAAATTTGAATAAACTTTAGTACTTGTAAGTTTGAATATTTTCTCAAATTACTCATTTTGATACAACAATTAAATTGCTTTTTTTTTGTAACTTATAACCTATATATTAGCTTAATCTTTAATCTTTTATGATTTTGGAATGGATTGGATTTGGGTTGACTTATTAACAATGTAAAACTATGCATTTGTTAGTTATTTTCAGTGCTAACAATTTTTGTTTTTATGAATGAATGACATGGGTAAAATTTAAGGATGTATAGAAAATAATTTGTACATAATGAACTAGCAAAGAACATGCAGTTTGAATTTTGGATCTAAAGTCAAATGCTTAGAAAGTGTTTACATTTTCTATATTGATAATGACAATTACTAGAAAATAATTTTTTCTCTGTATTTTTTTTTGATATGTTATTATAATTAATTTTGAACGAAAACATTATTATTATAGTATATAATTGAAATAAAAATTTAATCGAATTTGTTATTAATAATAACTTGTATATTTTATATTTAACAACAATACTATTTAAAATATGAATTTGACGGGAAAGAAGGTTCCAGTCCATTCCTTTGTTTCATTTTTACGTCTAAACTATTAAAGATTCTCTATACATTTGTTTATGTTAACATATACGGACTTCTCACTTTTGTATTGTTTCTAATTTTTTTGCAACTTGGTTAATGATGTGATGTGTAAAATAATCGAATATTTTTCAGTCCCGAGGTTTCCCAATTTTAAGGATTTCTATTGATAGGTTGCTTCTGTATTCTGTTGTATGAATGTTGATTCATTAAATTTCAAAATACAAGAGATACTTCGAGGACAACGAAAGCACAAAACAAGCCACCACACCATTTTGATTCAGATTCGTAAACCTGACATGTCTCCTCGATCAAACACGAGTTCTAGGGATTCTTCAACAGACAACACACACAATGACTGAACAACACTACTGGTAGAGGTTATAACAGAATTTTTAGAATGCTGTCTGAAGAACGCCTATTTTCAAGAAAATCCTCTTTCTTATTCTTTTCCCAAGTAGATGACTTCCTCTCTTATCCGTCTTTGCCAATATATATATATATATATATATATATATATATATATATATATATATATATATATATATATATGTATATATATTTATATGTATATATATATCTATATATATATATATATCTATATATATATATATATATATATATATATATATATATATATATATATATGTATATATATATATATATATATATATATATATATATATATATATATATATATATATATATATTATTCAATTTGTTTCTTAAACCCGGTATATATTAATTGGACTTCTTTCTTGGGTATAGGTTTATTTGCAAAATCAAACAATGGGATTAACTTGACGTTTCGCCTATCATAGTAGGCTTTCTCAAAAATTGCTCATTCCTTTATTATTTTTTTTTGGTATATATGGCTTTCCTTACCTATCTACAATTAATTTAAAAAACATTTAGTGGCCTAATTATAAAATGACATTTACAATTTTTCTAAAACTGATTTAAAATTTTATACTATTGACAATAATTATTACAAAATTAATGAAATAAGGTTACATGCCTCGAAAAATACATGTTGGTTATTTATTTATATTTGAATGATAGGTAGCAAGTTATTGGTTTGCCAGGCAACTCATGGCACAGTTTTAGGTAAAAAAGTGTTCTTATCGTAGTACGTTTTTTTTGAGGAATTTAAAGATAATTTTTTGCTATTTTTTAATTTAAACCTTAGAGTAGAATCAGACATTCACAATGATATACTACATTTTAAAAATAATGGCTTAGACGAAGTTAAAACTATACTAAAATATCAAATTGTCGTATATTTGACTTAAATTTTTCTATGTCTTGTTTGTCATTTACTGCATTTTTTTCTTTTTTTATGTGAATCATTTCTTTGATAATTAATTTCTGATACATCTTCATCAATGATTTTGGTATCAGAAAAATTAAATTCGTGTTTTGTGCTTTTTTCATGTTTGTGTGATGCAGTGGATGCATTCTTTGTATACTTATGCCCTTTTATTCTATTTTCTAAAAGTTGGGTTGTCATACCAATATATTTCATAGGGCAGTTTAAACAAGGAATTTCATATACGAGATTGGATTTATTATTTTTGGGAATTTTAGTTTTTAATTTTGTAAATAGGGAGCCTATCAGGTTCTGGGCTTTATGACACACAATTATGTTATATTTTCCTAAGATATGTTTTAATTTTTCAGATAATTGAGATGTGTATGGCATTGCAATATATTTTTTGTGTGTATTATCTTGTCTTACGTTTTCGTTATGATTGTTATAATATATGTACGTCCTTTGTTTGATAATTTTTCTTATCAGTTTTTCTGAGAAATGATTTGCATTCAAGGTCTCTTTAACTTTATTAAGGGCTTCAGGACGGTATTCTGGTGACGTTAAAGATATGGCACGGTCAACTAGACCAATAACAACACTTCTTTTTTGTTTGTATGGATGGTGGGAATTGAAATTAAGATATCGTCCAGACCAAGTTTCTTTTGTAAACCATTTAGTTTTTAAATTATTTTCTTTTTGTCTTATTATAGTGAGGTCGAGAAAATTGATTTTGTTTTCTGATTCAACTTCAAGAGTGAACTGAAGTTTCGGACGGAAATTATTGAATGCGAAAAGTAGTTCTTCTATTTTATTTTCTGGAACTGATGCTAAACAATCATCCACATATCTCTTAAAAAAAGTAATATTAAAATTCAATTTTTCAAGAACTTCCTCTACTAGGTATTCCATAACTATTTGTGCGATTGTAGAGGAAATAGGTGAGCCCATAGCACATCCATCAAGTTGTTGATAAAATTGGTTTTTGTATTGAAAATAATTATTTGAGGATAAGACGTAAGGCTTCTAAGAATTCAGGCTGAGTTAGAGTTGTAAATTTTTTTAAAATAATCCATTTGCCTTTTATAGCACTAACTATGAGTTCATTTGGTATATTAGTATACAAAGAAATTATGTATAATATTTTTCGAGGTATGTAACCTTATTTCATTAATTTTGTAATAATTATTGTCAATAGTATAAAATTTTAAATCAGTTTTACAAAAATTGTAAATGTCATTTTATAATTAGACCACTAAATGTTTTTTAAATTAATTGTAGATAGGTAAGGAAAGCCATATATACCAAAAAAAAAAATAAACGAATGAGCAATTTTTGAGAAAGCCTACTATGATAGGCGAAACGTCAAGTTAATCCCATTGTTTGATTTTGCAAATAAACCTATACCCAAGAAAGAAGTCCAATTAATATGTATATATATATATATATATATATATATATATATATATATATATATATATATATATATATATATATATATATATATATATGTCTTTGCCAATATACTTCAGATAAAATGTTCTATTTAAAACTATTTTTCTATGGAACTCATTCCTCTAGTTTACCGGGCAACGTTTTTGAAAGTTTTAGATATTCGAAACACAGAGCTACGCAATGAAAACTTTATTATTACTGTGATTGGTCTAGCTCCGATTGAAACATGGTGGCGATCATATAATTCTGACACAGTTAAGAGAGCTCTGAGGCAACGAAAATTTGTTGAAATATTCTAAATCTTCCATTTAAATTTAATACCCATAACTTGTACAGAATGTAGGTATGCTGAGTTTATGTTTATACCCCTGAAAGTCCAAAACAGTTAAATTTAATGTGTCTTAATGTTTATACTAATTTTACGCTATTACAAACTATTGTTCCTGTTTTAATTAAGAAACATATTGATTATACTTATTGCCAAAGCTTTTTCTATAGTGTAAAATTACTTTCAGGATATTTTTTTTATTAGATGGTTTGTATAGTTTCTTTGCAGTTTTCTCAAAACTAGGCAATATTGCCGCCGTTGATTCTGTAACCCTCACTTATTTCTAGTTCGCTTTGCCTGGGGTTTTATATGGTTTAAAAGTAAGTATTTTTTATGTTTTCACTAATTAATTTTGAATTTGTTATAGTTAAATAGAAACTATAATTATGAACTGTACAAAGCTCGTCAGCTTTGAGTTTGTTAAAATCAATTTCTTCGAAAATATTTCTTCGTTAAAACTAACAGACTTCTACAAATTTCTTAGCCTCATGTTTGCAACTAATAACAAATATTTATAATGCAAATTTAACAAACCAGTTTGTATCTAATGAATTGTGAATTTAAATACAGCGTCGCAGATCTACGCTGAGCAAATGTTTGTCATATATACTCAAAGAATATTATAATATTTGATGTTTATTACCAATTTCATTAGATTTTTTTAATTATTCAGGTGTATTTTAAGCCACAATTAGAAACGGATCTTGTTTAAACACCTGATCTGCATATATTTAAAAGCTAACAAAGTATTGACATTTTTAACCTTTAATTTTTTAAAATTCTGCCATACTCTTCTAGTAGCTAAAATTGAGGTTGTTGAAAAATACACAAAAATATGGAAATAGTGCTGTTTCGAGTCCCCTCACTAAAATTATGTAAGTTCCCAAACAACTTGTTTTGTCTATGTAAGACAATGTAGTATATTCAAGAACAAACAAAACATACAACATACAAAACATACTAAATTTGAATCCTTTTTAGATATGACCATCTTTATCATATATAAAATAAACATTAATTAAATTTAACTCGTGCAATGAAAATTACTTAGAATTTTCTGCCAAATTTTACTTTTGGAAGTTGAAATGAAAAAATTACTCGTGTACTGTAGGACCTCCCGCCTCATTGCACAATTTTACCAAATTTCTACTTTTATGCATTTCTGTATAATAATGATTATTTTAATCGTCGAGATGACTGCTGGGTGCATTTTTGTAATGTTTGTTCTCATGAAAAGTGGGTTTAGAAACTGGCTTAGAGTCACATCGTCCAAAAGGTTTTTTCCACCTATAGTATATTTAAAATCAGCAAAAAGGGACCCATTTGATGGATGTATAGTATGCAAGGAGGTTTCATTTAAAAAATTCAGATTTGGTTTTTCGCAATTTTATGACTAGTCCCGTTTAATTACATTTTATTTACTCCTTTTGGAAATAACCGACTTTTTCCATACATATCGCAGAGGCCTTGTACATCACAACATGCACATTTATAGAAATTAAAAATGCTTTAACACAAAGCTGTAATATTTGATTCCTCACACGAAGCTAGATATCCTGGTAAGCTAATACGAATTTCATTGTGCATTTATTCCTTTATAGCTTATATCTGTATAAAGAATAGAGAATCTTCTTATTTAGTAATCCGCTGCCAGTCAATCTTTTCCTCTAAAAACTATTGACAAAAAAAATGCTATATGTAACAAATAGAGGCAATAACTCATATACAGGGTGTGCGGAAAATACATGCACATCCTTTAATTACAGATTGCTGATGTTAAAATAGACCCTATTTAAGTCAACTTACCTATATACAAAATTGCTTCCTTTAGCCTGCAGAGGGCGCCACCGCGTCAAAGATTTAAAAAACGGAAAACGTGCTAATTGATTTTAACGACCTTTGGTGTATGGTCTAATAGTATAAAATGAAGTTTTATAATGTTATAGTGACGGGCTATAATAAGGTGGAAGTGTTATAAAAGGTTAAGGCCCCAAAGATACGTTCTGATTTTTTACGTCATCAACTTTACGACAAATAAGTTATTTTTATCGGGTAGATTGATAATTTTTGATATTTTTTCCATTTCGAAAATTTTTCATAGGCTGAGCAGTTTTGGCAAAAAATTTTTTTTCAATTACTTACATACTCTAAATACTGTAATAAAGTAGTAGGCTAATGTGTTATAAAAGATTTATTTTAAGAAATGGCAGAACACTAAGTAAGAGGAGAATTTCAATTAAGCAGATGTGCAAAATATTCTTCGTTTTGCTCAATACATTTAGTAACACTCTTTAAAAAATGAAATTGTGACTTTTAACTAATGTCTGAGTTTCGTGCCTATAAATATTCGCTATAAATATTTACAAGTATGTATAGTCTTATACATTTCTATTTTAAAAACGCCGTAATCGCACATATTTAACTCGAACGTGGTGGGATCTTAATGGTGCATCATTGTTTCTTCCAATATACCTGTTGAGATATGGGTTATGCAGATATTGCCGAACAGCAGCGAAAAAATTAGACGGGGCATCATCATTCATATACCATAATTCTTGTCGGAACAGAAGGAGGACATTTTCTAGAAGGAGTAACAGCGTATTTTGCAAGAAGTTTACATAAGTATTTCTATCTAATCTGTCTGGAATCTCCTCATGACCGATAAGATAGCGACCAATAATATCTGCCCATACATTTGTTCTAAACTCGTGTTAATGGTGTGCAACTTTTATGGTATGTGGATTTGCATCCACATAAACGTGTCCGTTGTGCAAGTTAGTGACTCCAGATCGAGTAAATCACGCCTCGTCGGTAAATAGTTTTTCTGCTAAAATGTGGATCACGAATTCATTTGTTTTGAATAAATTGGCAAAATGTGAGGCGCACGAGAGGAACAATCGGTAAAAGTTCCTGAACTTTTTGGATATGATACGGATATAGTAATTGCTCTTTTAGAATATCGTGTACACTAGTTTTAAGAATTCCCAACCCACGTTCTACGCAACCGACACTGACACTCAGTTCTTCTTCAACCCTTTTCAAAACTGTCTCTTCATTTTCATTCGCCTAGGACCCCTGCTTTGAAATTTTTCTCAAAGCTGTCCGTTTTTCGAAGATGTCGTTTATTATTGCAAAATGTTGATTTGGTTCTTAACGTTTGAATATTTTTTTTTTTTTTTGAAACAATCAGTTTATTAATAATAGTCTACATACATACATAACACATATATAATAAATCCTCAAAGCAGTGCTCAGGGCTCTGGTCTCGAGGATAGTAAAGCTAATGCGGGCGGTATAGGTTTCAATTATAATCCTTAAATCACTAAATAATCTATCGGTATGTGGACATCACATCAGAAATACATCCAGAATGAACAACAATCCATTACCATACTTCAACATACCCAAATGTCTAGAAAAAAATATATTTTAAACTATTTGTGTTTTCAATTCTTTAACAAATTTCTTATATTTAGGCATATTTCGTATAAGATCAGGCAATCTATTGTAAACCCTGGAAGCATTTGTAATAGGGTCATTTAATCCTATATTTGTACTCGTCATTACTTGATATATTTTATTCTGTGATCTTGTTTGATAGCTATGTACCTCATTTGAAAATATAACATTTGTATTACATTTTTGCCTTTTATGTACAATGTTAAACATTAATTTACATTGTTCTATTTCTAAGATTCTATTAAGTTGTTTTACCCCTAACTCCCTGTATAAGGTATCTGTGTGTGTAAGTCTATCATATTCAAAAAGTATTTTTAGAATTTTATTTTGCAATATTTGCACGGAATCAAAATTCGTTTTACTGCACATACCCCACACAGGCAGTAGGTATCCAAAATGCGATAGGAAGAAAGAGTTGTATACATTTCTTTTAGTGTGATCTGTCAGATAATTTCTACATTTAAATAAAGCCGATATCATTGGGACAATTTTTTAGATATTTCACTTATATGATTAGACCAATTTAACTTATCATCTACTATTAAACCTAAGTATTTGATACTTTGTACTTTCTGCAGCTTAATATCATTTATCTCGATATCTAAGTCAGGTAAATTTTTATTTTTTTGTTTAAATAACATGTATTTTGTTTGATCAATATTTATTTTTAATTTATTGGAGTACAGCCAATTTCTGTACAGAGTAAGGTCGGCGTTTATTTCTGCTGTCATAGTTTGCTCATCTGCACCTCGATATAACAGCACTGTGTCATCTGCGAACGTAAAATATTGAGCTTTTAGATGTGTGCATTTTAAGTTATATTTATCCACGTATACCCTAACAGTTTGACGCCTGTTTCCTTGGCAAAACCCGTACACTAGGAGTTACTATAGTTTTGCATGTTAAGTGGTAAATAGTGATTCGAAACTAAAAATGATAGTCTAATATTCTTAAAGAGACACAATTTGTCGACATATGCCAAATTATTAAATGTCATGGTAACGAAAACTGGAGCAATAATTAATAATAATAAATATAATGTGGCTCTTTTGCTTCGACGAGAATTAAGGTATATACACCATGATACCCCACCTCATTTTTCCGCTGCTGTTCGACAATATGTGCATAACCAATATTCCAACATGTGAATTGGAAGAGGCAATGATGAACCAGTAAGATGGCCACCACGTTCCCCGGAGTTTAATATATGGGATTACTTTTTATGGGGCGCTTTTAAAACAGAAATTTATAAGACTCCTGTAGATAGTAAATTTATTGGCACGAATTTTAAATGCTGGCTCCACTTTTTAAAGCGTGTTACTAAATGTATTGAGAAAAATAGAGCCCATTTTGTACATCTGCTTAATTAAAGTTTTCTTCTTACTTAGTTTTTTTCCATTTTTCATCATTTCATTTTATTTCAAATAAATCTATACTAATAAAAATACCACATCTGCCCATTACTTTATTAGAGTATTTAGTGTATCCAAGTAATTGCATTTATTTTTTTGCCAAAACCGCTGATCCTACAAAAAATTTTCAAGAGGGAAAAAAGTTTCAAAAAATATCACTCTATCCGATAAAAATAACTGATTTATAGTAAAGTTGAAGATGGAAAAAACAGGACTTATCTAAGTGGACTAAAATCGGGTTATTTTCAGCAATCTGTCATTATACATAGTACACGTATTTTCCGGACACCCTGTATTTTACATCGGAGTAAATTTCCTTACCTAGGGTACTTACAAATATTTACTTAGGTCGATATTTAGATTGAACTGAACAGCAGTACCCGTGGGAAATCATTAACAGAATACCATTAATCAAATTAATGATGAGATGCCATCTCAAGCATTAATTTATATGCGTTTTGAAATATTAAAGCTCTCAAGTTAAACTGAATGTGGCTTATTGTCGAAGGCATTTCTGAAACCCGTCTCAAAAGACATTTTTGTAGCTAACATTTGCAACTCATTCGCGTGCAAGTATAGAAATTGGTTTAAATCACGAAAAAGTATTTTCTATCAGTTCTTACGTCAAGCTATAAACAGTTGGAGATAAATTATTGTTCTTCAAGAATATTAATCATATATTTAATGAGTTTACTCACTGGCTTTGACTCTTTCCAAACACGATATACAACATCACCTCTCTTGGCAGTCTGAGCATAGTAAATTAATTAAGTAAAACAGTACTCATACTAAATATTAGTACTTCAAGTGACTTTTAAATTATACCGATGAGAAATAATTTTCTGATTTTAATGATACAGGCAAATAAATTTACTTAAAGTTATTTGTTCATCGAAGAATTCCAAATATTTCACCTTTTTTAGCTTGCTTTGGATATTGTTGGCCTAGGCTCGTATAACAAATTTAAACTGCAGGTGGTATTCCCACAATAAACGCTGTTTTTAAAGATGTGCACGCATGGTTGTAAATAATATGCATTAGTAAGGCTAATAACAGCTTTATGAGTAAACTGGGGCCTTTTCGAATAAATTATAGCCAAATTTATTTCTATAATAATTAGTATATCTGCTTTATGTCAAAAAATATACCTATTGTATTATATGAGCGTATCCCAATAACACAATATCTGTAAAGTTTTAATTACCTGAAAAATACCCTATACGCATTTGAAAGATACCTAAATACAAAAATATAGTGATGAGTCCGAGACTTTAAACTCCCTGTTAAGTCCTAACACAGAAAATTTTGATACTTTCTTAAAAATATTAAACAATAAATATCCCTCCATTAATTTTACGTACGAAAAGGAGCACAATGGGCCATTACCTTTTCTAGACACGTTAGTTATTAGAAATAACGATAAATTAGAATTTTATATTTATAGGAAATTTACTAATACTCACAGGTATATAACATCGGACTCATTTCATAGCCGTCAATACAAAATGGCAGCATTTCATTTCTTAACTTACAGGTTAATCAATTTTCCATTAAGTAAAAAACGTTTTAACAATGAAATGAATCGGATTAAAAATATAGATAAAAGTAATGGATATAATGATAATTTTGTACATAGATTAGGAAATAGTCATAAGCATAAGAAAATGTTAAAAGATGCCAGTACTCTTCAAGCATCTGAGGCTCCCAATAAGTTTATAGTAATCCCATATGGTCCCAGATATACGAGAGGTCTAGAAAAAATATTTTTAGCTGTAATGACTGCGATCTAAAATATGTGGGGCAAACTAAACACTCCATAAACATTCGGCATATATAACATAACAACACAGGGCACATTTAAGATACAGAAGAACAGAAAAGTCAAGCGTTGCCCAACATGCTTTGGGAAATAATCACCAAATAGGAATAAATAATCTTAAGTTTATTAAAAATGTATCTAATAATAGATTATTGGATGCATTTGAGAGTATAGAAATAGTTAAATGTGGTAAGAAAGTACTAAATAAAGACAGAGGGCATATTCATTATAGTCTTACTTGACAACGGTGCAACCAAGTTTGACCATATTTACCTATAAATACTCTCAGTTAGGATAAGTTACTTTAGTTTATATCATTTGCTGATGATGCTAACTCGGTTAGCAAAACGCGTGTCCAGAACGTAACAAGTTGTGGTGTAGTGTGGTTAGAACTATTGTATTTTGATCCACCCTGTTAACAAATATTAAAGCAATTCAAACCCAAAATATTGAATTATAAGAAAAAAACTGCATTAAACCTTAATAGTTTTACATCTGCTGCTAAAAAAACTAACTGGTTTTTACTAGGACACGCAGCGTCATATATAACTTATTGCAACTCGGATTTCCGGCTAAAACCTATATGCATTAAAATTGTTTAATAAGTTTAATTTTGGAAATACATAGAATTTTATAAAATATGTGATTATTGTACTTTCTGCCACTTTCTTGTATGCATTAAAAATATTAAAAAACAATTTCCTAAAAATTGGATAAAAAAAATAACAAAAATTAAGTACCAGATCTAGACGGATCTATTTATTTCAGCAAATATTTATTACCAAATATCACAACAGAAATGATAATCTTTATAATAATTGAAAAAGAAGAAATAAAATATACACGAGCCTTTGGACAGCGTTTGTTTAATAAGTTTAATTTTGGAAATACATAGAATTTTATAAAATATGTGATTATTGTACTTTCTGCCACTTTCTTGTATGCATTAAAAATATTAAAAAACAATTTCCTCAAAATTGGATAAGAAAAATAACAAAAAGTAAGTACCAGATCTAGACGGATCTATTTATTTCAGCAAATATTTATTACCAAATATCACAACAGAAATGATAATCTTTATAATAATTGAAAAAGAAGAAATAAAATATTCACGAGCCTTTGGACAGCGAATATCTCCGTTAATGTAGGAGACTCAAAAAATATATAAGGTAAATATTTTTGGGTTCTCTTGATGCATAACTTAAACATAACCCCAATCATACAAGATACACAAAGTCTAAGCCAACCAAACTTGTGTTTGGTTGGCTTAGATCTTTGTGTATCTTACAGACTGCTGCAAACCTTACACGGTGGCTTAAATCAGCCACCGTGTAAGGTTTGGTGTGTTTGTCATGAACTGCTCTCTCAGAAATTATTAAAAACTTTCTCATAATACCTACATACTTGATAGATTAGATAATTGTTCACCTGCCTATTATGATAGGTAATTTTTTTGATATGTAATTTTTAATTAAACTTGTTACCTTTGCCTTTGTCAAAATCATCGTGAAAGAAGTCTACATTTTATTTTGTTTGTCTAAGAAGCAAAAAAATACCATCCTTCACATACAACGAATATGTGGACATGCTTCACAATATTCAGAGAAAGTCCAAAAAAATAGGTTGGCTAAGATTTTATATCGATAGCGTTATCCGGATTGCCAAGCAAGAATACTTTTATTTATATTGAAGAAAAGTTACGACACGGTTCCTTTCCAAATGGAAAGCATCAAAATCTTCCTGGAAAAAACAGAAGAAAGCATCATCAACATCTTAGCTTATCTGCAAGTCTACCAACATGCGTTCAAATGAGCTGGATATAACCAAAAGCAAAGTACAAAGGGAAGTGAAGAATCATAAATTTCATGCTTTTAAACTCCACCTAGTTCAAGGATTAACTCCTGTATATGGTGTGTCTTATCAATTAAAATACATCTATTTATTTTGTCGTTTTTTTCAGCTTAGACTTTTTGTATCACTAATAGAACTATATATATATATATATATATATATATATATATATATATGTATACTAATCATCAAAATAGGTAGGATTTTAAAAATTTCTAAATCCACAACAGATTTATTTAGTGATTAATTTTATCAACTTACAAGTACATTTGTTGCAACCTTTATAATAAAAGAATGTAAGTTGCTTTAATTTTACACGAAATCTCAATTAGCCTAGATTAGATCAGCTAATATCTGTTGTAAAAGAAACAATAATCATAAATTGTTAAATAATATATCTTTTCAATATGTTTCTATATAAAATATGGTTACAGCAGACAATTGTATGAACTTTAATCTTCGTTAACTAGGCACATCCGAAAAGTAAGTTTATTTTGTTCTTATAGGTAGCAATAATTCAAGATATTTAAATTTTACGAACATATTGGGGTATATATATATTTTCTTACTTTATAAAAAAACTTAAATATTTGTTTTTTGCATGACGAAACTAAGAAAATGTATTAACTTGATATATTTTTTCTTTCAATATTTTACGAAAGGAATTTCGCCGTTTTTTGATATAATAATATAATATAATAACCCTTAAAAGTTTACCTAGACACCGCAATTTTATGATGCTAAGATATTTGTCTAAATCCCAATTACTTTCCTAAAGTAATAATAGTTAATAGATTTGATAAAAGAATTCTACTTTTTAAAAAGTCTAAGACAGAATTCCTCACCATTATAATGATTAAGTGAAAAATTATCTTACGATACTCATACACCTGATTCACGCATGTATTAATTGACATATTTTCTTAGTTCATCTCAGATTGTCGTAAGTTATCAATATTTAATAAAACAAAAATATCAGAATTACCAAATGGGACAAAAAACCGTAAAAAGCACATCATATATTTCAATAGCATTCATTGTACATAATGGTCTTCCTAAAATGGTATATGGCCTTATCACAAATACTAATACAACATTTATCAAATATCTACTAATAAAAACAAATTGTGTAGCACACCCTATAACTAAAACGTTTTCCAAAATAAAAAAAGTTATGCAAACCAAAATATTTAATTTAATTATTTTTTATACAAAATAGAAACTATTAATCAGGATTCAAATCACATATAATTATTCTTATTCATCGTATTTTAGTATATGTTCGAACACACTACCACTCACCTCTAAACCTTTGTGAATTCTTTTTCAAGATTAAGTGGCTTTTCTTACAGTTCCTGGTTGGAACGAAGGGTTTGCGTGACACGAACTTTCATATCCTCTTTGTTAGTGAATGGATCTATATAAACTTTGTTCTTGATATGTCCTCAAAGGTCTATTTTCTTGGGATCAAATCGGGCAAAGGGGTGGTCCAGCGGCAAAGTCCCTTATTGGCAATCCAAGGATTCTCAAAAGTTGCATATAGCAATTAAATTAAATTGACCGGCGGCGGGGCACCATCTTGTTGGCAGGCATGTAGACCACAATCGGTTTAAACTTCATTTTCCAGTATACCTAGGTACCTCTCGCTTGTCAAGTTGTAAAAACAAAAACGCAAAATGCTATTGTTTTCAATGGTACAAAACATTTTAAAACTCCCCACTCCTTGGAAACCTCTTTCGTGAACCACATGCGGATTTCCAATTTTCCACTGCATGAAAATGATTGTTATGTCGATTAAATATTCCAATTATTGCTTGTTCGTACCAAATAAATCTTTATAATTTTTAACTTTTCGAATTTAAACATTTTAAGATTGACTGTTACTTAAGGTATAGGGTGTGCTTTATAAAACTGTTTAAAATTTTACGCAGAATCCAAAAATCGGTATTTGCTATATTAAGGGAAGTTTATTTTTCCACATACGGCTAACTAACCAAAGTCATGACACACCATGTATAAAATATGGTGCATTTAGTACAAAACACGTGACTAAGGAAAGCCTCAGCTTATGAGTTCCCTGGAAAGAGCAAACTTCAAGCTGTAAAAGATTAGGAAGTAAATCTTAAAAACCTTCTGCGATCAATTTTAAAACTCTTAGCGAACTACTGGATGATCGAGATCGATGTTTAGTCTATATACACCAACAAATATCCAGAAATTGTTTTGGTACTAGGTCTTGCTTACACAGTCTATTAATACAATATATATGAAGACAATAAATAATTGCTTCCTAGACTACAAGCACTTCCCATAACCCCTTATGAACATAATAAAGAATAAAAATTTAGACGCGAAGAAGGTAATAATAATTAACTATCTCTACTACTACTTCGGTTAGATAGCAGTAATGAAGGAAAGAATGGAGTTTTCAGAAGAACTGAAATCAAAACGAGGAGTACGACTGGGGTGGGTTCTTTGTCCATTATCATTTAACGTATATTTGGAAAGATCATACATAAGTCATATGGGCCGAAACAGCCAGTACAAAAGTCAACGGAAAGCGTGTAAATAATAATAATAATAAGAAAAACCCAATAGGTCAAGCAAGAAATATATTTATCAAAATAGTTACCATGGCGAGCTTTGTATTTTGGGTGACCTTATGATTTTTCGTACCAACGACCAATTTGCTTTTGCCTAACTTTATAAGCCTGACAATCCCAAAAGTATTTGCGAGTTTTTTTACATTCAGTGAAACCCTTGTTGAATTTATCTATACAAAGTCTGATGCAGTCCTTATATAACAACGCCAAAACACTGTATACACGATTGATGCTACATTTTTTTTAATGTCACTCGAACACTAAGAGCATAGACTTGTAGGGTGTTCACCGCCAATCATCTTTAAGATGAAGTGTTTAAGAAATGACGTCATCTTAAAATGTTCGTATTGGAACGACGTAGAGATTATACGTCAATGGGATAGTTTTTTCTTGCTGATGATAAATATTTTAAGTTTTACCTCTAAAGACCTTCAAGAAAATTGACAACAACTGTGCCATATGAGACAGAATGTTTGAAAAAGTTATATAATTGTCACCATATTAACATTGTTACTTATGGCAGGGTCCTTGCTAGTTTCCTAGGTTGATAAAGGTTTTTATTTTATATATTTGTAATCGGAAGAAGAATATATATAGATACAGGCGCTTTTCTTATTTTTTGAAATGACGTTTATCAGGTGCTCTGATAAAAACCATGAAACTTTTTTAAATTTTATTAATCCTTACATATGGGTCACTCTATATAAGTAATAATTTCTATTAGTGCCATTTGGTAAACGTTGCTGTTTGCTCTGTCCTAATATAAACAGATGGCGTCTAGCTTTTATTTCAATAAAATTAATTTTGTTTAATGGACCTAGTTTCTATTTGGCTCGATGCCATACATCCTGTACCCCCAAGGCTAAAACAAAAAAATCATTAAATAATATCAATGGTAAACTAGTTTAATTTTGTTATTTTTTTCAGCCGACTGGCAGCAATAATTTTTCTGTCGTATTCTCATTTCGAATAACCTTTTATAAGATCTACGTGACCATTCAATATTTCGAATCGTTATTAGCCTAGACCCTGTCAAATAACTTTACTTATAACATTTTGTCTTTCAGGAGCGTCTGAAGAAGAAAGGCGTTTGATACAGAAATTGAGAAAATGTTGCGCATAGAAGCCACCATTAGCAACTCAACTAAAGTAGCTTGTATACTCTGTAGTCAAGAAGAAGACTCGATGCGTACCGAGGAAGGCTCCGTCTCCACTGCGCCAGAAGTGCACGATTATTTCACGAGAATAATTGTCTAATCAAAAAATAAAAAAGAAAAGTAGAACATAGCCATCCTAAAATAAAACTCAAGGCAGCCGACCTTCTTGCTCTTCTAATTTTGTTTATGTCGTTTTTTTTTATATATACAAGAAGCAATATATTTTACAAAATAGTATTTTTATATGGAACATTATTAGGTGGAGAGATGGATAATAGTTTTGCATGTTTTAGTAGTGTGAAGTGAAAACTTACTGGAATCTTAGAACTTTGGAAAAATAAAAATATTTTTGTAAGTATTGTATTATTCTCACCACAAATGGGTTTAAAATGATTGGATGATAAAAGCGTAAGTTTAAAAATGCTTTTATAATTATGAATGTGTAAAATTACACACCTGTAATCTTTAATTATTTAAAAATATATTTTTAGAAATTAAAACAAAATAAGAATGACACATAGCCAAAATGACAAAAAGCTTATTAACATATTAGGCCAGTAGATTTGGATATCTTTACGTCGAAAAATACATTTCAAAACTCAAAAAGTCACGTTTTGTAGAAGATTGGGCACTTGTTGTCCTTCTAAGGTAACAGAAACGGTGTGAAATGTCACGTTCTCGATAGCGCTTACTATTTGCACCTTGTTTCAGCGCTCTGCGACATCATTAAGGAGAGAATTGGCGGTATTCGGTTATATTTTAAAGGGGGTCTACACGCTTTATTTTTCATGATATCAATAATGTTAAAAATAGTTTTAGGAGTTTTGTCCGAACCTCTAGGATTCGTTACCAGAAAAAATTGGAAAAAATCAACTTTGTTATTTCAAATGGAACACCCTGTATAATATCTGTCCGTCAAATAGGCCTTTTCGTGCTGATTATAAATATACTAAGTTTGATACCTTTATCCTTTAAGATACCCTAGAAATTGAAGAAAAGCCCTACAACCCCGAGTGTTGCCTCTTATGACATGGTTTTTCTCGGATATTTTTAGGGATAAAGGTAACAAACCTAGTATATTCATAATCAGCATAAAAAGACTCATTTGCAGAAAAGTATTGTATAGGATGTTCCATTTAAAACAACAAAGTTTATAATCATTTTGTTAATTTCCGAATTTCCGATGTTCATTTGTTTTTTTTTCTGGTAACAAATTCTGGCGGCTCAGACAAAATCCTAATTTTTGTATTTAACATTTTTTGATATCTTAAAAAATAAAGCGTATAGACCCTTTTTAAAATATAACCGAATACCCTAGTACAAATATCACTATTTCTTTCGTTTCCAATGCCGAAACTGGGTGCAAAGTGACGCAAATAGTAAGAGCAATCGAGAACGTCACATTTGACACATTTCACACTGTTCCTGGTCCCCTAGAGGGACAACCATTGCCCAGTCTTTAACTTTACAAAACGAGAGTCTAGTTTCTAGAAGAACAAGATCAAAAAAATCATGATGCGTACATGTCTGGCTAGGGGACTTTTGATATGTTGTTCAGCACCTTTCATAGACCACCTATACCAGTTTTTAGCCGAACCGTATTTTCCCGATATTTTGACTAAATCTACTGGCTTATATGAATAGCCCCCAAAATATCTTTAAACTAATAAACTTTAATTTTCATTGTTTTGGCAACATTTCATTAAGATGATATATTCAAGTAAAACGTCTCACCCAAAATTTAGTACAATTTCAAAGCTGTTTTTCTCGTTATTAATTTAAGATATTTTAGATGTTTTTATTTTTACATTGCACACTTATGATTGGATTAAGACATTCACTAGACGTTATATATTCGTCATTGTTCTGTTCATATATGCCAGGTAAAATATGAAATTTCGTTGTTCTCCAAAGTTTGGCAAGCTGCAGAAAGTACGTGACTATTAGGCGCATTTGCTTTTGCAGTCTGAAGTTTCTTGTTGTTTTTGGCTCATTGTTATACTTTGTGCCTTTTCAAAAATAAGGGTCTGAAAAAAATTTCTTTTTTTTTAAAACTACGATATTTTGCAGTTACGAAATACGTAATGAAATAAGTAATGAAAATTTAGTACAATTATCTAATCACTTACCTTCTAAGAAGTCCCATTTAATTGTCAATGTTTTCAATATTTCTTTTCATTTTTATCTGTAAAATTAACAGCCGTTCGTTGCTCATTAATAAATTTATGGTTATGAAAAAACTTAAAAGTAACACATTGTATAGCTTATGTTGCCTTATTATTTTTAGGGCTAGCGTTTATGCCTTATCAAACATCGTCATTTCAAGTCACGTCCAGCACTATTCAAATTAATTCTGATTGTGTGGTAATTATACATTGCAAATCTCTTGCCTGCATCAAATGTTGACCCAACACTGAGCACAAACGTTATATCAACATAGACTATAGTTGCCATGTATAATAGGACTTTGGCCTTAGCTTTGAATCTGTTCGTATATATGTTGGTAATAAACGGTTTGATAAAAAAACATAAAATTACTTTCTGCATAATTTATTAACTCTGATATATTCATGAATGTATTTGCTATTTTTGCATCGTGTAATTCTACATGTTAATGATCTGTGGGACAAGAATATGTAGATACATCAAAGACATCATGATTTTACCGCTTTGTAGTTGTATATCTGTAATGTTATTACAAAATACAAATTTATAAATATTTCTATTTGGTTATTTATTTTTAGAATTTATGTATTAATGGGCTTCAGCAATTTGTAATAAAGACCAGAATAGAAGCGTTATTATTCTTAAACCCTCATTTAGTAGAAAAACGCATTTTACGTTAAAGGCGAAAGAAACCAGTATCATAATAACTATACAGGGTGTCCGGGAGAATGTTGGCAGTCTCTTAGACGTAAATAACGTAACTAAAAATATTGCGTTTATTATATGATTTTTTCAACTACTCACCAACTGGCATATTCCTTCTTAGGATGTCGAAAACATTTTTTCCAAAATAATTTTGGTATTGTGTAATGGAAAATAATTATTTTTGGGTACTTCTACTACATCTTTTAGCAGCGTAAAAAATCACTGAATGCGCTTTTTTTTTGTTCCCATTGACGTTTTAAAGATAAAAGCAATTTTTAACATTTTTGAAAACTTAAAGCACTTTCGAGAAAAATCACCTTTTATGAAAAATAACAACAAATGGATCAAACTGGTTTATCAAAAAATTTAATTTCATTTAGGTAGGATTTGATGAGATCTTTCAAAAAGGTTCTATCGAATATTGCTATAAGGAGTATTAAGCAAGAAACGTTACGAATAATATTTTTGAGCCAGAATTTACGAAATTTTCGGTTTTCGGTTCAATGTTTTTGTCAATTGTGTAGCTTATTCAGTTGCTTCATTTAATGTGTTTTGATATGGCACTGATATTCATAAAAGGCGATTTTTCTTGAAAAAGTTTCAAAATTAGTAAAATTTGCTCAAAAATAGCTGTGGGACGAGAAAAAACAAAATTCGGCAGAATATGCATATGCAATTGTAATCGTGCAGTAAAAACTTTTAAAGGTAGTTTGACCTGCTGCCTGCTAAAATTATTTTAAGCAGCTGAAGTTAGTTCATCGATCGCCTAAATGAAACTAAGTTATTACCAATTATACCTAGTAAAAGTATATTTATTTCGATACTTTGAAATTTCTGGTTCAAGGCTGAAAAAGAGAGAACGTGAATGTAATTGTTTTTCCTTTCCCTTTATTTTCAGTTACTACATACATATGGAATAACAGTAAAACAAAAATTTAAAAATAAAACAAATATTAAAAAAACATAAAAAACAGAAATTAGTAAAATTAATTTAAAAATCTAAAAAAAAATAATAACACAGGACGACAAACAATTAATACATAATATACGGGACATTATAAAAAAAACTTTTAAAATAAATAGAGTCATTAACTCATACCAGAACATCTAATTATTTTATATACAAATTAAAATTTTTTTAAGTTACGTACCTATTTCAAACGACAAGGAACCTTGTGTCGAAAACTAAACTAAAAACGTGCTCCAATATATGACACAGAATAAAATTTGAGTAGTCTGTTCCCTCGAAACACTCAGAAAAATACTGTTTTAAGTTTAGTTTTCTACACAAGCTTCCTTGTCATTTGAAATAGGTACGTAACTTAAAAGATTTTAACTTTTATATACAATAATTAGATATTCTGGTACTTGTTAATGTCTCTATTTATTTTAAAAGTTTTTTTTATAATGTCCCGTATATTATGTACTAATTGTATGTTGTCCTGTTTTATTTTTTTTTGTTTAAATTAATTTTACTATTCTCTTTTTTCAATATTTGTTTTATTTTTAAATTTCTGTCTTTCTATTTGTACGTAGTAACCATTAAGGAAAGAGAAATCAATTACCTTCTTGTTTTTTTTATCAGCCTTGAAAAAGGCGAAATATAGGGTCGACGGCAACTTTATATTTAAAGGAGCATTTATGTATTGTTCTAAACCCGAAAATAAAATTTTGAAGTTCAAATTATACCAACATAGTTCTATATCTTAGGTTCAAGACCGAATTTCTCAGTTGATGAGCAGTTTATACCTAGAGTTTGCCCACATTTTCTCATATATATATTTGCATTTTACTGTCAACTAGACTGACTTTTAAACAGATTTCAAAATACCCTGCTCACCATCACCTGCTTTCTTAGCTGATAGTTATATCTTAGTCCTGAAATATCTGAATATTGCTTAGGTTACTTTTTACTAAACGTATTAAAAAATGCTACAATTGAAAAATATCTATATCTGGGGACAGATATGCAAAAAGTGCGTCCCATAATATGTAACGTATGGATATAACTATTTCAGTAAGATGGTATGCAATCAAACATATTTTATCTAAAGGGTTGTGCCAATATTAAAGTATAATAACAATCTACAGATGCCTCTTTTCGTATTTTTGTTTTAATGTTATAGTTTAAATACACATAACAGTCCTTCCTTAAAGCTTGCAACACGTTCTCTTGTACAGTTTAGTAGTGATTGGCTGGTGTTGTTATTCAATCATAGATTAATTTAAGATAAAAAACGGACGTAAAAATTATGAGAATGAGATATATTCTAATATATTGCTAATTTCGGTATACCTTAAATATATTTTTTATAATATTGTTTTGTGCGTTATGAACTTTCTATATATGTTAATTACATTTGAAGTCATTTTGAAATTATGTATTTACAGTAAGTGGACTGGCAGTAATATAATACATACAAAAAAATTTTAAGATAGATAAAAGTGTAAAATTGTTTTGGGATATATAAGAAGAAAAAATACGTGACTATCTAAAGCTTACCAGTAAGTTTTTAATATATTTATTTATTTTGTATACATTTTTCATCGCTCCATCGATCTGTCTTATACTCGAAAGTGATAAGAAAAAACTGTTATTTCTTAGATGTCTTAGATTATATATTATCAGTTTACTATTTTAAAAGTGAATGAGATTTGTACTATTGTAGAACTCGGCTGTTCATTGTTTAGGTAATTTTAGTGTCCTTATGTACTTTAACAAAAAAAATCACACAAGGAAACTGGATAACTTGTTCTTCGTAGCTCTCTGATTATAATTTTATTCTTTCCCCAAATAACACAGTTGAATTCACGAAACTATTGTGGAATAAATTCGATTTTTGGTTATGTTTTTAGAGCCACAAAACTGTGTAGCGGGAGTCAGCTGAGCGTTAGAATTTTTCTGATTATCCAAAATTTGAGCATTGTAGAATCTACATTTGTAAACTATAGATCGTCTTTCACCCGACAAACCCTCTCGAAGTACAAAATTGTGAGAAAATAATCGGAATACGTTTTTTGACCCGCATAAAATTCTGGTTCAGTCCATGTTACTAGAAGGTTGTAAACCCTTAGCCTTAGATAAGGATGAGATGATCAATGAATCGGCACCCATACAGTAAAAGAAGAGTTTCCTCGGAACTTACTAGTGACTCTACATTTATTCAAGGAAACAAACTACTAATAAAACTTGTCGCAAATTAGATGTTTTTATCTTTATTTGAACATTCACAAACATTCCGTTATTTTCCAAGACAGTGCCTTGAGAGTAACTTTATTTTTGGGGAAAGTATAGAATTTTAATTTGGCTTGTAAATTGTTATATATTTACAAGTTCCATTTTTCTATGTGAATTGTGATTTTAACATATATTGACTGCACTATTTATATTATTGCATAATTTCAATTTCTCAGAATTATTTACGTAATTAGGGATATTGCATTTTCCTCCTTCCGAGTGTAAAAAGTAAACGGGATGTCCTAAATTACGTTTCTTAAACTCTTATGGTAATAGATGTTTATCTTGATAGGTAGTGGCAGCATTTCAAATTCAATTTAAAATACATATATAATTTTACTACTTGCTTTTTATTTTATTAAAGTCTTTTCTGCTGTGAGGAAATCTTATTCAATTAAATGTTAAGATGTGTTTATTTTAATTATTTGACCACTTTTATTAATGAATTGAAACGTATTCTAATGTTTATTGCATTATAATACTTTTTGTTTTTGTGTTCCAATCTCTATACCTACTGTTATTTATATTAATTTCCTATTTCCGTTATGGGCGATAGTAAATTATTATATCCTTGAGCAAATCATTTCCCTGTTATATGTTTTTTATATATATTTTGGTTACTGGTATGGCAATAAAGAGTATACTGGATAACACATAGATTGTTTCGCATCCCTCTATTTCATTATCGTTTGAGATTTTATTTCAAATTTAATATATTGACATAGTTTCATATCGTATCCAATTTGATATCTGTATATTTTTAAGTTTTTTAATTCTATGATTATTTATTTAAAATTTTCCATTGAAAGGCTATTTTTTTGCTTCAGTTTTTCCAAAAAGTCAAATATTCAGAGCGACAAATAAATACGGTTTTAAACGTGTTTTACGGCGACTTTTTTACTGCCGAAACAAAAGAGGGCCGCAGTGTAGTTTTCTATTTATTTTTCATAAAGTTGTAAAATATCTTAAAGTAAAAGTCTGGCTTCCTATTTTATATTTTTCTTGCCCTTATCATTTCGGAAAAATAGCATTCTCTAATAAAAACCTATTTTTTTGCAAAACCATCTTCAGTTTTATGTATTATGTATTTCTGTTACTTGAAATTCTGCAAAATGAAAGTTTCACATTCGTCTGTTAACACAGAGATAGATGGCTGTGAAAAGTAATTGTTATTAACAATAAAACTCTTTCAACATTGATATGTTAAAAGCCAAGTGAAATTATTGTCAAAAAAGATTTCTGCTGAAGAAATCGTTAAACAGAATATTACTTGAAGACAAAGAACTATCAAGGAAATATATTATCAGGGAAAAAGTATCTCTTTTTAGCTTTTATAGAACTTGAAATAAGGGAAATACAGGACATTTCGCTTATAACATATTATACTAAAGGGAAGTTTTGTATAAAAAATTGGTAAGTACTATCAAAGCTATTTTCACAAAATTAAGTAAGTAAAAAAGGAGGGTATTAAGTAAAACTTTCTTAGTAATTTATTTTACAGATTTTTTGAAAATAAAAGAGCATTCGGATATTTGTAAGACTCAAAAAACGAAAAATAAAAAAAAATCAGTGGATAACTCTTTTGTTTCTGCCGATGAATTAGCACGGTAAAACAAGCTTTCAAGTAGTATTTAATTCTCTCTCTAGCAACTTGATTTTTTTTGAAAACCCAAATAAATTTCAAAATTTTCAAATTTTCAATTGCCATTTCCATGCATGATTGATATATGACATATTGTGAACTTGTACGAAAGTTATAAAGAATTGATGACAGCTGAATCTAAAAACTAAAAATATGTGGGGTGTTTCATTTAAAATTTTCCCTTCCAGCTTAACCTAAAAAAATTTAAATGTTTCATCAGTCAGACTGGGTACTATGTATGAAACTAGGCTAATGATTCAGATATGAAATACGTATCTGAAATGGTAACGAAATAGTAGGGTGGGAACTCTGTGTTACCCGGTATATATAAAATTATGTTAACATGCAAAAATTTTTAACAGAATAAATAGCAAAAGCGATTAAAAAATTGAATAATTAATTACAAATGGATTCTAATTCATTATGTAGCTTACTCTATTTGTGTATGATATTTTTAAAACCATCAAATCAACAGCGCTTACGGTAAATAAAAGTGAATATGCAGATGAACAAATTTCATTTAAGTTTTCTATAAATTGAATCTCATGGATATATTAATCATATTGATTAACAATGGTCTATCCTTTTTTCTCTTGTACGAATTCAATTATGTGGTTAGAAACTAACCTAAATTAAAGAAACACAACTGTTATATTGTATTTGGCTAAAATATCAATAGATGTATTATAAACGTTATCTTCGTCCCTCCTTTTTATTTAACGCAAATACTAATATATATGCTACAACAGATAACTGTTGTGGTAGAAAACATACTTTATAAGTCTGAATTTCTGGTTTTCAAGGCTTTATAAAAAAAGTTTCACAGAGAATCCTGTTTTAAAATTTTTTTGATGCTTCACATATGATAGTGTCAGAAACACGAAGCAAAAAACAATAAATAAACGGAAACAACCAGTAGAAATACGTACGCCTTCTTGATTCTGCAGATGCTCTAATATTGCATGTATCTTGCTAATACATTAAAAACGTTTACGAATTTATAATTTGCACCCCGCCTTTCCTAGTCGACGTTGAAGCTGGCTTTAAACTGCAGTCGTTTCAGTTCAATCCAAAAACGGACGCGATTATGTCAAAAGATGAATATTTATTAAAAATTAGTACCTTTAGTTCACTAAGTAAGCTATCCAGTGTATCATGGTTCAGTGTGTTTATTGGGCGATTTAAAGCAGCTTCGTTCAAGTAATCCCGAGTATATTTTAGGATTTTTTAAATGTTCCAATAGGCTTATGATTGCATGTGAAAACGTCAACCTAAACGAATGTTTTCTTTTTGTTAATTGAATCCGAATTACAAGGTAGCAAACAAAACAAATAAATTTATATTTTTACATATCATATTCATGTTTTTGCAAATATGTCCTGAGTTAACCTTAAATATACTCTGCTTATTTTGGGACGATTTATGTGGCAAATAAACCAAATAACTGCAAATGTCATTTTTGAAGTTTATTTTAGTTTTTTTAATATATGCAATCTTCCTAAAATTTGAGGTAGTATTAACTGCAATTTGAATTTATGATTATCTGTGTCAGTATTATATGAAGACACATATTTCCAGCTTTTTTACTAAATGCTTGAAAAGTGTAGTTTACCATAGTTTTTTTTTTAAATACTTTTCCTACTTTACCGTTTAATAAGTTACCTTAAGCTTTTGTGTAAAGATTAATACTTTATTAACATATATATAAACTGTAATTAATTAAAATTGTAGCTTGAGAATCTCTTCGTCAAATTAGTTATATATGTCAATTAATTGTAAAATTTTATTTTAACAAAACCTACATTTTCTAAATGCATACAATTCGTATAGTCGGAATACATTACAAAAATATGATTTTTTGCATCTTCAGTTGTTTTTAAGATGTTATTGGGTTATTGATGTATAAAATTGCTGAATGTTTAATTATTACAGACTTATATTTGAAATCAATGTAAGAAATAGTTTAATTATTTTTTCAATTTATTTAATTATTGATTGGTTGATATACTCAAATTATTATAAATCACATTTCAAAGCATGTTACTGTACTTCAAAATCATCGAACTTAGCTATTTGAAGTAATATCCACTAATACTGTTATAAAAAGAAATTGTATGTAATAGGGTTAAACTTACCATATATGTATTTTTTAAAGCAAATTTTTATTATATTAATAAAATTATTGTGCTAATTGGTATGAAACTATATAATATTCGTATGAGAAAAGAAATAGTAGTCATGCATAAAGGTTGTCCCTAAATATATTAGACATATTACACTATTCTCAGAGAATCTCTTGGAACAGAGTATTATGCAGTAATTTTATATTTTTTTATTCAATTTTCAATGTGGCTAATAGTTACATTTTAAAACCAGATTTAAATTATTACTGTAATACTTGAGATGGCCAGAAAAAATAAAATATTTTTTCAGAAGTTCTATGGTTTTAATAATATCTAGATTTGATAGTTTGGATATATTCAATTATAAACTATTAAAATTATAAAACCCATTTTGTAGTGACGTTTTCTTGATAATTTAATTATTTTTACTTTAAGATTTAAACATCAAAAACATAAAATCAACAACCAGGAAACTGTGGTGTACATCTAATAATACATTTTTAGGGTTGTAAATAAAATTACACATTTAGTCCAGTAGTAAAGATAATTTTAACATTTTAGATATCATATGTTGTAAAGGTAAGAATGTATAAATCGATTTTTAGAGTAACTAACCTAACTGAAAAAAAAACCAACTTACGTTATAGGTTATGATACATTCAGATTAGCATGTAAGATACTCCTCTGCTCGTCTGTAATGTGCTCTGTAATGATGGTAAAAACGGACTGATTGGCTATTCACACAAAATTAAATTCATATTATTGAAATGCGTTTTACTTATTAATTCTAATCGGAGAGGAAAAAATACTATACTAAGAGCTAAATATTTTACTCATTAGACAAAAATATTATTATTTTTTATAAATACTAGATATGCCACTGAGAAAACTGAAGATTAAGAGTATTTTAAAAGATGCTTTCTCGGAAACGTCTGTATATGATATTTGTTTTTTGAATTAACGTTTTTTTACATTAACTTTTTGCGGATCTTGAAATTTGAGATGATTTTTTTTTCTAAAAATGCAGACCAACAATTTAAGTTAACTCACAAGTTAAGTTTCGTCGAGGGTGCCCTTTATTTTCAAGATTCGCAGTATGTCGTTTTGTAAATTCATGAAGTTGTAAACTGAAGAATTTTTAACGGCTTCTTTTTTTTAAATAGGTCGTAAAAATATTGCAATTTTTTTCCTAAATATTAAAAGTGCCAACACTGAATTTCTTAAACCGCCGTATATTAAACCGAGGGACGAGCACAAATATCTTTAAATTTCGAACCTTTGTAATGATTATTGATGACTAGAAATAGTAAATATAAAAATAAACATTTTATAAGGTTTGCCTCAGGTAAATGCCGCTAATACTATATATTCCTTAGTAGATTAAAACAAATTTTCTTTTTTTTTAAACTGATGTAATAAAACCGTATTATTTCTGATTCTGAGATAGATTGTTTTAAAATAGAGACTTTCAAATTTATATTTTTAACTCAAAATAGTACAAAACAGTTTATATAAGATTCAAATAGTTATTTTTGCAAAATGAAATTAATTATTATCAAAACCAAATGTCGATAATTTTACATTGTCCTTAGGTACTACTTTGTTGCAATTGATAATAAGAAATATGTATTTTTAATATATACTGAATTAAAAAAACCTATTTATATGATAGTTTTAAAATTAGGCTGTGAAAATAATATATTGGTGAGTGATAAAAAAAATTATAAAATGTGTTATTTTATTAAAGCTCAAAAAGTACTAATACATTCAGGTCAAAATCGATAGATATATTATAAACATTAATATGTTGTTTCTATAAATACCCTTTATAATCCTAACATGAACGGCAGGTTATAAATCAAATGTATATCCTATGTAAAATACATCTTTTATCTTTTAAACAGTGTCTTTTATTTATTTTTTTAAATTAGTTTTAGCTTACACCTAAATTCGCCACCCAAATTATCACCCTTCTGCAAGGGCGGATTCGAAATACAAAGGCGAAATTTTCTATGAGTTTTATTTATTTTGTTATGATAATAAATATGTGTTATAAAAACATTTTTGATATTAAAATTAATGTGAAGTAGGCTAATCGAGAAGTTATATTTTTTTTAATTTTTTAAAATAATGTTATGGAAATGTTTTATAGTTAAAAAAATATTTTTTGTTCGATGATTCCCGTTTAAACAAATCTCTGCTAGAAAAATGCCCATTGAGTCTATAATGGGTAATCCGTTCCTACAGAAGGATACCTACCAGTACCTATTGAAACAGTCTATTAACTCATGACTGCATGCAACACGAAGAACAGGCGTTTTGTGCATATAAAACGCTTGTTATTGCCAACCTTTCCATTTTTTCGAGTGCAAATTTAACCTCAACATATTGGTAACGCAGTAATTAGAAATTAGAAACATAGAAGGACATATTATTACACTCCTCGATTGATAAGGGCAATCCGCAGGGGAGAATTTTCGCTACGCTGGTGTCCGATTATGGACTGGTTGCTTCATCCTCTCTATGAGGGTGATCAGCTATGATGGCAAATGACTAGTTTTTAAGCAACATCAAGGAGACCAAGCTCACATAAGAAACCGAAAATCGTCATTTTTCTTTTTATAATTTTCAGGCAGCATTTGAAGAGATATTACAAAATAAAATTTTACATCTTCTATGGCGTGACTGTGGAAGCCAAGAGGAATTAGAACAAACTCAAAATTAATAGTACCGATTTACGGAGAGGACTTTGCTCGACAACCCGTGGTCGTTACCTATTGGGCTGGAGAATGGCGCTGAAAGTAAAAAATTGGCAACCGACTCCCTTTTGAAATAAAATTTTGCAGAAACACACATACTAAGGCAAATTATTTTGGCAATTTTCGCGTTCTGGCTCATTTTGAAGCGAATTGCGGCTTTGTCGTATAATAAAAATAGAAAACCATTATGCTACTTCCTTCAAAATGATTTTGACCTACTCAATAAAATATTTAATTTTTCGGCGTCTTTTAAATTCTAAGAAAGATAAGCTTTTTCAAAAATAGAGATATATTGTGGTACATATATAAAAATTTTTTTTTATCTATGTCCAAACCACGAAGCCCGAGGATTAGGTATCGTGGCTGCTTTAAGTGAAGACAGGGAAAGTTTATTGATGCGGGATTTAAAGATTTGTAGATTAGGAAAAGAAGGAAAGATGTTTTATAATGAAAGGATACATCTGGGCCGATGTTTGTGTCTCCTTGGGAGAAGTGACTAAGGAGGGCCTAATGAATGATTATTTATCAGAACATAATCCGTGGTAGTATCCAGAAACCATAGACAGATCGCCTTCAATTCGATGATGCTCTAGTGAGGCAAGCTTTTTTGTGATGTTTGGATCATCAATCGGGCTATAGCCCTTCTTTGGGCAGAGTCAAGCATATTAAGGATTGAAGCAGAGGTTGCTTTCCATATGTGCGATCAATACTCAAGGCTGGGTCTGATTTGCGACGTGTAAAGGGCATACAAGTTGGTAGAAGAAAAGTATTTGCGAGCTCGGAAAAGGAAACCCAATTTTTCCGCGGCTGCTGTGGCTGTTGAGGTGATGTGATCAGGCCAACGAAGATTTTTCTGAAAAGTGATACTAACTAGGAAGTTAATAGTAATTTTATTGCTTAAAATAGAATTATACAAAATATATGATGATGTAGCGATGTGGAGTAGATTTTTTCCCAAATCTGATGTATTTTGAGTTACCTATTTAGAAAATTAGTTTTGGATGGTTTCTACATTCAAGAGGGTATCGTAATTTATATCCTTTGTTCTAAATAACATGATTTGTGCAGAGTAAAAGGTCGTTTTGGTTCCCCAAAAGTAACCTCTTTAGTCTAACGAACGAGCCAGATGTTTAGCTAAATACAAAAGATTGAGTTGATTTAAAAAACGCCGTCGGTTAGTAAAAAAATCGTGTTTTTGAAACAAAGTTGAAATAAAAAATATTTAAATTTTACAACAAAATATTGAAAAGTCTACAGTTTTTCAATAAACAATTTGAAATTTTTTTGAAACAAAAAATTAAATATGAAAAAATATTTACTTTCCGATAATCTTAATAAAAAAACAACACACAGTTTTACTCAGGATATTTTTTTCTTCTTCGGTTATTGAGAGGCTAAAAACTTATAATGTTTCTCAGATATACTTTTAAGTTCAGAAAGAAAGAAAGAAAGTCCGGTAAATCTATAAAAACCGATATCTAATAACCCCTAAAAAAGCATTTTGCAGATTAAAATTAAATATTTTTCTTTGAATGATCATGGTTTCTATTAAATATAGTGATTTTAGATTTATTCAGTCAATTTACTACAAAATTGTTAACTCAAAGAAAAGAAAAATGTCAAAAACTGCGTTGTAAGCTTGAAAGCGAAAAGGAAACGTCGCCGTCAATTTTCTCAATTTTCTTTAAAATTACAAGCTATTGTATCACAGAAGCGGTTAAAACCTGAACCAAACCATTCCGAGACTGTGACACCATTTGCATAAACTGATTGACCTTAATAAAAATATCGGAGTATATATAAAGTTTGGTAAGTTTTTCTTGTAAGTTCTGCTAGATCGTTGGAGCGCACTTGGCTTCCATTGCAGAGCTCATGTGTTCTATCCTCGTCAGGCGATATTTTTTTTCTATTAAAAACTATAATTTTATATGTAGTTGTTTTAAATAGTACACTGCATTTTAGTTAGGGAGTTTTTTCGCTAATGTAAAAAAATGTATCAATATTAAAACAATAATTTGTATGTACTGAATTTTAAATATTGGACTGCGTTTTTGGTTGGCCCTGATTAGGTTAGGTAGGCCTTTTTTAGGTTGAATGTAAAAAAGTGTGTCTATGATTAAAATAATAAAAATACATTAAAATTTTAATTATTATCTTTTCTATTATGGCTCTTAAATAGCGCGCACTCTTTGTTCGCATCGTCTACTATCATGTTATTGGTGCTTTTTTGAGCAAATTTTGCTCTCAGACTTTGTAAATTTATCAGCGATCTTGCGACATTTCTTTATTTATATTTAAAATGAACACGTCTTTGCTGCAAACGAATACTCGTGTCTTATCAATTATGTAAACGCGAGATCTTAAAACTTTTTATTTATTTTGCTTTGAAAATAGTATAGGAATAGTACCATTAATTTTTTCAGTCTCTAAAGTTAAAGTTAAAAAGCATTTTGTGTGTAAGTAATTTCATTCCCAAAAACAAAAGAAAATGTCAGCGATGTTGCTAAATCTCTAGAATTTTATACAGACATAACAACTTTATTATTTAAAATTCAATACCTCATTTATTTTTGATGCAATGGATTTCTCGCATTCTATTGATTATAATCGCACACGTAATTCGCTAATTTAAAAACGATCCGTTTGAACACTACTTATTTTGTTAGACGTAAAATTACGTAATGGACAGCTAAAAAATCCGTGTAGAATGTCACGGACAAGTAGGATACAAACTGGCTAGAGCCTTCATTCTTAAGAATTATGATATGATGTGTCAGTGTTTCCTCTATATTCGCCATGGTTTGGCGGTGACCGTAACTAGGCTTCACTGGTGTTCAGTTCAAGTACTTCTGAAAGCTTGTACAGAAATAATTGTTTTGTCACAACTATAAACAAAATTAAAATTTTCCTCCTCCTTAGTCCATTCAGAGCATCGCTGCACTCCTGATGGATAGTCTTAGAGCCTACCTTTAGATTAAGAATCACCCTAAGAACTCCGCGTTATTGTTCCTGGATATTACTTCGTATAAATATTAATAAAATTATGACAAAAATACAATAAAATACTTTATTCAGTCACTTTATTAAACAACAGTACAACATCGATCACTAAGATAAAACTTAAAATGAAATTTAATTTTAAATATTTACATTTCCGTTGGATAATTTGATGACTAATGTTTACTGAAGACTAACTATTTACTATTTCTAACCAAAGAATCCATCAAATACAAAAAATATAAAACTGCAATATAAATCGAGGCGAGTCAGTAAAATAACCACTAAAATAAAAAAGAGTTTTTTGAAACTAAAATTTTGGACCCATCAAAGTATTTTCCTCATATTTTGACATGTACTTATTCCTTCCTCTTAAATTCAAAAGTCACCATAGATATTTTTATGACATATTCTTCTTTAAAATAAAATGTATTAAAGAGAGAAGGGTTTATAATCCAGGACTCATTCACCATTCAGTCAACAAAAACAAACAAAAAACTTCTGCAAAACATACAATTTTTAAATAAGATTTTCGGACTCTAAATGCTTGTTTCTTGCAAATCAGTGGGGGAGAATACTTTTCTCACATTTTTTAGCTATGTGCACAGAATGGTAAAGAAGGTAATCTAAATATCTAAAATTTTCAATAAGATGTATCTTCTTAAAGAAAGTCACTATCTTGCGAAGTTTACTGGCAGTTTTTTTTTACTGCCGTCTAACAGGAAGGGTGTTATTTTTTTTGGCTGAAAAACAGCTGATTTTAGGCAAAAATTATGGAAAGTTCAATATATTGTCATATCTTACTGAACTAATAGCACTTTCGTATAAAGTTTGCCTGGACTAATAAGTTAATTGAAGGTTTACTAAATGTTTATAAAACAAAAAGTTATTAACATTGAACTTGTGATGAAATTTGCAACTGGTAAGCATTATTTTGATTATAAATTGGGACGCGGTTTTCAAAGCAAACCAGACTTGACTTGGCCTCAACAATCTCCACTAAAAATCAGTGGTTTGCTCAAACCTGAAGTAGCCCAAACCTAATGAATAAATTGCTTCCTGTAGTCGCCATGTCTAAATTATCTTAAGTAAATTATCCTAGTCAGGATAAGTCTTGTCTTATCGCCATGTCTAAATCATCTTAAGTAAATTATCCTAGTCAGGATAAGTATTATCTTAACGTAATCGTAATGTTAGTTCTACGATAAAGTTAATATTTCTATTCTTATTTAACAGTAAGTGTAATCAGAATCTCAAAACCCAACAAAGATATGCGACATCTAAAATCTAAGCGAGTAGATGGCTCTACCCTGTATGATTTACAAGCCATTACAAATCATACCTATGTTTTGGAACTGTGAGTTTTATTCACCGAAAACCACCTGAGCTACGCAATCCAAAAACTTCTAATTTCGCCATCCTGACCTGTTTGGGGGATATTGGCTTGATGTGCAAGTTGCTGCAAAGTGTCCTGGATTCTCGCATGTATAACATACTGGGTTGTTCTGGTTATTCCTTGACCTTCTATTTGAGTGGGTCTGATCGCGTTGGAGATTTCGTGAGTTTTCATGACGCTGTGGATTAAATTGTTGGCCATGCTGTTGTGCTTGGGGTGCCCTGTATTGTTGTCTCCAATTTTCTTGGTACCTGGGTTGTGACTGATTGTAATGGGAGTAGTACCGAGGCTGCGATTTGGATTGTTATTCCAGTACTGGTTCCTGGGTGGTCCTAATCTTGATTGTTGCCTAATATTATTGCGATGAGGTAAAGAAGTAGATGACTGTGGAACCTTAACTACAGCCCCGGCAATTTCTTTTAATTCTTCCCAGCTGTTTGGGTTCTATAGAGGAGGATTTGTCAACCAATAGTAGTAGAAGAGGTTTTCCTCTATCAAGCTATTGCTAAATATATTTAGAGATTCTGGTTTTCTTTTAGTCATAGTTTAGCATGCGTAACTCATAAAGATAATTCTTAACTGTGTAGTTTGCCTTTTGATCCCTTTCCTTTACTAATTTCTTTAGTATTGCTGAATAATTAGAATCTTCAAATTCTTCTCGGAAGTCTTTGCATATGTCGTCCCATTACTTCTTTGGGTTGGTTTCCTCCGTAATGTTTCAAAGTATGCTATTTTCAATGCATCGTCCCAACGATTTCCGATTGCTGTTCTCTCGTAAGCTCTTATGAACTCAGTGGCACAGTTCCTACATGGGTAGAAAGTTGGTGGACTGATAAACTGGGGTACCGTGGCTTTTTTGGCTGTAGCCATTACGCCTAGGATGGTAGTGTTGGCCATGGCTCTATTATCCTCTATTGGGTTGACTGAGACTTCGCTTTCTGTATCACTGTTGTCGTCCTCTGAAGCTGACTGTGCGAATCTTTTTGTTGGGGTTCGCCGGAGTCTAGATGCTTTTGGAAAGGTTGTTCTGGAAGATCGTCTGTCGGAGATTTTCTACTTGTTCTGGGTTATTTCTCGTTTCTTGTGTCACTGCTTTTTTCTTATTCGAAATTTTACTTGGTTTTTGTTTGCTTGTTGTCTCCTTGTAGTTTTGGTAGCTGGGCCCAATTGTTTATCTCTAATGTGGGAGTCTCTTGTGATTTGATTGATTGACTGGAGCCTATAATAATGGTGAAATTCTTCTTGTACGTCTAAAATTTTCGTTGGACCAGGCAAGTCGGCAGTCTTCACCACGTGTCGCATAGGGTTCCCTCTTTCGTACCTTGCGCTCTTTGGGTTGCGTAGCTCAGGTGATTTTCGGTGAATAAAACTCACAGTTCCAAAACATAGGTATGATTTGTATTGGGTAGTAAATCATACGGGGTAGAGCGGTCTACTCGCTTAGATTTTAGGTGTCGCATATCTTCGTTGGGTTTTGAGTTTATGATTATACTTACTGATAATTAAGAATAAAAATATTAACTTTATCGTAGAACTAACATTGTGATTACGTTAAGATAATATTTATCCTGACTTGGATAATTTCCTTAAGATAATTTAGACAGGTATGCGACACCTAGGGAGGATGCCATTGATTCATCAGGTTTGGGTTACTTCAGATTTGAACAGCCCACTGATGTTTAGGGGAGATTGTTGAGACCAAGTAAAGTCTAGTTTGCTTTGAAAATAGCGTCCCAATTTATAATCAAAATAATGCTTACCAGATGTAAATTTCATCACAATCACAAATCACAATGTTAATTACTTTTTGTTTCATAAACATTCGGTAAAAATTAATTAACTTATTAGTCCAGTCAAACAATTTTTAAACGGAACTTTTTAACTTACACCAAGTGTCTCAAAATAGCGTTCGATGCAAGAAACCAAATATTTGACTAATTTGTTTAAAGGTTTTAATATAAAATACATGCGGATTTTACGCTGTACTTTATACAGTGTCTCAAATTTATCATGTGGCTTTCATAAAATTTTGGATGTCCACATTCCGTGGAAAATTGTTTTATTAATTGACCTTAGTAAAAGCTGAGCTAGAAGAAAGTTTTTGCTTGGAAATTAATGCAAAATAATAATAAAAAAGTTAGCCACGTGATTTATCTTACCTGTCAAATTTGAGATTTCTTAAAATTTTGAAAAATGTTTAAAAAGCTGAATTAAACTATCTAATTTTGATAAATTAATCATCTGCAATTATTAAGTTACATTTTTATTTTTAACGCAATTTTTTTAATGAAAAAATAAATGGAATATTTTTTGTTTAAGTATTGAAATTACCAAATAAATCCTAAGTTGTAAATTAGCCTATGGAAACACTGAGTAAAATATTTGTGCACATTCCGTTACCTAAACGAAAAAGCATTAAATACAAACATGAGAAAAATTTGAAGTCAGCCGATAGAGTTGATTCTACTTGAAACAAGCAATCCAAAACGCTCTTTCAAATCGTTTAAGTAATGTCCAAATGACTGATATTTAAATATCATTTAAAAAAAAACCTGTTGTTTTTTTCCCGAGCAGTTTATTTATTTAAACAAAAATATCAACTTATATAACAAACCTATCTTTAAGACGAAAATGATTTTAACCGGGATGTTAATTTATTTTTTTTGGGAAAAATAAAAGTCCGGTTCTGGGTGTCTACTCTTGTTACCCGATTTTCAACAGACATGGACATGCGTACAATATCAGGAAATGTGAAGAAACGAAAATGGCGTCAGGGCGGTATATTTCAAGGATTTAGACTAAAATATTCGAAATATCATCGGAACTTACCGTATAAAATAAAAGAAAATAGTTTATAGTTAAAAAAAAATTCCTGTTATATTGCTAAAGAGAAAAAAAGATCACAGTGGACATAACATTTAGCCTCTGTCAGATTTGGAATTACTCCGATGTCCGATATGATCGGGTAGCTATTAAAGAGTAATTACTTATAAGATGTTTGTAACTTAACTAATTTTGACATATCACGTGCAGTAGCGCAACCAGGCTTTTAGTTTGGGGCTCATACTTTTTGTTGATTGAAGAAAAAAGAGGTTACTTTCATGTATCAATGATTATATAGCAAAATATATACTTAATGCATGGTGGGGGGGTTCAGATCTCGTAATATTATGCATTTTCTTAATACCCCCATTTATATATATTTTGTCTTGGGGGGGCTGCAGCCTCATAGCTCCATGGTTGCGCCACTAATCACGTGGCTAGTTGCCACATATTATTTTGACTAAAAGTACAAATTCTACAAATAATTGTACAAATAAACTATCAATTTATCGGTAGTTTGGTACGTCCTGTAAGCGTTGAACTTAGATTAATAAGAAAACTAATACTAATAATATGAAAACTCTAGCTACGTTCTTTCAAATCGATTTAATTTAATTCTATAAATAAGTTATGAATATCACATACATAAACTTTTTTTTTTTAATATTTATATTATGTATACACAGGTTCAAATACTTCCAGTAACGCAGAGGAAAACCCAAATTGTACTTAAAATTATCAGAATATATGTAAGGCACACCAAAATAAATCTACGGTCATTATTATTAAAACATTTTAGAAAGTAAATTGCGATAATTCTTAATACTTTGCCAATTATTTATTCAAGATTGCATACAAAATAATTAATGAAAAAACACTAAGTGGTATTGTTGCACTATATAGGGAAACCCTTCGCCGGCGCTAGTTTATTCGCTGTACTGTGCAAAATTTTGTCGTGCCTCTTTGCTTATTGTTTCTACATAATTATATTTTTTACGATTTAGCTTCAAAATATTTAAGATTTGAAAACTTATATATACAGCATTAGAAGAAAATGCAGGATTTTTAAAAATATGTTTAAATGAAACCCCAAATAAATTAACATTCTACTGTTTCATTTTGCCTGGAGCGCCGATTTTTGGCCCCTTGGTGGAAGCGAGCACTAACTTTCTACATACGAACGTTTTTCCAACCAGGATCATGTCTCGAATCTTTAAAGAGTCTTCAAATTTTCACCCCGACACCACTTCGTAAGACATGCAAAGCTTGAGAAATTTTAATTGAGGGCACATTACTTTGATATTTATGGTAGTTGAGGTCAATATCTAACTCTTCTTGCTGATCTTTGAATATGAATTTTGGGCCTCAGACTTGAAAGTTATCGAAGGCTAGTTTTTTGGAAATAAAAATTGTCAGGGTTCTATCCTTCCTTGCAGTGGCGTAGCCAAGTGGTAGGGACGGCGGGAGCGATCAATAATAGAGGCAATGCAATAATGCGAAATAAAAAATGAAAAAAAGGTCATCATTTTTTTTTTTTTACCCATGTTTTTTTTTCTTGTAAAACAAAGCAAAGCTCTACCTAAATGAGGAAAGGGCAGAAAAGAAAAGGGCGCGGGCGCCAAAGTCTGATTTATGGATAAGAGGTTATTGAGCTTCCCCATATGCTACGCCGCTGCTTCCTTGTATGTGCTACTGCGTTCGAAATTTTCTTTCAGTAGTAAGAGCCGTACACATATAGAGGGTTGTTTAAAAGAAACGCACAAAATTAATATCTTCTGAATGAGTAATTTTTGACAAAAAGCTGGAACACGTGAAGTGGTTTAAATGGTTGTTCGTCTTTTTGTAATATTTTCAACCCCCTCCCTGCAACCCTTTAATTTAGAGGCACCTCAACTTTTTTTTTAAATGGCAACCTAGGTCATGCGCTATGAGAAGGTCTTCTAAAACTGAATACGATACTAGCAACAAATCAGGGGTCTGCTTATTTCGTTACAGTAAAACGAGCCCACATACGTTTTTTAATTAAAATTAATATTTCAGGTTGATCCTTGCCTGATTCGGCTAATGTAACAAATGCTGAAAGTAATCTCCACCTTTTAATTGACATGCACCGCGTCTGTGGTAAATACTATCAACCGCACTTCGAATACTTTCGGCTGGTAAATTAGTAACCTCTATCCTTAATCTATCTTGTAGGTTCTCAACGCTGATTGATCTTTTTTTAAATACTCTCTCTTTTAAATACCCCCATAGAAAGAAATCCAATGGTGTTAGGTTTGTGGTCGACCATCCACCGATCTGGAAAAAATTCGTCTAAGTACCTTCGAACATTTATACCAAAATGCGGAAATCCCTGTTAGGAAACATTACTGCTAATGCAGATAATAAATCGAATGAGAGGAAATCTAAGTAACGCTTAGCAATAAGATTTCTTCAAAGAAATATGATCCTAAAATTCGGGTATTTATTATGCTAGCCCAAACATCATTAACTTTCTGAGGATGTTGTGGATGCTCCTCACGTATCCACTGTAGATTTTGATCAGACCAGAAACGATAATTGTGTCTATTGATCATTCTATTTAAATAAAATGTAGCCTCATCGGAAAAGATAATACTTCGAAAAAATATGTTATATCCTATTGTAGTTATCTTCTAGAAGATCCTCTACGACATGTACTTTATACGGGTGATACTTCTGGCTCTGATAATCGCTGTACAGAAGCTCTACTGATATCTTGTTTAGCGCTAAGGCATTAGGTGAAGAATGTGGACTTTCTTGTACTGATAGGAGTTTATCAAGTTTTTTGTCTTCGGTTAAAGCGGGTGGTCGGCTTGTTTTAGGTAAATCCCTAACTGCCCCATGCTCTTCCAATTTGTAAAATATCCTACTTACACTTGCCGCGTAATTATATTCTCGGGTTACTTTTCATTGAACAACACACAAACTTTATTCTGGTTCCGTACTTTCCCCCGATTGTACAAAACTTAATTGCTGTTTAGAATTTTTAACTGAGTTTTGGGATTTGACAAGTTGTTTACAGAAATCTAGAAGGTCGCTGTCAAATTTGTCGTTCGGTTAAACATTCTAAACTTTAATTGAGCTTTCTACAACCGGTTGATTGTCTGCAACAATATCAAATTTTCAATACGCGCCGATGCGGCCTTTCTGAGAGCACCATAATTCAAAAATGTTAATGTTCTAAAATACTAACGCTTGCTGCATTTATTATTTTGTGTATTTGCCAAATAAACAACAAAATATGAGAAAAAAACTGTCCCAGAATTTTAAGAATTTGAATACCTTTTTACCTGCATTCTGCAATGTAAAAAATTGTGATATTAGGATGTTGCTTCGTAACGTATGGGGAAATAATAAAAATCACTATCGTTTAATCAATCCTCTCAAGGCAATTCAATGAAATTTTCCCAAGTCACTCGATAAGGTCTAGTAACTGATGGTAATCATGGTCGTTCCGCATTATATCATAAGGATCTACTTTGATAGTTAATTTTAATTAAAAACGTATGTGGACTCGTTTTACTGTAACGAAATGACGACAATTTGTTATTAGTATCGGCTTCAGTTTTAGAAGACCTTCTCATAGAGCCCACATATGGTTGCCATTTGAATAAAAAAAGTTGGGGTGCCTACAAATTAAGGAGTTGCAATAAGGGGCTGCAAACATTATAAAAAGAAGAACAATCATTTAAACCATTTCTTCATTCAACAATGACTCATACAGAAATATGAATTTTGCGCGTTTGTTTTGAAAACAACCCTGTATATTTCAAATATTCTTGAATCTGACTGTGCACCGTTTTCAGTTATGAATGCGCCGGACCCATCGAAACTCTTTTATGCGTTACATTATACAAATTTTGAGATGAGAAGTGGACACTTTCCGAGGCAAGCAGTTAAGGAAATTGCTTTAGATATAATATTTTGTGTCCCTAAAACCGCTTTGCTTTTCAAGAATCCCACAGCCTAGCTTTAAGCTTTAGCAACTTTAATTAAGGCTTATTTAATTTCAATGCCAAATACTGTTTATGTAATCTTTGCTTGCAAAATTCGTAAAATTCTATTTCTTTTGTAAAATTTTTCCTCACTATATTCTTGACCTCCTCGCTGACTGGGGGTTTAAAATTGTTTTTGTTTATTGGATTAAACCTACTGATTTCATCTGAAAATACAAAAAATAATTCTCATTAGCATATAATTATTATAGATAATCTTTAATGCAATTAGACTGTGATACAGTGTGATTTTATTTTCTATGAGTCAAAAAAATTAAGTTATTTTTTTGTTGACGTTTTCCTTACATTTTTCCATTTTCATCTTTACAGATTAAAGTGTAACATTATTTTGAATTTAAACCTAACGGAAAAAAATGTGATACATCTAAACTGAATCACAAAATAATTTTTAATTACAAATTCTAACATTCTGCTTCAAACAATTATTCGAACTAATTAAAAGTTTTCTATGTTATACTTACTCCAATAAACATCGCTTGCTCCCTCAAAAAATCTTGGTACATAATGCTCCAACACTGTTAAAGTTGTGTTCATCTCTTCTAATACTCCAACTACAGCATAGTTTTCTTCGACAGCTCGTTTTGCTCGCTCTAACGCACCTTCAGTGTTAAATGGCAAACAATCTACATGGTGGCCACAAAAAAACATTGACTGTCTCCTATGATCACCTATGCCTTCTCGTACCTCGCCTCTTATATACCTGCATTCTCTGTCACCCGATAAAACGCATTGTTCGAAATCCTGAGGAAAAAATTAAATAATTAGGAATAATTTGTTTATTATGAAAAATTGACCAAGTAGAATAGAAGTGTATATTATGAATTGTGAAAAAGTTATATATATATATATATATATATATATATATATATTCCGGATATTGAGCGCCGTGTTTCTCCCACATGAGCAAGGAATTTTATACACTCCTTCAGTTTGAAAAGTTACAACATCTTGCGAGGATCGCAAGCACTGCGCAATCTTATGTGTATTAAAGATTGTACGTATGTAATAGCCATTCCCCTTCAGAGGTTCAGTCAGTTTTGATGTTTCGGACGTTAGAGACTCTTGATCAGAAATCGAAATTGCTCGAAATACTAGTGCGTTAACAACCGATTTCTTTTGTGCTGGAGGTTGGTGGGTATTTGCATTTAAGTACCTATTTGTATGCGTCGATTTTCTAGATACGGAATGTCCTAAGGTACCATTTTCCTTCCGTGAGACAAATAGATCTAGAAAGGGAACCGTTCAATTAGATTCAATTTAATTAGTCTAGAAATATGAGGGGACCAAACAATACAAATATCATCTAGATACCAGAACCAGTATTTGGGTTTTAGCAGATGTTAAAGCAGTATCCTCAAAGACCTCCAAAAAAATATTTGCTACCACAGGTGATAGAGGAGATTTTATAGCTACCCCTGAGATTTTTTCATAAAAAGTCTTTGAAAAATAAAATAAGTAGATGCAAGGCAAGCTTTCACTAGATCTATTAAGTTATTATCAAGATTATTATGTTCCAATATGTCTAACATAATGGAAATTGAGTCGGAATATGTGTTAATAGTGATTCTACATCGAAACTAATCAGAATATCTTCGGGATCCAACTGCATTGCTTTAAGATTTTCCACGAAATGTGCAGAGTTCTTTATAAACGAATCTGTTTTTCCAGTAAGAAAATTTGAAAGATATTTACGTAATTTTTATGTTGGCGAGTCTGACTGACGATCGGTCGAAGTGGTACATTGTTCTTGAGTATCTTGGGAAAACCGTAGAACTCAGGGATCTTGGAGATGCTTGGCTTTAATAATTTTTTTTCCGCTGGTGACAGGTTGAATGGATTAATTAGATTGGTGATGCGTCGTTCTATTCAATTTGTAGGGTCTGCCTGCACAACTGTATAGGCTTTGTTGTCCAAAAGTTGAGTTACCTTCTTCACGTACTCCATTCTGTCCATGACGACTGTGGCGTTGCCTTTATCTGCTGCAAGGACCAGGACGTTTGTCTTTTCATATAAGGTCTTCATTGCTGTTTTTTTTGGCTGCGGAAAGATTAGACTTCGGTGGAATCATTCCAAGAACCATGATTTCTTAATTGATTAAATCCGTGAAAGCTTCCGTTCTATGTTAGCTAACCTCTATGGGGAGGAAACCAAGAAGGATGCCAAAAATTTTGGCGATCTATGGAACAAACAACAAGAAGAAGTTCTTCTGCCAGTAGAACCGCTAGGAATATTTGTAAGCGTGCCAGCAATGTATTAGTTAAAGAAAGGATTAAGACAATATGTTGTGATTTAGATACAAATGTACCTGCATTTAGCTTTTAGACTTGAAGTAACCATATTTACAACTTTGGACAACATCACCAATGCACAGGTAGACAAAATACATTAATAAGTTACACTTAAGCAACAAGAAAAGTTTGAAGAATTCGTGAACGAGAAACCTCCGCAGAATACAGTTGTCAACTTGTCCTCGAAGAAGAATATTCCGTCCTCTCCAAAAACCAAAATTTCGCAGTAGCACCGAGAAGCTTTCCTGTAGAAGACATATTATTCTCCGTTGAAGCCGCAATTAGAAGATTACTAATGGAGCAAGCCGATGAAGTCAGATATTAGACAACGAAGAGCATTAAAAATTCAAAACCATTGAAGTCGAATCTCTCCTCAGCCGAAAACAATAGATCTTAAATGAAAATACAGACGTCCTGGTCTTTCCAGCTGATAAAGGCAATACCACAGTCGACATGGGTAGAACAGAATACATGAAAAAGGTTACTTAACTTTTGGACAACAGTACCTATAAGTATTTAATCAACAGCAAAAGTTATGCTACGATCGGAGATCGAATCCGCACCTCTGGATCTCTAACCCATTGCTCTAACCAATTGCATTATCGTACCACTGATAAGCAATTCGTTAAAACTTGTACATATTCAAACCCACCAGTACCATAACCAGTTTTGATTCTCCCAATATTCTAACCTTCTCTTCTTCTTCCCAATTTAATGGAATGATTCCCTTTTGAGATGTATTTGTTCAAAGGAAAGAAAATTGTGCATTAGGACATTCTGTGTTTAAAAAATCGACGCATACAAACAGATACTTAACTGCAAATCCCACCAGCACCCAGCACATAGTAAATCGGTTATTAACTCACTGGTATTTGGAGCTGTTTCGATTTCTGATCAAGGTTCTCTAACATCGGAAACAGCGAAACTGACTGAAGCTCTGAGAGGGAATGGCTATTGCGTTGAAAATATTCAATTAAAAGATATAGTAATCCAAACATACATAAAACTTCAATAGAGATATGGTTTACAGTCACATTACACGTGGAAACGATCTTAATTACGTTATTATCAATCGGCCACGATTGGTCAAGCACAAGTCAGGTATAAAGATGCCTCCTGCAATCGAAGGTGAAACCTCGGATAGTAATTCCAATTTGATACGGTTTAATCCCTAGAACCATGATATATATATATATATATATATATATATATATATATATATATATATATATATTTGTGTTTTCATTCCGGGTGTACATCCGTTCACTACTGTCGTTCTGAAAAGAACAGTTTTGCTGACGTTTCGCCAAAATCACATTTGGCATTTTCGAAGCTTTCTTTCTAGCGTCCGAATAGAGACTGAAGTGTTGGTGACTGCGACGCTTCCTTTTATACCCCCCACTCGGGGCCGAAGGTTATATTTACAAAGATATAATACAAAGATAAAATTAAACTGGAAAACCACGGAGTATACAGTATTCCGTGCCAGGACTGTGAAAAGTTGTACGTGGGGCAAACTAACAGGCGAATATCAGCAAGAGTCGAAGAGCATAAACTCAGCATCAGAAATAAACAAACAACCTCAGCTTTATTCCTACATCATCAGGAAACCGGCCATAAAATAAATTTCGATGGGTGTAGGGAGATTGCCAATATAGAACATTATAAGACCAGAATAATCAGAGAAGCCATAGAAATTGAAAAACAGGGTGATTTGAATAAAAGGGACGAATCATTAAAACTATCAACAGTATGGAAGACAATAATCGACAAATCTAAAATCGCAAAAACTCAAGCACAATTAGCGCAACAACAGCACCCTCCGGAAAACATAAATAACGACCAACGCCTGCGCAGATATAACCTTCGGCCTCGAGTGGGGGTATAAAAGGAAGCGTCGCAGTCACCAACACTTCAGTCTCTATTCGGACGCTAGAAAGAAAGCTTCGAAAATGCCAAATGTGATTTTGGCGAAACGTCAGCAAAACTGTTCTTTTCAGAACGACAGTAGAGAACGGATGTACACCCGGAATGAAAACACATATATATATATATATATATATATATATATATATATATATATATATATATATATATATATATATATATATATATATATATATATATATATATATATATATATATATATATATATATATATATATATATATATATATATATATATATATATATATATATATATATATATATATATATATATATATATATATATATATATATATATATATATATATATATATATATATATATATATATATATATATATATATATATATATATATATATATATATATATATATATATATATATATATATATATATATATATATATATATATATATATATATATATATATATATATATATATATATATATATATATATATATATATATATATATATATATATATATATATATATATATATATATATATATATATATATATACACCTGATGGGCAGACGACATCAAAAGAATATAATCGAATTTTGTTAGAATTGTGGTGAATGGAAGTGTTGGGGAAGGCCTATGACTAACAGTGGACGTGGCAGGCTGTATGATGGTAATGATGATGCAGATGATCAACCGAAGCGCTTCAGTTGTTATGGCTTTGTTGTGTCCAGGAGCAAAAAATTCCCAGCCTAGGAGTATGAAGGAATCGCCTCATATCTAAATAGTTTAGGAAATGGGTACAGTAGATTTGATATTTAGTAGGCACCAGTGTATCAATTTTTTTTCATGGTAAATTCGTCAGTGTAAAAAATATTTTATCAAAAATTCATTATTTTAAATTACCTAAAGTTTGTGCTACAGGTATGTTCTTATTTCTTAATAATCAGTTGGCCCGGATTTCACAATTTTATTGCACCTCAACTTAAAAAAAGTCGTCAAAGTCTGTAATTTTAATTACAGATACTTTAATCAGCAACATTTTTTTCAATTGCTTACAATTTTATAAGTTTATAAATATGTAAGTATTCTATATTGTCCAGTAAAATAATTATTTTTATTGTTTATAAACATCACTAGCTTATTGAATTATGTTGCCGGAAGAGATTGTTAAAATATTCTGTTTCAACATTCTGAGCAGGGAACTAAAATTAGATTACCTAAAGTTGATTATACACTCCTTTTACTTTTACTTCTGTTTAATTTATTGGGATTTCTCTATGGTGTGGCTTCGTCTAATCATTTGGAATATTGCATACTTCATTTGAATGCCATAAAACATATTTTCGGTTGTGCCTGTAGTGCGATGGTTCTATTCATCACATAAAATTAATTAGTAGTAAAAAAGGGAAAGGACAGTTATTTCATATATGAAGTTTATTACATAATTATGTTAAATAAGAAAATGCAGGTAAATTAATTTTGCTTCTTCAACAATCTAATAATCTAAATGACAAAACGAACGTGCCTTTCTAGCCGTTTTATTTAGACATCTGTTATGCATACATTGCACCAATGAAGTAAAAACATTGATTTTTACCTTTTTCAACCATTTTGGGTCTGGTAGGGGAAGATCGGGAAAAGCAATTTTTCTTTCTACATAGTACCAAGGTGCTCGAACATAGTAGTACCATGATATTACTCGTTCTACTGGGTCTCGAACAAGATTAATGTAAATCGGCTCAGGCAATCCAAATCTGAAAGGATATTATTCTTTCAATTTAAATTCTCAATAGAAACGAAAATATAATTAAATTTTTAGAAAATACTAAATACGTATTACATAGATTAGATCTTCTCTAGAGCTATATAATTTCCTAATTCCAATCATAAAAAGCTCTAGTTAAATTTTATGTACTTGAGGAATTCAAATCCTCGATTTTGCTGCTGCGCATAAATCACATGATATTTGCTGTCGGGTAGATGTGCATCTCCAACGGAAACTAGTGCAGCCCTAGAACCAATCTAGCGAACGAGCCGGATGTTCAGGTAGATGCAAGATATGGGGGTTGGCCTTGAAAAACAAGTCGTTTTTTAAAGAAAAACCGTCGTGCTTTTTGAAAGAACGGTTAAAATAAAATGTTTCTAAATTTTATAGCACAATATCGAAAAGTCTTTAGTACTTTTGGGTGTGTTTTACGTTGGATGATGGTTAATAAAACGGACATAGAAAAATTTATTGTTGTAATGAGTCAACGTTTCGACCTCTATGAGGTCATCTTCAGGACTATACAAAGTGATTTTCCGCGGACATTGTCCTATACTACATGATATCAACAACATACAAAATACCCCCATCTAAATAATGTTCCACAAATTATATATTTTTAAAATTAACACTGAAAATTACACTGTATAGTCTTGAAGATGACCTCATAGAGATCGAAACGTCGACTAATTGCAGCAATAGATTTTCTATGTGCGTTTTATTGACCATCCAATTTTGAGTGTGTTTTAGGTTGGATTAAGACACACTCAAAATTACTATTGGTGTCACTAAAAATAAATCAGAAGGTCTTTAGTATTATTCAATAAAGAAAACAATCTTAATGAAAAAACAACATACTTTTAACAAGGACATTTTTCTCTTAGTCGATTAATGAGATGTTGAAAAGTCGATGCTTTTTAGAGTAGATCCGATATCCTCCTAAATAAAATTTATTTCGCTCTTTAATGACCTCAGTTACTACAAAAAACTACACACTCAAAAATAAGTTGAGCTATAGGTTATTGCAAATTAGTAAAATGCCTAGAAAATCACCAACATTTTCAAAAATAGTTAGCAATATCAGCTCACCTAGAATATATCTCTTAGGATTACTTACTTACCCTCGTAAAAAAATCACAATGTTTAATAAGGCGGTATGTATGTATATGTATATATATATATATATATATATATATATATATATATATATATATATATATATATATATATATATATATATACATGTGGTACTAAATTACTATGTGCGGAACCAAATTGGGTCACCCTTCTCTAATAAAAGGAAAGATTCATAACGAGGAAAATTTCAGGTAAAGGAAATTTCCCGATATTTTACTAGTTACTAAAATTCCTTCCAGGGTAGACTGAAAATTCTTACGAGACATACATTTAAAATTACTCACCTAACATCCATTTTTTTAGAATATTACACGTGATACATTTTTGGTTTATTGGATCGCCTATTCTAGTTTAGCCATATAGAATATTTTATTCAATATATACAATAATTTAGTAGTTTTTTCAGAATTGGATCTAAAAGTTAAATTACAATTTCCACTAGAATTTAATAGAAGCCATTTTAAAGTGTGTTCCATAATGTTCGAAACATATTGAAATACGTTTTCTCTGAAAACTGTATTCTTGGTAAAAGCAATATAACGCGCCTCTAAAGAGAACATATCATTTAGCTGCAAAATAATTCTGAATGGTTATTGGAATAATTTCTAGAGAATAAAATAAAAATTATCGTTTCGCACACGGAACTCATTGTTGTCATGTTCTGTAACTTAAACTTTTGAGATGTTTGCAATAATCTTATTTGAATATTGGGTTTTAGAACATTATTCATATTCTTTATAAAATCCTAATCCAAAATAAAACAGATTAAAGCATATTATTTAGGATTAATTTTTTAGTAATAATTTATGAAATCCATCTATTAATAAAATTTATTTTCATCCTAGCTAATTTGTTTTGTTATCTTAGGGAAGAATTTTGCAAGCTGTCTTTAAATGAAATTATAATAATTGTTCCAATTAAAATCTATCGATTTTTTATCAACTAGCTTTACTTCTTGCCTCATCATGTAGGATTTTTATTTTATTTTAACACCCTTTATGTCTGATTAAGGATTTTCACGGTCATAAAGTAAGTCTTCAAGCACCAATTTTTACCAAAAATAACAATTTTTGAGAAATCAATAATTAAAAGTTGTCCATATAATGTGAACATTATGCCCACACAATGCGAGGAAATAATTAACTAAAAAGAAATTAAAAAAATTAGGAACTTTCATTTTTAACCGACTTCAAAAAACGGAGGTTACCAATTCGACCATGTACATATTTTTTGTGTATGTACCGGGTGACCTCTTATATTTGGCACCCCCCTTGTATCTCGAATATTTAAGCAGGTAGCAAAAAACTATAAATACAAAAGTTCTAGGGTTTTTACAGAATTTCTATAACATGATATCACAAAAAACAATTGAACATAAAAAATCGGACTTATTTACCAAACTTTTATTTTTTTCTTATGGAATACCCTGTATATTATATGTTCATCAAATGGGTCTCTTATAGCTGATTATAAATATATCAGTTTTAACACCTTTATCTCTGAAGTTGCTTGAGTAATTTGAGAAAAATCTTGCCATAAGAAGCAATGTATTCCATTTGACTCTCTATAGAGTGGAGCCTTCTCCCTCTCTCTCTCATACACATTGCCTCTTATAGCAAGGTTTCTCTTAAATTTCTCGGGTATTTTTGGAGAAAAAGGTATCAAACCTAGTATATTTATAATCAAATAGAAGAGACCCATTTGATAAACATATAATATACAGGGTGTTCCATAAGAAAAAACAAAAATTTGGTAACTATGTCTGATTTTTTTATGTTCAATTGTCTTTTTGATGCCATATTATAAAAATTCTGTAAAAACCTTATAACTTTTGTATTTAAAGTTTTTTGCTATCTTCTTAAATAACCGAGATACGGAATGTGCAAAATATAAGAGATCACCCTGTACATCGATTTCACTAGATTGGTCAAACCATCTCGGAGTAGATGGTTTGACCAATCTAGTGAAATTTTCAGGGAATATTCAGGGTATTGACGGAGTGGTCCTGTAGCAATCATATTGAGAAATATTAAAAATGGCGGAATGGCGTCATTTTGAACTGTTTACGCTATGGGAGATTGTGCATTATATGCGTTCACCATTCCGTTAGAAACGTATTTTACATATGCAGTGGACCGAGTGGCTATTTATTAAACCTGACTTTTACAATAAAACTTCATATAAATAGAACTAAAGAAGATGAAATAATTTAAAAAGATAAAACCTATTTTAGAGAAATGCACTAAAAAGTGAAAAATAATATTTTATCCTAACTCGAAAATTTAACTCAGTGAAGTCAGCGCTCCAAACTATTAGACAGTAAAATATTATACTCGTGGTATTACACATGAAAACATTCAATACACAATTTGTGAATAAGTAATTATAAAAAATTTAGCGACGACTTTACAAAGTAAAATTTTCAATACAAAATAAAATATGATGATAACGCATTTCTTTAAAGCTGGCGTTATTTTTTTATAAACATTTTCATAATTAGGAAAATTTAATTTTTAGTTTTTGGACCTAATTAGGAAGCTTTAGTAGCTTCCGAATTAGGTCCAAAAATAAACATTTAAGTAAGTAGTTTGCTAAACAACTAACTTTCGAGAATAATAAGCTATCTGATGGTCTAAACATAGGTGTTAAACTTAAAAAACTATATGCTAATTTAAAATTTTTTTAACTGAAGCGAAACATTTTGATGAGCACACCTAAAGTATGCTTTTCTGTTCATACTGATAACTTAAAAAATAAAAAAGTGATGCTCATTTTAAATATGGACAAGATAAAATATCCAGATTATATATATATATGTATAATAAAAAAATTACTTACGACGAAACATTTGTAAAACAGACATGTTTAATATAAACTGATGGTGGTTCATAACTTGAAACTAGTGCTGATAATGACGCTTGATCTTCTGGTGCCAGTCTTATAGTTTCAACTCTTTGTACTCTATCCTGGTGAAATCCATAGTCGTTTCTGATACTCAGTCTTCTTAGAAGCTCCATAAGAGTTTGTGAGCCCACTTTTGGCACTCTGTTGAAAAATACGATGTCTTGTTCAGCTTTTCTTGTATTGTTTAATTGATTAGGTTCTAATGTTGACATCTGAAAGGAAAACAATAGTTGGTGAAAATAAAGGAAAACAATATTGTGCTCTTCTATTTTTACGATATATTATATTTTCAGAAATAAATTATGTATATTTTGAAATCATGGTTCTTGGGAATCCTTTCCGGTTTCGCCTTCGATTGCACAGGTATCTTCATTTCACGAGATCGGAATACTGAATGAATTTATATTTTTTATACATTTTGCCAGCAGAGGAGAAGAAGACTTTAAGATCAAGCAGCTCTAGGATCCTGCGGTTCTACGGACTATCTAAAATACACAAGATTTTTTTTCAATAATGTAAGATCTATTTCACCATAATCATTTTGACAACTCATTTCTGGTTCTGGTTGAAGCATGTCTCACATCAACATATTTCGTTTTTCAAAGAACTTTTTATGACGGAGGGAGCGGTCATGGGATCTCCGCTATCATCTGTGGCCAATATCCTCATGAAAGCATTCGAGGAGGAAGGCTCTCCATTAAAGTCAAGATTTTAGTTCGTATATCACTCTTGTTATATGCCTTAATGGTCTATAAAATTTGCCGTGTTTCTTGATCATCTGAATTAGCAACACTCTAATACAAAATTTACAAGGGAAATTGAATCAGAAGGCAACACTCCAAGGGTATGATTTCTTAGAGCGCTCTGTATATAGAAAACCAAGATATACGAAAAGATATCTAATAGTAAATTCATATCACAGTACAGAAGCAATGCGTTATTAATTTTTTGGTTTATAGTCTAGCTCGCGCTCGATTTGTTTACAATCGGAAACAGGTAAACTGACTTAAGCTTTAATAGGGGAATGCATTCTGTACTGAGAATATTAGATAGTCATTTAGAAAATATGATAATCCTACTCTATGACAGAAATATAATAAGGAATTACCGATATGAAGTGTAGTACAATCATCAATAGACACAAGATAATTTGATCACCAGAGGATATTAATCCTTTCCAATCGGAAGGTGTATATGCAATGCCTTGTTCCTGTGGTGATGTATATATTCGAGAAATTGAACGATCCATATCCACTAATTTTAAGAAGCATGAACGATGTATTAGAAAGAAACAAATTGTACAATCTGCTGTATGGTTCCATGATTTCTTAATTGACAAAATTCGTGAAAGCTTCCGTTCTATGTTATACATGCATATTATATCAAAAGTTAGATCAAAAACAATTTTTTTTTCTAATAGTAGTTTTAAATTTCATATAAACATATATCCAAAAATTCCTATTTTTCAAGATACAGGGTGGCAATTTTTTAAATTTATATCTTACATTTTTCAAGAAAATTGAATGCAAATTGAACTACAATCACTTTTTGTAGTACCTATACTCATTGGCATTTGGAGCAATCTAAAGGGTGATTTTTTTTGGAGGTCACCACCCTTTCTACACCTCCCATTTTTGTTTTTGCAACGACACTGACTTTTTTATAATAAAATTCGATGCTCTAGACAGCTTTAAAACTTTTTTGAGTTTTGTACGTTTGACTGTAAGTTATTTAGCGAAGTTTTCAATTATGCATGTCGTTTTTTCAGTTCGCTCACAATTTAGTTTACCCTGTTTTTTTTCAGCTTATTTTGTTAAAAAAGCGAGTCAGTGGAAATTACAACATAAACGTTTTCAAATTCACGTTCTCTCAGGAAGCTTTATTTAACCCAGTGCTTTTTTCGTTAACTAAGGAATAAATTTGAATTGTTAAACATATCGAGTAGTTGTCTTGAAGTCGTGCAGCAAAAATATTGTTACCTATCATTATCAAATAATGAATATATTTACAAACACTGAGTTAGCCGAAATGCATTTTATTTACGGGCTTGCAGACTGCAACGCCTGTGAAGCTAGACGAATTTACCAAGAAATATATCCAGGATGTGCTGTACCTGATCCAAGAGCGTTTTCCAATATTCATAGACGACTTCGCGAAACCGGAACTTTCAAAAGAGAAACGGCGAATGTGGGCATACATCATACAATACGAACACCGGAGATTGAAGAAGCCTTGTTTAATGAAGTGGGGGAAAAATCTAGAAACAAGCAAGAAAAATTGCCATAATTCTAAATATTGACCATTTGCTCGTATGGAAAATTTTAATTGATAAATTATTACACCCTTATCACATCCAAAGGCTACAGGATCTACCACCGTGTCCATTCCATATCAAAGTGGTTTCTTCACAGAGTAGCAGAAAAGCCTTATTTTAATAGTAACATTTTATTTCCTAACGAGATCAATTTTTTCAAGAAATGCAACTATATATTTTCACAATTATCATTTGTAGGCACAAGAGAATCCTCATGCTGCTTGAAGAATAATTTTCAGTTAATATGTAGACCGCAATCGTTGCAGAATATTTGATAGAGCCATTTTTTCTTCCAAGAGAACTTGATCGATTATCATACCGTCATTTCCTGGAAGAAGAGTTGCCCGGTGTGCTGGAAGATGTGCCTATCATGCTAAGAAACTAGATGTGGTTTATACATGATGGGGCTCATGCTTATTTCAATATACTGGCGCGTGAATTTTTAAATCAGACTTATCCTAATCGATAGATAGGCCAAGGAGGATTGCAACCGTGGTCTTTCAAGTAGCCCGATTTGAACAGTGTACATTTTTTCTTATTTGAAACCCTTGATTGTTCCAAATGCCAATGATACTGTCTTATAGGTATTATAAAAAGTAGTATTTGTTCCAATTTGCGTTCAATTATCTTTAAAAATGTAGAAGATAAACTGAAAAACCTAAAAAAAAATAAAAATTTGCATCCTGTCTCTTGAAAAAATAGGCATTTTTGGATATATGTTAATATGAACTTTTATATTTAAAAGTGGCCAAAGAATCACAGCTTGAATTATCGCCATTCAATTAAGAAGAACCTTGTTTTTTCATACGTCGGTGTAGATGTTACGAAATTATAAACAAAGATTCACAAGTTTTAATACACGTGGACTTTGTTGAATGAAAAAAAAAAATGAACGACATGTGAAAAATAAAATGGGCTCGACAATGTCGTTTCGGTGTATTAAAAAGAACACTTATCTGGTATTATATGAATAGAAATGTTTTTTTCCGAGTCCGAGCCTCTAGGATCTACCAATATACAGAATAAATTAAGTTTGTCTCATTTGCGATTATATGGTAAATATATGAGGTTGTAAGTTTAAAATTTACCTCGCCAGTACTTTGAAGTAATTTCATCATTGCCTTGACTCCTGATGTCTCCTCAGGGGCACTGTCACCTAAAATTTTAGTAAGAAATTAATGTAAATCTATACAGTCATCTATTAAAAAACCAAATATTGAAATATTTTAATCCATTCTATATTGCGATTGCTGATTATGTTCGCCAAAAATGTACTCAAGATATATTTAATTTTATATGAGCTGCATTTAAAAGTAATTTTTGAAAAACTAAATACGAGACCTCTAAGTTAATATCAGTTTCTTATTATTATCACATTACAGTTACCATTTTTTCATCAATGTTTTAGTCTATATAGAGTCGTCCGATATAAAACAATAAAACTAAGACATTTTTTAATTCTGATGAAAAATCCTGGGAAGAAATAAATCACTCAACGTCCATTAAACTAAATTGCTGGCATAATAATTTCAATTTTAAAATTCAAATTGCTGTAACTTTTTAAGGATAAGAGATCTTGGGTTGCGGTTTTCAGCATGTCATGGACAAATTTTTTGAAAAATGGCCTAGTATTTTAAATTTTTTAAATTAATCTAGATATTATTGTGCAGTATGTGAAATGACAACGTCATATTTTTAAAAAAGTTTGTTAAGAGTGAGAATTTATCATACCAAAATGATCTTCGTCAAGATGCAAAAAACAATTTCTAGCGATTTGTCATATCTTTATTTATTTTCAATAAACAGGGTTTTTCGAAAAAACGACATTCTTACGTTAATAATATTCCACTTGATTTATGATAATTACTTATGCCTGTAATTATATCCACAGGAGCAATGAATACTTGGTGTAACAGAAATTAACATTTTGATAGACTTTCGTATATGTACAGGGTGTCCGGATTTGGTTGCAAAAGCAGGGTATCTCGCTTATTTTTAAAGATAGAACCTTGCGGTTTTCACGAACCTGAGCTACTTTTTTGTGAAACTCATGAAGCCGTAAACAAAATTTTCATAGCCTTCTTCGTTTATGAGATACAGGGCGAAATAGAAAATTTTGCATTTTGGGACCCCCTCGTATCTCGGTTATCCTTTAACTTAACGCAAAGGGAAAAATTGCTGCTTATGCAGTTTTTTACGCTGGATCCAGTGGCGTAGTCATATTTTCATTTGAGTTGTTATTTTTTAGATATGACCCAAAGTTGTGTTTTGTGTTGGATTATTAAAATAGACCCATACTATTATATATTTTTGAGAAGCTTTTAAAAGGACAAATCAATTTCTGGACAAATACACAGGGTGTCCCATGTAAAAAACACAACTTTGGGTCATATATAAAAAATAACAACTCAAATGAAAAATATGCCTACACCACTGGAATTTTTTCCTTTGCGTTAAGTAAAGGATAACTGAGATACGAGGGGGGTCCCAAAATGCAAAATTTTCTATTTCGCCCTGTATCTCATAAACGAAGAAGGCTATGAAAATGTTGTTTACGGCTTCATGAGTTTCGCAAAAAATTAGCTCAGGTTCGTGAAAACAGCAAGGTTCTATATTTAAAAATAACCGAGATACTCTGCTTTTGCAACCAAAGCCGGACACTATATATATATATATATATATATATATATATATATATATATATATATATATATATATATATATATATATATATATATATATATATATATATATATATATATATATATATATATATATATATATATATATATTCTTCTTCAACCTCTTGTCAAATTTAAAATAATAAAATCTCGACAGTTACATTAGAATTTTTGAGAATAATTAACCTTTTTGTCGAAACTGTTCTTTAGTTTCTGTTTCAACTGCATTTATTATTAAATATACGGGGCGTTATTTATTAACTCTAAAAGAAATGGCTACATTCTGATCCTGATACCCTTTTCACAATTTTTGATTTGTTCGGGTAAAAACTAAAAAAAAGGGTATACATTTTATGTGTCAATATGGAGATACTGAGTGTTTTATAAAAAGAAACCACAAATTTTATTTCTTTACCAAGCTATTACCGTGTTGTAAAATGGAAAAATTAAAATAACTCAATAATCAATAAGTCGAGTAAAAGCAAATTTGGCAGAATAAGACAATTTACCATTCCAGTTATTTTAAATGCATTGGCACTATTGCCAAATTTTATACTTTTTCTAGTAAATAATAAGTAGGTATTTGATTTTTTTATTTACCTAAAATGTCCTTGTGTTTTACGATATAAATAACTTTGTTCACTATACACATGTTTTATTAAAACGATGTTAAATTAAGGACAAAAAAAGGAACAAAAAATTACCTTTGCAACATGATACTGTCAAAAGCTAAGCTCTGCTGCATTACAAGAAACCGTAATAAATTAAATTAAGTTCAAATTTTATTTAGAGGAGTTTCCTTCAATGTGTCTATGAAAAAAAAACGCACGTGATTGTGTAGCCAGGTCAACTGAATGTTTACAGTTGGTAATCTGCAAGATTAAATAATATTTTATTTGCAAAAGTGCATGGAAAATGCAAGGACTTTCCGAAATTGAAAGAAAACATTTCCTGAGGCTTATTAAAGAAGATTGAGGTGGAAAAAATATATATTGTGTAACCCAGTGGGATAACCCGTTTACAACAAAGCATGAATGAAACTGGTTTTCACATAACTAGTGGTGGTAGGCCTCCAAAAATGACTCTACCAATGGAGCGTATACACTGATCGATCCAGAAATAAATTTGTGGGGGGGGGGCAGACCATCATCAATTAAATAAATTGATTTAAGTATCCAACTAGGTCAACATTTATAATTTATAAAGCTAAATAATATTGTGACACGCACAAAATAATTTGATAAGACCTAAGATATATTAAAATAAATAAAAAATTAACCAACCTAAACAAAAAATCAACAAAAGAGTTTCGTTTAACTTAAAACTAATGGACATTGGGATTTTATTTGAACTACGTCAATAATGTATAAAATATGGTGCACAAAATCGACATAGTTAATTAATACAGTGGCCTGCAATGATTGCATCAAATGGGAAAATATTTTATTATTGAGATATTGAAAAAGAATGTAGCGTTAAATCAATTCATCCTACCCAATAACAAAAAAAATAACTTTGATATATTTCATGTGACAACTGTCATGGCGGCAAATTAAAAAAATTCGCTTTAAATATGTAAAAAGTAACAAAGAGAAAAGTGATTTTCTGAAAATTTATAAAAAACAAAACCGGCGAACTTTTATTGTTTTGGATTTGACAAGATGTTCAAGGAGGTACCAAATTCTATCAAAATGTTAATTTCCAATTTCGTTATTTCTCTTTTACATCTGTTACACCATGTATACATTGTTACTTTGGATATGACTACAGGCATAAACAATCATCATAAATCAAGTGACCAATGTCAGACTAATGTACAGGGTGTCGTGTTGGAATTTTACACAATAATTTTAAAATTGCAGTTATTATGCACAGCGGTTTAGATCAGTAAAGTTTATGAAGAGAAAAAAAACTAGGCATTTTAAAGAAAAAGTCTAAAAAGTTACAACAATTTGAATTTTACACAATAGTTTTAAAATTGCAGTTTTAATGCACAGCAGTTTAGATCAGAAAAGTTTATGAATAGAAAAAATCAAGGCCCTTTTTATTAAAGAAAAACCATAATTCCTTTTGTTCTTATATCTTTTATAAGGCGAATGCTGTCATGTTAGATATAATGAAAATTTAGAGATGCTACTTTAGCTTTACTTCTTAATTATTATTGGTTGTATAACAAAACATGCCTCTAAGGCCTGTCCTTCCCCGCACTGCAACTGCAACCTTAATTGCTTTTAAATTATGTTAATTATGTTGATAAAATAATTAGTGACTTTGCAAATGCAAAAAGAAACTTCTATACAAAATATAATTATTAAAAAAGAAAAGAACAATCCTAATTTTTTATGACTTGATGATGATGATGAAGATATAATCACTAGCTGATAAAAAAAGAAAAACAAGCTTGCACGTTTATTATTCTATGTAAGTAAAACATGTTTATAAATTCTGAGATTTGATATTGACTAAGTGCGTGAAGTCAACTTTTATACACGAATGTGATGTTTGCGGCCCGCAGGGTAGCGATATCACATGAGTGTGTAAAAGTCTTCACGCACGTTTTGCACACTATACTTTTTCTACTACCGTAAATAATACAAATACAAATTAATGGTTTTATTGGTTAATCAATGAATTTCTTATGGAGACACATTGTACTTCAGGCATCTGTATTCAAAACAAACTTTAGCTACGGCGATTAATGTGTGAAATAGTATTTCAGGTACGGTCGAAGAGAAAATATTTTTATGGAAGCATTTTAGAGTTGATCACGGCAAGTGGGGCTGAAAAATTAAGTAGATAAAAGAGTAATCACTCTCAGCAATCAACACTGGAAGAAGATAGGTTTGCTTTTATGCAAATATTTTTAAAACAAAATATTAGAATTATAAATTTAATAAACATGCTACCTTGTTTTTTTACGTAGGTAGTCAGTATATTCATCTCTAGGCAGTTGAGTTTTTTATTTTTTACTTCCCTCGTAAAAGGAAGTATTGCAATCGTGAAAAAAATGAACACCCTCCGATATTTTTTCGGATCTCTACATTTCAGGGTCCCTGGATGCCGAAAAACAAGTTTTCATAATTCCGTCGGTCAGTCTGTCTGTCGGTCTGTCAGTTCACGGCATAGCTAAAAAAATACTTACCCGATTGACTTATAATTTTAAGCAAAAATTAAGGGTCGTATGGGGATGTCCTGGTAACATTTTGGTAAAAATCCAATAATGGCAAAAAATGGCGGCCTAGTTAAATGATAAAATAATTATTGCGAAAAAACTACTTGTCAAATGTTTTCAAATTTAGCACAAAAATCAAGTATTATTTGGAAATCAACTGTGTAACTAAATCAACATGGCCGAACAAAATAGCTGCTGAATAAAATATTCGTAATTGTGAAAAAATCACCCTCTTAGGTTTATTAAAATAATTAAAATATGTTTTATCAATTCCGTCAGTCCGTCTGTCGCTTTGTCTGTCTGTCTATTAGTTCGCGACATAACTTAACAACTACTTAACAAATTGACTTCAAATTTTAGTCAAAAATTAAGGGTTAGAAAGGGATGACCTGGTAATATTTTGGTAAAAATCCAATATGCCGGAACAAGATGGCGGCTAATGAAACGTTAAAAATATTATTAATAAAAAAACTAATTATCAAATTCTCCACAAAAATCAAGTGTTAGATAGGAATGAACTGGAAACATTTTGGTAAGAATATAAGATAGCAAAACAAAATGGCAGCCTAATAAAATATTTAAAAATCGGCCTGAAAAAAAAACTATTAATTTGAAATTTTGTGAACACATTAAGTGTGATATAGAGATAAACTGGTAAAGTTCTGGTACGAATTCAAGATGGCAGAAGAAAATGGCGATTAAATAATTTTTACATCCTTCGTAAAATGGAAGTATTGTAATCGTTTCGGGGTTCCTAGATGCTGAAAAATATGTTTTCACAATTCCGTCGCTCTGTCTGTCTGTCTGTCGGTCCGACTTTTCGCGGCATAACTAATAAACTACTTATCCAGTTGACTTTAAATTTTCGCCAAAAATTATGGGTCATATGATCATGACCTCCTAACATTTTTGTAAAAATCTAATATGGCAAAACAAAATGGCGGCCTAGTAAAATATTAAAAAAATATTACTAAAAATCTACTTATCCAATTTATCTCAAATTTTGCACAAAAATCAAGTATTATGTATCAATCAACTGGTAAAATTTTGGTACCAATCCAAGATGGCGGAACAAATTGACGGTCAAATAAAATATTTTGTAATCGTGAAAATTTCAGGTTTTACATATTTTCAGGTTTTATCGTCCTTAAATGCCAAAAAAATTGTTTATCAATTCCGTCTGTTCGTCTGCCTGCCTATATCAGTTCGCGGCGTAGCTTAAAAACTATTCATCAGAGTGAAATATTAGTCAAAAATTAAGGGTCATATGTGACCTGACCTGGGTGACCTGGTAATATTTTGGTAAAAAACTAATATGCGGGAACAAGATAGCGGCCTAGTGAAATGCTAAAAAAAAATAATTATCCAATTTCCTCAAATTTTGCACAAGAGTCAAGTGTTATATAGGAATAAACTGGTAACATTTTGGTTTGAATTTAAAATAACAAAACAAAATGGCAGCCTAATAAAATATTTAAAAATTCGGCCTAATAAAATATTTAAAAATTCGGCCTGAAAAAAACTACTCATTAGATTAATCTTGTATTAACGGTGATCTTGAGATAAATTGGAGTGTGGTATGAACTCAAGATGACGGAACAAAATGGCGGCCTGTGTGCAAAAACTACTTATTGATTTTACACAAAACAATGCCCAAAAATCAAGTGTGGCATAGGTAGAAACTGGTAAAATATTGATAGGAATCGAATGATGGAACAAAATGGCGTCCAATAAAAATATTTGAAAAGAAAGTATATATGTGCTACTAAATAGCTATGTACTAATCTGAATTGGGTCCCTCTTCACTATTCGTTATAAAAGGAAAGGTACATAACGAAGGAAGTTCCGGGTAAAGGAAATTTTCCGATTTTTTTTATAACCATTAATTTATTATTATATATAGATTCCTGTGGTATGTCAAATTGATTACCCTTAGTATATGCACTTAAGAAACTTACCAGAAATCAATTGATTTGAAGAAATGTCTTCGGGCTGAAGTCTTACTTCCATTTCTCTTAATTTTGTATTAAGGTCTCTCGTGTGGAGAAACAGAAACAATGTCGTTGAAACTGCCAGTAGGGCAACCAATTCGCTTGTTCTGTAATAAAATGCATCTTTATAAGAAAACCTCGGGGGCACAAATTAATGAATTTTAAATTAAATATAATTAGTTTTCAGTAAACTGTACATATAATAAGTTGATTACGTATAAATTATATCCAATGCTTCAGGTTTTAGCGTATTTTTTAATTATTGCGGCAACTTGTTACGTGATTTGTTTGTCTAATTAGAAGGGCAATAAAACGATTGTACTGTAGTCAAATTATTAGTTCCTAGTGCTTAGCTCAACATTAGCAGTTTATTGAAATTTATGAGATATAAAATATTAATTGCACTTAATTAGAATATTTGCTCAAAGAATACTACGAAAATTTCACTTATTATTATCATTAACATGGCTCGTCCCATAAATAAATAGTTTAGTTATTTCATAAATGTCGCAGATACTGCATTCCTGGTACAAGAAAATAATGTTAACTTTGGTTGGATTCACATATAAGACAAATAAGCTTATTAAAGGAAGTCTGAAAACATCATATTAACATTTAAAACATCGAGATTTTTAAAAAATTGAACCGCTTAATTTATTACACATGTTTGATTTCTACGTAAAATTATATATTTAGTTCACCCAAAATAACGTATAGTAGTTTTTTAATAACGTTAATTAAGTTAATTATTTCGGAAATAAGCACTTTCTGCTAAAGCCTAATATGCTTTGGTAGTAAAAAAATATATTTTAATAATATAAGATCATTGAAATAATTAGAATAACAAACCTATACTGAAATAACGGCTAAATATTTTGATTTCATAAAAATAAAATAGTTGCAAACATAGGCGCCCTTGTATAAGGGCTAGGGGGTCGAAGCCTCAACCCTGAATTTTGGAAAATGTGCTCTAATCGCTGAACTTACATACTAGAGACACACCGCGCTCTTGTATTTAAACATTGCATATTGGTAATTTTTCTAAGGACGTCCTAGTTGCAGATTCTGTTTTTCTTTAACTTAAAACATTGCAAAAAGTTGTTTAAAACTATGTTAGTGATCTCTTTGTTTTCTAAGGTCAAAAGACAAATCTGCCAATATTTTCATCACTATATATGTGTATTATTAAAGGCAACTAACAATTGATAATAAAAATAGAAAAACAAGACTCACAAACTGCAGTTTTGCAAACTGTAACAAAATGCCTGAACTAAAACTAAAAGTTCATGGGTATTGAGAAAACCTTCCTTTTCACTCTACAAGGTGACCACTCAGTATCTCGAAATTTATACGAGATGAGAGGCGAAGAAGGTTAAATTGGTGCAATTAAATTTTTAGGCGTCATAAGGACCTGGATTTCATATATCGGTTTTTAAACATCTTTGCATATTTCAATTAACTTTCTAATTTTAAATAAAGCTTTTATATTTGGGAGCATGTTATGGCAAAGATAGAAATGTAATTAGGTAAGGTCAAAACTTCATTTCAAAATCTTTGTGTAAATCCATTGTAACGGAATGAAATGGCGGTCTAATGAAAAGTTAAAAAAATCAGTACCAAAAAACTACTCAGCAAAACAAAATGGCGGCTTAATGAATTTTAATTTCCGATATATTAAAAATTCTAGTATTTATAAGAGAAATATTTTTATACAGAAAATGGTCAAAGATAGAATGTTTGTGTTTATATTTCAGGCATCTGAAATAAATAGTTTAGTGTGTAACTGTGTCAATTGTGAAATTATCGACGAAACTGGGTTTATATGCAGTAGGTCTACATTTTTAAAACTACGCTGATATTTTACTTTGTTAAATTATTTTGAATATCGATCTGATATGCTTCAAAATTTACCAAACATTTGGTAAGTATCAGTTTTAATTTTTGGTTAGTTGCATTATATATTATAGAAATATGGAAAACTTTTCGATCTCAAAAATTAATTTTATTGAAAAAATTTAAAAGTTATATATATATATATATATATATATATATATATATATACGTGTATTGCTATTTTTCTTTCTGAAATTAATTTGGGTTTCTGTCGGATATGCGTAAATATTTGTTTAAATGTATAAACTAATATACCAATTAATATAACTTAAAAAAAGTTAATTTCGTTGGATTTGCCTCAGATTTAAAGACAGTCTTTGAAAATTTTACATTTGATGTCGTAAATGGCAGATTGTTTTTACTAAGGGCTCATATTTTCATCTCCGTATAATTTTCTTCGGTAGATATTTCCATGGTTAGAATTGCTAGTGTTGAAACAACTTTATCAACACTAGTGTTATAAAATAAAATAAATATAAAATATATTAATTCCACTGAAAATGTTGAATGGTCGTAGGAAAAATAGTGTACATTACTCATGTCAAAGTTATCGTTTTCAAACTCGAAGGATTTCCGCACTCGGCTAACGCTCCGCGCTAAATAGCTCCCCGTTTGAAAACTACCACTTTCAACACTTGTTGAAGATTGTTCAATCGAGAAGTGGTGCGACACTGACTTTACATTTTTATTTTAGCAATGACATGAATGACACTTGAACAACCACAACCCATGGTAAAATAAATATTTGGTTTGGCATGAGAAATTATTTTATTTGCGGGTCGATTGCAAAGATTATTGCCTGTTCTAGGGGTTTGCTAGTTTTAAGTAATAACTCATGATATTTACTTTATTTACTCATACTTTTTTTATTTTATCCTCTTTCTCTTCAGTTTATTAGAAGCTGTCTGCGCATCTTTTTCCTGAAGAAAATCATCTTAAAAAGTAACTTATTTAGCTATATTTTATGTATGTTTTTGGACTAGTTTTTAATTTGTGTGTGTCCTAACATGAATATCTGATTTTTTCATGTGATTTGTTTTCTGTTAAATTAAAATTAATCCGTTTAAAAATAGGCGATGCTGACTGCAACCAAATCGTATATTCATTCTCGCAAGAAATTTGTTAGAGGTATTACAATACAGGTATTATAGGCTGAATAGACAATTCAACAAATGAAAAATAGAAAAGCATAAATGGATCCTAAATTCGCCGCGTTTTAATAGACTTGGAATCCAACTAGACATTTCCCCGGAGCTCAATTCATACCACGGCCAGGTCTGCTAGACTTTCTACCTGCTCGCCAAATTCGTTTACAGGTGGGTTTTACGCAATTATCCTGCAATCTATTTGAAACATAATTTTGCATTCCTTTTTAATATTTCCAATAGCCTTTGAAATACATATTAAGATACTTTTGAGCAAGTAGACTTAAATTGCGCTTCTGGCAGTATCGTGCAAAATCTTCCTGCATGCGAGCAGAAACCGATTATACTTCATATAGACAGTCTTGGAACAGTTTAATAAATTCGTCACATCAATCGTTCGTATAGGAGACCCAATCGAAACTCTGCGGTAATTCTTCAGGGGTGCTTTATTTGAAATATTGCGCCGACGCCGACGCATTATACTTTATGTCAGTTATGAAGCTCATAGTCATAAACATTACACGGGTGATATATTTTGCATGTGATTCAAATGAAACTCACTCATAAAAGATAAAATTCATTACATATTGGTTAAACATCGAAAAATTGCAAAAAATTCAATTAATACTTTTACCTTCTTCATTTTATGTTTTACGCGTATTAATTAATTAACCTAAACCAAACTGTTTCTAACGAAAGGATCTTTTATATGTAAAGTTTAAACATGTCAATTAGCAAATTTTAAATCAGTCTAAGTCAGCAAAATATTATTTTATATTTGCCGCTCTCTAATGAGTCACAATTTGCAATGAAATACTATAGTATTTGTTTGTTTCCGATACTTAATGAGTCTAATAAAATTTCAAGGCCAAACTTTCTTCATGGTAATGGCTATGACTTTTCAGATTCTTAAATAGACGTTCCGAATATTGTTCAGCATTCATTTTTCGGAAAATGGACGGCATTAATTTTGCCATGTGGTTTTAAAACATACTTTTTGGCCAAACATTTTCAGAAAATAATACATTATTGACAAAATAACTATAAATAAATAGAATAATAATAGAGAACTAAAATATAATGTAATTTTCCATTTCAGTGGGGTTTCGATCTTTTTCATCCCAGTCACTATCTAAACGGCTTGATAATTAGCCAACTCTGAATGGTTCAAGTCCATTTTTTAATAGAAGTATTTTTATCAGTTTATTTTTAAACTGTGAAATATATTTTCAGAAATATTTATAATCAACAGCAAAAGGTATGGTACGAGCAGAGATCGAACCCGCACCTCTGTGATTATAAATATTTCTAAAAATATATTTCACAGTTTAAAAATAAACTCATGAAAATACTTCTATTGAAAATTGGGCTTATACGGGTATAACGTAAACTTATAAATTTACTATTATGGACGGTACCTAATAGCGATGTCAGATTTGACGTCCAGTCAGGAACGCCGTGCTACAAGGTTAGAATATTTGCCAGGATCAACAATGGTTATGATACTGGTGGGTGTGAATATGTACAAGTTCTAGTGATCCAGAGGTACGGGTTTGATTCCCGCTCGTACCATAACTTTTGCTGTTGATTGTAAATATTTCCATTTTTTAAGTTAACATTGAAAATAAGTTGATCAGAAAAGTATACATGGCAGGATTAACGTCAGGGACTTCTTGCAGATTCTTTTATCATTACATCTAACAACATTACGTCATGCTCCACATCGTAGGAAACCTTCGAAGCTTCTCTTCTTCTTGATTGTAGTCACTTGTCTTTATATTTCGGAGTAGGCTGCCTGATAAATGTTTAAGGATTCAATGAATCCTTTTGGATTACATAAAGTATAATGCGCTTTTAACAGATTAGAACAAACATTTTAAGTTTGCTTTCATATTTAATGTATAAATTAATCAGTTGGATCATCCTGAACAAACCTACCGAATATGTAGCCTATAACCGATTATCTTTAGTCATGTTTGTTTTCTTTGTTGCCACACATTAAGTAGCTCCTTATTTTAAAAAAGTTTGTACTCACCTAGCAAATATGTGCAGGTAAAAAGTATCCTTTTTATTTAAGTGGCTTAAGTAAGTAATGATTAATATCTACAAAAGTGCTAGCAAGTCTTAGCGATATTCTAAAAGCACCCTTAAAATTTAACTTTATGATATTTATCAATAAAATTGCCTCCAGTTACGTTTTTGAATTTGAGCTATTAAAGCAAAGATGTATTTAAACTTTTCTTGATATAGTTAAGAGCTTCTTCCTTTACTTACAGCCACCCATTCTAATCGGCAGTATTTTACTTTGTACGATATCAATAAATCACAACCAGCTAGCTTGCTTTATTTTGCCAAATCGCAAAACAGCACTGCCAATTAAACTTATATATTGTTTGAAGTGCAGGTATGTATTATTTAATGTTCTAGTGATACATATATAATAAGAAAATGATGTAGTTCGTTAGGAATAGCATACCAAACTGTTCATTTCAATAAATTCTTAAAAAACTGTGGATGTATGTAAATACACAATAGTCATTAAACTGATGTTAAAGAACTCAAAACTGTATGTAAAAATATTTTTATTTGGACTAGTTCAAACTATACATTTTAAACTCAAGTATTTGAAAAAATATGTTTGGTTTAAAATGGTATAGTAAGTAAAATATCCTATGTATAGCTGAATATGTTACTTAATATTCATAAGTATTTAAGTAATTACTTTGACAAATACTGAAACCAAACCCCTGAGACCTTACATAACACAATTGATAGTAAATAAAACAAATTTTTTGCTATCCTGTAGATTATAATCTTATTTAAGCATACCTATTATATATGTTTTAATAGTTTTATATGTATCTAACTAGATATTTTTGTTTTAGTGGATACATGTGAATGCTGGCTAATGAATGCACTACGGATAACAAACGTATATTTCATGATGGAAATTACCAAAAGCACTGCAAATGTTTAAGAGTTACTTACCCTCGAGCCTACCACTCATTCAGAAGGAACTTCTAGGCAGAAATAAATAAAACAAAAAACCTCCAATTACCATAATAAATATATTTAAGAGTCCTACTTTAACTCTTCTGTGTGAATTTGTATTCTTTAAACTAGGAAGTGTTCAGCTACAGTATAAAAGCCTGTTTACTTCTGCTGTGCTAGTCGGATGTTATCGATATATAGCCGAATTGAAATAGAGTAGATGCAGTGTATCTGAGTTGTATTATAGTGATTAAGGATATCTTATTATAATTAGTTTTCCTAACCATTTAGATTTAAGACTAAAACATTTTTTATTAGACAAACCTAAATTTATTATTTAAAGTATTATTTTTACTAGTTTTAGAGGAACTATGGTAATTACCTCATTAAAGTAAATATTAAAAATAAATGAAAATAGGTAGGTTAAATTTATTTTACTTTTAAAAAATAGCAACAAAAGATTGCATATAGCAATGTTTTGTTGGTATTTTTCACATCACATTTCTAATTTGTGTCACGATCTAAGATTGGGAATCCCTGACACTTTAACAAACCTACGCTCGGTACTTATCAGTTTAACTAATAGAATTTGATGTCAAGTTTAAGCATTTTCTGGAGTTGAAATTAGTTTTGAGTAGTCAACACTACACTGTACAAAAGCATATCTAATTTAAAAAGTATAAAACTAGGCGCCGAAAACATTTTAATAAAAGTGAAAATCATGTCAACTCAAGAATTACCCACCTACCTATCAAATGATAATGAACATAATCTTTCCAAGTCTGTTAATGCTGCAGACTTTGTCTCATTGCCTTAAATAATATGTGACAAAATCCCAGGATTCAGTTGAAAGTTTAAATAACCGTAATAGATATATGTGCATTTTGGCTATGATTCCTTTTTTACTTTTTGGGTTATTATAGCAACGAAATCAGTTATTAGATTCTCAACAGACAATAATTCAAGCTTTTGCAAAGAAGAAGAATACGCGGTAGATTCAAACCGTGTGAAAGACTTGGTTTTGATGGGGAACTTCCTACAATCAAAGGGAATGCTCTTCCAAGTAAGCGCTCCTTATACATTTTAGGCACATATTCATATTGCAAACAATATTTAATGTGTTAAGACAGTATTTAATTTTGAAACCATTGTCACCGATTTTAATATACTTTGTCAATAATATATTTTTGAATTTGTTACTTGCAGATTAAACTTGATGAATGACATTGAGGAATCTATGTGCAAATGCTCTAGAGGTCAGTTGTTGTGTTATCATATGGCTACATTGCTAATATTTGTATACCACAATATATCCGTAACAGATGGGGTAAAAACCATAAATGATTGTTTGGTAGAAAACGGTACACGGAGGAAAAAATTTCTGAAATATGTCAGAAAACAGTAGGCCATTTACCAAATGAAACCTGGTTAGTCGCAAGGAAGAACCGTTTAACTTCCAGGAATTTTGATTCTGCCCTGTATGATAAATAAAAGATTCACACCTTCATTATATAAACAAATCACAAGTGATATACATTTTATTTTTAATAATTACTCATTAATTTCGTAAGTTTAATTGAGCTTTAAAAAGTGTATTGTGTTTTAGTTACTAATTCTATTTTATATATGTATGTATCTAAATTATATGTTAAAAAGTTATTTACCACAAACATCATGAAACAGATTAATTTTGTATATTTTGCAGCCGTCTCAAATTAAAGTATATAGTTAATTTGAGCTAGGTCATATGGAATGATATTTTTGTAAGCTCACTAGTAAAAGCTGGATCGGAATTAACCATTTAAGCAGTCGAACTGAGAATTCTATGCTCTATTAACTGAAAAATATTAAAAGGGTGACTTACTAAAGTGTTTATAAAAATTTAAACTGGTTTTATTGTATAAAAGTTGATAAATATTTTTTGACAAAAATAGGACAATTATTAATAATTACTGCTTATGGCAATATCTGAATATTTCTGAATATGCCTATTTTCGATCTGACATTTGCAGATTAATGAATATTTATCTGCTGCCTCTATCTTTTTGTTTATTTTCAGGAAGAAACACTTTAGATGGCATAAAGACTATACAATAAGGGTAAGAACTCAAAACTAATGGGAATATTTAAAAAAAAAACCGAAACGCTACCGGTACTCCCACACCATTGTGGCTTGATAGGTGTGGATTTATTGGAGAAAGTACTGATGGCCTGAGGGAGAAGATTATATATATATATATATATATATATATATATATATATATATATATATATATATATATATATATATATATATATATATATATATATATATATATATATATATATATATATATATATATATATATATATATATATATATATATATATATATATATATATATATATATATATATATATATATATATATATATATATATATATATATATATATATATATATATATATATATATATATATATATATATATATATATATATATATATATATATATATTATATATATATAAGTAGATACATATAATTTTTAAGTGGAAATAAAAAACCGTAAAATATATATTTTTTTGTCATAGTCCCTACAACAAATTATATGTAATAAAATGTTTAAATATCTTGTCTTTGAATTATAAAAAAGTACTTTTAGTCAATTATTTAATTATAATATAGGCAACACCAAGTAATTTTATAAATCAGCATTGGGAAAATTTAGTTATACAGAATAACTCTCTATAGAAGTCTAAGGTATATTATATAAGTGTTGAAAGTGAAAATTTTTAAGCGAGGTAGGTCATAGGAAAAATAGTAAAAGAGTCTTCAGTAGGACTTTATTTACTTCTCAACACTCGTATTGAAAACTGAGTAACTGCTTTGAAATAGATTAAAAGTAGGCTTTAGCTTTTTTTTACTTACCATCTTTCAAATAGGTACTATAGTGTCGAAATTTGTTTTAACACACGTGTGATATAAAGCACTTTCTCGTGTAAACAGTGCTTTTTTGTCAGTTTCATACTTAGCTGCATGACAAAAAATTTTGTCTAACAAATTTATTTCAATTCCAATTTGTAGGAAAACACAATGCAACAAAACCTGCTTCTGTAAAATTAGGTGAAAAGAGAAACAACCAGTTTTTTTAGTGAATTTTCTAGTTTTTGTAAAACTTTTTTTCTTTCCTGTCAGAGGTAGGATTTTGTTAGTCTCAAATAATATTCTATTATTTACTATGACAAACCAATAATACCAAATATCTTTAACAAAATGAAACAATATCTACATTTTTATCATAGTTTTATTCACAGACTAATTAACAGATACACAAATATATACATACATACCTATGTACAACTTAAACTAAGGAAAAGAGACTAATATAATACTAAAAAGCTAATAAGATTTTATCAAAATGGAAAAACAATAAATATATAAAATATACAATGTTACATAAATTTACATTGATTTCTATTTTTATCAGAATCTGCAAAAAATGAGAATTTTGTTAGTGTACCATGTATTAAATTTGGCAGAGTTTCAATGCCAAGGTTTCACCTAGCTCATACACTGCCCAACTCGTGAAAAGTGAATTGTTTAGACAATATTTTTATTAATTTTGAAATAAATAGGGTTTAAAGTGGGATGTTCTGATCGAAAGGCTCAGATTGTGGAAGTGAAATTTGTCTCAATGGGAATGCAGATGTATAAACGTATATACAATCAAGTTAAACATCAAACCTTTTATAATTACCTTTCACAAAAAGGTTGAGAAAACTCGGAAAATGTGTATGAGGCTGATCTAGTCGAGTTGAAATAAACATTTTTTTCATGAGAATTTTCATTACTTTTACGACCTGTGCTTTCCACTAAAATTAAATAATAACTGGTGCCACATAAATTTAATAAGTTAGGCTACCGAAGAGGTAAGTACAGTAAAGTAAACAGCTATGTTGTGCTATGAATGTTTTTCTCGGCAGTTGGAGTGAAACCTCCTCTTTTTATTGCATGAAGCCACTTCTTTTGACTTTCTTCGTCCTTTGGAAACCCAAAAAATGAACCTTAAAAGAACTTTCGGATAGTTTTCATTGCAATTGGGTACACAACAAATAAAAGGCGTTGTTCTAAATTCACATATTTCTTTGCAAATCCACTTTTTATTAGAATTTAAGTGTTAATCTCACTACCACAAACGCCTATTTTGACTAAAGTTTTACTGCACCAGTCTTAAAATAATAGCATTAACACAAATATGTACAGAAATAATTAAAAACAACTAGTGTTCTAATTTATTTGTAAAAACGAATGCAAAAAACGCGCCGTAAACGAATTTACAAATAGCAGTTAACCACAAAAATTTACTACTAGTGATGACTCATCGCAAGCTGTCAACGGCCGTTTCCAGGCTTTCTTGTAGGGACGGTGTTGGCCCAACACGTTCAAAGCCATACCGACAGTGGTGTTCCGAATAAATGTTGCAGAATATATAAAACTAAAAAATCCCAAAGTTTATACCGGACAGAAAGACGTTCTTCGGCAACCCTGTTGGTGGAAAGCGGTTGTGATTTACCCACTTTAAAAAAACACGGAGGATGCCAGTCTTCCAATGTAGCAGAAGGATATATAGAAGAATACACACTAAGAAAATTTTTTTTCACCCTCACGCACAGAATGGACAATTCGTAAAAGAAAATTAAAATATTTGCGAACAGTTTGCTTTAATCACCTCAGTTCTACAAAATGAAACGTCAATGGGACTAAACCTGTATAATAATACGAATTGCACGATAAACATTACCATTAATAATAACAACTATGACTAAAAACAGTGTTAGTTGCGGTTGTTATTATTAACAGTTAACTGGTTAGTTTTCCTAATTCTCACCTGTTATAATTTTTAAGATGCTTATAATGGTTACTCAATTAAATTTGTTCCAAGTTTATTTCATATCTCTTTTTTTATATTTCGTTTTTTTGTGTTGTCCTAGAGAAGTATAATAAAACATATGGTTCATAACACGTTTGATAATAGATTTTTCCTGTGCTCGGCTTTGTCTCAACACGCAACCCTGGGCTGTCAGTCGACTTTGTCAACTGCACATTCCTGACTTTAACATTTAAAATATCGTAGGTATTAATATGAATAATGTGACGAATCAAACAACACATTTTTTGAAACTACTAATTTTATTAGTTTTTATATTTTGGCTTTGAAGTTTCAATGCCAATGTCAAAATTGGCAAATGTTAAGCAATTGGTGGCACTCAGTGCTGTGAGTCCACGCTTTTTGGCATGCATTTTTAGTCGACAGCACTTGATTGTACGCAATCGATCACGATTAAGAGTGCAAATCCACGCTATAAAATTTCTCGTGTTCATTTTTCGAACTCAAACCTCAAGCGCCACTCTGTAGATGACGCATCAATGTCGGAATCCGATTATTTTTTAATTTTTTCCAAAATAGGCCATATAAATAAATTAACACGTTCAATATTTAATTTTATAACATATTTATGTACAAACATTACATAAAATCTATCAAATACTATGCAAATAAGTAGTTTCACTTTTAACGGAAAAATTCAAATATTTCAGAAAACGCTTAACAGTGACGCAACGTTGTGGTATCCCCTCCATCCCAAGCAAATAACTTTAGGAGTTTTACATTCCTTTGATAGAAAATTGAAAATATTGCACATGGCATGTATTTCTTGCCTCGTTGATATATCTATCTTTGTTGCGAAATGAAATAAAACGACAGATTGCTGTTAAAGAATACCTCTTTTACAGACTATAATAAATATGATCTCCCCTATTGACTGTTTTTTTATTAGCTAGCCGAAGTAATAATTGCAAGGCCTTTCGACATTCGGCACCTTTCGGTGTTTGCCGATAAAAACCAGTTTTTTTAATATCTAAATACCCGGAATATTGGTTTCCTTATATTTTTATGATAGCTTGAGTCTTGGGTTGAGAATTTCCTGTTTGTTTATTATAGGTGTGTTTTAAAATAACTAGTACTTGTATTTTTAAAACGTCGACGTTTAGTTTAGAACTTCTCACTCTTGTGACTGTGTCTAAGCTTTCTAGATATTTGTTTATGAATTCCTGTGTTACCTGTGTAATTAGGATATGTGTAATGAGTGTAAAGGGCGTAAAAATACGAGAGCAGCAAGACCTCGGCGCCGAACTGCAAAAAATTTTGCAGTGAGAATCCTGGGAAAATGCAGAATAAGGTAAGTTCAAATAATATAACTATAGGTGCTCGATTTTGAGACCCTTCATGAATTTGAAGAATTTGAAATGGACAATTACTGATTACAGTACAATCAACATATTTTTTACGTTTGGGACTACTTATATAAACTTTTATCTGTATGTCCATGCTGTAGTAATTTTTTAGAAGGTACATGGTGGATGTATTTCTGAAGTACATATCTTTTGTTTGAAACTTAAAATAGCCCAACTTTGAAGGAGGAAGACTATTTTGTTTTCAAACAATGATGAAAATAAATAAAACTAATAAATGTGTTTTTTATAGGTACCTAGGCAACACGATTCTTTTAAAATTTTCTGGTTCATTTTTATTTCATATTCATATTTTTATACATGAGGTGAATTCTGTCTGAAATTCACATAAATACCTACGGTTTTTATATTTGTAAAATTTAAATATGTTTTGTAATATTAATTTAATTAAATTAAAACCTTCAGGGGTATAGTAATTCGGTAGGTATAAAAACTTATTTCCTTTGGTCATATAATTGTGGTAGAAATTAAAAGCTCATAAAATTAGACACTTTTTATGCAACACTAATACTTTCATAGTGGTAGTCCCATAATGCTGGCTGATGCAATTTAACTCACCGGATCCATGACAATCTGTGTAAGAATAAAGCTTTTAGTTATCAGTATTATATTGATCCTTTTTATGTGACTTCCACTTAGAAAGTTTTGCTGTTGGCAGACAGTAGCAGGCTTTAACAGCGTATACCTCCACAGTTATCACATCACAAAGAGAAAATTATTGGGAAGCAACTTTTTATCGGTACCTAATTTACTAAGGCATTGCTTGCTAGTGAGAAAATAATTCTTGTGCATGGCTATGCATATGTAACATATTAAATATCTTAGTCTTGTATCTACAAACAAATAAAAATTGACCTTTTATATATTTTCAATCTTGACCAAAAATGTACATACAGATTCCTGAATCGCTGGAAAAGTAAGAATAAATTGGGGATATTAGTTTTCATTTCTCAAGTAATTTAGTATACTAATGTATGTTACTGTATTTATGTATGTACAGTGTGATCAGTGTATCTTGATAGCATTTTAAATGTTAATAACTTTTTTACTTTTTAACTTATCGGAGTGAACAAAAAACCAATTGTAGGGTTACTTAAAACTTTTTTTCTGGTTATTAGAAAAACAGAAGACTATTAATTTTAAAGATATCACCATAAGTTGTATTGTTTAAATCGGACACACCTCGGCACACACTCTATACTATATTTCCCTCAAATGGAACTCTCCTTGCAGATTATAAATATAATATCTGGTTTGATAACTTTATCTTCAAAGACACCCGATCAATTTAAGAAAAACCATATGAGGCAGTGTGTTAGAGAGAGACGGACAACACTATTACATAGTGGAGTGAATAGGTATCGAACCAGATATAATTATAATCTGCAAGAAGAGACCCATTTGAGGGACATATAATAGTCAGGATGTCCCATTTGAAAAATATAATTTATAGTAATATCTTGTAAAATTGACAGTCTTTTTTTTTCATTTTTTACAAGCTTGGTAATTTATGTAATTTTTTTAACAAGCATTTGACCCTCCCACACTAATAATATAACAGACTTAATATTTGGACAACATATATTTAAGATTTTCCCATAAGAGACAATGTTTTAGAGAGAGAGGGATAACCTTGATTTCCTCAAATTTTAAATACTTTTAATGTATGAGTGCATTACATCGTTGGATTTTGGAATGCAAAGGTTTGTTACAAAACAAATTAAAAAATCCAGGTGTGTATTTAAAAGTTGATAATGACCCCTCATTTACGAAACATCAGATTCAAAATATGACAGCACCATAAAATGTTAGACAAAAAAATGCTTTGGCAATATGTTTATAACATTAAAAACATTTTAGGATTAAAAAAGTTACTGCATAATTTTAAAAATGCAATATATTATTCGTTTCTAAATATCTCAAGAACATAATGGCTAGAATTCGCCTGCAGGTGCTATTAGGCTTGTAACGAAATTGTCTAAAACTTTCTATATTTAACCATTTTTCTATCTCTTGCTATAAGCGAAATCTGTTTTGTGATGTTACATCCTCTCCAAATATGAAAATACAAATTTTCAGAAGTCAAAATCTCAAAAACAAGTAAAGATACTATATACAAATAGCTAGAATCTGGGACAAAATTCAAAACCCAGAAGAAATTGATGTTTTATTTAGAAAATAAAAGTTGATACCACCATACGTGGTAAGAAATTTGGCCTACAACACAACTGCCTAAGTTTTACACAAATTCAATGAAAATTGAATAATCATTTTAGACAGAAATACGAGCAGAAATATTAAAATATGTAATATTTTAATTGCTTCTTTTTAACATTATATATACACTATACAAGGTTCAGATATTAACATCGATGGTAATTTTCTTTAAATATAATACCATTTTTTTTTATTACATGCTTAGTTTTTTAAGGTCTTTTCGAAGGTCTTTCTTATAGCATCCGCTTTTAATCTAAATAGAGGAAAGAGTTTTTCTGATAAAAAAAAATTGATAAATTCACCTTTACCAACAAGTTTCTTCATACAGAATTCTCTTACGAGACCACACGGACGACCATATAAAACTGAGGTAGGAGTGCATAATTCCTGCTCTTCTAAATCTCAATCGAAATGGGAAAACATGTTTTTTTTGGGATCCCGAAACCCTAAAATGTAAACATCAGTAAAAATCTCTTAGGGTGATTTTATCACGATCACAATACTTCCCTTTTACGGGACCATAAAAAAGATCATACAAAACTGAGGTAGGAGTATACAATTTCTGCTCTATGTAAAATTATTTTGATTTTACAGCCTTTCTAAATATCAAATTGTCATTTTTCAAATGTCATATTTCAAACAAAATTGAACTTAGGATTTTTGAATATGTAGAGTCAAAAGCGCATTGTAATAAATAACTTAACATGTTTTAATATTTTTTCAGACATAATAACCTGAATTATTCAAATTTGTGAAAGGCTCTAAAGACGCATGATTTAAGTATGCGCTTAAAACTGCAAACAAGAAAAAATATCCTACAACTAGTATTACCGAGATATCAACTAATCAATTTAATGTTCCAAAAATTTTATAAGTCTTATTGATCTGATTACTTTTACTACTTTATAGATATTACTTATATATTTGTTTAAAGTTATCCTAAGTAAAATAAATATATTTTTATATTAAAATATATTTTTTGGAATCTTAGTCTTATTATTTCAATTTTTTCACTTCAAATGTATGTCTTAGAATCCACCTGACATTTTTTTTCTTTCACCGCTCTCTCTATTTTTGGAGCCTCACTTGGTTCCCTCCAAAACAAAAGTGTATGCCCCTGGGCATTATCATATAAGTGCCATAGGTATACCAGTCAGTTTACCATGTTGTTAGGATATAATAGATAATATTACAACAGTTTCAACTACCATGTATGCATCTTTTATTGTAGGGATGATATTAACAAAGGCCATATATATTCAACCAGTTTTGCAAAGAAGCGTGGTAATGATGTTGAGAGTTTAAAGTTCCAAGATGAGTCTCCAGCGAGGTCTCCCGGGATATCTTTGTGAGTATAAATTAAGAAATCTTTCAGTAAAATATTTGAAAGTATCACATACTAGTAAAACTATTCCTAATACAATGTGCCAAAATGAATTACGAAAAAAATTTTTAAAAGTTTGATTCAAGTAGATTCTAAAACCATGACAAAATTACAATAAAAAAAAAGATTATGCATGCACAAGTGGTGTTTGCCCTGACATGTTTTGTAAGGGCAAACAATGCAAGGTGGCAAAATGTAAGGTGTTGGCTGTAGAAACGTTATTCCATAATTTTGGGCACTTGGTTGTACTGTTTTACAACCACATTTAAAAAGTAAAAATTTGTCTTGGTATAGGCCGTTAAAATATGTAGGATAGGGAAGCGGTTCACATGAAGAGAAATATAGTTTGATGATGTGAAAACAAATCTAGCAGCATATAAGAAGACTGACACTTATATAATTCTAACACCACTTTTATTTGTTCTTGATTATTACTGGATTTACTAATATTATTAGTAATATATATATATATATATATATATATATATATATATATATATATATATATATATATATATATATATATATATATATATATATATATATATATATATATATATATATATATATATATATATATATATATATATATATATATATATATATATATATATATATATATATATATATATATATATATATATATATATATATATATATATATATATATATATATATATATATATATATATATATATATATATATATATATATATATATATATATATATATATATATATATATATATATATATATATATATATATATATATATATATATATATATATATATATATATATATATATATATATATATATATATATATATATATATATATATATATATATATATATATATATATATATATATATATATATATATATATATATATATATATATATAATATATATATATATATATATATATATATATATATATATATATATATATATATATATATATATATATATATATATATATATATATATATATATATATATATATATATATAACTTAAATGTTAAACTCTGTAAAACCCGTTTTTAAAAACAATTTTTATTTCCAAAATTAATCTTAACAGTTCAAGATCTGATTCTAAACTAAACTACTTGGTTCACACGCAAAAAGCATCTCGGCGACGGAAAACGCTGATGTTGCTTGTTCCCTGGTTCAAGGTTGGCTTGCCTACGTGAGAACGATAAAGGTTATTATAATAACACGGATAAGGTGTCCCATAACTCCTCCACCCTTAGAAGGAAGCATCCCCTGGGAGGCTGATTTTCTTCGCTACTTCTTCTGACTTGGCTTCTTGCACCACGGCTGGGTTTCTTCTTTTCTTCCATTTTAGTACCAAGTATATAATAGTGGCTATTATGGAAACATACAGGATGATTGTCCAGATGCTAGGAATGTGAAGTTGGACCGGTTCTTTATCCTCAATTGGTATAATGGTATTTGCAGGTATACCCTTAAAATCTAATTTTTTAAGGTCTATTTCAAATTTTGGGCTACCATGTTTTTGTTTCCCTAATTGCAGGTTAAAGTCGATAATTAAAGGTTTTCCGTGGCTTGCTTCTTGAAATGAAATTTCTTTGCTCCTAAACGATATTTTGCAAACGTCTTTTTTGATAAGGAAAATCCCTTTAAGCGAATATGTGTCTATCGACTTTTCGCATTCGACTTCGATTTTTTCCTCTATTGGAAAGACTGCAAGATACTGGTTTATTTCAAAAATTTGTTCAATGTGATTTTCGGGTATTTTGAGTTTGGCAAAAACGCAATTACTCGAATTTTGATTGACTAGAATATTTTCTTCGCAAAGTGCTCTGTAATTAGCCATGTTATTTTTTGAACAATGATACCATTTACCTTTAGTGCACTTGTCGAATAGAGGCTTTATTGAACCGTCGTTTTTGTTTTGGAGTATATAATTAGTATTTGGTACTATTGTGAAAAATTCTGAGTCCTGTTTTGAAGGAATAGGCAGTATATAGAATAAGTTAAATTCATTATCAAAATCGATAGGAATGGACAAGAAATAAGTAATTTGATTAAAGTCTATTCTGCAATTGATTTTTAGAAGGGATTCGAAATTTAAGATGTTTTCGTATCTTAGGTCGTAAGGTAAAGAATTTTTGTAGTGAAATGCGATTCTTGCAATTTCATGGAAAAGTTCTTGAGAGTTTATTATACTAGGATGTAAGGTGTTTAATTTACAAAATGTTATTGAATTTTCGATATCTTGGAGTGTGTTAAATATTGCGTTATACAGGATGTTTAGCTGGTTAAACAAGTCCTTTGCAAGTAAAATGTTATTATTTTTAGAATTCTCTTTAACAATTTGGTGAAGTTGTATTATTCGTGATTTAAGAAGTATTTCGTTATGTTGGATATTTTGTACTGTCGAACTAAAATTATCAATTATTTGTTTGTTTACAGAGTATTGATATTTTAATTGACTTTGTAAGTTATTTTCGTTTTTCTCGAGATGATTTAAAATTTTGTATATTTTTTCACCGTCAGAGGCGTCTAGATTCCCTGTGATGCTCTTAATTATAGAACCAAATCCATCGATTAAACCTCTTTTCGAGATCTTATTTTTTCCGTGAATTCTAATGTTATTTAGTTTTTCTAAAATTAATATTTTACTATACTTAATTATCTTATCGTAGTTTTCTAATTCTTTACTTAACATGCTATCATTAATATAACTAAATCTAAGATTATCATACTGCATATTTAACTTATCATACTCCTCGTATAATGGTTGGAGATTATAATAATGTACAAAAGTGTGTTCGCTTCTCTGAAGACGTGCAGGGCCCAAGTCTATGGGAAGTACGCCTAGGTTTTCGGTTACGTTTCGTATTTCTGTCCCTTGTCCGAGGGCGAGGAACCTGAAATAATTGGGAACAATGAGCTTTCTTCTTTTTTGGTCTTTTAATATTTGAAGCGTGAATTTTTAATGTTTTATTGCCGTGAGTAGGTGCAATTTTGGCAGTTTTAGTATTTGGATCTACTGAAACAATATTTTCGGGTTTGTATTTGTTCTTTGTTTTTGGGTATTTTTAACAAATACTTTTTCGGGGATTTCTGGGAGTTTCTCGCGATTTTCGTTAACTTTGTTTATCGAGCTAATTTTTTTGTTTTGAATGTCCTCGTTAATTTTTTGGTATAATAGTCTAACTTTTTCTTTATGATTTTCGACATAGTTATTAACTAGCTGATTTTCTAAGTCAATATTAAAAGGGGATTCGGTGTTTAAATGCCCAGTTATAATTTCATATGGTTTCAAGTTCGTAACAGAATGAATAGTGTTATTATATGCCAAAAGGGCATAGTTTACCTTTATTTTGATAGATTTCGATTTGTATTCGCTCTGATTATTTAGTAATCTCACGTGTTCGATCAAAGTTGGGTGGAAACGTTCGATTACTCCGTTAGATTCAGGATGTTGACTACTGATAAAATGAACTTTCATTCTATGTGTTTTAAGTAGTACTTGGACTACAGTATTTTTAAATTCGTTCCCGTTATCTGAAATGATTTGTTCGGGTATGCAGTGGTGTGTGAAATATTTAACGAGCTTATTAGACACTTCGATGCCTTGCGCAGAGTCAAGTTTATATGCTTGTGCATATTTTGAAAAGGAATCAATTATTGTAAGAAATTTGCAATTTTCAAGAGAAATAGTGTCTACATGTACTATTTGGAATGGTCTAGTGGCTGTAGGCGTAATGTTGTATTCGACTCTTATGGGTCTGCGGTCGTATTTTGTAATTAAACAAAGTTCGCAATTATTTATGAAATTTTGGATAGTTCTTTGCTGGTTTGGCCAGTAGTAAGTTGATTTTATTCTTTTCTCAGTTTCTTCTATTACTCTGTGGTTAGTCTTTCCTTCATGATGGTTTCGTTTAATTTGGTCTATTTCCTCTTCGATTGTGACGTCAATCAATTTCTTCGTACACTTTATTAGTTTTATTTGCGAATTTTTAAAGTATTGTTGAAGGACATTGCTAAATGTTTCGTATATAGGGTCTTCAAAATATACATAATATTTAGTATGAGGAACTATGCGTTCTTTTAAAAATTTAACAATATCTTGTTCTAAATTATTTTGGGAAAGTTGAATGAGAGTGCGTTGTTTTGTTTTGAATAGTTTTATTACGGACGGTTCTGCGGGGTTAAAGTTTACCAGAGAAATTATGATTTGATTTTTCCCGTAATTTACTGGGCAATCCACGATTGGAATACCGATAAGTGGGTTTTCGTGACTAGAGTGTACCGTGGCGTCATCTTCTACGGCGTTCAATTGATTGTCTAAGTCTCCCGCTTCTGCAATTACTGACTCAGCATTTTCATTTTCCAATTCCCTATGAAAATTCTCCATATATCCGAAAATGTCTTGTATTAGTTTCGATGGTCCTGTTTCGTTTAGGTTGAGTTCTATACGAGATAGGGCATCTGCGTTTTTGTTCAGGCTACCTTTTTTTGTATATAATCTCATAGTCAAACTCTTCAAGTTTTAATCTCGACCTGACCAACTTGGAATTTGGTTCTTTCAGAGAAAACAGCCATTGTAGTGGTTTGTGGTCTGTAACGATTTTAAATTTTCGTCCGAATAAGTATGGTCGGAAATATTTTGTCGCCCACACTATTGCTAATAATTCTTTTTCGATCGTTGAATAATTTATTTCCGATTCCCTAAGTGTTCTGCTAGCGTACGCCACTGGTAAATCTGACCCAATTTTTCCTTGTGACAATACGGCTCCTAACGCAAAATTACTTGCGTCTGTTGTCAGTATAAACAATTCTTCGAAATTAGGATATTTTAATATGGGGTCATGGTCAAAACAGCTGATATAATCGGGGTCTTTTACATTGATAATAGCGTCCTTCTTTAACCGTTTTGTTAATGGTTTAGTGAGTTTTGCGAAGTCTTTGACGAATTTTCTGTAGTAGCCTAATAGACCGAGAAAGCCTTTTAATTCTTTAAGATTTTTAGGAATTGGGTATTTTTGTATAGCGCGTATTTTATCGGGATTTGGTTTTATTCCTTCCGGTGTTACGATGTGTCCCAAATATGCCACTTCCTTTCTAAGAAATTCTGACTTGTCTAGCTGTATCTTAAAGTTTGCAGTTCTTAGGCGTTCAAATACCTCTCTAAGCCTTAGTATGTGTTCTTGTAAGCTTGTAGAGAATATTATAATATCATCAAGATATACTAAACATCTTTCATTTTGAACATCTCTCAAGATATTGTCCATTACCCTTTGGAAAGTTGCTGGTGCATTTCTTAAGCCAAAAGGCATACGCAGATATTCATAATGGCCTTGCCCAGTATTGAACGCTGTCTTTTGTATGTCTTCTTCGGCCATTTCTATTTGATGGAATCCCGACGCTAGGTCCAGGGTTGAAAAATATTAGCATCTGCCTAATTTATCGAGTAAATCGGCAATATTTGGTAGCGAATATCGATCTCCTATCGTTTTATCGTTCAATTTACGATAATCTACCACAATTCGCCATTTCCGATTTCCTGATGCATCCATTTTTTTGGGAACTACCCAGATCGGTGAAGACCAGGGTGAACTAGAAGGTCTTATGATATTTTGGTCTAACATATCTTGAATTTGTTTATGCACTTCTTTTTTGTGTATTTCAGGGTACCTGTACGACTTTGTATACACCGGTATTTCGTCTTTAGTCTTAATAGAATGTTTGACTTCGTTAGTAAAGGTCAATTGATTTCCTTCGATATGAAAGATATCAGAATATTCCTTAACTAGGTTTAAGGTAGCTGAACGCTCTTCAGGATTCATATGTTCAGTCCTAACTTTTGAAATATCGAACCTAAATTTTTCCGTGTAATATTGATTTAAATTAGAACTAATCTGGTCCCTACATTCAAATTGATTAAAATCAATAACATCGATTGATTCTAAAACTTCGAGTTTTTTTAAATTTTCCGAGGGATTTAAAATAGTACATATTGCCTCGTATTTATTTACACGCGTCACACATTTTCACTCCACATGTTTTCATATATGGTATAATAACGTCACCGTTTTCAATATTATTTATTCTTATCTTAACTACTTGCTCACAGCGAAGTTGTAATATGATGTTATTAGAGAAAACGTTCCTACTTTCGTGGTACAATATATTTGCCTGACTTTCAGGTGTAACTAGTATATTTTTATCGAGAATAATATTAGCATTTAATAATTTTAAATTATCTATTCCTAATAGACAATCGAATTGGCTATGAAAATTAAACAGATAGAATTTTAAACACTTTTTGTTTTTCCCGAATATTTTTGGACAAGGTATAACAGCGCTAAAGTTTTTTATAGATGTACCGTGTGCTGTAAAAATTTTAAATGGATCCTTTTTTATTGAATTTTTATAATATTTTTGAGCAATTTCAGGTCGTATAAAAGATTTTGTACTTCCCGTATCGATTAAAACTCTTAAGTTGTTTTCTGGGAAAATAATAAACGGTAGTTTGCTCTCGTTTATATACAGGTTCATTAGTTCGAATTTTGGGGGTTGTGGTTCTCCACAATTTCCGTTATTTCGTTATTTAATTTATATTTGTTTCCGAGGCTGATGGGTGAAAAAACTGATCAATTAGTTCAGTATTTTCATCCTCTAAATACTCTTCTGAATATTCCGCTGGTTGGTCTTCGATATTATACAATTCTTCTACTACGTAATTAGGCCTTGAATTTGTTTGCCTAGAATTTTGGGAATTTGTTCTAAAATTATGATTGGGTTGTCTAAAATTTTGATTGCTTTGATTTGGCCTGAAAGTATTTACTGTTGAAATGCTCATGGGTGTTGGTTTAGGTAAATTTAAATTTTTATTTTGGTTTCCACCGAAAACATTTTGATTGTTAACAGGCACACTTGGACCTGGTCTAGGGGTAAAATTATTTTGACTTGTAAATAAGTTTTGGTTATTGCGATTGAAATGAGCAACATTGCCTTGATTGTTAAAATGAGCTAATTGAAACGGATAATTCCTTCGCACAATTTGTGTGTGGGAATTATTATTATTCTTATTTTGAAAACTTGTAGATGGTTTATTTGGCGCTTTGTTTTTATTTTGACAAGATTCTAATTGAAAATCATTCGTTAACATGCCAAGAGCTTCATTCAAATTATGCAAATTTTTGGTTCTCATTAAGGAGCCAATGGGATCTTTGAGGCCTCTAAGTAATACTCTTAAAGCTAACGCATTATGGTATTCTTTAAGTATCAAACATGCATTGTTTGCGCTGTGTGTTGTAATATAAGAACAAATTAAATTAAGTATTTGTTGAATTCTTGAATAAAACTCGAAAGGAGATTCGTTTCGTTGTTGCTTATAGTCTGCCAATTCAAGAGCTAAAGTGAATAAATCTCTTTTATCCGCATATGCGTGAATAAGAGATGTTTTTAGGTCATCGAATTTTCGTATGACACAAGAAGAAATATTAATGGCAGCTTCCCCTTTAATTTTTGAAATTATACTAGACATGAGATATTCATTTTGAAAATTATCCTCATCCTCAGTATCGTAAAATTTCGTTACTAATTTTTGACAAATCTTTAAAAATCTAGGGAGAAGCTCTGCTTCACCACAAAAATCTGGGATCATATTTAAATATTCAGATTTTAATGTTGGGGGTGCCATTTTTATTCTAATTTGGCTTAAAGAAGTTTCAATAAAATTTAATTCTTTATGAAATTTATTTTCTTCAAAATTTTTTGTAATTGGAGATCTCGAACGTGATCTACTTTTTCTTGAACGATTCAAGAGGGGTGAGTCAGAATCAGAATTAGATGTACTACTAGATTTACTACGGGGGCCTCTATAAGACATAAAGAGCACTTACAGCGTTAGCATCAAAATCTCCTTGAAATAATCCAAGGCACTGATTTTCCCTCAGGAACTCTTCTCACTAGGTTACTTATCCCTTTCGCCTAGCTGGACACTTATATCACGACTTAGATAGTTTTTTATACACCGCGATGGTATAAAAAAATGTTCGAATTTTCGATTGGTCTTTTAATTGTTAAAACAAACCGGTATTATGTCCCTTAATGCCGTTTTGACCAATCCTACCGACTGCGCCACTTAAATGTTAAACTCTGTAAAACCCGTTTTTAAAAACAATTTTTATTTCCAAAATTAATCTTAACAGTTCAAGATCTGATTCTAAACTAAACTACTTGGTTCACACGCAAAAAGCATCTCGGCGACGCAAAACGCTGATGTTGCTTGTTCCCTGGTTCAAGGTTGGCTTGCCTACGTGAGAACGATGAAGGTTATTATAATAACACGGATAAGGTGTCCCATAACTTATATATATATATATATATATATATATATATATATATATATATATATATATATATATATATATAATAAATATATATATATATATATATATATATATATAATAAATATATATATATATATAAAATAAATATATATATATATATATATATATATATATATATATATATATATATATATATATATATATATATAAATATATATATATATATATATATATATATATGTATATATATATATATATATATATATATATATATATATATATATATATATATATATATATATATATATATATGTATATATCGATATATATATATATATATATATATATATATATATATATATATATATATATATATATATATATATATATATATATATATATATATATATATATATATATATATATATATATATATATATATATATATATATATATATATATATATATATATATATATTGAGAAAACATAAAACAATATACATTGTTCCTTAATTTTATGCTCATTTTTAAGTAGGTCATTCATTGGCGTATTTTATGAGAATTCATATAAACATGTTTCTTATAGTCTATGTTTTGTTTTGTCTTTGAGATACAGGCTGTCTTAATGAAAAGAAATAATTTTTTATAGATATTTTAAATATATTTCACGACGATTTTGGTCAAGCATTGCAAGTTTGATTGGATGACAAGGGGCTGAAAGTATTAGGATTATAATTATCCATTTCATGGCGTCTGGCGGAAGGGCAACATAATTCAAAAACAGCCAAACTCTTAGAAAGAGCCAGTTAATATATATATATATATATATATATATATATATATATATATTTATATATATATATTTATATATATTTTGTGTTTTTTTTTCTTTAATCATGTGTAAATATTTTGTTAATTATTTTCAAGGGCATAGGTTAACTCATTGAAAAGTAAAACTATAATTCATATCGGCGTTCCGCTCATTATATTGAGCTTTCTCAAGATACTTATTCTGACATGGTTCCAAGAAAAAAATTAATAAAATATATATGTATATATATATATATATATATATATATATTAAATATATATATATATATATATATATATATATATATATATATATATATATATATATATATATATATATATATATATATATATATATATATATATATATATATATATATATATATATATATATATATAATACATATAAATATAAATATTAAGTATTAACTGGCTCTTTCTAAGACTGTGGCTGTTTTTGTGTTCGAGTATGGAGGTTTTAACTTAAATCCATTCAGAATAGGCTGAATGTTACCTCTACACTACACTACACCCAAGAAAGTCAAACTATTCTCAGAATTTTATAATTTAATATACCTACTATACATTCGTAGTGTATAAGTTCCACAGTTTGATAGCATACTCATGAATACCCAGCCAAACTACAAAAAATATCTTTAAATTGCTACTAAAATGTTATCTTACATATTATTTATTTAAATGCTATAAGCAAAAAAAAACATAATTACTGATTTGTAACTTAGGAATATTTACTTTAGTAATTTTAGGATACAAATAAAACATATGTTCATTTCTACTTTGGTTATATATGTAGTTCAAAAATAAAAACATAATTATTTTATATTTTAACCAACTCGAGCACATAATTTGAATTATTGTTTTTTTTTTTTAATCTAATCAATGCTTAAATATATTAATTAGACTACAAACATAGTTAGTTCGTTCTGTTAGCAACTAAGCAACTACATTTTATATAAAATAAAAGATCTATTGGTTTCTTCAATAAATCATTATTACTGTAGATAGATACTATTTTCCTAATCTTAAAAATGTATATGATGATATTGTAATATATAAATACCATTTATGTAAATGCTATTATTTCCTAATAAATGACTAACCCGCAAACAGAGTTTTTTATATTTTCTCTTGCTATCTTTTAGACCTATCAGAAGATAGAAAAATCCCATCAGAAACTTGCAAAACAATTTTTTATTTTTGTAAAAGCAGAACAATTTTCATTTTACTGACATTGCAATTCTAAGATTTCAAACTAGGCTAAATATGTTTAGAATCTTGGGGATATTTTTTAAAATTTTGTATTTGAAATTTATTTTTTTCTGACCTTTATAACAAATTGTAGAAGTTGGAATCAAAATAAAGAAAAAAACACTCTTCTACCCAGATATACCTTAAAACATTTCATGACTAATAAATTTCAGTGCTTAATTTATGCTAAAATAATTTGTCATGGTTCATAAAAAGCTGTTTGTAATTTTGCAAAAAAGAGTAGAAACAACATGCTTGTTCATGTTTTGTGCTATGGCAGAATTATAGTACATTTAGGTACTTATTTTACTTTTAAATTCTATACAATTGTTCCTATTTTCTTAACAGTTTGAGGGAGAAGGTTTTCACCCGCTCAAGGCGTATTTTGTTTTTTATACAATGGACTATTTTGCATACCCGATATAAAAATGATAAACTACATTTGAGGACGTTTAAAAGCATGCAGGAAATTTTATAAACTTGTTTATTTTGAAATTAAATGTCTAGTTAGGTATACCTTACTAACTACTTATATGAAACATCAATTCGTTTTCTTTGCGTAGGGTCAAATAAATCTATATATTTCTGTTTTTTAGAATAGAAAAATTTTGAGTTAAGAAATCCTTTCCAAAATTTAGTATTTGGCATAATTTTTTGTCACTAAGAATAGTTTCATTGATTTTTTTTATGTTACATGACAAAAAACAACCAATAACGGTGTGAATTCTTATTAACTAAAGAAAAAGATAAAACTAAAATTTGTTACACGAACCCACCGTAACAAACTAAAATATGACCTAAACATACATTCCTCTTCCTTAATATCCCACATAGTTCAAGGAAAGATCGATTTTCTCCCTTAAAATACAAATATTGTTTAAAAAATTATGTTTTTCCATTTGCCCAAATCTACTGATTACATAGTTTTTCCAACATGATATGTTATAAAATATTCTAAACGTTTTTTAAAAGAAAAACCCTAGAATCTCATAAAAAATAAACGAAAGACCAGGCGAGAGATAAATGTTTATTTATCTGACGTCATTGACAACACGTGATTGGAATTCCATTTTCTTTGACGTCATTGCGCTCTCCCTTCCATTAGAAAATATTGAAAAATTTGGGCCGACCTCTTGCGGTAGGGGTTCAAACTTTACCTGTTACCAACTGCAATTGCCAACCTAACGTATTCTCCCAAAAACATTCCAAGATTTTAGTAATTATCTTTGGTGATAGTTTGGAAAAAAACTACTATGTTTTTCGGATCAATTTTTTTTCAGAAATGTACCTATATGTATGCTCTCCAATTTGAGTATTTTGGAATTTGACGAAATTACTTCTGAGCATAGAAAAGCTCAAGGTTAGTATCGCTATTGTTTTCGAAAAATTACTAGACATATAAACACATTTTTTTTTACTTTTAAAGGCTAAAATGAAAAATTCAACATACTCAATTTAATTTAGAAGTGTTTTAGAAGATATGTGTTAAACTCTCATCCTCAAATTCCTTTTTATAACTTCGCAGACTATCACAGAAAACAACCTATTTTTGGTCATTTTACGCGATATTTTCTCAATGCTAATTGACTGCAACTGCCCCCTTAAAGGTGATCCTGTGTGACTTCCACGTATCTGTTACACTTCTGGAGAAAATTTCCATCATTACCGGAAATTTTGTTGGATAAGAAAATATTTTGAATAACCTATTTCTTTGTATAGCAATAGCAAATTATAATAAAGAGGGAACACAGAATTTTGGTTTTATATTTAAAAAATAATCTTGTGTTTAAAAAACACGTTTATCTTAATTAGTAAGGGATCTAGACATACTTATAGCACCGTGCTATCTTTTAAAATCTAATGGCAAAGTTTAAATACTGTCATAATTTCGTCCAGTGGTGTAGTTTCCTTAATACAAAATAAGTTTAAAAAATTGGCCTTGAAGTAGTTATACTCAAATATAACTCAACGTTTTTGAAAACCATTTAAAGTGTGGAAAAGCAAATTGTGAAATTAAAATGCTTAGTTCTAGCAAGGACTCAGATATGTACCTTGTATATATTTTTACCTGTTGATGTCTTAAAAAACCCAATATAAAATCTCCAGGATGGTTTTAGTAAGTTCTTTAAATAATTCTTAAGTAGGCGGACAAGTGTAAGTGAAGAATACTGTACATAATAGAGCTGCAACCTTTTTTGAAAATCATTTACGGTGTGGAATGAAAATTGTGAACTTAAAATGGTTAATTCTAGCAAGGACCTAGGTGTGTACCTAGTATATATGTATATCTGCTGATGTCTTAAAAAAACCCAATATATTATTTATAGGATGATTTTAGTTAAATCTCTAAATAATTCTTAAGTAGGTGAACAAGCGTAAGTAAAGAATACTGTACTTAATAGAGCTGCAACTATTAAGTCGGATAACAGATAAATGAATGATGTCACGCAAATATTATTTAAAGGGCAAGAGGGGAATCTTCAAGTACTTTTAGTGTTCTAGCTAATTTACATCAAAATAACATAAACTATGTTTTTCATCAGAACAGGCAATTTTCAAAATCAACATTAAGAAATGGCTTCTGTTTATAGTAAATGCAAATTAAAATATTGCTACAAAAGCAATGATTCTCATAACTTCTTTATATATTGTAAACAATAATTTTTTTTTTGATTTTAATACCTACATATTTTAAAAACTGCAGTGAAATTATTTTGGGTTCATATTTATTTTACTCTATAAATAATTTAAATATACAATTTGGTGCAGACATTTTGGGCAGGGTATTAAATTATAAAAAATACGATGATAATAAAAACACAGAATTTTTCTCTGCATCCCAGCTTGGATAGAAAAACGAGTATAGAAGCTTCATTTTGTTTAAGAATTTTTTTATTACCGATTTAGTTTGTACTATATTGGACACATTTTTACCTTACAGCGACTTCCTTGATGCTTTAAGGAATGTTTTATTACAATCATCGAGAGTGAGATGAGATCTCCTGCAATATCAAAAATCCTTACGAATGCCTTGGAATAAAATGTTTTAGCACCCTCTCCATTAAAACCAATATCTTTGGTTAGTTATATGAAAAATGATTTTGTTATTTATGTATGTATGTACTAAAAAGCCTATTTAATTTTTTCTACCCGAACACGAGCATTCTAGTTGGTACGTCATCAGTGTAATATAAATTAAGGCTATGGTGTCGGTCTTCTCTAAATGAGAAATTAGAGAATAGATTGAAATATACAAATATTGAAAACATTTCAACAGAGATACATATTAAGGTCTATTTATACATATTAGTGATATATTCATTTAATTCCGTAACAATGTATCAGTGACAGTGAAACAAAATATCGGAGCCTATATTTTAAAAGAAAACTAGCTAGCCCAGCAGACTTTGTTCTGCCTTTTCCGTTATGAGTTTCCAGTGGAATTATAAGAACAAGGGGCGCATTCAACACAACGCCCAGAAATGTTATTGAAGAAAACAAAAAGTAGTGTTAAAAGGTGTCAGTAATCAGACGATCATTTGAAAAAAAATCATGTTAATTAGTGCAGTACAACTCTCTCACGAACTTGCTGAAAAATCTGGCTTAGTGTTTTAAATATATAGATATTCAGTTACGTCTTTTACCTTCATTGTTTCTTCATAAGGATACTGATATAACTATTATCACTGATACGGAACTATGTCGGCACTAATACGTCACTAATGTGAATAAATAGACCTTAACGATCTGTCTGTATCATTCGTGGTATCTGTTTTATTACTGAGTTACGTATTGTAGAGTTGAGTATAAAAGGCGACTTGATTTTTTTCTTAGCTCATTCAGTACCATATATCGAAAAAATAGTTGCTAAATATGCTTCGTCCGATCAATGAGGAAACGTCGGAATATATTTCCCCACGATTTAATTCCTAAAAACCATGATTTCTCAATAAGGCATTTAAGTTTTGATATTTTTTTATTACTTCTTCCTAATATTCTAATAAAACTTATATATGCAGTGCGATTCGATGAGGGAGCTATTTTTTAGTTAAATTTACTGGAATCCATTCAGCCCTCCTGATTGGTGGCTTTTTTGCAAAAAAAATTATTTAAATACTTTATTTAATTCTCAAATTCTTCAACTTATGTAACTAATGAATAATCAGCAACACAATATATCAGGACCGTATAGATTTTTAGAATGGTTATTTTTAGCTCAGTTAAATAGATGACAGATCAATAATTGCGTTGAATATTATATTCATAGTTCATATCTTATACTAACATACAATTTTAATAGTTGCATAATAATTTTAAGACCTCAATATTCAACTCGTCCGAATATTAATCGATTTTGCACAACCGCATTCTAAGATTCTGATACACTCTATATGTAATAAAATCATGGCAAAAATCTCTTACGAAACATCTATTAAGGTAAGTAGTAAAAGGTAGCATCATCAAGACACGAAATTTTGTTACATTAGACTTAGAGAGAGACTGGACATAATTTCTTAGGTAATAATAAATGTATTTACATGAATGGTACTTTCCAATACCATGGCTATCCTTTCTCCGATTCCTTAGAATAGGAAAATAATTTTTTTAGTGGCTACTATATCTAGTTGGCATGAAAGGATGACGCACTTTTTATGATAAATGGATTCCAGTAAATTTAACTAAAAAATAGCTTTTGAAATATATAATTTCAGAATAATGATGCAACTTTGACGATAGTCCCGATTTTCACTTAAATTTCGTATAACATAACTCTAAAAAGAAATGAAATAATAAAACGTATACCTAAATAATATAAGGGGTGTTTCCTGCCGATGTGGCAAACTAATAATCTATTCATATATACATTTCACATATAATTATTTAATATGTAAGTTTTGAACTATTCCTTAAATTTATTGGCTACTGGCGGAAAAAGAAATGAACCCATTTAATTATCTCCGTTATGTAATCCTAATATGTCCGTAACTAGATGAAGTAGATGGCGTACGTAGCATGAAGTGTTTTATTGTCCACCGTTAAAATTTTGCTATAAATATTAAAGTTTTTTCTAAATTAATTAATTAAATGTGTTGTTAATGTTGCGTCCTTAAATACCCGAGTGGAGGAAAGAAAAACCCCAAGATCTTGCTATTACATGTTTTCTAAATATGATTGAGTTTAAGGTAATTAAAAAATAGTCATATTTAATATTATTTCCAACCAATAATTTACAAATAAAAATGTGTTCAGGAAGACATAGTACTTCTCCGTGTGTGTGTGTACGTCAGTGATTTCTGAAATTGAGGTTTATATGCAAAAAAATATAATAAATTCGATGTATTTTGCAATTTTCTAAACATTATAATAAATGCTGAAATAAAAAAAAATCTTTTAAAAAGCTGTTTTACTCTTTAAGATCACCATGTGTACTTGTACTGAACTTATAAAAATAATTCTTATTTGGCGTCTTCTATCATTTTAAAAAGAACTTAAAATTTTAGTTTTGTTTTTGGGGATCTATTTTCCACCTGTTTAAATTACCCAGTATAGTACTTACTTACTTACTTAATTTGAATTTGGGCGCTTCAGTTACTAGGACTATTTAGCACCACATGTGAAGCTTTTTTTTTACGTTATTATTTTTCTTGTTATTTTAATTTTTTAAATCTTGTTATAAATATTACAGTCTTTAGAACATTTCTGGCTTTTATGATATTATATTTCATGTCTGTGGTAATATTGCCTGTGATCCTACATCATCCCTAAGCAACAAACTAACTAACCCCCCTAATAAATTATGCAAAGAAACCCACGATAGACATTCTCATAAAACCTCTTCTTCTTCTGCTTGAGCTTCGTCCCGTCATCGCTCTTCCTCTTCCTAGAGAAAGTCTCACTTGTCCAAAACTCTCCAAAAATCCGCGAAATTATCAAGTGAATCACTAAACAAATTGATAAAAGACGACCCCCCAGAAAGGTAATATACTCATCCAAATAAATCCACTAATTCCTCCTCTTTCAAATTATTAACTCTTTACTAATCATCTTCGCCAAGTTAATAAGTCGTAAATCTTCAATCCATAATTCAATGGAATATAAACGGTTTATACCCTATAATGGAGGATCTAAAACTTCTTATATCAATACATGAATCGTTAGAATATAATACTATCGAAATAAACCTAAACATGGAAACAAGAATTATCTAACCTTGTGTTAAATTTACCTTCTCCGTTCCTAATACTAGGCGACATGAATGCACACAACCCGTTTTGGGGATCATCTCACCTAAACACAAGAGGAGAAGTCTTAGAAAATCTAATAAATAATTACAATCTTCTAATTCCAAATAAAAATTTCCCCTACTTTTATAAGCTCATCCTCAGGCTCTCTCTCACATTGACCTATCGTTAGCTAGCCCAAATAGCACTAGATTTCCAATGCGATATATTAGAAGACACTCATGGAAGTGACCATTTTCATATAATCTTAAGACCCAAAAATCTTTCACCTTCTGCTAAGCATGACTTTTCTAAATGGAATATTAATAAAGCAAATATAAATCTATAATTAAATCTCTAATCTCAGACTTTTCCAACATAGATCAGTACCTATCAGAACTCGCGCACGAAATTTTATCAGCTGCCGCGGTAGCAATCCCAAAATTATCCTTTCTTGAAAATAAACCCCCAGTTCCATAGTGGGCACACGATTATACATTAGCCATAAAAGCCAGAAAGAAAGCCTTAAATCAATATAAGAGGCATCCCTCAAACGAAAACTTTATCATATTTAAAAAGCTGCATACAAGAGAATTATAAATCAGGCAAAAACTCTATCCTGACGAAAATTCACTTCCTCAATACATTATTCAACGCCTAGTCAACAAATATGGAAGAATATCCTCAAAATAAAGTCTTCCCCTTCCGGAACTATTCCAGGTCTTCTCATCAATAACAACTGGATCACGGATAAAAAACAATTAGGGAATCATTTGAATCTTTTTTCAACACAATATCCTCAAATAAAAGTAACTCTCACGCCTTTACACACTATAAATACAACAAGGAAAAAATCAAATAGTACTTCAGTACATCTGAAAATATTTAATACAACCTTCCTTTTAGCTTTAAGGAACTCACATACTCCTTAAACTCATCTAAAAAACTCAGCTCCAGGCCCAGATGGCATACTGACCCCTATGCTGTCAAACTTACCTGAACGTACTTTATTTAATATATTAAATTTTTATAACCACCTCTAGCTAAACAACATTTCTCCAGACACTTGGAGAATGGCAATACTTGTCCCTATACACAAACAAGGAAAACCAAGAAACCAAACAAAAAGTTATAGACCCATCTCTATGACAAATCGTTTATGCAAAATGCTTGATGATGATAAATAGTCGTCTTACATGGTTCCTTGAGGCTAAAGGTTTACTAGCTCCTAATCAATACGACTTCCGCCGAAATAAATCCACAATAGATCATTCATATCAAATTTTATCTCAAATCTCCTTTCAAATGGCTCTGGAAAACGGCATTCCCCAAGGGTCCATTTTAAGCACTACTCTACAAGCATACAAAAAATTGTATTCCTTCTCAGGTAACTTGTAGAATATTTGCAGACGATATACTAATCTACCATTCTTTATCTTCCCCTCGCACAAGTGAAAGGCAACTTCAATTGTGTTTAAATCATCTTCCCAACTGCACAATGGAAATAGGCTTCAATTTCTCTCCTTCTAAATCAAAACCTATCCATTTTTGTAAAAACAGAAATTGCCCAAAAACCAATATACTCGATATCCAAAAAAACCAAAAATTCGAATGGCAAACTATATAAAATTTCTAGGCCTATTGTTTGACGAGAAACTAAACTGGATTCATCATTTATCTTTCTTTAAAGCAAATTCCCTCGGATACTATCACTCTATTAAAAATTTATAACTCCATCATCCTACCAAAACTAGATTATGGCGACTTCATATACAACTCTGCTAGATCATCATATCTTAAAATATTAGATCCTATCCAAAACCAAGCTCTAAGATTATCAGTGGGGGCTTTCCGCACTACCCCAATTCCCAGTCTTCAGTCCATTACAAACACCCCTCTCCACTTGCAAATCTCCGAATGTACTCCTTAGCAAAATACTCAGTCTCCCTAAAATTTAGACCCCTTCTATTAGACCACGAGGAATGTTTAACGCATTAAGTAGATTTAAACCCAAAAAATACAAAAGTGCAAATGACAGATTAATAGACCTCCTCTCATAACATATCCATCCCTCCTTTTGAACCTGTATCACGATCCATTTTTCTCCCATGGTTTTTACCTCCTCCCAAAATCAATTATGATCTACTCAACCTAAATAAATCTATTTTACCTCACTCAAAAATCATTTCAAATTTACATTACACAATATCTAAGGGTCACAGTCAAAAAACCCTTATCTATACAGATTTCTTAAAAACTCCAGAGGAGGTAGGATGCTCCTTTACCATAAATGATGAATTTAATTTCAAGTTACACCCTTTATCTTCCATATTCTCTGGCGAACTTTTTGCAATCAGAGAAAGCTTAGAACATACAATAAAGTCTTGTCGTCCAGGAAATGAAAAATCATTACTAAAGAACTACTCATGCAATTTGCCTCAAAATTTGCAGAAAAATCAACTACAATGAAGGAATTGGTAAAATTTTGGTATATTCTTTTATACCCTACAACTTTGGGAGGTGGCGCTCATTCAAGTACATTTGTGTGAGAACTTCCTATAGATATGATATTAAAGAGATGTCTTGCCTGGTCAGTATAGTGATGTTCTTAAGCCATGCCATAAAATTGTCTTTTCCGTCACATTTCTCATTAAAGATTTTGTAAACTTTAGAATCATTAAAATTGGCAGATACTAGTACAAAAGCAGTACATAAATAGAATTTGCATGACAAACGATCCGACTGAAGTCCGCAGAATATGTTGTGAGAGGATAATAAATAAGCAAACCATAGAACAAACAATAGTACCTATACTGTCGACCTTTCTCTTGCCGCGCGACTATCATTTTCTTTATGCTTCTTAACAGGACAAATTATCGGTTCAGTGGCAAAAAGAAAAGTATTTGCCTGAACTCTATTTGCATACGGCATCTATTGGTAATTTTAACTTTAAGCGAAAACTGTGGGATCTAATACGTCTATAATTTGTATATACTAATTACTTATTAAACTATATGATAACTACGGCCTGTATTAATGGCTGAAGAAGACTATGTCGAATTTGATTAATCTTGAAGGTGCTTTCTTTTAAACGCGATTGTGGAAGTAATTTACTGGTTTACTCTATCACTGCCTTATTCTGATTGGACAAATATTTAGTATCAAGGAGTATTTACCTTTTAATTATTGCTCTAAGCTGCCTAAGCTTTAAGTAAAAAAAACAGAACACACGGAAGAAACCTAATAATATATGACCCTGGGTAGAATTTAGGTGTACTTATTTCTTTTTATGTTTCAAGTTGTTTATACATATAGAGATGCCAAAAAATATGATTGACATCTCAGAGTTGTAATTAATAAAAATGGACAAAGCAAGGTGGCCAATGTTGGCTATATATAAATGGCCGTTTCTCAGATTAAAGAAGCCCGATTTGAAATATTTTTTTGAATGAAAGCTGAAGATAAGCTTCACATTTTACTTTTTGGATGAAATGGTTATATAAAAATCCGATATGGAGGAACACAAGTGTATTCAATAAATTGTAAAAAAAAATCAGTATCAGAGAATACTTCTTGAATTTCCTTCAAATTGCGCAAGAAAGTCAAGCTTGACTTGATCACAGATTACATGTATTAGATGCAATAGAGTTAATATTTTTCGTATACCCCAATTCAGCACCCGAGTCAACACGATCGCGGCGGAAATAGGCATGCTTAACAACGTGGGATATATCAATTGAACGAGGTGACTACGAGAACTGGACCCAGTAAAAATTGATTCAACTGAATCTTTTTGATTTAAATATTTTAATGTGCGTAAAAATTTACTTATATTTTTGTTTGGTTGCCTGGGTCATCAAAACTTTAGCACAATGTAATTTAGGGCAACACAACACTTTAAACCTTTTATTACTCAAGCAAATAACAGAATAAAGAAAAACTGTATAAAATATATAAAATTCTATAACAATAAACCAGCTATGAGGTAGATCGACGGCAGGCGAATACTCATTTTTCAACCCATAAAAATATTGGGGTTTCTATTCCTCTAACCTCATTTAAATGAAATGCTAAAAAATTCAGGTGGGTCCATTTAGTTTCGGTCAGTTTTTGAAATCATATTTTTTCTTGATTTCATTATCTATGTAACTGAATTTTAAATACGTTACAGTTGCAACCCTTGGTGTACTTGCTACTAATTTATTTTGAACAGGGTCTTAACAGGATAGAAAACTCCAACCAAATTCCGTTTGCAGTGTTTAAATTTTAGCTGGTCTTATTTAAACACTCGTTTATCAGACCCGAAATAAAAAAGAAAGGTAATGCAAACGTATGTGAACGATCGTGTATGCAATTGTGACTGCTAGGCATTTTGCGACAAACGTTTGCCAAACATATAAATACTTCTTTCTGTCAAGGCTTCACGTCTCCATTTTGTCTAAATTTTACGACAAAAACAATGTATATTCAGAAACTACAATTGGAATAAACCCCTTAAACGATATTTCGTGCAATCAAAGGCGATACATTTTGACAAGGTCTAAACTATTTATAATGAAGTTTGTAATGCCCCCACGACTTGTTGAATTCGAATGCAGTGATTCGGCGAACGACATTGTTAGTTGGTAAGCTTTTTTGCTACCTCGCACAAACCACACAACAATTACAAACACTTGCAAAACTGGACCATTAATTACATCGATTGTGATATTTTTTCAAATTACACTACAAAAATCAGCAATTATCAAATTAGCCAAAACGTTTAGAGATATGAATTAAATCGAATAATTTTTAAAAAGTTGACCAACATCCTTCTAAAATCTTGTATGAGAAGCATTCAGTTCAATTCAATTCTGCAATACCATTCTCAGGAACCCAAACTGTGGCAAAATTCAAATAAATAATTACCATAAAAAAAAGAAAAATAATGGCTAAATGGTGAATAAAATTAAAGTTTTCCACTTGGAAGTTATGTAGTGGATTACTAAAAAAAAGTACCTCCCCGTTCCTCCGAAATCTATACGGTTAGCTACGTTGCCAGCGCGGCGGCCGGCATATACCTACATTTGTTACTTAAATAGTGAAAAGCTTGTTTTTCTTTTAATATTACATTATACCTACATACATGGGGTAGATTTCTAAATACACATCTTATTACAAGAGATATGTATATATAGTTATAAAATGATGAAATTTGGTCACGCGTGTATCGAAAAATTCACATTTTGAATTTGTAATCTGTGGCTTGATATAGGAATCAACCAATAAAATTTTGTGCCCAACAATGGGTTCAAAAATAAGTATTAAATACTATTGTTCTATTAGATATTAAATTTTGAGCAAAAATTAAACGTAATATAGGGATGAACTGCTACTAATCGAATTAATTCTAAATTTTGCAGGAAAATAAAATATGATATAGGCAGTGGCGTATATAAGGGGAGGTTTGGGAGATAAACCCCCTCCAGAGCCATTTTTATTTAGACTGAAATAATAGAAATAGTGTAGAATAAGGACTTTTTTTTCAATTGAAAGGTAAAACCCCCCAGAGCCAGTTTTATCTACAACTAAAATAAATTAATGACTTTTTTTTTGGTTGTTGAATATTTCATCATGTCAAACTACCCCTCCCCAGAAGCCATTTCTATATACGCCACTGATATAGGAATAAAATGGTAAAACTTTGACTCGGATCTAATAGTGCGAGATAAAATAGTGGCGAAATAAGTTGTTTAAACTTTTACTATAAAAACTCATCATCCAGCTGACTTTAAAATTTGTACAAAAATTAAATGTGATTTTGGGATGAATAGTGCAACAAAATAGCAGGATAACAAAATAGTTTTAAAAATCAGTAGGTATTAAAATCCAAATGCCTTCAAATTTTGTACAAAAAGTAAATGAGATATAGAACTTTGGATGCAAATCTAATTCATCCAAGACTAATTTTAATTTAAAATAGACTTAGAATTTTTAAATCCTATACTTAATAAGAACTAAAAAAATATATACAGGGTAAGTCAGAAGTATTTTTGACACTCTGGGAGGCCATTATTGACGTTATTTTGGGAAAAAAATTTCCGATAAACTATTAGGTTGTCCGGTTTCGTTATAAAGATACCTAGATAATTTCTAAAGGTAATAGGCCACTGCTCAGTTCCAGTATATATTTTTTTCTAAAACCACTGTATCTAAATACTTATTTTAGCTACCATGTTCCGTAAACAAATCAATGCATTGAGAAATATTTATAAACTATATTTTTTTAGAAATTTTCAACATTCTTTATCTCGTCACAAAGCCGGAAAAGGCCATAGTTTATAGAAATTATCTTTCTAAAATATCGTTAATAATGATCCCCCAAGTTTTTAAAAGTAGTTCTGAATCAACTTGTATAAATGCTTCTTTTTTTTTTCTAATATTGTGATTTTTTTAGTTTTAATTCCTCTAGAGGGTAGTATTGTAATAGTAAAAATGACTCTCCGAGATTTTTTAATATTTTTACGTTTTAATACCGAAAAACATTATTTCTCTATTCCGTCGGTCTGTCTGTTGCGGCATAGCCCAAAAACAACTTATCCGATTTTTTTCAAATTTGGGTCAAATGTTAAGGCTCATTCGAAGATTTTGCAGAAAAATTAGGTGTTGTATGATGATGAACCGGTTGAATTTTGGCACAAATCCAGGATCGCGAAACAAAATGGTGGCCTAATAAATTTTTGTAAAAGAACTACTTTATCGGTTTCAAATTTCGCACAAATATCAAGGGTTACCTAGGGATGAACTGGTAAAAACTTTGGTATGAATCCAAGATATCGGAACAGAATGGCGGACTAATTAAATGTTTAAAAAATCGGTTTGAAAAAATTTACTTATTGGATTGGTTTTAAATATTATATAAAAATCAAGTGTGAGATAAGGATAAACTGGTAAAATTTTGTTGAGGAATCATTATGGCTGCCCAATGAAATGTTTGAAATGACGTCAGGAATCCAATCAGCCAATCTGCTGGAATAACCTGTCTTCTCTAGACGCAATTGAGCTCGTGCACTTTATGTTTCACATTTATACGAGAAATGTGGAGAAATGCTATTAAAGTTACATAAGAGAAGCGACATTTGGTTTTATTCTAAATGTACGTTACAGTTAAATAAAATACATTTTCCGTTACATTTTATCAGTTTCTTAAAGTTATAATAAAATGTTCTAAATTTCACTATTCTTTAGTTCATCATCATAAATCATTGTAAATGGTTCTAAATAAGGAAGTAAAATGTTGGTACGAATCCAAAAGGGCATATCAAAATGGCGGCTTTATAAAATATTTAAAAATTCAGCCTGAAAAACTACTTAAGGGACTGATTTTAAATTATGTGCCATAACTAGTTGCCTTCATGTTTTGACGTCTCTGGATGCCAAAAAATACGTTTTATCAATTCAATCTGCCTGTTGTCGGATTGTCTGTTCGTTTGTCAGTTCGACTTATCAGATTGTTTTAAATTTTATTCAAAAATTAAGGTTCATGTGTGGATGACCTGATAATATTTTGGTAAATATCTAATATGCCGGAACAAGATGGCGGCCTAGTGAAACGCTAAAAAATTATTATTAAGAAACTAATTATCTACAAATAAAATACAAAATACAAGTCATTTATTGGTGCTACGGTAACAAGTACTTACACAAGTCAAAACAGTCGGAAGCAATAAAAGGATTACAAAATAATTAAATTTACAAAAATAATAATCCGAATAAACATTGAAAAGTAAAAAAAAAACAAATTTGCAGGTCTTTCACTATGCGATACAATATATAAAAATAAAAATTTGCGGGTAGAAGTCTCTGAGATAATTTAAGTAAAAATACAACACAATTAAGAAACAGAACTATCCTAGTAAATATGTAAAAAATAAATATATAAAACTTTACAGTTAGAAGTCAGTGAAACAATTAAAGTAAGATAATATATAGACAACAGATAAAATTTCATTAAAAAGAAACATAACATATAAAAACTGCATCACTTATTAATAATTTAAATTACAGTTAAGGAACTCATTTACAGAGTAGAACGTCCGACCCCCGAGAATTTTATTCTTATAACTATTGATCGGCAAGTATCTCAAACTCTCAGGAACTTTATTAAAAAACTTAATTGCTAGATCTTGACACCTGTTTAATCTTAAATTGTTTAATAGTAAATTTTTCTTATTACGAGTATTATGACAATGGACAGACTCATGTGCTGTGTATTGACCAATATGAGACCTAATATAAAGGTTTTCAGGAATATATATTCATGGTAATGTTAGGACATCATTAGATGTGAAGTCCTGTCTGCAGTTATCTCGATAAGGTGTGCCCGAGATAACTCTGATAGCTCGTCTCTGAAGTCGAAATATCCTCGAGGCACCGCTACTGTGACCCCATGCAGTTAAAGCATAAGCAATATGAGAATAGCATAAAGAAAAATGTGCTTGTCTTAAAACAGACTGTGATACACATTGTGCCAGGTTACGTAGTAAAAAAGGTTGGATGAAAGCTTTTTACTAAGCTCATCCACATGAACATTTCAAAGGAGCCCTTTGTCCAGGTACACCCCAAGAAACCTAACAGATTCAGAAGGAATATCTGGAATATGCCTTAAAGAGAAAATCATATTTTGTGTCATCAATATTTAAAAAGAGTCTATTCGCCGCAAACCATTTGTTAGCTTTTTCTTAGGCGTTTGCAGAAGAAGCCCTAATACTCTCAAAGCTCTGTCCTACACAGGTGATAGTGGTATCATCCGCAAAAAGTGTGTAGTGTGCAGCGGGGTCTGCTTTCATTGATATATATCAGGAAAAGCAAAGGTCCTAAAACAGATCCCTGCGGGACCCCACAGTAAGTTCCCTTCTTGCAGATGTCACCCTACCCACCTTAACTCTCTGAAACCTATCTCCAAGATAGCTTGCAATAAGTGCCAGACTATCATGGTGAAAGTTCTAGTGTTCAAACTTCATTAAAAACTGATGGTGTGGGATACAGTCAAAAGCTTTGCGTAAGTCACAAAAGTTTGATGATATACAGCTGCTCCCTTCAAAACCCTCTATAATTTGAGAGACAAGTTCTAGAATTGCCAAGGTTGTACTGCGATGTTTGCTAAAGCCAAACTGGGAATTGGTGAATAAGTTGTTCGACTCAAAGAACTCAATTATGCGAGATGCTATATACTTTTCGAATATTTTTGAAAGGACCGGTAGAAGAGACATTGATCTTTAGTTAGACACATTTTTTTGATCACCTTTTTTGAAAATTGGTGTACCTCAAATTTTGCACAAAAATCAAGTGTTACATGGTATAGAACTGGTTACATTTTGGTTTGAATATATGATAGCAAAACAAAATAACGGCCTATTAAGATATTTAAAAAATCAGCTTGAAAAAACTATTTAATAGATTTATTTAAGCATTAAGCATTAAGTTTTATATAAAGTTGTGGTATGAATTCAAGGTATCAAAATTTTTATTCAACTGACTTTAAATTTTGCAGAAAATTTAAATGCAATAATTAAATAAATTAGATAAACTAGTACGAATTCAACATGACGAAACAAAATGTCGATGTGTATCAATGTAAAAACTACTTTTACTTTAAATTATGCTTTTTACTATTTATTTTAAATGTTGCCCAAAAATAAAATATGGCAGGTATGGTAGAAACTAGAAAAATATTGGTAGGAATCCAGTATGAAGGAACAAAATGCCGCTCAATAAAAATGTTTGAAAATATAGTATATATGTGTTACTGAATAACTATGTACTGATCTAAATTGGGTCATACTTCACTATCGCTACTAAAAGGCAAGATTCATAGCGAGGGAAATTCCGAGTAAAGGAAATTAACAGATTTTTTCAGCGGTGAAAGACGTCAAAATTGTTTGTATACACATTTTTTTCGACTATACATGTAAACCTTTTTAAAAGCGAGAATTTTTTTATTTCAGAAGCTATTAATATTTTTACAAAACGGCAAAACACGTCAATTTTTTTTGCGTTTAGATGCCATTTGTAAGTATTTTGTGAATTAGCACCAGCGTCTCTCAACAATGTTATTAACGTCCAGTTATGAACCTTTTCCATATTTTTATTAAGATGTTCGTTTTATTTTCTTTGTAATTTATGTCAGTTACTAAAAAAATCAGTATATCTAATATATAAAGAACTAATGCACGGGAAAACTTTTTTTATACGTCAAATACCTGTTTAATTTTCACTTTTTAGTTCGGCCCTAAACCAAATATACATTTTAAAATGGCCAGCCAACTGCTTAACGTTGGTTAGCTCTGTTTTAAACCGTAATTCTTATATGTGAAATATATAAATGTTTTTGCGAATACGAGTTTCTTTTTTATTATAGCATGGCAGGGGCCTGTCAAAATTTGCCTCTTAGAGCCCAAGGCTCTTAGAACTGGCCATGCCTGCTGTTTATTCATTCGAGGACTTTAGAGGTAATGAACAAGAATCAAGTTACAAGAAAAAATGAGAGGAAACAGGGAAAATAATAACTTGTTTTAGTAAACAAAGGTTTGGTCGTTAAGATGATAAAGAAAACTTCATATGTGGGAGCATGTTTCCAATAGTTCACCTAAACTGACTGAAAAGAAATTTTGCTTCATTAACTTTTCGCAGCTTAAAGAATTAGCAGCATTTTAGTAAAAAATCAAGGGATACTATTTGAGAAAGTGCTTCCAGGTTGATTTTTTCACCTTGTGAATCGATAAGCTGGTTAGATAGCCAATACTAAAATATTTTGCACATATGGGGTATTAAATTTATAGTAGGGACTTTTTCGAAAATAACTAAATCTTAACCATAGTGAGAGCTTGTAAAGTAAAGGTATTAAATTACTATTAGTATAATTATTCACGGTTAAAAATATATGGCCTACAAATATATAGGATCGTAGCTGTCTGATCCTGATCTACCTCAAGTTCTGGTTTAATAACAATAACTCAATTGTTATAGTCCAGTAATCAAGGGGTTCGGGACGTGTAAAATATTAAAGTGCATTATATTTTTTTTGTTAATGTTATCTGTAATTGTTTTAGGGGAGATTATTAAAAACAAAAAAGGTTATAATGATTTTTTTGGAAATCTAATAGTTTACGATAAATATTAATTTAAAGCCATTATTGATTTTTTTCTCCCCTCTTTTCGGACCAAGAGAAAAATTCTTGAATTTATTAGCAAGTGCGCAGACAAATTTTGCAATAATTTCAGTAAAAGTTATTTTTTATGTATAATATAAAATTGGGAAGAAGGCTGCATAACATAATATAACCTCAAAAAACTATTTTTTTTAAATTCAATTTTTGCAAAAACTATGAGAACTGTAGAAAAAAATATAAATTCCTTATTTTTAGGAAATAATCTGCCCCACATTTCTTAATTAGATAAACTTGCGCTGTATGCGATAATTTGAGACATATTCGCCAAAAACCAATTTTTGTCACTTTTTGGTAACTCTTTTTGTAATCCAGACGGTCTACCTGTGAGGCTATATACTTTCTTCAATAACCTTTTGAGAGGTATTATTAGCGAAAAAAAAATAGACATATATATTATTCCTGTGACAGCCTCCCTCCAAATCTATCTCTGGGGGCTGGGCTATTAACAAATCAGGCAAGCACTTACCCTAACAAAAATAAATACTGTTGCTTTGGGTAAGTTTTTGACTTCTGTTATAGTAAATATCAAAATGTCATCCGCCATATTGACATGGACCCATTGGTTTTGTGTCTTTTCTAGGCTTCTTTTAAAAAATACCTAGTTTGACATACTGGATTATACATTTCAAAGCTCAATTTTAATAAAGTAGAAATTAAAGACCTAATTATAGTTTATGTGAAGGTATTTGGTTCAAGTAAACCGTATTACAAAATTTAACCAGCCAAACAGATGAACTTTGTTAATATGTAGGTTTTTTCAAACTACTATTTGTTACAAGTAATTACCAATGCACGTTTTTTCTGAAATTCCTGATTGCTTTTATTGTAGAGCATATGGTTTGTGCATAACTGTATCGTAATAAGATTTACTACCGTTGTGGCATTATAGTACAAAAAGCTAATGTAAAGTCAAAATATATTTTCAGTAAAACCAATATTAAAATTACCATTTAGTTTGATTAGTCACCCGAAGGTAACAAAATAGACAAAAACTACGAACAGTTAGACAAGTTCTATTCAGTTGAATAAAGCCTAGGATATAGATTGAAAAAGTTTGCGTCTTGCGTCGTCCGTTTGAGCTGAGAGTTTTCGCTCGTTCTTAGCCCGTGTTGTAAAGTTGTTGAATTAATTGGGGTAGAAATACTCAAAACTCCTAACAGTATTTTCTTAAAATTAAAGACAATGACCCCAAGCAGTTTTTTTTAATGGACGAAGATGTTATCTGTATATATTACCTCAAATTTATTACGAAGAACGAGCGTTTTGAAAGGCCCTCTAAAATCCAGCAATTTCGATTTACGCTAGCCGCTTCCGTCAAATTTAAAGATCGCCATCTCTTCGACGGCTAGCGGAAACTCAAACGGATGGCGACAGAAATATAACCGTACCCATTGCTTCACGTTAAGTAAACTTCAAGGCCAGCGCAAACGGCGACGCAAGACGCAAACGTTTTCAATCTATAACCCAGGCTTAAGACGTAGTCAAATTGTACGTTCCCTTGCATTGATGTATAGGAAAAATAATAAACCAGATTCAAATAGCTTGTTACACATTTTAAAAGCAGTTTTTTTCTATATTTCTTTTGAGATAATTGAAAATAAATCTCGATTTTGAGGGATAATTAGTTAATTGCAATTTGTTGGAAATTAAAGCGTATATATCAAGTTTAAAGTTAAACTGAAGTTTAAATACCAGTATGGTTAAATATGATGATTCAGGCTTGGTTAAACTTAACTTGAAAAAAAAAGACCGTTTCAAAATATCATTTATTACGAAAGTAAACGCATTCATAGTTATTTTTGGCATTATAGTCAAAAAATATATTAATTAACTCCTTCATGATGTCATGTCAGCTGATAATTACCGATATTAATCTACTTAGAGGCCGCGGTTATAAATTAACACTACTTTAACATTCTGTCAAAGAGGTCAAATTTCCCATAAAAGTGATTTTTAGAGGGGCAAGTACTGTATAAGTACATATAAGTACGGCCGTTACTGGTCCTGCGGATATTTATTTTTTTATTCACTTATTTTGTTTGAGTAGCGCTAACCCACTACCAATAAAGAAGCCAGTTTAAACCACCATAAGTCATTGCATTTAAACAAGCTTTCTACACAGCGGCAAGACCGTTGATAGGGGGGAAGTTTGGGGTATACCCTCATTGTTGATCTAGTGAAAATTAAAATAATTATTTTTGATGCATACAATAGGTGAAAATCTTCTGTAATTTAAAACCTCTCCCAATTACCAGAGTCTAGTTACGACTCTGCATGAAGGTAATGAAATTTTATCATGAGTTATTGTGTGGAAGGGCCCTTAAATGTCAAATTGGAATTACTTTCCGATGTTTGTCCTTAGATTGCGCGAGGAATCTTTACTGCTCAAGAACAAATGCATGCAGCCAAAAACTTATGATCGTCGTAAAGTAATATTAAAATTGTTGTTACTTCCCTAGTAAAAGGGACATTTTGGTAAAAATCCAATATGGCACAATAAAATGGCGGCCTAGTGAAATGTTTTAAAAAAATTATTACTAAAAAACTACTTTTCTAATTTATCAAAAATTTTGCACAGAAATCATATAATATGTAGGAATCAAATAGTAAAATTTTGGTACGAATGGAATGGTGGAACAAAATGACGGCTTAGTAAAGTATTTAAAAATTTAGCCTGAAAAACTTCTTAGTATATTGATTTAAAATTGTATACTATAAATAATTGTGGTATACAGATGAACTGGTAAAACTGTGGTACTAAATCAAGATGGTGGAAGAAAATGGCGGCTAAATAAAATATTTGTAATCGTCAAAACATCTCTCTCTTAAATTGTACCTATCTTCAAATTTTAGCGTCTCTAGATCTCAAAAAATATGTTTTATCAATTCCGTCGGTCAGGCTATCGGTTTGTCTGTCTGTCTGTCACTTCACGGCATAGCTTAAAAACTACTTACCCGATTGACATCAAATTTTGGTCAAAAATTAGGAATAATCTTGTAATATTTTGGTAAACATCCAATACGCAAAAAAATGGCACCTTAGTGAAATGATAAACAAATATTTTTAAAAAATTTAGCATACATCAATATTTTTAAGTCAGAATGCAGAAGATCATTCCTAATTTTTGACCAAAATTTGATGTCAATCGGGTAAGTAGTTTTTAAGCTATGCCGTAAAGTGACAGACAGACAGACAACACCGATAGGTTGTATCAATAGAAAATGAACTAAATAAAAAACAGAAAAATATGGAATGATTATAATCCAGTTTTGCATATCCAAATTTATTTCTAAGTAATAATAGATTTTGCCTGCTTAAAATTTAAACTGGTAAAGGAATTGATTCTTGCCAAACTAGTTCGAACTATGGAAAAAAAAAATAAACGCGTCATATGACAATAACAAAAAAGTTATTTTACAAAATACTTCGTTTTCGTGATACGCAAACAAGTATGTTTTCTAAAACTTTTTTAAATAATGCAAAACAAACTATTGGTGTTAATCAAGCCTAAAGAGGTTTATTAATATATAAAGAATATTTTTAAAGTTAAAACTGTAATAAAAATAGTACCATCCTTATTATAACTGTATTGTGGTACCACTCTCAGTAATAGTAACAATGATATTTCCTTGTTATGCTTTGGTAAAGCATTTTCAACATAATTTATTTATACATAATTTGCTATATTTTCAAATTGGTGGATAAAACATCTACGAGATTTAATATATTAAAATACCTGGGCGCTGCGATAGGAAGACAAGATTTAGAGAATAGTTAATAGCAGAATGCAGACCAAAGATCATATTATTAAGTATAAAACCTTGCCTTTTTTATTGTTTACAAATTGTACGTGGGATTTTACCAATATATGTCCAACGTAGTATTGGGAGTAATTTACTTCTTCCAATAATTAACAATTGATATTTAAAATTTTAACTGCTAGTTCCAATTAATAAAATAAAATATTAAGAAAACAGAACCGACTTAAAAAAAATCGCTAAAAAATAATATTTTATTTATTCCTTAACACGTTGGCTGCGTAATCGATATTGAAATACTTGCACTTGTGCGGAATCCGTTTTTTTAGATTTTATTGTTTGTAGATGATTTTAAACGTACCTTTTGGAAAAATGATGTGAAATGTAGACTAATTAAAAGAAAAACACTCTAAAACGCCTAATGGCGTCATCCGCACAGTACCAAAGTTTAAAGCTAATATGCGGATGACCCCGTATGGCGTTAGTTACAACTTTATGCACGAATCAATTATAGAAAAGCCAAAGATAAAAGCAAAAAACAATATGCTAAAAAGTTAATATATTTTCACAAAAAAGATAAAAAAATACATTTGCAAGTATTTTGGATAAATAGAACTAACCCAAAGTACAAGTCGAAAAACTATACTAAACTAGAAGACGTGTTTATTCAATTATTTGATGGTACAAACTAAAACAAGGTTCAGGTCATAAACCGGATTTATACGGACGCGCTTTACATTCCCATGCCGTGTCTTTCCTAATTGTTTTGGAAGCAAAAGCGACAGTTTTTTCTTGGCGTTCTATTTGTAGCATCAATTGCTTCTATTTTACTGGGCGTGAGTTTCGAAATCTTAGCATCCGCAACTTTACACAAATTACAGCTAAACGATAATCATATGTCATTTTTTTCCAGAGTACTTGCAAAAAATGACGTAAGAATTAAACTGGAGTAACTGCAGGATATGGACTGCAAGTTTTTTTATACGAAAATAGTGTCTTTTTTTAGGGAAGGGTAGTAGGACATCATCCAGTCCTGTCGATCTATCCCACCCATATATTTATTGTATTCAACAATCGGTAAAGGCTTCTGTTTAGTTTTTCCTCTTCTATTGACTATCTCTACCGGTTGATCATCAAATTCTGTAGATATATAGGTCACATCTTTTTTATGTTTCCATTTTCCTACCATTATACCATCTGAATATTGTGCTTTCGTTTCCCCAATTTTAAGTTTTGAATTTAAAACTTCATTGGGTCCACTTTTTCTGTTAGTACGTAGGGTTCCAGTACAGTAAGTTTTATTATTTAGTAATATTCTAGCTAGTTGGCAACTATTATAGTAGTTGTCCATATATAGAGACTGTTCCTTATTGAGGTAATATTTTGCTAAGTGCTGGACCTCTTTTTGTGCATGGCCCTTACCACCCATTTCATCTAGGTGGCCGGTGTAAACTGCGAATTTTAATATAAGACCATTTGGCTCAGTTATCATATATAGTTTTAGGCCATATTTGTGTCGTTTGTTGGCTATGCATGGGCTGATTATTAGTCTACCTCGCCATAAAACCATGGACTCGTCTAAAGATAGGTTCTTACCTGGATAATACAATTCTTTCATTTTACTATTAAAATAATTTATAACCGGCCTAATTTTATATAATCGATCATTTGGTTTGGGCTGATTTCGTTCCGGATTCGAAGAAAAATGCAAACACTTGAGTAATACTAAATATAGAAATTTTGAAGTCGACGCCCAAAGCAGCCTCACCCAGCCATCACAAAAATGTAGTTGATGTATTTTATAATGATTACATTACATATAAACCAAATATATAGCTAGCCTTATATCTTTTAAAAATGATGCCCGAATTACTTGCTCCCAGGACCCTTTTGTGGAACTGCACAAGTACAAACTGCTATTTTCATCCAATCACTGAGCCCAAAGTCAAATGGCAATATTGACTTCCTATAGGACGTTTATAAATGTATAAACAAACCAATAACGAATTCGCATTTCTAGACATTCACATACATATTTTGGGGGACTTGCAACTGTTGGCTAGGTTAATGGATGATATTGAGGGCCGTGCTATAGAAGATATACCTAGGTAAACTAAATGTAAACTATAAAACAACTCCAACCCCAGCAGCGCCCAAGTTTACTTGGTAGTTCGACTTCAAAACAGTGACGTTACCCTCTCTGAATAACATATTTAAATCTGTATGAGGTTAGTAAGTTTAAGGTTACTAGAGAGTATAGGTAATAGGTGTATGTATATTTTTTTAATATATATTATTACAGGTTAGTCATTATTTGGGCGCCTACTTCAAAATGTTTATATTTAAGGAATAAATAAAATATTTTTTACTTTTTAGTGATTTTTTTTTAAATATTTTATTTCTCACTTTAAAGTGATTTTTTACAAGCTACATTCTCAAATCAACCTGTATGCATTTTTTATATTTGTTAGGGCATATTGTCTAAACAGCTTGGCCGATTTTGATGAGTCCAACTCCATATTGTAGAGGACGTTTTTCTAGTGGTCCCATATATCTTGATTTGAAATCTTTAAGTATAAAATATTGCTTTTTTTAGGAAATTTTACGTGGATTTTACATATACATGACGAACCTAGTGTTGGGCGTAATTTATTTCTTCTAATAATTAATAATTGATATTTAAAATTTTAATTGCTAATTAATAATGATTGATATACTGTAGTTAAAAATCTCAATAAAAATGGTATAATTAACGATAACCGTTGATTATCTCAAGAAAAATTTTTTAGACATAGGGGTAAATTTTGAAAATAATTTTACCACCGCTCGCTTGATTTTATTCATTGATTCTGGCTTCATCAATGAAACTCAGCGTATTTTAAACTGCGGTACATATATTCTTTGGAAAATATCTATATCGTAATTAAAAAAAAATGCTAAAAATGATACTAATATTCAGATCAACTCTCGTTTTTTTCAGACTTTTTTTAGACGAAATTAAGACTGCTAACCTGATTCTTTTAATAAGTTACAAGGTTGCTTTAGAAGTTGACCGTGGCAGTACTACCCCGTTCTCTACAAAGGTACCATGAAGTGCGAATGCACGTGTAGCTATTTGGAGTACGTAATAGAGTCGCACAGTGGGCTGGCTGGGAAAAGTAGGTTGACAAAATAAATTCTATCAAAATTTGATTACTTCATGATACGCCTTTAGAGAACTATTAAATATTTTTTGAAAAATATCATTTTAAACCTTTAATTATGCCTGCATTGCAGTTATTGAGGTGTTATTGTTTATTTTTAATTGACGAATAACGAGAAAAGTATTGTTAACCAAAATACACTTTTATTTTGTTCAAGTATAAATACAATAATTATTGAAATAGGGCGTCAACAAGTAAATAATATATGTAAATACCAATATGTGTTTTTATTAGTATTCTAGGACAAAAATATTGTAAGGATTAATGCTTCAAAATTAAATCAAAATTAAATCAAATTATAGCCTAAATATTAAAACATTTTTCTTATGGTCATTAAACATTTTTTCAAAAAAACAGGTCGTATTTAAAAATTTGACTCCTAGGAAAATAGAGAAAACTAATTTTAGTTATAAAATTAATATTATTAAATTAGCAAATTAAATTAATAAATATAACATTTTACAAGTTAAAACAGAAACACTGTTACTCAGTTTTAAATAAAATGTGTACTTACGTGTTTTTAAGTAGTTAACGAAATTTCCATTACATCTATATTTAATATTTGATACAACAGATTATCTTATATGACGTTAAATTTTACGAATATCAATATGTACTGTAATAAAATATTAAGACTAACATGTGATGTAAACAAAATCTTCAAATTGATTTTATATTATTAACAACTCTCTTCAATTTTTTTATATAAAAAAGCACAAGATTAAATGCTTGACATCAGTAAATAAACTAAAAATCATATCTATACATTAATATTTAAAATAAAAGTACATAGAAGTAGCACAAAAAGCAAAATCAGATTAATATTCAAATTTGAAACAAAAAAATGAAATAATTATATGATAATATCGATTTTAATTGGTTTCTACGATAGAAATGTATCTAAAAACTCGCTTGTGTAATATTAATATATTTTTAATTAGTTCTTTAAATATATGTGAGAAACAGAATATATACAATAGACAAAATAATTAATTATTGTGGAAATGAACGGAAAAAAGTAAGAAATGAAGTAATATTAAAACTTTATACGCTTTCTACTTCATCATATGAATTACTTTCATCATCATCATCATCATCATCATCATCATCATTATCATCATCATCGGGGTTACTAATGCTAGTTATAGAAGGACATTTTAACAAAGCTAAAACGTCTACCGAAAAAGCGTTTTTAGACTTCTGAGTGTTTTGTCTAAAACTGTTTATAAGCGGGTCAGTTGAGATCAGCAACATCCTAAGTAGATCTTTATTCGAGGCATTACGGGATATTTTTTGAGTGTTAAACTCCCTAAACCTTCGGCAATCTTTGTTACGGGCTTCTTGGGCTTCCTCCGATAGTTGTCCAATCGGCAAAATAAAATGTTTAATAATATCTGCCCCATGAACAAGAATTTTGTGCACCGTAACAGGCATGTAATACCAGGAATAAAGATCTAAGTAGAGTTGCCTAGTATCTGCTGCATATTTTTCAAACATGTCGATCTGAATTTCGTACCCAGATGACAAAGTTTGCAAAAGAACGCTGAACCTATGTATTAGAGTTTCATCCAAACCTGTTATATCTGCAGTTTTTTTTGGATTTAGAAAGAACTTTCTTGCCGTATTCCCATCATTAGTCGATCCAAACCCTGGTTTTGGCATATCTACAATTAAGCCCATTTCCACTTTAAATTTTTGTTGAATTTCAGATTTTCTTATTTTTATTTGATTTTTTTCTTCTTCGCCTTTCACCAGCCATTTCTGAATACAAAGCTTATAGCTAACATGCAACAAGCATTCAAAACACCTGATTCAAGCGTGCAATGTAGATATGCCAAAACCATAGTTAATACAACTTTTGGTGCCTATTTCCATATTCATAGTTTTGGGAGTGACGCCACAGATATAACAAGTTTGAGATGATTTGGTGTTGCTCAGTGAATTGCAAACTTTACCATCGACCATGGTTGAATGTAGCTCGTGATGAATATTTATTTCCATGTTCTCAATTGTGATTTTAGTCCGCCTTAAACTTGCTATTTGGTTTTGAATTTGTTGTGTTTCCAATACTGTTCTATCATGAGTTTCCTTCTCAAAAAAAAATTTTATTGGACGGCACAATCTAGTCGAAGATGTCCTATTGTTTTGCCAAACGTATACCTGTTGGTTATTTTGGGGATGTAGTTTAATAATTACAAAGGAGAAAATAAATAAGTATTCGTCGTTAGAGTTTGGGTTGTTAAATTTTTGTTTATATCTGCTGTGCCCGGAACTTCCGTCACAGCCCCATTTACTAACTAAATTAAAATTAGTAACCCCGGATGATACTAAACGATTTATTACTGGTTCTTATACTATTGCAAGCCGTTTTGCGGTATGATCAAGCAAAGCTTGAAGAGAAATTTCAGCTCGTGTATCAGTGATTCTAATAAACTCGTCTGAAGGACAACAATCTGATTTTGCTTTTTGTAAACTATAATATGACTTTTTCTCAATAAAATATAACTTTGTTTCGATAACTTACAGTCTACATACAATGCCAAAGCCTCCTCTTTGTTATACTGGCGCATAACATTTTTCCGCGTATCTTTCTCACGCCTTAAATGTTTAATAACTGTAGCGCGTTGAGGAGAAGCACTACTTAACTCCTTAACTATATTTGCGGCATCTCTATGTCCCGAATTTCTAATCGCTACTTGTGCAGCAAAAGTTATTTCTTCGTAACTGGACTGGACAAGTAAATGCTCCACTTTTCGTTTCTTTCTCCTAAAGCAGCACGAATCTTGTATTGCCTTGTTTGGCCGTCCAGGAACTTGATTTTCTGAGTTTATCTCCTCTGCATTGCCGTCACTATCAGAACTACTATTTTCAAAAATCAAATCTTCTTTACTTAGCCAATTTTCGTAATTTTTTAAAAATACGTTTAATTTTCTTGAAGATCGTTCCCATCTCTCGCTAATATGTTGAGAAAACAGTTTTATATTTGTTTTCCATTCTTCTTCTATCTCTTTAGAAACTATATGTAAATGTAGGTTCTCTTTTACAAAAGCAAGTAAGGTACTATTTCTGTTGACTTTAGCCGTCATTCGCCACTTTTCAAAAAATACGCGTCTTGATATAGTCCCCATGGTATCTGAATCAAATGAGAAAAAACCTCTTATCGCAAAAAAACGCAAAAAAAACTTTATGTACTTAAAACCGTAACAGAGTAACCTATTAATTTTTCCAAAAATAAGTTTGGAACATTTTGGTACAAGTACGATTTTATATCTACAAAACTAGGAAACTATAATTTTTTTACTTACTTTAGCAGCAATCACTAACATCAACAACACTTCTCTTAAATAATCAATAATCCCATTAAAAATTAATGTATTTGACATTTAAGTGTCAATACGTTATGTTATTATTGACAAGGGTCATATTTTCAAAGCCTACTAGGCCATATTTTGAAATAATATTTTGAAATGTACCATAAATATAAAGATTAATACGACTACTATTTGCAAATGATATGTTTATTTATTTGTAATAAATAGAAATTTACCTATATATTAAAATGCTATTATGATATGGTTTATATAGGGTGTTTTACATTATTTTACCGTATCTAACATTAAATTTTTGACGGGTACTTTTTTCAAGCTAGTTTTGATAAACAGCCCTCTGTGAGTCGTTAAGGCAACCAGGGTATATAATGTAACCGTACACTATTTTTAGGGTTCAACACTTAGAGCTCTGTCCAAAACTATTAGTTTCCCTTAATTTGTTTTAAGACTTAATCCGTGCCCTACGAAAACAAGTTAATTTTATGGTAAAAAATGAGTAAATATAAACAGATAGATACCGCAATGTCATATTCTCATATAAACTGCTGTGCATAATAACTGCAATTCTAAAATTTTTGGGTAAAATTCAAATTGTTGTAGCTATTCAGAGATGAGAGATATTGGGCTACGGTTTTCAGCGTATTATGGAGATATGTTTTGAAAAAAAGCCCAGTATTATGTATTTTTTCAAAGTGCGTTTCATTTTATTATACAGGGTGTGAGATGACACCGTCTTATTTTTTTAAATGTTTGTTAAGAGCGAGAACTTGTTACAGCAACTCTTAAGTTTTCTTTTTTCGACCAAAATGATCTTTGGCAAGATGCAAAAAAACAATTTCTAGCGATTTGTCGTATCTTCACTTGTTTTCAATATACAGGGTTTTTTCGAAAAAAACGACATCGTTACATTATTAACACTTCAACACGACACCCTGTACATTAGTCGGACATTGGTCACTTGATTTATTATGGGTATTTATGCCTGTAATCATATTCATAGGAGCAATGTATACATGGTGTAACATAAGTAAAAGAGAAATAACAAAATTGGAAATTAATATTTTGGTTGAATTTCGTACACTCCCTCCTTGAATCTCTTGTCAAATCTAAAATAATGAAAGCTCGCCAGTTTTGTGAGAATTTTTGAAAATAATTAATCCTTTTGTCGAAACGGTTTTTTAGGTTTTGTCTTAAATGCATTTATTATTGAATATACAGGGCGTTATTTAATAACTAATTAAGAAACGGCTACATTCTGATATTCCAGTAAATTTTTCACAATTTTTGGTTTGTTCAGCCAAAAACTAAAAAGATATGATACATGTTATGTTTCGATATTGATATACTGAGTGTTTTATATTAAGAAACCATACATTTCAATTTTCTGCCAAGCTATTGCCGTGCTATAAAATGGAATAATTAAAATAGCCCACTAATCACCGAATTAAGTCGAAGCCAATTTGGCATAATAAGACAATTTTAAATGCATTGGCACTATTGCCAGATTTATACACTTTTTTTTTTGAAAATAATAAGTAGACCTTTCACTTTTTTTAATACCTACTTCAAATACCCTTTGTATTTTATGAAATAAAACAAGCTTATTTAAACACATTATAAATAAGTCTCTATAACGGTTCTAGCTCGGTGGGGCCTTGCATTGTCATCAGCTAAGATAAAATCGATTCCAAAATTATTTGCAAATGGTAGAATGATATTTATTAAACATTCATTTCTATAAATTTCGACGTTGACAGTCCCACGAGTGATAAATAACTCTGTCTTGCCGTTTCTCATCATACCCCCAAATATGGTTAAACCTCCGCCACCAAAGGCCTCTTCAGCTGCCATATTTTCTTCGTTATACCTTGTATTCCTTTGCTGCCATACCGTTATTCGTCCATCCGAATGGTATAAAGTAACTTTGGATTCATTAGTGAATAGACAATTAGACCAGTTGTCCAAATTCCAATTAATATGTTCTGTCCACCACTTGAGTCGGGAAGCTCGGTGCTGTGGTAAAAGTCGCACACATCTGGCTCGTTTTTGATTCTTGAAAGCAACATACCTACTCGGTTTACAAATGTTAGTTGTCTTTAAGTCATTACTAGTAGTAAGCTGTTTAAAATTAAGGAACACTTGGGAGATATTCGTATAATACCATTTTTCCCGATTTGGTTTTTATTTTTTCCTTTATTTATAATTATTTAGGTAGTAATAAAAAAAATACATATTTATTGTCACTTTTCTCCTTTGCGGTATCTCCGAAATCGTTTAAAATTTCATCAATTTGTATACTGCACATTAATTAGCATCAAATTACGGAACTTTCCCCTAATTTAACCAATTTTATATCTTTACTGTTTCCGAGATCCCTACCTATGCATACACTCGAGTTTGTAATACCCTGTATATATCCTACAGCGGCATTTAAATCTCAAGTAAGTAATTCATTTTAGTAAATTTTAATATCTAAATAAGTATTTATTTATTTACCTAAGCCCGTTTTTGTTGAGATTTCTTTTCACCGTGGAATTGTTTACGAGAACATCTGTTTGTGCTCGTAAATTTGAATTAAACCAAGAAGAACTGCGTAAGGGGTGTGTTCTATCAGGTTACGTTCCATTTGTAGAGTAATTTTCGGAGGCCTACCACCACTTGTCCGGTATCTGTGAGTCCCAGTTTCATTCATCCTTTGTTGTAAACGGGTTATCACACTAGGGTGTACATTGAATAGTCTTGCAACCTCACGTTTTTTCATATTTTTATTTATTTTCGCCCCCCCCCCCTTAACATCATCCTAGATCCGCCCTTATTAGGAACACGTTATTGTCAAAATTTTAAGTTGTATACATTGCAAAAAACCGTGATAAATAACTTCTTTTATTTAGAGAAGTTTCCTGCAAGGCGGCTATGAAAAAATAAATGACATAATTGAATAGCCATGTCAACTGAATGTTTATCGTTGGTAATCTGTCAGACTAAATACAAATGTGAAAAATGCGAAGACTTTCCGAGATCGAAAGAGAAAATTGCTTGAGGCTTATTTATGAAGGAATGCAAAAGATTGAGGTTGCAAGACTATACAATGTACACCCTAGTGTGATAACCCGTTTACAACAAAGGATGAATGAAACTGGGTCTCACAGATACCGAACAAGTGGTGGTAGGCCTCCGAAAATTACTCTCCCAATGGAACGTAACTTGATTCGACAAGCTAGAATTCACCCCTTACGTAGTTCTTCTTGGTTTAATTCAAATTTACGAGCAGAAACAGGTGTTCTCGTAAACAATTCCACGGTGAGAAGAAAACTCAACAAAAACGGGCTTAGGTAAATAAATAAATACTTATTTAGATATTAAAATTTACTTAAATGAATTATTTGAGATTTAAATGGATGGTTTTATACAGGGTATTACAAACTCGAGTGTATGCAGAGGTAGGATCTCAAAAACCGTAAAGATACAAAATTTGTTAAATTAAGGGAAAATTCCGTAATTTGGTGCTAATTAATATGCAGTCTAAAAATTGATAAAATTTTAAACGATTTCGGAGGTTCTGTAAAGGGGAAGAAGTGACAATAAATATGTAATTTTTAATACTACTTATTATAAAGGAAAAAATAAAAACAAAATCGGGAAAAATCGTATTTATACGTATATCTCCCAAGTGCTTCATAATTTTATTATTTTATAATCAGCTTACTACTAGTAATGACTTATTAAGACAACTTACTTTTGTCAACCGTGTTTGTTGCTTTCAGGAATCGAAAACGAGCCAGATGTGTGCGACTTTTACCACAGCATCGAGCTTCCCGACTCGAATGGTGCACGGAACATATTAATTGGAATTTGGATAACTGGTCTAATTGTCTATTTACTGATGAATCCAGAGTAACTTTATATCATTCGGATGGACGAATAACGGTGTGGCGCCAAAGGAATACAAGGTATAACGAAGAAAATATGACTGCTGAAGAGGCCTTTGGTGGCGGAGGTTTAACCATATTCGGGGGTATTATGAGAAATGGCAAAACAGAATTATTTATCACTCGTGGGACTGTCAACGCCGAAATTTATAGGAATGAATGTCTAATAAATATCATTCTACCATTTGCAAATAATTTTGGAAACGATTTTATCTTAGCTGATGACAATGCAAGGCCCCACCGAGCTAGAACCGTTATAGAGACTTTGGAAGCCTTCCAAATTAATACATTGTATTTGCCGGCAAAGTCTCCAGACCTCAATCCAATTGAGCATGTTTGGAGTCATTTAAAATTTAAATTACGCGGAAGAGCAAATCCACCGCAAACGTTAGACCAGCTTGAAGTTGCAATTAGGGAAGAGTGGGAAAACATTCCACAGTATTTTATAAATAATCTTATTTTATCAATGCCTCGAAGGTGTCAGGAGATTATCAATAAAAGGGGGGGACCCACAAGATACTAACTAAATATTTTATTTTACATTTCTTCTTGAAGGAAACTTCTTTAAAATAAATAAAATTTTATATAATTTAGTAATTTAGTAGGGTTCTTTTGCAATGTCTAGAGCTTGAATATTTGATAGCAAAGTGTGGAATTTTTTTTTATTCTTTTGTTTTTTTTTGCACCCTTAGTACGCAACGTATTAATTAAAAATATTTATAAGGTGTTTAAATAAGCTTGTTTTATTTCATAAAATACAAAGGGTATTTGAAGTAGGTATCAAAAAAGTGAAAGGTCTACTTATTATTTTCAAAAAAAAAGTGTATAAATCTGGCAATAGTGCCAATGCATTTAAAATTGTCTTATTATGCCAAATTGGCTTCGACTTAAGTCGGTGATTAGTGGGCTATTTTAATTATTCCATTTTATAGCACGGCAATAGCTTGGCAGAAAATTGAAATGTATGGTTTCTTAATATAAAACACTCAGTATATCAATATCGAAACATAACATGTATCATATCGTTTTAGTTTTTGGCTGAACAAACCAAAAATTGTGAAAAATTTACTGGAATATCAGAATGTAGCCGTTTCTTAATTAGTTATTAAATAACGCCCTGTATATTCAATAATAAATGCATTTAAGACAAAACCTAAAAAACCGTTTCGACAAAAGGATTAATTATTTTCAAAAATTCTCACAAAACTGGCGAGCTTTCATTATTTTAGATTTGACAAGAGATTCAAGGAGGGAGTGTACGAAATTCAACCAAAATATTAATTTCCAATTTTGTTATTTCTCTTTTACTTATGTTACACCATGTATACATTGCTCCTATGAATATGATTACAGGCATAAATACCCATAATAAATCAAGTGACCAATGTCCGACTAATGTACAGGGTGTCGTGTTGAAGTGTTAATAATGTAACGATGTCGTTTTTTTCGAAAAAACCCTGTATATTGAAAACAAGTGAAGATACGACAAATCGCTAGAAATTGTTTTTTTGCATCTTGCCAAAGATCATTTTGGTCGAAAAAAGAAAACTTAAGAGTTGCTGTAACAAGTTCTCGCTCTTAACAAACATTTAAAAAAATAAGACGGTGTCATCTCACACCCTGTATAATAAAATGAAACGCACTTTGAAAAAATACATAATACTGGGCTTTTTTTCAAAACATATCTCCATAATACGCTGAAAACCGTAGCCCAATATCTCTCATCCCTGAAAAGTTACAGCAATTTGAATTTTACACAAAAATTTTAGAATTGCAGTTATTATGCACAGCAGTTTAGTATAGCTGCGTATCCACTAAGTAGGCACGTAGACAGAAATTCAGTTCGGGTGGGTACAAACCAGAAATTCAAAAAACCTCAGTCAAAACTCTAAGAATAGACTGATTTTATGAGAAATCAGTAAACATTTTTTTGAGCAAGATATTGTTATTTCAAGTGTTTATGTAATACCATATTTTTTTCCTCAATTTTTTAAATTAATGTTTAATAGTATGATTTTCTCTTTACTCAACATTAAATTAATAATAGGTTTAGCGGGACTTTTTTATTGCAAAGGTCTTCTTTTTTAAGAATCTTTTAAAACTAAACTCTTCTTTGTTAAATCTTAATTTGTTAATAAATTTTGGAATTATCTATGTGCGCCTTTGAAACTTTTGCACATTTTTCTATATGTAATTAAAAATCCAATGAGCCTTCACTTATATTTTTACTATCAGTAGCAATTCATTAACATCATTTTGAGTTTTTCACAAGTAAATTAGCTTCTTGATTATAGCTCTTTTATTAGCATAAAAATGTCCAGCTGAACTAAATAACGGTTCACTAGCTACAGGTGAGAACTGTTGACAAAAATGTTTTTTTTTTATTTTTTGGCTTATTTCTTTTAAACTGTACGAGGTGTATAAAAAACTATTACACTCTGTAATTCGAAAGCGAAGCGTTTGCAGATCCATGACCCATATTTGAATAAAATATTTTTTGTAGAGTTTTATTAATTTGCATCTTGTCTATAATTTCTTCTTTTTATTCCTTATGTATATATGTATATTTCGATAATCTGTTATTATATAAAAAAATATAATTTTATAATGTAAGGCCAGTGGTTCTTTTTAAACGTACACTACAATGGTACGAAGACAATAAAAGATAATGAAAAAATAACAAAATAGCATGTGAAATAAAAGAAACAATAATAATATAACAACATATTACATAATGACAAAATTTGACGAGTAAAAAGAAATATCAGATAAATTGTATACGAACAAAAGATAATCATATAAACAATCCGTTTAATATCATTTTAATTGCAAGGTGCAGAGTCTGAAAATTTTTATTCCAGAAAGTGACGATAGTAATTGTATACTAGTCAGTCAATTTATGCACTAAATCCATAATTAGTACCACCTTTAAAAAAAGCTGCTATTGCCTTGTTCTCCTAATAGGAACTAAAAACGAAACCGACTGGAGCACTATTTAATAGTCTATCCATTTAATAATTTGTACAAGAAAATCAACCCAACCTCCGAATCTCAAGGAGTTTGTAGGCCTCAAAGAAGAATTCTTGCAATATAAGTCAGACCTTAACACAGAACAGACAGAAATTAACTTAAAATAAAGATATATTTATTTTGTCAATGTGACGCTAATATAAAGGACTCTATATAGTAGATCAGTACTCTAAAACACTCTAAACCAAAGAGTTATAGAGACAGGCAATTGCTTTGGTATCAGTAACATGCTTATTGTGTTATTTGCTAAAGCCTAGCAATCTTAAGTATTATGTTATCAGTGTGCAAACTCGTTTTCATCGAAAATAACTCCCAAATCCTTGAAAATAAGACCTTTGAAATCTACATTTCTTACAAAGTAACTGTAATTTCTGGAATTACTGCATTTATAAAATCGGAGCACTTTAAATTTAGTAATGTTGAGATGCAGGTAACTGGTGCTGCACCATTCGATAAGTCTTTCAATGTCAGACTGCAGTTGATTGGAGTCAACGGAAACTCGTGAAAATAATTTTATGTCGTCTGCTTATAAGAAGTAAAAAGATAATTGGAACAATACGCTTGACTTGCGGGACATCGGACGTTACAATAACCTCGTTGGAAACTAAAGCACACCCGTTAAGCTATTGACGTCGATGAAATAAATGAGACTTAATCTAGTCGATGTAGTTTCCAGAAAAGTTAATTTGAAATGATACTCCCTCGAGTTATAACGTTTAAGTGATTCAAAAATTTCTTCGGTGGTAATTGTCTTGAACAACTTTGGTATGTGCGAAAGAAAGAAATAGCTCTGTAGTTTTTCACGTGTCATTTATCGCTGAATATTGGTATGATGAGAGAAAACTTTCAAATTTCAGAATTTTGTAGTTTATAACTTTTTAAAATTAACTTCAATTGTGGGATGGTATGGGTCAGTACTGGTAAGTGGAAAATTAGAAGATGAAATCAATGCATTGACAGGGTGTTCAGCAAATATTAAATTTAGAATTCTGCCAATGTGAGTTTGTAAGTCATTAATTTGCTGTAGCTCAAGAACTCATTGAGGCATTAAGAGTTTCAGAAGCTAAAGATTGCATAAATCCATTCCAATGGAGGTTGAATTGAAATCTCCGAAAATGAAGAATTTATGGTTTTCAAACGTGTTTGTTAGAGATTCACAAGTATCGCAGAAAGATTTATAATATTCTTTGTTAGAATTTGGTAGAAAATATACGCATCCTAGTACCATATGTATCTTACTCACTCTCATGAGAACCCAGACTTCATCGTACTGAAGATCAGTACGGGGTATCAACAATGGCATCCTAAAACAAGCTCAAAATAGCGATTAACATGCCACCGCCGCGCTGACCATTCAGTTTTTCATATTTCCGGCCTTTACGAAAAACTACATATTTAATATTATTAATTTCATTGCTGGAAATATCACTATTAAGCCACGACTTCGTCAGAAGTATTATTTCTGCAGCCTTCACTTTAAGGGATAATTCTATAGTTCTAGTTCCATTTCACCCAACACTTTCATAATATGATTGTTTTTTTAACGCTGTTTTATTATTTTTCTGCGATATTAAAAAATTGATTCTAGTTTTATACCTTTCCATCCATATGATAATTGGATTTAAAATCCGTATAAATACCACTTTTCTTTCAAGTAAATTTTTACTTAAAAAGTGCGAAGAGCGGTTAATATGAACTTATGGTTAATATTTATATAAAACTGAAAGATCGTCTCGAGCATCGAATCCACTCTACTTTAAAGCAAAAATATCTATAAATCAGGAGATTAGTCCTAATTAAAGAAAATGAAAAAAAAAACATTAATTAGTACGCCCCTGACGCAAAATTGACAATCAGAGAAAAATTGTAAAATTTTATTTAAAAATAGCTTAAAAACTACTCATCAGATTGACTTTTCACCGCTAAATATTTTAAATTTAACAAAATAACAAAGTATAAGATATGTATATATATATATATATATATATATATATATATATATATATATATATATATATATATATATATATATATATATATATATATATATATATATATATGGGAATCAGATATCTAACAGCCTTAAACTAATGAGGAAAAATACACAAAAATATTAATCTGACATGTGTTAATTCATAAAAATAGAAAACTTGAAAGCGGAGTTTACTAAAACAAAATAAATGAATATATCAATTTTATAATCATGGGCGCAGCTTAAGTTTATAATTTTATCTGCATGGTAAATATGGAATAATGTCCTGGATCGATCAAAATAAAGACAATTTGAATTAAAAATCCATTTGAAAATATTCGTTTGATCTGATGATGCCGGTATTGTTTTCCAATTTTAAATATAATGATGATAACGTTGGGTGACAAATGTTAACCAAACTTCAGAAAACTATAGTATCAACACATAATATTCTAAAAATGAATAGCTTTCTTTAAAACTATGTAAATTTATTGACACAACTGTATTTAAATTTTCGAAAAAAGTGATGCACTGTATATATTTGTTCAAGCGCCATATTTTTGCACTTCTTAGTTTTTCTTAAATTGGTGAGTATTTTTTCATATTTAATTTTTTCTTTATCGTAAAAAGTTTATCAAAAAATGGAGACTTTCTGATATTCTAATGTAAAATTTAGATATACAACAATATTTTAACTTAAAAAAAAGGTTTTTTTTACTAACTGACGATGCGATTTTTAACTCCCATATTTTGTATGTGGCTAAACATCCGGTTCGTTCGTTAGATTAATGAGGTTTCCGTCGGTTACCTACATCGATCTGTCATACTGTAGATATCATGTGATATGCGCACTGATTTATTTTTAATAGCTATTTAAATGAATGTTTTGCACAGGACATTTATGAGGACCCCAGTATGAATACCAACAAGTAACATGGTGTTTTAGCTAGAATCACCTTTATCTAGTAGAGGCGCGCGCATAATTTAAAATATAGCACTAACTGATTGATTGAGTGTTGAATTGACACGTTGCCTACATAGTTTACACATTGTCTACATAAATTACATATTTTGCGTAGTCGGCACGGGCACACCAAAACGTAAACAATCATTATTGACGTGTAGATGCCCACCCTGGCCCATGACACATCTTGCGCCGATATTCTTGGTCACCCTAAAGAATCGCAAACGGCAAATCGCGCCGTTATCGTCCTGTAGACAACCAGGGTAAGACTTTTTTCAAAAGGTACCCCTATACAAAATGCAGAAGACCGTTTTTCAAATTTAATTTTTTTTAATTTCCATAATTCGAATAATTTTTAAAAATGACCAATAATTTAGTGCCGTGATTCACTTGATACCTTTTCACTTTTCTAAAAAATAGAGCTAAAGCAAACTAAATTGTCTTTCTCAAACAATACCAGAGGTACAGACTAAAAAACTTAACTGACTTTTTTGTCATCGAAGTATGGATGTTAGTGCATCTAATTGTTATACAAAAAAGTCTAATTTAAGTCACGTGTGAATACCATGAAATAGTGATCTAATCTCATGACTTAATTATAAGTTTATAATTTCACCTTAGGTAAGAGCTTCAGTTTCCTTTCTTAAGATTAATAAATAATAACCTATGATTTTTACAGATATGTGCGGAATGAAAGGTGAATGTTTATAGAAATCAGTTGCGACATCATTCGAGTATTGCCTTTAACGAATATCGGATATTGCACCCAGTATTTATTTTGCTACGAAAAAATAACAAAGTTTTTCACAGGCGTAATAATTTTCACCACTTAATTAATAGACAAGAAAGCTGCATTTATTTATTTATGGCTAGTTAATATGGTAGTTAATATTTTTTGGCTCTTTTATAAAGATATAATACATACTAGGATAAAATACAATGTTTCTTATATCCTTCTTATATATCTGCTTATGTAATTCAGCGATTCTCAATATGCGAGGCGTGCCCACGATGGGTGAGAAATACTAACAAGAAGATGCAAAGATGTAAAAAAAAGTAACGAAAAAGAATGCAAAACGCTATTAATTGAAACTAAAGTAATAAAACAAAATATTAGATACAGATAGGAAGATACGAGTTCGAGTATCACAACATATTGTTCAGGTATCTAATTTAAATATTAACAAATTAGTGGCTTCCTTGAGCATGTCTTGCCGAGCAGAGCTTTTCATTAAAGGATGTTAAACCAGAACACTGACTTCTTCATCTATTTTAGCTGAAATATTTTTTGTCGTCAATGCATCTAGTGCAGAAAATAGTTTGGCAAAAATAAGATGTAGGAAATGGTAAACTACACGGATAGCTTTCTTGCAATGCAGAAAATTGATCGTCCCGTTCGTCCGAAAATTCAGTGATGTATTAACATATCCTCTTTTTATCAAGATGCTTGCCGTGAAGTCTATGAATAGTTCTCGTTTTTTAATTGAAAGATCTTCCGGAAACCTCCAAAAATTGGTAAATAAGTTGTTGATGTAATTTATGTAAAGTTTTTTTGGTTCACGTTTGTATTCCATAATTCTAATTTCTTGCAAAAAGCGTTTACTTTGTCACTCCTTTCCAAGATATATGTATTAGTCTCTTAAAATTGAATATTTAATATATTTTAATTCGTTGCAGAAATTTGCCGCATGATAACCATATCGATTTACAATAAAAAAATATACTAATTGATCTGCACCCACACCTTTGCAGAAAAACTCTGGATTTTAAGGGCCTAATTGTTATAGGTATATTTCACCACAGTTACAGTTGGATGTTTGGACCAGGACTCATTTCTTTGGTAACAAGGTTTTTTTTTGTGAATCGTGCAATGTATGCAGATACATTGGGGAGATTTTGGCTTGTAAGTTTTGGAATAACTACAGACATAAATTGATTTTTAGTTTAGCGGCAAAAAACTCCGGTGTTGTACTAAAGTACTCGCTATGGGCTCTTTCTAGGTACCGCTTAAGCCTGTTAGGCTTCACAATTTCTACCGAAATCACACACAAAAGTTTTTTTCGTTATCAGGAAGAAAATGTCGCTCTAAGCGTCAAAAAATATAGGGTGTCCACATAAAAAAAAAACAAGGTGTGTATAGCTTTTCAATGTTTTTCTCTGTTATATGGCTAAAAGGTATAACAAGTCAAAATCTTCAAGTTTTGTATTTACACTTTTTTGAATCTCACAAAATAAAAAAGCCATAATGCATGTCAAAAAATTTAAATTTCCTTTACCCGAAACTTCCCTCGCTATGAATTTTTTTTTATTAGGAACAATGAAGTATGACTCGATTTAGTTCAGCATGTAATCATTTAGTAACACATATATTAACTGCATGTTCTTGAATTTCTGTAGACAAAAGAAAAAATCAGGAAGGTTCCAGTTCCAGTTGGGTTCCTTTACAGATTGTTTTGAGTTGTTAAGATATTATATCTGCTCTGCGAAATTAGCAACAACAAAAAAAAGCTCATTTCATGGTCAAATATAATACATGGTAATCTATTAATAATATAAATTGTTTTTTTTGTACGTTTTTTCGTAACACATTTTATACCCTAGAACACTCGTAGAAAAAAATGTTATTTATTAAGGAAAAACATTAAGTAAGTGTGAAGTGATTTTTTCACGATTACAGTACTTTCCTCTTACGAACGATGTAATATAAAAAACACCCCTAACTGCCCATGCTTCCTAAAATAAATTCGGGTGCAAAATGCTTTTTGCTCTGCTAATGATGAGAGATTTCGTCTTCTGGATGGTAGAATGATATTAGAACTACTGCTGCTAGATTACTCTGAAGTAATTTTAGTTTGTTGGTTTTTTAAATTATTTTGGATGATTTCGCCTAATGGATGGTGGAATGATGTTAGACCTTCTGCTGCTGGATTACTCTGAAGTAATTTTAATTTGTTGATTTTTTAAATTACGTTCGTTGTCCGAATTTAATGACATTTATTAAAAAAAACACACTTAAAAAATCAAAATAATAGCTTTGTAAAAACCGGCGTAGTTAATTTTATAAACAAATACTCAGTATTGAAGATAATAATCATTAAATCAGAAACGTGGATTTGTAAGCTCACAATGCTATACAATTATCGTTAAATTTGTATTTTTATACTCTTCTTAAAATCATATAATATACAATGTGTTATGTATAAAAAAAATGAATAACAAAAATATATAGGTACATTAGAGATTTCTTTGCTTAAGCATATTTTTAAAATTTGATTAAATATCTTTGTCATGTCATCTAATTCTTTAAACAAGGAAACTAATGAAAGGATTTAGGCTTTAAAAGCATCAATTAGGTGACCTGGGGTTGCCCGATCGATTTTTGATTTAGCAGTCGATTCCTTCTCAAAAAAATGAAGGTTACGAAAATAACAGTAGACTTTTAAAATTTACTTAAAACAACATTTAAAAAATAAGAAAAAAGAGCTAATTATTAATTTTCTGATCTGACAAATACTTTCTGGAAAATTTCGTTACTGTGTATTTTATTTTGAAAATCTACAAATTAGGAAAAAAAATAAAGTTACGTAATATAATTATGAAAAACATACCTACCTCATTTATTCATTTCTCATAAACTCCAAAATAGAAAATAACTCAAAAATTATAAAGAAAATAAATTTATAATAATAAATGCTCTGTGGATTTTACCAATAGCATATCGGTGTTTGAAAAATAGGATTTTGGCACTTTGTTGTGAAACGTCCCTAGACGAATTAGGATTATTTGGATTTATTATGAAAATAAAAGTTAAATTATTGCCGACAGCATTATTAAATAAAATAGCCAATCCAATTAATATGAAATGAAAAGCAAATTTAACAGTAGATTTAGCCCATTTGACAGAAAAACAGAAACCCACGCTTAAAAACAGTAGATCTACTGGAAACAGTAAATCTGGCAACTCTGAAGTTGGCTTCGCGCGTAACTTTCTTTGAGAGAAACGTTTCCTTTTATCAAGGAAAATGAACTATGTCCCAGTTTAGTTTTGCACGTTTTTTTTTGTAATCTATAGTAGTGAGAGAAGTTCTGGGTAAAGTGAACTTACTTATGTTTTAAACAGCAATTTTAATTTTTAGTTATTGTACTTGTTGAGTATTGATTTTTTTTTGAAAAATCACCCTCCGAGGTTTTTGCAGATACGTTTAAAGGCGAAAACAGAATGTTATCACTATACCTGAGCTCACGTGTTATCATGCCCAGCTGATACTGTGGTACCTGATCATAAACAACGTCATCCTTATCATTCTTAGGACTCTAACAATTTCTTTGTTTTTAGTTGTTATTATTATTTGTTTTTAATAGTGAAAAGTGACTGCTTAACTAGTTCTTTAGATTTTAAAGAGGAAATGGAATCTGTTGCTGTTTTAATTACGCTCCATGAAGAGGATAATATTACAACCAGGCCAAATTTTACAAAAAAAAAATATTACAATAAATCAGAAAAGTACGCAGAATTTTAATATCAGCTCTGTATACAAAATAAGCTTTTATCCAATATATTGAATATTTAACAATACTTTGCTGAAAAATCAACCAAATAGGTGCATAATTTAGTCCGAAGCATAACCTAATTTTGGTAGATAATTAAAATATTGTAAAAGTTTCGACCGGTTCACAGTTCACTACATTATACCCTAGTAGGGGATTTTTATATTAAGTTATGATGTTTCAAATAATACTAAAGTTTATAAGTACCTATATATGTTTGAACTGTAAAAATTATTCACATAACCAAAAACAATATTTATTTCCTGTTTGTCTCCCCTCCAGTTTCCTCTCAAGTAGCTTGCCGAATATTTTGATCTAGGTATTTAACATATGTAGCCTGAATTGCTCAATCAAAAGATCGTCCATTTTAAAAATAAATACTCTATAACCAGAACAACAACACTGAAATATGATATCACATGAGGCAAAAATTTTCGGAAGTACAGAAAATAAAAACGTGAGATCACGCGTGAGGTTGGTGACATATCCGTTTCCTCCTTTACAGTGCCTGCCCTAGATACTTTCGATATCTAAGTCCCTAGATACTTTCGGTGCCTAGGGTACACGTTATCTCATTGGTCTTTCGTTCTATATGTGCGCGGCATAGTTCAAAAGTTATTTATTTGATTGACTACAAATTTGGGTTAAAAATCAACAAATTGTTAAAAAAAAATTAATAAGAAACTACTTATTGAATTAACTTCAAATTTTGCACAAATATCAAGAGTGGTATATGGATGAACTGGTAAGACTTTAATGTTAAGCAATTATAGCGAAACAAAACGGCTAGTAAACGAAATAAGTTAAAATCGAAAAGTAAACACTTCATATCCAGTTGACTTGAAATTTTACACAAAAATCAAGTGTGAAAGGTACCGGTAAAGTTTTGAGTGATTTTGCACGACAAGACAAAATGGCGGCCTATTAAAATAAAATCCCATTTCCTCGAATAAAACTTTTTTGGTATGTAGGAAAGTAAGAAATGACATAATTTGTTTTTCGTAGACTATGTAGAATAAGTTATGAAATAAAAATAATAATATTAAAAATAGTAATAAAAAATAAATTAAAAACAAATAATAAATTCCTCCTCCTCTTATAGAATTCCACTGCGCATATATAGCACATTTTATGAATAAATTTGGGGGTATATAAAGGAGAATTTATACCGATTTTTTACTTCTCTCGTAAAAGGGAAGTATTGTAATCATGAAAAAATCACCCTACGAGATTTTTTCAGATCTTTACGTTTCAGGGTCCGTAGATGCCGAAAAACATGTTTTCACAATTCCGTCGGTCTGTCTGTCGATCCGTCTTTTCGTGGCATAGCTAAAAAACTACTTACCCAATTGACTTTAAATTTTTGTCAAATATTAAGGGTCATATAGAGATGCCTTGGTAATAGTTTGGTGAAAATCCAATATGGCAAAACAAAATGGCGGCCTAGTGAAAAGTTAAAAAATGTATTACTAAAAACTACTTATCCAATTTATTTCTAACTTTGCTCAAAAATCAAGTATTATGTAAAAATCTACTGGTAAAATTTTAGTTCGAATCCAAAATAGTGGCTTAATAAAATATTTAAAAATTTAGTCTGAAAAAACTGCTTAATGGACTGATTTGAAATTGTGTGCCATAAATGATTGTGGTATAGAAAGGAACTAGTAAAACTGTACTAACTCAAGATGGCGGGACAAAATGACGGCCAAATAAAATATTTATAATCGTGAAAAAATCATCCTTTCAGGTGTTAGTGCCCCTAGATGCGAAAAAATATTTTTATCAATTTCGTCGGTCCGCAACATAATTTAACAACTACTCATCAGAGTGACTGTAGGCAAAAATTAAGTGTCATATGAGGACGACCTGGCAATATTTTTGTAAAAAGAGAATATACCAAGATGGCGGCCTACAGAAGCGTTAAAATTACTAAAAAAACTCTCCAGTTTCCTCAAATTTTGCACAAAAAACAAGTGTTATATATAAACTGGTAACATGTTGGTATGAATATAAAATAGCAAAACAAAATTGTAGCTTACTAAATTATTTAAAAAATCGACCTGATTACTACTCATTAGATTCATTTCAAAATGTATGCAAGCATTACGTGCGATATAGAGATAAACCGGTCAAGTTATGGTACAAATGCAAGAACAAAATGGCGGTGTGTGTCAATGTAAAAAATACTTATTGAATTTGTTTTAAATTATGTCCAAAAATCAAGTATGGCATAAATAGAAACTCGTAAAATGTTGGTAGGAATACAATATGATGGAACAAAATGGCGCTCAATAAAAGTGTTTGAAAAGATAGTATATACGTGTTAATAAATGACTATGTACTAAACTGAATTGTGTCACACTTCAAGATTCCTAATAAAAGGAAAGATTCATAACGAGGGAAGTTCCGGCTAAACAAAACTTACCAATTTTTTTTTACTCAGTCTAACAAAGATGTCTATGTCTTCCAAATTTGTTTGTACAAACCTTTGTGATTTTTCATGCGTATTGCTGAAATTTGTACTTTTAGTTCAGCCTTGAAATAAAGGAATTCTTTGGTTATTTTATTGTATTATTATAAAACTATCACATTATTAAAATATTTCCGTGTACATATTTTGCAATTTCTCATTGCCTAGAGAGCGCGAGAAATTTTTGAAGGTCTCGGAAGAGGTACCGTTATTCTGACATCTGGTCCATTAGGTTAATTTTTGTTTCAGGATTCCTGTTTAGCAACTCGGTTAATGCAATTTTATTAATTCACAAACTAAAATCTCGCCTGTCTCGCTGATGAAAGTGAATTTTGGGGTCAGGCTTATTCTTTCACCCACACTTAAGAATAATACTCGTTTTTCTAATGTTTTAATATTTGTATAGTCGTAAATAAGTAAACGCAACATCATAATGAATGGTAAAAAATGTGGGCTGGGAGTACATAAGCTTTTTTTTTTGTATAGTAAATAGTAACGGTGTACTAGAAACACTAAATATAGCATTGGATAGTTCCTAACGCAAAGCATATTTATGGTTTTACTTGTACTCATCATCAGGCATTCATTATCTCTTAAAAAATACTTGCACTTTGCATTTATCATTATATACGATGTGATGCTTGTTATCGTCAATTAAAGCCTCACCTGATCTCAGTTATGGGATTTCCGCTAGACGTATAATTTTCGTATCGTTAGCAGATATATTATTATTACTATATTGTGTACCTACTGATTGAATTATTAATACTTATTTGAAAGTGAAGGTTTGTGGGTTATTAAACGTCGCTTACTATTTACTTACTAAATGAAATTACCCATGTATTTTTCAAAATTTTATAAAACATTTTATGTATCAAAACTTATATATATGTAGGTTCATAGGTTATTCTCTTTTTGCGGTTTATCTCTAGCGATTTACACCACTTCCATTGCTTCCTTAAACCCACCAGACCTATTTATATAGACCAGGATGTCCATCCAAGAAAGGTTCTTGACACTGCGATTCCAAATGTTTTGCCGCAGTGTGGCCCTAGCTTCGCAATTACACAAATAGTGTAGCGGAGTTTTTTCCTCCTCACCACATGTGTTACGGGTTGAGTCATCCTCTATGCCTAACACTGCTAGGTTCCGCCTCAAACGACAGTGGCCTGTTAGCACCCCTATGGGGGAGCTATCGATCCGCCTAGTTCTAGTAAGCAACCTATAAATATATATATATACTGTATATATATATATATATATATATATATATATATATATATATATATATATATACAGTGTGTATCAGCCAAATGGAATAAATTCGATAATAAATAAATGGGGGCGTGTTCGGAAAAACGCTTGGACCCGTCGATTGGTATTTTTAGTTGTTCATTTTCTCCAATAAAAACTTTTTATACAGGGTGTGTCCTGTAACAGTGGTCAGTGCCAACTTTCTTATTTCAAATGCAACACCCCGGATATTATTTAATTTTTGGATTCTTTGGGAGATTCTAAACATATTTTATGTTCAATGTCCTATACCTATCTTCCACTATTTCGGCAATATTAAGTGTTTTCAAATTTATTGCAAAAATTAAGATTAAAAAAATAAAATTATTTATTTCTTCATAATGTATAAACAAAAGTAAAAAGTTAATTCAGGAACTGTTGAATATGCTCGCCGAGAACGTCTTGGCAAATTCCTAATCTTAAATAGAAATTTCTTCTAACGTTATTTAGCATCTCAGGCGTGACCGATCTAATTGCAAGCGTTATTCGTCTTCTTAAGTCAGCTAAGTCGAGGGGTTTAGTTTTGTATACAACATTTTTAATATGTCCCCATAAGAAAAAGTCTAATGGCGTCAGATCAGGGGATCGCGCTGGCCATTCTATCGATCCTCGTCTCCCTATCCACCGATTTGGAAATATTCCGTTGAGGTACTGCCGGACATTAATTTGGTAATGGGGCGGTGCTCCATCTTGCTGAAACCATATCATATTCGCTGGAACTTGTGGGTTTGCTGGATCCGGATACAAATTTGTCAAAGTTGACACGACATTATTTTGGAGCAGTGCTAAATAATTATCGCCATTCAAATTGCCGTCAATGAAAAAGGGGCCTATGATATGATCCCTAACAATTCCTGCCCAAACATTAACCTTTTCAGGATATTGAGTATGTTCTTCGCTGATCCAGTGAGGATTTTCCCTAGACCAATAGCGGCAATTTTGACGATTTACATGACCGTGAAGTGTAAAGGTGCACTCATCCGAAAACAAAACATGTTCTAATTGAATAACATTGTTATCTAACATAGCCATCATTTGTTCACAAAAATAAGTTCTCCTATCATAATCGTCTTCCATGAGCTCCTGAGTTGGTATCACTTTATAGGGATGCATTTTATTTTCTTTTAATGTTCGAATAATCGACGAATGGCTAATATCGAACATTGCGGCGGCTTGTCGACTAGAAATATGTGGGTTTTCCTCAAACTCAAGCATAATATCCAATTTAGTATCATCATTTGTTGAATTGGTAGCTGCTTTTTTTATCTGCCTCACATGTCCAAGCTCGCGAAACTGCTTTTCTATTTTACTAATTGTCCCTTGGGATATATGCGGCAAATTTGGAAATTTTTCGTGAAATAAGCGAGGAACTTCCACTTGTGTTCGTGTGTTATCTCCATAACCAATCATTTGTAGAATTGTTATTTTATGCATTTCTGTTAAATGAACCATTTTTCTGATATTAGGTATTATGCAGTTAACGAAATTCAAAAGACTATGAGACTGACACTGACAACTACTGTCTTGCAAAGAGAAAGGCCAGGCATTTTACACAAAAGTAAACAAAACTTAAAAGTAAACAAAACTGGCTCTTTTTGTTCCATATCAATAAAAAGGAACGCTAAAATGGTTTTTGCTTACATTCTTAATATGAAGACCTAAATGGTAAATAAGTATTGAGTGTGTTGTAGCGAATTTTTGTAATCAAATAAATAGTTCAGCAACCAGAGCCACTTTCATGAATAATAATAAATTCGAAATAAATAAAATAAAAATAAATTTGAAAACACTTAATATTGCCGAAATAGTTGAAGATAGGTATATGACATTGAACATAAAATATGTTTAGAATCTCCTAAAGAATTAAATAATATCCGGGGTGTTGCATTTGAAATAAGAAAGTTGGCATTGACCACTGTTACAGGACACACCCTGTATAAAAAGTTTTTATTGGAGAAAATGAGCAACTAAAAATACCAATCGACGGGTCCCAGCGTTTTTCCGAACACGCCCCCATTTATTTATTATCGAATTTATTCCATTTGGCTGATACACACTGTATATATATATATATATATATATATATATATATATATATATATATATATATATATACACAGGCTGGTAATAAAAACTGGAATAAATAGAAATAGTTTGGAATCCAGTCACTTTCGGACAAATCGCTCGGACCCGTCAATTATTGATTTTCGTTGCTCAAATTTTGACACTAAATTGAAATATACATGGTAAGACGTTAGTAAGTACGAACTTATTCCTGACTTTTTTAAATAGAACATCCTGTAAATTGATATATTTTAGAATTCTACAAACAAAAAAGCGGAAGGTTGACAATAGAACAAAGCAATTTGCACATTCATATCTCAGTTTTTATGGTCTTTATTACGATGTCAGTTTCAGTTCAATAAAAAGTTTTTTTTGAAAAACAAAAATCTTTTAAATCTGCTTAAATAAAAAGTTGTTGCCATAATAATGGCCTTAAAAAAAACTAAGATATAAATGTGAAATTCATTTTGCTCTAATTCCAGCAGTTTCGATGTTACAGTCTACCAAAGTGTCTTAAAAAAACTAATTTTAAATGTCAGTATATATATTTTCCGTAAATGGAATTTTCCCCAATATTTAAACATTTTATTAGACCACCATTTTATTTTGCTATATAGTATTCGCATTCAAATTTTACTAGTTTAACCCTGTTCCAAACTTGATTTTGTGCCATAAAATAAATGTAAAAATATTTTCTAAAAAAAGATTTTATTTATAAACTATTGAAATGAAAAGTAAGAAATACTTAAACTTATATAATCACAGAACTTTTAAAAATTTGAATATTTTCTTAAAAGCTTGAGATGTGGAAATCCATGGTATAGGTACTTGATTTTTTTCGATTATAGAGATTTAAAAAAATAACCTAATATTTCAAAAAACTGCGAAACAAGTCAAATTTATTTTTTTTTGTATATAGAATCTTTTTTTCACTATACAGACAGGATAGCCGTAAAAGAATGAAGCATCCTCCTGACAAAGAAAAAAAATTCAAAACACGGTAAACACGTCAATTTTTTTTAACTTTTTGTAGATACAAATTTTTTTTATAGTTGTACTGGGTACATCTAGTGGAATTAAAGAGCCCCCTGAGAACGAGAAAAATTCAGATTTCAAAAGCTTTTTAAAAAAGAGTGTTTTTTTTTTCATTTTGTATATAAAACCATTTTTACCATTATGCTGGATAACCTTAAAAGGATGAAACAGGCCCATGAAAACAAAAACTTACTCACATATACAATACACTTTTTCCCATTATATAAGGATATGAAGCAGCTCGCAAAAAACAAAATTTTTTAAAGCTGTTAATTAAAAAAAATGCTGAAGTTAGAAAACAGTAAAACAGGGCAATTTATATATATTTTTTTTAACATATAAAGGCAATTTTTCCTTTATATAGAGGTATCCTAAGGGGTCAGATCAAGTTTTTAAAAGTGAGAATATTTTGTTTTTTTCAGAAACTATTAATATATTTTTTTAGAAAACGACAAAATACGTCAAATTTATTATACTTTTTGGCATATAGACCTCAACTACAACAATACATGTACGGGGTAAGTACTGGGTTTGTCAAAACTGCAACACCTAATATCCACAGGAGAGCTACAAAGTTTGATGTCAAAAAACTATTTTTCCTAAAGTATCAAGAAATCCAAAATGCGAATAAGTGCGAAAAGTATAATTTAATTTTTTTTAATTAGATATTGGATTTTTGATATTATCTTTCGCACGCTTCTTCCGTATTCCTTGATAAAGTTTACTACTTAATATATATGCAGCTTTTTTAAGAAGAAATCACGGTTCTTGGGATTAGGTCGTGGCAAATTGGAATTACTATCCGACACTTCGTCTTCGATTGCACGAGGCATCTTCAGGGATCTTTACTCCACGCGATCTGAACACTGAATTTAGTGTTCAGATCTCGTGGAACAAGAACCATGATTTCTTAGTTGACGAAAGCCGTGGAGGCTTTTGTTCTATCTTCTTTAAGAAATTGAATTTCTCTACTGGACCAACTCAAATTAAAAACATCTTTCTTTTGACTGAAGTTTTTTTTACGAAAAAGATTCAGGAATGCAACCAGCATAATTCAATTTAAAGAAATGTGCGAAAAATGTAAAAAACCAAAACTGATTTGGATCTTCGCATATCGGGGTCCATAAATGCAAAAAAACAAGTTTTTTTTATTCCTTCGGTCTGTTCGAGGCACAGCTAAAAAACTACTTATTCGATTGACTTCAAATTTTACTAACTACCTCGTGCAAAGAACTATATTAACAATATTAAAAATCCGTAAGTTTTCTTTACCCCGAACTTCCCGCGTTATAAATCTTTCCTTTTATTGGGAACAGTTAAGTGTGACCCAATTAAGTTCAGCAAATAATCATTTCGTAATACATTTATACTGTCTTTTAAAAAAATGTTATTGGGCGCCATTTTGTTGCATGATACTGGATTCCTACCAATATTTTACCAGTTTCTACCTATGCCACATTTGATTTTTGGGTATAATTTAAAATAAATCTAATAAGTAGCTTTAAATTGACACACAACACACCGCCATTTTATTACATCGTATTGAATTCGTACAAGTATATATCACATTTATTTTTTCGTACCATAACTTCACCAGTTTATCTCAATATCAGACTTAATCCAAATTTGAAATTAATCTAATAAGTAGTTTTTTTAAGATATTTTTTTAAATATTTTAGTATTTTCATATCAAAATTTTACTAGTTCAGTCCTATGTAAGATTTGATTTTGAGCAAAATTTGTGGTTAATTGAATAATTAGTTTTTTTAATAAAAATTCTGTTCACTTCGATTTACTAGACCGCCATCTTGTTCGGGCAGATTGGATTTTTACCAAAATATTACCAGGTCATTCCTATATGACACTTAATTTTTAGCTGAAATTTGAAGTCACCCTGATACGCAGTTTTTAAGCTATGCCGCGAAGTGACACACAGACGTACAAACCGACGACCGACCGACGGAATTGATAAATCATATTTTTTTCATCAAGGGACGCTAAAACGAACGTGAAGGTATGTAAAACCTGAGAGTGTCACTTTTTCTACATTACCAACATTTAGTACATTAGTACACAGTTTTCCTATACCACAATTAGTTATGGCTCACTATTTGAAATCCGTCAATTAAGTAGTTTTTTCAGGCTGAATTTTTAAATATTTTATTAAGCCGCCATTTTGTTTCCTCATCTTAGATTCATACCAAAATTTTACCAGTTGAGTCCTTCGTAATATTTCATTTTTGTGCAAATTTGAGATAAATTGGATAAGTAGTTTTTTAGTAATATTATTTTTAACATTTCCTTAATCCACCATTTTGTTTTACTATATTGGGTTTTTAACAAAACGTTAGCAGGTCTTCCCCATATGACCCTTAATTTTTGACCAAAATTTGAGGCCAATCGGGTAAGTAGTTTTAGCTATGCGGGGAACAGACAGATCGACAGACAAACAGGGACCCTGAAATGTGAAGATCTGAAAAAATCTCGGAGGGTGATTTTTTAACAATTACAATAGTTTACCAGAGAAAAAAGCAGTTAATCATTTCAGAATACAATTAATGAAAATCGGTAAATTTCCTTTACCCGAAACTATATTGGATTCGTACCAATATTTTACTAGTTTCTACCTATGCCACACTTAAATTTTTGGCAAATTTAATATAAATTGAGTAAGTAAGTAAGCAGTTATCACTCTTAATGTTTACTCAAAAATGGAAAGCAATGTAATAATTAGTTTTTAAGGCTGATTTTTTAAACATTTTATCAGGCCGCCATTTTTTGCGGTTCTTGATCGTTGTTACAAGTTCATTCCTATGTAACACTTGATTTTTGTAAACAAACTTGAGGTAAATTATTTGGTTTTTTAGAAATAATTTTTTTAACATTTCACATTTTGTTTCGCTGTCTTAGATTCGGCCAAAATTTGACCAGTTAATGCTTACGTAATACTTGATTTTTATGTAAAATTTGAGGTAAATTGGATACATAGTTTTTTAGTAATAATTTTTTTAATATTCCACTGGGCCGCCATTTTGTTTCGAAATATAGACTTTTTACAAAAATGCGATCTCCATGTGCAGCTTTTTGACCAAAATTTGAAGTCAATCGGGTAAGTAGTTTTTTAGATATGCCGTGAACAGATAGACAGACAGACCGACAGACAAACCGACGGAATCGAGAAAAGATGTTTTTCCGCATGTAGGGACCTTAAACCTAAAACAACATTCTCATCAATTAACTAAAAAAGATCAATATTGTAGGATTATATACATTTAAAATACCAAATATTAGATAAGTTGCGATTGTTCATGATCTAATGTTAAGTGTATGGCAATTCAGACGGAGAGAAAATAATACCAAATAAAAAACTTGAGAAAAAAAAATGTCGATGTTATTACAATTTTTAAGAATAATGATTCTACCAAATTTTTCTATGAATTAACCAAAAAATTATTGTAAGGTCATGTACCCTCAAAAGATAGTACTCAGTTAAGGGGGAACTGCACGCAGTAATATGGATCATTTGCAAGCCTTCCACCGCTGCAATATTATGTTAAAACTATAAGAGATATGTATTAGCTTCAATGTGATTTTAATAGGGAAATATGTATAGCTGGGTGCTAAATGCGAATTTTTATGAAAAAATCAAATCTAGAGTTATAAAATAAAAGTAGATTTGTCCATTTTCGACCATTTTTTGACGCACATGCCTTCGCATATAATTTTTTTTCCCACAAAATGGCTCTTTACCGCCTTACATTAATCCTTTGTCTACGTAACTACAAAATTTGAAATGGTAAATCGTACTTATGTCTTTGTATTTCTGCAGCGCGTGAACCCTTTTGAACCCATTTTTAACCGAAATGTAATTTAAATTACCTGTACATAACACATTTTTTTAGGGTCGGACGTGCAGGAAGTTTTTTTTAATGCGTAGGTACCTTTTCATCTTACTTTCAACTCGACTAGACCTTGTCGCTGGTTTTTCACTTTTTGCATGCAGTTCTCGCTTAAAGAAGCTGCTTGTAAATAAATTTTTATTTTCCAACCTGCAGTTGTCTAATTCTAATATAATACTAGAAGTTCAAAAGGTAAAGATATGAAGATATAATTTTTTTACGGTTTGCTATAAAAAAATTAATTTTAGCAATTTTTTTTATGGAAAGTGATTGCAGTTAAAACAAAAACGATATGCAATATTCGCAAGGTTATATCTTATCAAAAAGAAAACTTGTTTTTATTTTTCAAAATATTGGATATTTTGTATTTCTAGGAATACGATAGAGATCTGTGAAATTCGAAGTTGTAATTTTGAAGGCATTCAAAATTTCTACAACAAACTTATTGCCTTATCTAACAAAATCAGGCGTCAGATGTACAATTTCTACTACAATAAAAACTATCAATAAACCAGTTTTGGTTTATTGATAGATGGTTTTATTGGCTTACATATAAAACTATTAATTAGTGATGCAGTGTTTTAATATTTCTTTTGTGTAATATTTATTAATTTATTATCAAAATCCGTTAGGTCGGTATCTAGTTCAACAGGTTAAAAACTTTTCCTACCCGGCTACTTCGGTTAATCACTATACTGGGTAATTTATAACCTTACCAGCCATATTTTAATACGAAAGTGAATTTCGGGTCCTTTCTTTTCCTTTAAGCAACATAAAACGAAGTATTCAGAATGCAATTTTATATATTGTTACAGGTATCCCGTCTAGCTGTAGTAATAAATTATGAGCCCAAACATTCATTCGAAGTTTTAAAATCGCATACATATATAAGAGTAGGCTGCAAAATCGAATGAAATATTATTTAGTTTGTGTATTTAGTCAAAGTCTACTAAAATATAAATATTTCTGTAAACTTTGATTTAGTCTTGAACTTGAACAAAAATTGATTTAAATAAGTATTGAATATTAGTTTCACCACCTTGATACGACAAATAAGTTTTAAAATATTATGCCGCCAGTTTATAGAATTGACTTTAGAACTTATTTCGATAACATTTGTTAAATATGTGTGTATGAATATTTACCAAAAAAACAAAATGGTTTTTATATTTTTTAATATATAATGTATAAAAAGTAGAAATTAACTTTTCTGGCTTACAAAAATTGATTGTATCAAAGTCCCATAATTTGCACCATGTGTTAGGGTTAGGAGGTTTGAAGATAAATGATTACATTGATAAACCTAATACTAAACTAAATGAAGAAATATTTAAAAAAAATTAGAAGCCAAAAATATTGTTTAATGACTACGTCACGTAAATAGTGTAATGCACAATTCCATAAAATCTCTACAAAATGCGATAAAAAAAAACTCCTGAAAACTCGTTTGACCAAACGGTCATTCAATAAAAGACGTTGGCACTGATTAATGGACTAATGTTATTCCTATTTTCGTTAATATTCCGTCACTGCAATTTGAAAGATCATTATTTTAAATATAAGTAGCATTTGCTGCTTGCGCTATGTTAAATATAAATACAATTAATAAAAAAAACAAGCATTTAAAAAGAAGAAATGGCAATAAATTAATTAAATGAGAAATTGATTACTGAGTTCCAGACTAATTAAATGCAACGATCCTTTAGATGTTATGTTAGAGTGGTGTATTATTTGGGGTTAGGAACCAGCAAAAAAACAAAGACTCTTTTTTAGATTGCCTGCATCTAGCCAACTTATTGTTGTATCCTCAGGACACATAGATATTATATCCTGCAAGAAAACCCATATTAGTCTTTACCTACTCCATTGGTCCGCAGATATTTCTAAACCCCAAATAATACACCACTTTAATATAACAACAAGATCGTTAACAAAAACCATTAGAAATTTAATATCTGGGAAATATTATCTGGAAACCAACATAGTAGGTAAAGTCTGATGATATGAGTATCATGCAGGATATAAAATTTATGCGTCCTGAGGATGCAACAATAAAGTTAAAGTTTAGTAACCCTAAATAATATACCACTCTAACATAAAAACAAGAGAATCGTTAACGAAAACTATTTAGAAACTTAATATCTGGGAAATTATGGAAAATATGTGTTTCATGCAGGATATAGAATCTATATGTGTCCTGAGAATGCAACAATAAAGTTTCGAAACGAATTTAAAAAGTCTTTGTTTTTTTTACTGGAACCTAACCCCAAATAATACATCACTCTAACATAAAAAGAAAAGGATCGTTAGCGAAAACCATTTAGAAACTTAATATCCGTAGACAAACGGAATACGTGAGGACTGATAATATGGATTTCATGCTGGATATAGAATCTACATAACAACAAAATAGTCTTTTGTTTTTTTTACTGGTTCCTAACCCCAAATAATACACTACTCTAATATAAAAACAATTGTTAACGAAAAGCATTTAGAAACTTAATATCTGGGTAGTATACGCGGAAGAAGGAGTAAAAGTACTGATAATATGAGTTTCATGCAAGATATAAGTTTTATTAAAATACAACAATTAATTTCGAAACGTCGACAATTTAAAAAAATTCTTGTTTCTTTACTGGATCTTAACCCCAAATAACACACCAGTTGGTTCCAACATAATACTTGATGTTTATGCAAAATTTGAAATAAATTGGATAAGCGGTTTTTTCATAATAATTTTTTTAACATTTCACTACGGCCCCATTTTGTTTTGCCATTTTGGACTTTTAAAAAAATATTACCAGGTGATACCCATATATGACCCTTAATTTTTGTATAAAAATTTGAAGTCAATCGGGTAAGTAGTCTTTAGCTTTGTCGCAGGCAAACAGGCAGACAAATCGACAGACGGACCGACCGAATTAATAAAACATATTTGTTTGGTATTTAGGGACGCTAAAATGTAAAGACGTGTAAAACCGGAGAGGGTGATTTTTGCACGATTATATACTTTTTATTTGGCCGCCATTTTGTTCGGCCAGCTTGAATTAGTACCACTAGTTTACTAATTGATCACTATTCCACTATTAGTTATGGCACACAATTTGAAATCAAACTATTAAGCAGTTTTTGGATGAGTAGTTTTATGTTACCAGGTCATGCCCATATGACCCTTAATATTTGACCAAAATTTGAAGTAAACCGGGTAAGTAGTCTTTAAGCTATGCTGCTAACTGACAGATAGACAGACAGACAGTCAGACAGACCGACAGAAGGACCGATAGAATTGATAAAACATATAGTTTGGCATTTAGCGACGCTAAAACGTAAAGATTTGCAAAACTCGATTTTTTCACGATTACAAGCATTTTATTTGGCCGCCATTTTGTTCGGCCATCTTGATTTAGTACCACTATTTTACTAATTGATCACTATTCCACTATTAGTTATGGCACACAATTTGAAATCAAACTATTAAGCAGTTTTTTCAGGCTGAATTTTTAAATATTTTATTATGCCGCTATTTTGTTCCTCCACATGATTTCAACATAAAACTTGATGTTTTTGCAAAATTTCAGATAAATTAAATGAGTAGTTTTTTAATAATATTTTTTTAACATTTTACTAGGCCGCCATTTGGTTTCGCCATAATGGATTTTTACCAAAATTTATCAACCATGTACATTTCTAGAGATAATTTATTTAAATTTGGCACACAATATAGGGTGACTAATGACTACAAAATAAGCATAATATATTTTCAAAAATCTACAGGATGTTACTTTTTTACCGGTCGTGAGTCAACAACACAAATATTTTCTTTTTTGAGTGGCATTGAAACGCATGGCGGGTATTTCTTAGTAATATGTAAAATATATTTTTAAAAAAATGGTGTTATTATAATATTCTATATTTTAGTGCGCAAATAGTAATGTTTAAAAGGAACTATTTCAATGTTTATAACATTAATGTATTTTGCCCAACTTAATAATATAATTTAAAATGAAATTTTAATCATTTCAAATACTTACGTTTATTTATTGGAAGATCCATCATATTTGAAGGCGCAAAATATTAATTTTATTGTTCAAAATATTTATAATAACGCGTGTTTAATTCACTCTTTTTTGTATGATATTGTACACTGATTGGTAGTTCATTTTGAAAATCCATACAAAGTGCAGCACCCTCATATGCTAATTCTGATCGAGATAGCTAAAAGATCTTTGCTGGTGCGAGGCTACTAAAGACCTATTTTTTCTGAAAAATATTATAAAGTCACTCGCCAATGACCGATGACTTCATTATATGGGCAACAAGCGAGTTCAGTCCGTGTGAGGAGGGGATGTCTGACAAGATTTTTCCAGTGGCGAAACAGGTGCGCCTCGAAACTATTTTCCCTTTATTGAGGTCGGTATTTCAAGAAAGGGTGGCAATGTGATCCCTACATAAGTCTTACATCGTTCTTCTATCGTTTTAAATAAACTTCTGGAAAAGATGATATATACTTGATAGAGGAAATTCTAAAAGAAACATCAGATTCAATACGTGCATAGTAAAGAGAAAAGTTGACAGAAACGGAACTTCATTCTGTAGTGTATTATAAATCTTAAGATATAATGGAATATGTATAAAAATAAAAAGTGATATTATACATTTAAAAAAGAAACCATGTGCTCAAATGTCTTAAAATAAATTTTTGATTATTCTAGAAAAAATGTTTGGCTTTTCATTATAATAATAACACAATAATAACAAAACTCTTTTAAAAATACTTATTCTTAATTTTTTTCTTTGGTACTCACTGTAGATACATGGTTCCATCCGGCTTACTTACCTACAACAGAAAAACAAAATATATATATATAAGTAAGAAGATAAAGAGTAATAAGATATTTGTTTTTCTTTGAAATTATATGCTTTTTATATAACTATAACACGTTCTATATAATTATAAGCAAAATTCACGCAATGTAAAATAAATTAACTCTTAAATGGATCCCAACTTTGTTTTGCAATCCATATAGGTGTGATCCGTCGAGAAGATTCCGCATACCACAAAGCCCGAAGTCAACGTTGCTAGCCTCGCACAACGTCCAGAGTGGCCAGTCTGAAAATTCGTATATAGATAAGCATAATTTTTGTATTGTATTCTTAAACAAGTAGATGTTTTTGGCAACACCAATTCATATATTTTTGCTTGCGTTCGCTGTGACACGACATGAGCAATAAATATTTTTTCTGCCGTTTTTGTTAAATTTTTATATTATTTTCTTTCAAGCAGAAAGTCACCCTTCTCTTGAATTGTTATATTGGGCATGCGCAAATAAGAATTCATGAAAATACGTCTGTTTTATTTACAAATCTAGCAATCATTCAGTTTAAAACACACGTCCATACGTACATACAAACAATCATTCGCTTACCATATATATAAAACCACTGCTTCGATACTTCAGTATACGTTTTTTAAATTTTGTTTTATTTGTTATTAAATAATTCTAAATTAGTAGTTCACTATTTATATTATTTTTTATTTTTTGTTAATTTACTTATATAATCTGTAAAAAAATAATTTGTGACAATTATTCTTTATGCCAGGAAATCGAATTTTATCGGCTTTTTAAACATTAAACAGGCCATTTTGTTTTTTCATATAAAATTGACAAAATTTTATCAAGTTTATCCTAACTTCACACATGATTTTTCTGCAACTTCACTGGATAAGTAATTTTTTATAATTCATTTTTTTCACCATAATAGCTCGTAGGTATCAAAACCTTTAAATGTTTATCACTATAATATATTTTATTTTTATGCAAAATTTGAAAACAATGAATGAAGTAGTTTTTTTACACTGATTTTTTAACATTTTATTAGGCTGCCATTGGGTTCCACCATTTGGATTTGTGCCATAATTTTAACAGTTCATCCCTATATCGCAACTAATTTTTCTGAAACATTTTGGGTTAATTAGATAAGTAATTTTTTAGTAATATTTTTTTTACATTTTGATAGGTTGCCATTTTGTTCCGGCGTACTGGATTATCACTAAACTGTTACCTTGTCATCACTATATGACCCTTAATATTTGAACAACATTTGAAGTCGACTGGATCAGTAGTTTTTCAGCTATGCCGTGAATAGACTGACCGAGAGATAGACAGACCGACGTAATTTTAAAAACATGTTTTTCAGTATCTAGGGACTCTTGAATGTGAAGATATGAAAAAATCTCGGTGATTTTTACGATTGAAATACTTTCCTTTGCGAGAAAACTAAAATATATAAATTTTTGTATAGTTTATTTAGAAATTACCATTTTTTTGTAGGAGGATAGAATGTTGTATTTATATAAGAGCCCACCTGTCACGGACCTTGCATAATACTTCTACCGACTTAAGTATTGTTTTAACAACAATAAACGTACAGGCAATTTTTTTTGATTTATTAAGCAATCCAATTCAGTATGGATGCTGGATGAAGCGAGTAACAGCTGACATTACAAAGCACGACTTGCAATGTGAAAGTGTTTTTATTAGTTTTTGTGAATGTCTATTAAACTATTTCTTTGTTAAGAAGGGATTTTATACAATTGTAAGAGAATTTATCCTAGATTTGCACATTTTTGATAAATTGATAAAGCTTTATATTTATTTTAGTTGGCTGGCTTCCCAATTAGGAACAATCATTCTTTTAGAAAAAGGAATATTGGATGTTTCCTAAACATTAATTTGCTTTATTTGATTTAAAGTAAAGTAGTATGTACTAAAAACGTTGACGAGTAGGATATTTTAATGTCAATATATTAGTAAACGAGCACACAAAGTTGAGTTATTGGTGATTTGAGGATATACATTGTAGGCGGAATTTTTTGCTGTAAATATATACGACACTTCTCAACGCAATTTTAATTACAATTTTTAAGTGTTATATTGGACCAAAAAGTCTTGATTTAAATTAATCTACGCTTTTCAGGCCGCTTTAAAAATATCATTTAATTTTTAACTCTAACCAAGGTAACCATTTGCCTAAATAATATTTTTTTTATCTATGAGCAGACCATGCAGTCCGAAGTCCTAAGTATTAGGTACTGGGGGTTGGTTTAAATAAGGACAGGAAAAGTTTATTGATGCGGGACTTAAAAACTTACAGATTAGGACAAGAAGGAAGGACGTTTGCTGGTAACATATTCCATAATCGGGACACCCTGGGAATAAAGGACAAATCGCCCAGAATTCGACGATGCTCTAGTGAATCAAGCTTCCTTGTGATGTTTGAATCATCAATCAGGAAAATAGGTCTTCTTTGGATAGAGTCAAGGGTTGCAGGAGAGGCTTCTCCCCATATATGAGAGCAATAATCAAGACAGGGTCTGATTTGCGAAGTGTAAAGGGTTGGCAGAAGAAAAGTATTTTCGAGCTCAGAAAAGAAAACCTTCCAGTTTCTCCGCGGCCACTATGGCAATTGAGGTGATATGATCATGTCAACGAAGATCGTTCTGAAAAGTAATACCGACTAGGCTAAAGGAATCTTCGGCTTCAAGCATTGATTATTCATTTGAATAGTGTGAGTACTGAGTAAAAATTTGTGAGATAGTAAACAAGATTTTGTCTTAGTGGCGATAAACTGGACAAGATTCTTTACTCCCCATTCTACGATTTTAACGAAGTCCTCGGTTAGGGATAAAGTCATTACTCTACGCCTATCATCAACTTCAGTCTTGGAAACGGGTTTGGGAAATTGGAGTGGAGTGTGCTATCGTTAGCATAGTTGTGAATAGGCTTGCTGACTGAAGAAATCGAATAATTGATGCACAGGAGGAATAGGGTAGATGCCAACACTGAACTCTGTGTAACGGTTGCGTTGATTTGGTGAAAGTTTGATGAATAGCCGTCAACCACTACAAAAATATTTCTGTTGGAAAGAAACTGGCAATCCAAGTACAACGTTTTGGAGGAAGACCATAGGCAGGAAGTTTGTTAAGAAATGCGTCATGCCAGACTTGATCAAATGCTTTGGATGTCGAGTGCAATAATTTGGGCTTCTTCGATGAACTCCAGTTATGGTTTCCGATGGTAAGAAGATCTGCTGTGAACCTTTGGTGGCGGAACCGTATTGCCTGTCGAATATGAATGTATACCTTTCAACTCCATCAAATCTAACTTCTCCATTGCCTTACTGATAATTGCGAGGAGGAATACGGGTCCGTAGTAAAAAGAAAGAGTTTTGGATCCCTTTTTAGGAACAGGCTGTATACGAGCAGATTTCTAGCGTTAAGGCAAAATGCCCTTGTCTTAGGATGTTTGGAATAACCTGGTGTGGGTAAAGGCCAATTCAGAAGCGCACTTTTTAGAACTGAGGCCGGAATACCATCAAAATCAGAGGACTTTTTGGTATTAAGCTTTTTGAGAACACTTCGTACCTTTTTAACCCTTAAAGTAATTTCATGCATATTGTATGGCAAAGCTGGTAGGTACTGATGGAAAGGGGAAGTAAAGAGGGGGGATTAAAGTAGAATTTGCGGCGAATTGTTTTGAAGAAACTCAGCATTCGCTTTATACGTGGAGGCGATTTCATCACCAGAAGTTAGGGGTGGAAAAGAGCTTTTGCAGAAGTTTTGTTTAATATTTTCGGCAAGCGACCAAAAGCTACCATTTTCGGAAGCAAAAACTTTGCCTTTTTTACGTGTATTGAAAGCATTTTTGTCTTCGAGAATTATGCGATTGTAATGATTTCGTGCTTCGTTTTTAGCCTGCAACCGAAGAAGGGTTCTTAAGAAAAATGTTATGAGTACGAATTTTCTTTAGTCTGGCATTATCGCAGGATTTTGAAAGCCAAGATCTATTTTTGGGATGTATTAAAGTCTTAATAGAATATGGTAGAAAGGTTTTTATCCTTAATTGGATTACATCCCAGGTTAGGGAACAAACTAACGGAATTAGATAATGCCTAATAAATATAATTTTCCTCATTGTTTACTACTTCCTAAAGTCCCTTATACCAATGATTTATGGATAGGACTACAGTATCTTGATACAATTTTTGTCAAGATTCTGTAATCCTGGTATTTAGCTCCTCAACCATGGTAAACGTCAATTATTTTTTCGCAATTCTCAAGGAAATAATGTGTTTCATGATGTATGCCCAGGTGTACCGTCTTGTTGAATCGTATATTAGAAATTTCTTCAATTTCGAGGAACATGTGTGACAAAATATCTCTCTGGTAAACCTCAGTGTAAACTTTATCTTTCACAAAGAAAATACAGGTGTTTACTCGTACGAATATGCCAAGGGATATAATTACAGATGCAAAAAAATATTGTCTCCGCGTTAAAAGGTTCTTTCTCTAGAGGTATGTTATATTTTTGTCGTTATTTGACTAAATTCTGATATTGTGGGAGTCCTTAGGCTTGCGTAAAGTAAATATATTCTCATACGTAAACCTTATTCGCTTTATGTGATCGCTTAATAGAAATCTCTGCGAATGCTTTCTTCTTTGTAACCTCTCATCATTAACAACCGAAATTAATTTTTGACGGTAAATTTTCAGTTTAAGATCCAGCTTTAAAATACGTCTAACATATGCACTTTTATTTGAGGTAATTAAAACAATAACAACTATCTATTTTTGTTGGCTGCAAGTTCTCAACAATTCTCCGCATGCAAGTTCTTTTTCTTGCATGATCAGATTTCATTTGGCATTTGTGTCTCTAACATGTCAAATAATTTTTAATCGTGCTTAACTTTTAATTTCGCTGGATGAGAAATTATTTATTTTATACCAGCCTAAGGATCCCGAGATTAACAGATTTATTCAAATGTTGACAAAATATGTAATACATTTCTAGGGAACATTTAATTTTCAGACAACATTTTTCTGCATCTGTTTGTTCAAGGGAAATCACATATTTTCATTTGTGGAAGAAAAAAACTAACTATGAGGTTTAACACAGAGGTATTTTGTCATCCCTTCCAACAGAATGGTACACATTCGAGTACGTCAAGAAGCACAATCAATTAGTTATGTCAGAATTGTGTTGATTTTGTTCAACCCCGTAACGGGCCCCCTAACAGACCTCACTTAGTATTTGTTCTGTATTTACTAAAATAAATATATTTTTTTAAATTTTCTAAATTCGTTTTAAATTTAATAAACAGGTTCATCATTTTTCAATCATATCTGTATATATATATATACATACATTTTGGCAGACATTAATGGTATCCCACTGATTTCTTTTGAAATAAAAATTGTTTTGGAAATCCCCATTCATTTCAGGTCGATGCACGCTTTTCGTTTAAAAAAACGAAAACCGTTTCTCTGCATGGTCATAACAATATCGTTAATATGATAGTATCACATCAGTTGGCGAAAATTCAAGAGATCAAATCTACTCGTAAAAGAATAAGGATTTCAAACATATTTCTTATTGAGGGAAAGGTCAGTGGCTATGTTAATTGAGTCGCCACTGGTTCAAATCGAGAATTAATTTTTTTTCCGTGTAAGATGTCTCTAACTATCTAGTCTTCAGTTACCAATCTGTAACCACGGGATGTTAATGTTTTTCTTAGAAAACTTTTTTAAATAATTTTATTTTTACAGTTTTATTAAAATAACATAACATTCTTTAACAACAAGATAACTAATAAACGATTTTTATTTAAAACACTATACCAACTGTTTAAGGTTTTAACAAAATTATAAATCGTCTATTAAGAAATTAATAACAACCTTTGTGAAAAAAAATAGAACATAGAAATTAGATAAGTTGGTGAAACTACTTTGAAGGATACATGCTTCAGCTTTTTTGATAATATTGTCGCGCACTCTTTGAAATATACCTCCAGTATTTCTTATTATATCGCAGGAAGCTCTTATACGATCCTTCAGCTCTTCTAGAGTATTTATCGGGGTACGGTGCACACGAGTTTTAAGATGCCCCTATAAGAAAAAATCAAAACTGTTTAAATCTGGGGACCTAGGAGGTCATGGTTAGGGTCCGATGTCCAGTTAGGTGTGATTTAAATATTCTCTTGGTTCAACACTAAAGTGAGCGAGCGCGCTATGCATGAACCACATTCTATTTCTAATTAAAATTGGCACTTCTTCTAGCAATATGGACAAATCCTCCTCTAGAAACCGGCGATAATTATGCCCAGTTTGCCTTTCTGGCAGAAAAAAAAGGTCCAATTAAGTAATTTCCAATAATTCCAGCCCAGACATTTACCAAAAATTGTTGTTGATGGTTAAATTCTACAACTGCATGGGGGTTTTCGTCGGCACAAATATGATTATTATGGAAAATGTCTGATAGCATTTCTGGAGAAGTTAGTTTCATTTGTAAACATTATTTTACGGTCAAATAAAGGACTATGCGCAATTCTCTCTAGAAACCAATGACTTCAAAGTACTTGTTTAAGTCAACCTTCCATGTACATTTGCAAATATTCGCCTATCTGGTATGGCTCTATTAGGAAAGCGCTCTTGATACAATCGCCTAGCTTTCGGCCAAGAATCATAGTGCGGTTTACGATTTTTGGCTTCCGGCGATCTGCCATCAGCCAAACCATACATGCATTGCATGTCTGCCAACTCCTCATTAGCAAATTCATTAATTCCTTTTCACAATAACACTGCTCAGATAATTTAAACACCAAATTAATAGGACGCGAAAAGCTGAATTTAAAAACAGAACTCTCAAAGCAAATGACAAGAGAATTAATAATTTTGACACTTTGATTTTTTTTGATTTTGACTACAATGATAAGTAATAATTCTTTTTTATGAAGCAGTTTTTTTAAATTTTTTACTGAAAAACTTCCAGAATACGAAATGGTACGTAAAACTTAAATATATTTTTGAAATCCTTATTCATCTATGAACAGCTTTGATCTCTTGAGTTTTCACCTAAAAAATTATATCTATTTCTTTGCATGGTGATATTGTCATATTAACGATATTGTTATCACCACGCAGAGAAACGGTTTTCGTTTTTTAAGCGAAAACCGCGCATAAAACGGAAAAAAATCGAGAGACCAAATTTGCTTAAAAATGAATGGAGATTTCAAAAATAGTTGTCAGTCAGATTCCGCACGAACGCCACTGGTTGAAATAAAAAGAAATGTGGTATATCAAAAAATGCGCCTTGATTAATTTTTTGATATGCATAATATCTGTATACCAAATTTCATTAAAATGTCTAGAGTAGTATTACAGATATTATTGAAAAATGATTAATTTTTAAAAAAATTACCACCCTGTATCTCAAAAGTTTAGACGTTTAGGATACACGTTCATATGAAGTTTCTATTTAAAATGGACCCAAAAAATCACCCCTTTTAAATATTGACATTCAATTAGGCAACACCATATATACATACATACATATCGATATATATATATATATATATATATATATATATATATATATATATATATATATATATATATATATATATATATATATATATATATATATACACTTCCATTTCACCATCGATCTAGTAGTACTATATATTTTTAAATCCAAGTCACGCTTGCTGTATCTGGCAATACCTTTTTTAAAGAATGCCTAATAATATTCAAATCGTAATAATCGAAAATTAAGAATGCTACAAACATATACGTGGGAAATCTTTCTAGTTCTGTGGATCTGCAATTAGTATCACGTAACTTGATGTAATTTGACCGTACTTAGTTATTTTTATTTTGATGAGGACCATTAACAAGCACCGGAATCATGTGTTACATTACTTATTAGTATTAACTACTAAATATTTAATTATTACTTAAGTACTAGCCCAGGAAAAGGAAATACTCTTATTATTAATTGCGCAGCTTATTTTAATTTGTGTTGAACTAAATTAAAACTATTTTGTTAATAACCGCTAAACGTGAAGCGATGAAAAGTTTCTATGTGGTTACATAATGTGCATATCATAAAATCCTGAGTATATGTGTGTACAATTCGCTATTACAGAAACGTAATTCTGAGACATTAACTGTAAAATTTCTGATAGGCTCAAAGAATCACACTCAGTTTAGATTATATCTTTTAGGAGTTTAAGGCTGCTTGCTCTCTCTAAAGTCCGGGTGAGTAAGCTTGATGGTTCTTCTTTTCACTCAATATTATATATACTTTCCTATTCATCGGGTGATATGAATAAATAGGTTTCCTGTACCATTTTGTTCTATATCTGTAGAAAAGGGTTGCCCTATTCACTTTCATGTTCAAACTGCATGTTTGGATTGTAGGTGTCAAACATTTCAAGCAAAATATCAACCCTTTCCTCAGGGAGAACTAGCAAGAGCTCATTTACATATCTATTGACAAAAAGACGCGTAGAATGGTAGGTACTGCACGCAAACAATAATTAAATCATTTAGTTAGTATATAATTAACTCAAATTGGTGATATTTTCGAACACATGGGAGAGAAAATTTCTTTGTAATATTTTTTATTGAATTCGAAAAAGTTAGAATTAAAAATAAATGTTAGAACATTTTCATAATTATCAAAATCCATAGACATTAGTTAAAAATTTCAACACAGTGATTTCTAAAGCTTTCAATAAAAAGTTCTAATGGTAGGTTTGTAAAAAAAGACATACTACGTCAAGGCTAACTATGATATAATTGTGAGGAAGTTGATGCTTGTTAGAAAAATCAATGGATCTTATTGATAAGGTAGGCTTATGTGTTTCTGGAAGAGTGTAAAATCTGGAAGAAACAGAGTTTTATTTGATCATTTTTTTGGTACTGTCCTGATCAAGGAAACCTTTATAAGAATAAGCTTATAAATTCATTAAAGAACTAAAGATAGTTCTTTAATTAATTTATAAGCAAAGAAAGGCTAATATATTAGTTATCAAGGATTTGAAGAAGAAAATAAGTATTTTCCAAAGCTTGGCCATACAATGAAAACTCCATCCCTAGAAAATCCAGAACCAAAAGGATCAAATTCCTTTTAATATTTTTTTATTTTTGGTTCTAACTCCTTGTATATTTTCAATGCTTAGTAATGTTAGAAAAATAGACAGGACAACAGTTTATTTAAAAATATCTCTATAAATATTTTATTATAACCAACCCATTTCACCTCTGCTGGTATTATAATGGTATTAATAATGGTTTAATTAATATTAACTTATATACCGGGGGCTGTAAATTGGCGACTCACCCTTAAATCTTTTTTCTTTGTCAACATATTAGAATGAAATTTTGGCCTGTGAAATATGACATAACGAATTTGTAGGGGTGCAAGGATCTTTTTAAACGTTGATTTTCTCTTCGCCACTACGCCACTATCACTTGGACCACTTCCAGATGAAAAATATTTACTTCTCCGGTAACAAAATAAAGTGCGTGCTCACTTAGCGAATGCATATGCCTACACGGTGAAAACAGCATGCTTAGTGAGGACGTAAAATAATATGGATAAAGAACGTATGTTTTTGATGGGGACACGTTTTCTCGCTCAGTTAACGTTTGCATATGGTGTTGTTCGCCTGCTTTCCAACAGTCAGTTGTTTCGCAGGAATTAAGAGAGGTCTAATTTTCATTGCAAGTGCATCATTTACAATTCTTAATGAGGATGTGAAAGGAAAACAAAAAAATTCCGTTGGTAGGTGGCATCTATATTTAAAATCAGATATGAGCGTATAGAACTAATGCAGAATCTCGAAACTAAATGCCTATCGGGGGTGTAAGTGGCGCATGACATAATCCATGTAAATTAAAATTTTCTAGTGCATCTTGTCACTACATCTTAGTATTTAGATATAGAAAAGAAAACAGTTTTTTTTTAATTTCATATAATGAATAATACATAAACTGTATGAACATGTATTATTGAAAAAAAGTGTACAGCAGAGGAAGACTAAATATATAGTCGAAATGTCAGCTCTTTTTTAAGAAAAAGGGATTTTTATTTCTGTCCTTAACCCGCTACACATCTATTCGTAAATTTATTAGGACGTTAAATCTCACATTATTGAATTTTAACCAAAATATTACCGGGTCATCCCCATATGAGCTTTAATTTTTGACTAAGAAGTCAATCTGATGAATAAATATTAAGCTATGCCGCGAACTGACAGACAGATGGATAGACGGACTTGATAAAACATATTTTTTGGTATTTAGGGACGCCAAAACGCGAAGATATGTAAAACCTGAGAGGGTGATTTTTTTCAGATCACAAACATTTTAGTTGGCCGCCATTTTGTTCCGCTATCTTGAATTAGTACCACATTTCTACTAGTCATCTCTATACTACAATAAGTTATGGAACACTATTTGAAATCAGTTCATTAAGTAGTTTTTTTCGAGCTGAATTTTTAAATATTTTATTAAGCCTCTATTTTGTTCCGCCATCTTGGATTCACACCAAAATGTTATTAGTTGATTCCTACATAATACTTGATTTTTATACAAAATTTGAGATCTATTAGATAAGCACTTTCTTAGTAATATTTTTTTTAACACACCATTTTGTTTTGCCATATTGGATTTTTACCATATGACCTTTAATTTCTGATCAACATTTGAAGTTAATCGGGTAAGTAGTTTTTTTGCTATGCCGCAAACAGACAGACCGACAGACCGACAAACAGAAAGACCGACAAACAGAAATCTCTAGATGACGAAAAACATGTTTTTCGTCATCTCGAGACCCTGAAACGTAAAGATCTGAAAAAGTTTCGGACGGTGATTTTTTCACGAGTACAATACTTCTCTTTTATGAGGGAAGTAAAAAGCCATCAGTAATAGAAATTGGTAAAAATTAAAATGATTAGTAGAATTAGAATTGAACTTGGTGTCCCTAAAAACTCCGGAAACCATATGAGATACGATATTTTTGGACCATCCGTCTTTTCCATTGACACAACAAATATGTTTCGTGTTCAGAATCAGTTAATGTTATCAACATTGAATAAGATTTATTATTACCTACCAAAATAGCTTGATGTTAATTACAATTTATGCATCAAATTTCAATATTTCAATTTATATTAAAACATGTGAAAGCCATTGCGAAATCTTTCTCACAGAAAAAAATTCACAACGGCGCCATTACCCAATTTTTAATTTATATATTTTTAAAATCTGCTCGCTCTAGGATGACCTCAGCACTGTCCTAAATACTTCTTGAAAAAAATCATGCAATTTGGCCAAATCTTCCAGGAAAAATCGATGTACTGGGTCTTTGCTCTTAATTCGTCACCTTTAATATTAGCTTAATTTTAAGACAGAAAAAATGTTAATTGTATAAATTGCAGAATTTATTACATAGTTAATAGAAAATTATTTTATGAAATTTTGAAAACTTGTAGCAGCCCCAGCATAAATTTCAAATGGAATTTTTTGCATATTACATGCCAAAAAATTAACATGTTCTTGCTTTTTATAAATACACTGGCCTTGATATCTTTACCTTTAAAAACATCATTTTATCTTTAAATACACTCAAAAAATGTGAGAAAGAGACAATCGCTGTTGTAAAAAGCAATGTGCTCATATTGACTCTACTATGTTTACTACATAGTCTGTCTCTTACCATTTATGGCAAGATTTTTGTCAATATTGTAGGGATTTTTTAAAGATAAAGATATTAAACACAGTACATTTATAACCAGCAAGATGCGACCCATTTGATCGTCATAATAATATACATGATGTTCCATTAAAAAATATATATGTTTGATTTGCTACATATTTTTAAGATATCTTGTGTATATAAATAATAATTAATTAAGAACTACTTACCAAACCCTACCACTTTTATATTCAATAAATCTTCTTTTATGATGAATTTATCTTCAATTGGGAAAGGCGATTTATGAGGAGATACCTTTACCTAGAAGCACATGCATAGAAAATTAGCAATTCTAGCCCCTAAAAACTTTGGACAGCATAAGAAGTTCCCCATTCATTGTTATGAAATTCATCCGATTTAGTCAAACCATCACGAAGTAATCGGCGTAGATAAAAAAAAGTAAATTATCTTAACATTTTAAATTTACCAACAACATGCAAAAACAATCCTAGGTGTTAGGATATATATTTTCTTGTTTGTATTCTATTTTATATGTAAAATTGTGATATTCTGTAGAGTGTAGAGTAATCATTACCTATACATAAAAAGTAAGGGAAAATATGTATATAATAAATACAGAATGTGTAGTTTTATATATTATATGTTGGCTACTAAATGATAATTTATTATTTTTTTAAATTCGTTTTATTTTTAAATAAATTTACAAAGGTAGGGTGAGAGTAGTTATTTTCCTTAACAAGTGCAGTTAATTAATTTTCGCAGTCTTGTGTAACTCTCAATGACGCGAAGCAAGGCAGTATGAAATAAGTTATTTTCATGGCACTTATTGCTAGAAGTTGCTATTTTTCGCATCCATATTAGTTCATCAGTGCTTCGCACCGTTCACTAAATGAATCAATAATTAACTATTACGACCTAAAACTAAATTTATTTGATGCACAGAAAAACTTCAATTTATTCATAAACTTTCTTTTAATGATCATGTGATATGCAATTAAATATGCGTTTAAATAATAAATGATATATTAAACCACTCCGCCTCCTTGAGCGTTCGGCCGAATGTGTGAAAATACATACAATTAACAACGTGCAACAATTTTTTTTTATTGAAGTACCAACAAATGACGTCTACACTAAGCGAACTCACGTTCCTCACTGTACGGCCGTATTCGATCGCTAAGTGAGTACGCGGCCGAAGAACCATTACTCGAACGAGCCTGTCCGCAAGCGAACACATACGTTCGTCATCCACGTCCACACTAAGCGAATGCATGTGGTTAGTAACATTCTAACCTGGCTAGGTGAATTAGCTAAACAGTATTAAAACGAGGAGGGGGACTTTTAAATGTATTTTAATATGCAGAAACATTTTTGGGAGAGAGCGTATTCGTGAATGTTAGGTTTTCGAACGTTTTGTGTGAGTTTTTGGAAGGACTTAGGGTTATTTCCATCTAATTGTTAACTGACTAAAAAACGAGTAGGTTCTCAATCCGACCGTATATATTTGTTATCTACATCGATTACCTCGTGATGGTTTAACCAAAAAAGAGAATTTCAAGTCAATGAATGTTATAAATAATTTAACTAATAATAATATAAATTAACTTTTTTTTAGACACAAATAATTCTTGTATCAGTAACTTGAAGGGAGAAAAAGGGGATTTCTTATAGAGATCGTGATTTTTAGGGGTACGAAGTACAATTTTTTTTTTTAAATTTTTGACAGTTTATATTGTTAATGTTCTGTGCATATGTATAGGGTTTTTTTTCGCCATCCCAAATATTTGTTTAAATAGAGATCGGAAATGTATTAAATATATAAGTGGTATTTATTGGACTAAATCGAATGGTTCCCCCACTCATATACTGCTCAAAATAGTGCACAGATGCAAAACTTGCGGTTTTTGGATATGCTATTTACAAACTATACAAAAAACTATCAGAGCGTAAATATGTATTAAAATTACCTGAATTGAAAGCCTTGTTATCAAAAAATAAATACATGCTGAAGATGATTGTCATAAAGTTTGAAACGGTAATTTGTAGATCCATATTATTATATATCGCTGAAAATGTTGTTCAATTCTTTATTTAAATTTAATATGATAACAGGGTGTTGCATTTAAGAAAAAACTATATGCGAAACATGACAACGTTGTAAGTTTTTTGAAGTTTTAAAATTTGAAAAACTGATATTATATAATATATATGATATCGGCACAATAAAATGCATAACCATGTATAAATAAAAAGAAAATAAAATATAACTTTGAAAGAAACAAAGAAATATTTCTATCAATTTTTCTTCTATCTTGTTTGATTCCCGAGGTGTGGGGATAAGGTATCTTATTTTAGACACTCTATATAGTAACATTAATTTTTAGTTATCGAAAAATTGTAAATATGTAAGTTGTAAGCAATTATTACATTTCTTTTAGAGAAAAACAACTCAATAGCAATTATTAAAGTATGTACATTGTTAAATTAAAATTAACATAATGGATTACTAAAAGAAGAGATTATAATAACGGGCGCTAAAAATGAGACTCGATGTATACACTTCCTGCGTGATTTTTTTACATCAGTCGCTCTGACCTTAAAACTTCATGGTACGATTGAACTTAATACACAACATTCCTAAACAATATAACCCATTTGACTAGTAGGTTCATACAGATCTGCTCAAATTCGGTTTAATTTGTCGCACATCTTAATTAACTATCACTTTGCTGCTTTACATACTTTGAGCCCGTTTAAGCAAAATTTTCATGAGTCGTAAAAAAAAACCAGATTCATTGACCAAATAATTTTTATATTTGTGATTTTAGGCGAAAAATATTTTGTTTATCTGAAAATAAGATTGCTTTAAAAAAGAAAATCCAGGGTACAAACTAAATACAAAAATATAGAAATTTGCAAAACAAAAAAAATTTGAAATTTCAATTTTTGCGACAGCTAAATTAAAGAGTCTGTAAATACAAGTCAAAAAGCGTTTAGACGTTTATTTATAATAAACTTTGTTTTTAAGAAAATTAATTTTTTTACAGAGTCACCATTAATTATCTGAAAAACTAAGCCTCTTATTAAAAAACTTCTAGAAGCATTTTGACTTGTATTTACAGGCTCTTTAATTTAGCTCTCTCAAAAAATAAAAAATTGATGTTTTAAATTTTTATTGTTTTGCAAACTTCTATTTTGTCTTTATTTCGTATCATGTACATAAAATGATATACTTTTTAAATCAATCTTATTTTTCAGCTAAGCAAAACTTTATTATGAAGAATAACTTTTTCGCCTAAACCTACAAATAAAAAGTTGTCCATATGTTACTCATTTTTGACTTATTGATCATTAAATTACCAAAAAACTACAACTGGTATAAAAAAAATTTAAATCACTTTTCATCTCATTTTCTTATGCTCTCCAATTTGGCTACTTCATTTCCCAATTTTTCTGTTTTACCTACTTGCTTTTGGGTATAAGTTTTTTTAAAAAACTCAATAATAACAAAATTTTTCATATGTTACATAAATCCACGCATACTCTGTACACAAAAAATTCGTGTCTCCAAAGTTTCAACTAACTTATATCATATTTTAAATTATATCGCATCCTAAAATTTAAAACTCGTTTTTTAACGGTTTGTTTAGTTTTTAGATTTTTTAGGGCACTTCAGATGTGCTGGTTCTGTGAGTACACAAATGTGTATTTATTTTTATATGATATAAGATGCATATGCTTCAGTTCTAGAACATTGTCATTTTATTCGCATGCTTTTGGAATTAAATATTTAAAAAACCATATTTTGTTTTCCGATTTTTGTTAATAAATATTAACAAATGAATGTCTTGGGAGAATTAAATCACTCAGAGAGTATGTTTCTTAAAAATAAATAATCAAGATAGATCAATATTTTTAATGCGAATAATGTTTTTAAAATGGTATCTGAATTTTTGATTTTTGATAGACAATTAATTTATATTAATACTGTTAACAGTTTCAAGTTAGCATGATATCTTTCTAACTTCAAGAATGCTGCGATTTTAAACAATATATCTCAAAGGATTGCCGAACCTTTTTTGTGTTTTTTTCACTATGACCAGATTGTTTGCCCAAACATTTTTGAAAGAACCTACATGGAAACTATTAAAACATTATTTGATCGTTGTTTTTCTATGATGTTTAATTTCGAAAATCAGCTTCTCTGGTGACTGAGTAAAATAGCTTATTGGATCTTTTTCAGCCACTCTAATTTTAACGGAATTTACCCGTCGAAAATTGTAGATATTTGCTGATGTGAATAAAGTTGTAGCAAATGCTTTTATTTAATTACGAATTAATAATGAACATCAGAAAGAACATTATATCACTTGCTACGTTTTATTCACATCTAACACTGGTTGGCTTATTGCGTTTTGAATCAAACCCGTTTGGAAGAAAATCAAATAAATATCCAGACATACTTTACAGGAACATTCATATCTAATTATCGACAAAATGAAATTATATAAACCAATCATTACAAACTACAGTTCTTTTAGAAATATAATGAACCACTCTATAGCAGTTTTTCAAATATCTGCATTGTTAATGAACGTGGTATATTGTGGTAACATATGGTATTATTAAAAAAAGAGAATATAATGACATAGGCTAAAAAAATACTCGATGTATACTTCCTCTGTGCAATTTTTTTTATCAATCGCTCTGACCTTAAAGCTTCATGGTACGATTCAACTTAATCACACATCAATCATAAATAATATAACACATTTGACTAATACAGATTTGCTCAAAAGCGGTTTAGTTTATCGCACATCTTAATTGAGAATTCACTTTGCTGCTCTACATATTTTGTGCTCGTTTTCGCAAAAACTTCTTTACCGATACAAGAACAAACTCGATTCAATTTAACACGTTGTATAAAATTCGTGATTCCAACTAATCATATTTAAAAAAAAAACATAACATATTAAAATGTTAAAAATTGTTATTTGAATGGTTTATTTACTTCTTAGATTTTTGTAAGCAGTTTATATGTGCTGGTATTGTGAGAACAAACGTGTATTTTTATGTGTTATCTGTATATGACTCAGTTCTACTATATTTATATTTTATCAGCATACATTTGGTATTAAAAACTACAACAACTGCATTATGTTTTCTAATTTTTGTTATAAAATAATAACAACATGGTATCTTGCAGGCTTAAATCAATTTGGTGCACCTGGTATACGTATAGGTGTCTCTAAGTTGTAAGAAACCTACCCGTCAGGTGCATCGTAAGTGTTTAGTGGCTGGGGGGGAGGTGGGATTTTCAAGAAAAAGAACAAAATAATGGGACTTTTTATTGTTAACAACAATACATAACCTACTAAAAAAATGGTGTGCTAATTAGTGACCACAAAAAGTATATCTTTGCAGCTTTTATTTATCAAAATTCATTAAGCACATGTGAAATTTTGAAGAAAATACTAAAATTATTTATGACTGTGGTTGTTGTCCTCTCAAGCTGATATGTAAATGTATGAATTATCAAAAATGCCATTTTTCTACAAAAATAGAAAATACACGGATTTCGGTCAATATAGAATGCCAAACCCGAAGAAAAGAGCAGTTCTTTCTTCATGAAAATTTCCGTTAGATTGCCTTCACTAAAGCAAGAACAAGGTGAAATTTGAAACCTATTTTTATACAGTTTCTGTAGCTTATTAAATATTAAATTTTTAGTGTATTTTAATATGTTAAATATTGTTTTATATTTTTCTGTAAATGAATGAATACTGTGTTGGTTAAGTTGAATATTTGTTTGCAAAAATAATTTCTATTAGGTTCGTTCCCGACGACATTATATGAATATTTCCCCCTTTTCTAGTAAGTATAAAAGAGAGGAGCAGCCCCTTCCTTAAAAAAACTAAGGGTGTGAACCTCCCTCCCTGACCCATACTTCCGACGTGCCTGCGACCCGACTACTTAGAACCAAATAAAGAAGGTAAATATAATTATATTTCATAAAAGAACACTAAGAAGTAAAAAATAATATTTTATTTCATCTTGAAAATTTCACTACATGAAGTCGGGCATCATTTGGCCATTTAATTTTTTTTCATTATGCTTGTAATGCGACCACTCCCATCCAACCACCCCGAAGTAATCGGTGTAAATACATAAAAAAATACATAGGATCGAATTGATAACTTTTGTAAAATATACATAGCTAGAGATACTCACAAATATAGTACGAATCTTTTGACCTTCACTCATTAAAAACCGGTATTTAAATAATTGCTTATATTTGGGATATTTTGTAGAGGTACTATATTAGTACGTATATATTTAGCATCACCTTAATGAAGTCTTTAAGTTAAAACATAATTATTAACTCTCTCGGGATACAGACAAATTTTTGGATAGATCGGAGCCCCAAGGTTGTGGCATTTGATTTTTCTTTCCCTTAATAATAACAATAATAATAATAATAAAACCTCAGGGGTATAGAGAAATGCTTTTGTATCTCGCTATGCGAGGGCACGTGCTCCCGAGGTACCCTAGCCAGCTCTCCGCTGTGCTTTACCCCCCTATTTCCTTACCGTCCCCAAAAACCCATCTTCTCCCTTACCTCATATTTCCTATCATCTCCCGACGAGCAAACCTCGCTCGCAGAGTATAAATATCCCTGGCAGTAGGTAAAATGCAACACTTTTATGAAAATAGTAAACGGAGTAAATGGGGGTGAATCGACATTGTACCACCATAACCTCTTGTCGCGGTCAGGATTTAGGTAGAGGATTAGTTACAGTCTGCCTCGACTTGCGACTAAAGCAACGTGATGTGGAGTACGGCTACTGCAATAGCCCCACCCCACATTATAGCACCAACCACCGATATCCAGCTCTCGTTGTTTCTGAAGAAACGCATATTACCAATCCTCCGACCACGAAGGCTGGAAAGTCAAGGAAGAGTATTAAAAGGACACCAGCAATGAAATGTTTCATAGTGCGTTCCTATTATAAGATCACCAGATTTGAGACCGACTTAACCATCTATCGGACCGGCCTTCATAGTGTTTTCCTTCAGAAATACCCGAATCTTCCAAACATCATCGAGCAACCCATTGCTGACCGACGGTGAGTAATTATCGAGAATAAACTTTCGGCTAAACCAACCCTGGAACAAAGGAGTGATACAGCTTGAACTTGAAAACGAACGCGTTGAGCCCATAGCTCCGCCTACAACAGAAGCACCCGAGGAGGAAGTATCAAATGAAGAAAACATAGGCAAACAACACCCAGGACAATAGAAAAATATCAGTATACAATGAACTCCAAAAAGCTGTTGCTGAGTTTAACGGCCTAGATCCAACTTAAAGACCTAAGCTCTCGAAATTTAGAATTAGTCGGGAAACTCACAGCATCCTCAAGATTTTCAACACCATACGAGCAGAGTTTAGTTTGGAGTATGACACACCTGAGAAGCTACACACACTGATCTACTGCCCTGCCGTTGCGGTCTATAAACGACAAGTGCATTCTCAAAAGAAAACAGGCAAAACTATACGGCAAAAAACCCATATGGCAGAAAAGACTTGAGAAGACAGTTGACGATTTGAGACAGGTATTAGGAAGACTTACAGAATTTCGAATGCAGAGAACATCCCTCCAGCAGAGTTAAGGCGAGCATTAAGAAGATATATAAGAAGGTACAAAATCAACCGATCTTAACCATCAACAAAACTTAGATGAGTATCAAGATACACTAAAGCAAAAACTAACAGCTAAAGGTAAACGTCTGCAGATATACAATAAATGCTCAAAGAGAAAATGACAGAACTTTCAACACCAATCAAAGAGAGTTCTATCGGATTATCAATAACACCAAAGATCAAACTAATACTGAGAAGATTCTGCCCAGCAAAGAGCATTTGACCGAGTATTAGTCGAACATCTGGGAAAAACTATAACCGAAATTCTACATGGATACAATCTCAAAGCGCTCAGATTTAAACACCACAAATGGAATTTGAATCTATCACCAAGGAGACTTTCTCCTTGGTTTATTAAGGGAACGAGCAACAGGAACTCACCAGGAGTTGACCCTATTCACAATTTCTGGTATAAGAATGAAGCTATGGCCCGTTATTTTACTTACTTACTTTGAATATTCAACCCCCACATTCCTAATGCTAGCCACTACAACTATGCTACCCAAAAGCAAAAGAACAGAAGGCCTGTCCCAGTACAGACCCACCCACCTCCCTACGACGGAAACAATCAACAATGAAACCATAGATAACATGCTCAAAGAAGAAACATACAGATACCTAGGCTTTCATCAAAGCACCAAAATTAACCACACTCATATCAAATCAGAGCTCAAGACGGAATTTAAAACCAGACTCACAAAACTACTAAAAACAAAACTGAACTTCAGAAATCTAACGAAAGGTATTAACAACATCGACATATCTATTCTTACCTATTCGTTCGGTGTCATTAAATGGTCACATACAGACATAAAAAAACATTCACATTCTCATACGCTCTGAATTCACTAAACGCAGGAAGTTACATCCCAACGCATGCAAGAAGATTCACCATCGAGAGAAAAGAAGGAGAGAGGGGAATTATAGATATACAATCGCTAAATAAAAAACAAATTTACGAACTCAGAAAATTCTTCCACAACAAACAAACTAACCTCCACAAGGCAATAGTGAAGGCAGACAAGAATTATACACGGCCCGACCTGTCTCAAACGAGCCACGCAGCAGACGTACACAGTCACATCCAATCACAACTAGAAAAGATGTACACCTAAACTGAAAAACACTCCACGGAAGACACAGATACAACATAAACCGAGACCACATACATAAAAACTTTCATATACGTGGTTACAAAAAGGGCAGCTGTTCCCCGAAACAGAAGGCTTCCTGCTTGCCATCCAGGACAAAGTAATAGCAACTAGAAATTACCAAAAGCATATCATCAAGGACACAACTATTGAAGACGGCAAATGCAGGAGATTTTACCAGCAGAGAGAAATGATCGATCACATAACGAGTGGATGTAGAATAATGGCCGGAACTGAATACATCGCTAGAGACTTTCGTCATATCAGTAACAGGTCTCACCCCAACAACGTTTACACCGCATTTGGCTCAATTAGGACTTAATGCAGACATTCACAGGAACATCCAGAAATCGGTATTTTGAAAACATGTAGCATCGTTAGATCATTTTTTAATACACAATAGTTGTATGTTTTCCTTTTACTTTTTTTTTGTTTTGTTTTGTACTAACGCCAGTATAAAATAAAACGACAGAAATACTGTGAGACAACAAGTCGCAAATAATAGTAATAATAATAACATACAAAAGCAAAAGTAATGAAGTTTAGAATATGGAGCTAAAGGATAGTGGCTCTATAGGCTGTCAAACTAAGTTAAATATCTAGCATTCTTTTAAATCTCTTAATACTCTGACAGTGACTGATATGACAAATTCGTTTAGGGTGATTGCGTGGACATAGACATTATCTATTGTGAAAAAGTAGAGAGCCTAACTATCAAAATACAGAAAACACCATCCAAAGTTAAGCACACTAAGAATAACACTACCAAGAAGAGAAGAATGCAGAGGCTTTATAGACATCAAAAATTATATTTATTAAATTAATTTTTCGATTTAAGAAGCTGGAAGGAGAAACAACAAGAATGGCGAAATAAGATCCCTCATTGGAGATATTCTCATGATTTTGACGAATCCTATGTCGATTACAAGCTTCGAACTCGTGGCTAAAATGTGGAGAACTCGTTGCTCGCTGCATCTCATGCAATAAACTAGACTTAGTAGCAGAAGACAGATAAGTTACGGAGGCTTTTATTATTGATGTGGTAATACCAAACACCACTAATGTATTTAATACCACCGCAGAGAAGAAAATAAATTACAAGGATTTCGCAGACAATGTGCAACCTCGAAAAAGTGACCGTCGCCGTCGTGGCAATGGTATTGTACATTGCACAGAAGCCTAGGATATTGCTACTACAGAAAGTTGTCATTGTGAACACAACAGAGAGAGTCAGACAATTTTTAGGTGAACAAAAAATGAGAAGAATACTTGGTCCAAACCCGTGCCTCCCCATTACTAGCAGGAAAAATACCCGAGAAGCCAAGAAAAAATATAATAATACTAATAAACATCTTTTATTACGTTTAATAATAAAATTCATTAAAGCTCAAAGTTTATAATATACATATATGCAAACTTAGCTGGGGCGAATTTAGCGCTGTATGTCTACTCTTTCACTTAAGTTAAGATAAAATAGGAATAACACAAATGATACTACATTTATTTTCAATTTTAGAAATAAATTGGAGGACTTTATGCAATAATAACAAGGCACATACTTACTGAGACTCACAAAGAAAATTGTTTTATCAAATATCACACTCATTAAAATTGGTCTAGGCATTTAGTCTATAGGTGGTAAAAAAACATTGATATATACATACATACATACATATATACATACATGTATGTTGGCATGGTATGTTCGTAGCTTCCAAGTAACACAAAAGTTATTCCGACTTAAACAAAATATATTTGGTTGCCGAGCTTCTTTTTAAGTTCAAAACTTTTGCATTTTTTTCTTAGATATGTTTTTTTGGACCTGACAAGATTCTTATGCCAAATATTTATAAAGCAAATTTACATACAGAAAGTTATTTGGTCGCCGTTTATATATATTTATTAATTAACAAATAATTATAAATTATTTAGACCGGTTCTTAAAAAAAAACTTATGTATTGGCATAGTGTTTGATTTGGAAATAATATCGCATTAATTATACACAACAATTCAAATTTACAAAGTTGTCATATTGTATATACAATACTTGGAATTGTTTAAAAAATAGTTAAAGGATGACTATGTATGTAATAAATAAAGATGCATTTAAAACCGGTACTTCTCTTGTCATGAACCCTTACTTTAATCAAGGAAATGAAGCATAACCCATTTTTTCATCTTTGTTTTTAATAGGCCGCCGTTTTATTATATTTTACCAATTTCTCCCTACGTCACACTTTTGGTCAAAGTTTGAGGTCAATTAAAGACTTAGTTGTTTTTAGGCAGCCATTGTTCTATTATTATGGATTTTTACCAAAATGCCATCCTTATGTAACCTTTAATCTTTTACTCAAGCTTAAAATTAATCGGGTAAATAGTTTTTTAAATGTGCTGCGAATAGACAGACAGACCGACAGAAATCATGAAATTCTGAAAAAACCTGCGAGGGTAATTTGTTCATGAGCACAATATTTCTCTTTACTATGGGAAATAAAAACCATACAATTGGAAAAAAACACACAGATTGCTGTATATTGAATTGATAACTGTACTGCTTTATTTAAAAGATTTAATTTAGGAAGAAATTTTTATCTACATTGTGTTAAGTAAGTGAGCATGCAATACTGCAAAGTGGATGAAATAACTGTTTGTTATATCTGACTGAATCCAAGCACCTTCATTACGCTATATTTATTTGTGGAAACCAGTGAGCATATCATTGATAAATAAAACCGTTCGTTAATAAATTAAAATTTTTTTATTAATATCTATAATTAGCTTTCTTAACCAATGAATTTCTAATTTTAACTAATTTCTTGTCATTAAAAATTATCTTATAGAATCTTTTAGTTTCTACAGATGTCATGAGTGGGTAAGAAGTTCAAGTTCACTGTCCATTACAATGATACAAGGTAAATTAGAAATAAATGCAAAATTATAAAAGCCACTGATATCAAATATTTAAAATACTTTAAAGATTCAGGTCCATGTAAGGCGGCCGCCAGACAATCGAGGCGTTGAATTCTTTGAAATGTTGGACGCATGGTTCACGCATTATACCACATCGTGTAGCAGATTCGCAATGGTAAACTCTTGTTTTATTTGTATTTTTCTATAAACATATTAATATTAGATCGGTTTATTGTGAGTATAGATGAATGGTGTAGAAGGAATATTTAGTAATATTGACTTTAGCATTGAGGCAAGGCGCGAATGCATTCGACGTATCGTCTGTCACCGGTTTCAGTCGTATTTAGGTTAGGTTAGGTTAGATTAACATGGAAAATAGAGGCAAACGATTAGATATGCAGTTATGGTGAATCCTTTACGACATTGAGGCTATTCTGACGCTTTAATGTATATCTAAAAACATTTTGTTAGAATGGTTAAAGATACTCTACACTTGATTTTTTTCTATAATTTAAATTAAATTGAGTAAGTAGTTTTTAAGTTTTTTTTTAACACCGCCAAGTTTATCCCCATATCACATCTAATTTTTATGGAAAATTTGAAGCCAATCGAATAAGATTTTTTAAACTTTTTGTTTTACTAGTATATCTCTATGTCAATATTAATTTTAATTTTTTTTATTAATTTTGTTAGGCCTTCAAATTATGTTTGTACCAAAATTACAAAATACCAGTTCATTTTTGTAACACTTGATTTTTGTAATAATTTTTTAGTATTTTACTAGGTCGTCTGTTTCGTTCCACCACACTGGATTACTACCAAATTGTTTCCAAATGTGTTACATGGGGAGAATACGACCCTTAATTATTTACCAAAATTTAAATTAAGTAAGTAGTTATGCCGCGAACTGACAGACAGACAGACCGATAGACAGGCCGACGTAATTAAAAAAACATATTTTTGGCAACTAGGGATTCTAAAAGGTTAGATATGGAAAACCTAGAGGGTGATTTTTTTTTGGTTACAAACATTTTATTTGTCCGTCATTTTGTTCCGCCATCTTGAATTCAAATTTCTATTTACTACTTCTTGCACAAGATTAGAAACAAATATAATAAGTAGTTTGTCAGACTGATTTTTTAAATATTTTATTAAGCCGTCATTTTGTTGCGCTGTCTTGGATTCGTACGAAAATTTTACTATTTGTTTCTTACGTAACATAATTTTTATGCAAAATTTTGGATAAATTGGATAGGAAATTTTTTAATAGTATTTTTTTAACATTTCATTAGGCCGCCATTTTGTTTCGTCATATTGGATTTTTACCAAAATTTTACCATATGACCCTTAAATTTTGTCAAAAGTTTAAAGTCAATCGTGCGAATAGTTTTTTAGCCATGCCGCGAATAGACAGAGATATAGACCGACATGCCGACGGAGTTGAGAAAATATGATTTTTGGCATCTAGGGGCCCTAAAACGTGAAAGTTGTAAATATGTAAAAACTTGCGAAGATGATTTTTTCTCCGTTACAACCCTTTGTGAGAGAAATAAAAAGAACCGAATATTTTTGAATTTCGAAATGAATTTGTGGAAATATATTGTACTTGCTCTGAAACTGAGACTTATTTTTACTCAGATTGGTATAATTAAAGTTACAAATATGACTATACAAATAAATAGGGTGGAATTGATAACCTCCTCCTTTTTTGAAGTCCGTTAAAAAACTTAATACAACATTTTTTTTTCTTATAAAATCCATTTGACATGTAGTGATTTTTTTTATCAATAATGCCATATTTTAATCTGTAGAATACATTTTAATTTTGATTATCTTCTTTTTTTAATAGTAAGCGTAACTTACTCGTTAGTAGGTACTTTACTCTTGGTAATTTTTCGCATTTTTAGTTATTATTCGCCAAAACAATGAAATTCAGAAGATTTTGGTCCGACGGCCTCCCGTAACGTAAATTTCCTTTACCCGGAACGTCCCTCGTTATAATTTTTTTTCCATTTTTTAGGAATAGTGAAGTGTGACCCAGTTTAGTTCAGAACATAGTCACAGTATATGTGCGTTATATGCTGTCTTTTTTAATTGTCGACGTTTCGCAACTTTATTGTTGCATTCTCAGGACATTTGATTTTATATTTTGCATGAAACCCATGTTATCAGACAGATAGACAGACCGGCAGACAGACCGACGGAATTGATAAATCTTGTTTTTTATTTTTTAGCGTCTAGGGACGCTAAAACGTAAACATATGTAAAACCTGAGAGGGTGATTTTTTCACGATTACAAAACTTTATTTGACCACCATTTTGTTCCTCCACCTTGAATTAGTAACACAGTTTTACTAGTTGATCCCTATACCACAATTAGATATGGCACACAATTTGAAATTAAGCCATTAAGTAGTTTTTTCAAGATGCATTTTTAAATATTTTATTTAACCACCATTTTGTTTTGCCATACTTGATTTTTACCAAAATATTACCAGATCATCCTCATATGACTCTTAATTTTTGGTCAAAATTTAAAGTAAATTGGGATAGTTTTTAAGCTATGCTGTAAACTGACAAACAGACCGACAGACCGGCCGACGAAAACCTATTTTTTGGCATCTAGAGATGCTAAATCGTGAAGACATGTAAAACCCGAGAGGATCATTTTTTCACTATTACAAAAATTTTATTTCACCTCCATTTTGTTCGGCCATCTTGAATTTGTACCACAATTTTACTAGTTGACCCCTATACCATAATTAGCTATGGCACACAATTTGAAATCAATCAAGTAGTTTTTCAGGCTGAATTTTTATATATTTTATTAAGAGACCATTTTGTTTCCCAAAATGTTACCAGGTCATCCCCATATGACTCTAAATTTTTTACCAAAATTTGAAGTCAATCCTGTAAGTAGTTTTTTAGCCATGCTTCGAACAGACAGATCGACAGACAGGCTGACAGACAGACAGACAGGCAGATAGGCAAACAGACCGACGGAATTGAGAAAACATGTTTTTCGTCATCTAGGGATCCTCAAACGCGAAGATCTGAAAAAATGTCGGAGGGTGATTTTTACGATTACAATATTTTCTTTTTACGAGGGAAGTAAAAAAGGAAACACGGTAGACATAAAACTAAAAGTAGGAAGGTATATTTATACCCCTGATTATTCAAAAATTTAAAATTTTTTACTGATACAAATTAATGAGTTATTCTGCGATAATGAATTAAAAGAAAGATCAAATGGAATTTGGCCAAACGTATTTCCGATTCCAGGTCTTCATTACTGCAGTCAGCTAGTTTAAAGGTGATGATCAAGCGAGCATCCGAAATCTTCACAGGACTTGATACTCTGTTATCACGAAGCAGCATAAAGCCACCTGTGGCGAAATCCTCAACCAAAGGGTAATTAAATCAAAACAAGAAAGGTATTAACGAGGCAAGAATTGTAATATATACTAATGAAAACCTTAATCAGAAACGGATGCCTATAGTTGGCCAAATTCCACTTTGCTTTAGCGGTCATCCCAAAACATTCCTTTTTCTACTTAATATATTTCTTGTTTTGATTTAACGACTCTTGGGTTCTGAGTTTCGACACAGGTGAATTTATGCTGCTCCATGGTAATAGAATATCAAGGCCGGCGAAGCTTTCGGATATTCCCTCCTGTTGTTGACTCTGGTGTGGTTTTCTTGTATTAAATTTTGGAGCTAGTTGTACTCATCTTTCAGCTAGTTGACTGTACTGTGAAGACCTTAAGTCAGAAACACGTATCTATAGTTTGCCAAATTCCAGTGTGTTTTAGCGGTCGTCCCAAAAAATCGTTTTTCTCCTATATAATAGTTCTAGCCGCGTTAATTATTTTCTAAATCCCCGGAGAAAATGGCATTCCTATTTACTGCATAATTAAAACACATTTAATCTATAAATCCCACAAAATTAAATAAAAGACTTTTATTAAATTGTTTGAGAGGTATTCTCATTAGATTTGATAAAAATCAGATAGATATCGCACCAAATACAATCCAACTAGCATTTCTTATGCTAATGCCGCTGTTCAAAATGACGAATCTGTTTCTTATCTTAATGGCTATCTTCCATTCTTCACGCGTTCCTTGTCCCCCTTAAGTCATTATAAAATCATGCTGAAAATGTAGGTACAATATATTTTTTTTATTTGTGAAAGTTGAAATATATTTTGCCCAAATTAAACTGAATCGCTTCAGCGGATGTTAAATAAATTTTAGTACCGTGAACGGTATTGTATTTTTCGCGAGAATATCTTCGCTTTCGCCGTTTATCTGTAATTTTATTGTTTTTTTTATGCGTAAAATTGAACTGTATTTGTCAGAGCAAATGACGAAACGAGTTGCAAAAACATTGTAAACAATGATTTTTTTCCATACAGGTCACATGGAAATTATCAGAAAGACATAATTGCGCATTTTAAATCATGTTCTTTTAGCCAAAGTTGTGGTAAATATCGAATTTTGCTAAAACAGTTTAATATTATTAGAAGTGTGTTTTTTTTATTTACAATAAGTACTTGTTGTAGCGAAGCTAACTCTATAAAGGTAGCGTGAACACTGCGAATTTCGGTATTTGGACAAAGTCGACGGAAATTTCGACTCCGCGCCCTGTAATATAGGGTGTGAAGTCACTAAGGCAACAACAGTACAAAGTAATATAGTGGCATATTATACTTAGGTCTTTATGGCTTGGCCAGAAGTAAAAAAATGGATACTTTACTTTTTCCAAGGAAATATTATACTAACCACATGTTCCAATATTCTTTTTTATCTGTCTATTAAAAACACAATTAGTACAATTAGATTCATATATATCAATATAAAATTAATAACAATAATTTTAAATTATCCATTGTCACAAATCGAACAAAAACGTAACGTAAATAATAATTGCCTCATTTAAAGGAAAATAAAAGCATGTAAGAGAAAGCATAGCTGTTAATCTCAACCCAATTTTACTTTAATTTGTAAACGCATGTAGGACTTTTCCTTTAAAAGTATTTTTATGTTTACCACATCCGATGTATGCACTATACGGGCAAAAAATTCTTTCTGAATCAAATACAATGACACATACTGCCGGATTAATTAACTGATTAAATACAATTACTTGCTTTTACCTTTTTCGTGTAGATATGTTAGGATTTTACCAGACTGATAACGGAAAAAAAAATTTATTTATCCTTATTACAAAAAGGTTTTCCAAACTAATTTATAGTGGGGTTAAGTTATGAAGTAAACTCCATAATAGCTCGATAAAATATTGGATTCTAGATCAATATAGTCAATATAGATGTAGTAATATATGAAAGAAAATCAAAGACTGAGTGAAAAGTTAAAAATAACATTTTAAGCTATGTTGTAAGTTGAAGTCGGTTTGAAACTAATATCTAATTAACGTGAACCTAATGCTTTTTGTTTTAATTTTAACTTTTTAAAGACATACAGTTCCCTTATACCTATTTTTGAATCAGTTAATATGAAAATTGGAAATTTGGCATGCTTTAATAGCAAACTAAATACTTCAGAATCATGGTTCTTGGGGTTAGATCGTGTAAAATTGTAATTACTCTCCGTCGTTTTGCAAACAACTTCGAACAACATATGCACAGGCAGAAAAAATCCATCAAGAAGTTACACTTAAGCAACAAAAGAAGTTTAAGGGACTTCTAAATAAAAAAGATCCGGTGAAAGCTCCGCAGAATACAGTTAACTTGTCGTCAAAGCCGTTAGGCAAATCAGAACATTCCGTCCTTTCCAAAGGACACAATTTTCTATAGCACCGAGTAGCTTTGCTTTCCAGGAGAAGACATAGTATCCTCTATTGAAGCCGCAATCGGAGAACTATCAGTGGAGCAAGCCTATGACGTCAGATATGAGGTCAATGAGCAAAGGTCATTAAAAATTTAAAACCACCTAAGTCGAATCTCTCCGCAGCCAAAAAAATAGTGATGAAGGCCTTAAATAAAAATGCAAACATTCGTGTCCTTTGCAGATAAAGGCAACGCCACAGTCATCATGGACAGAACGGAATATGTTGAAAAGGTAACTTATTTTTTTGAAAACAACACTTATAAGGTTATGCAGGCAGACCTTGCCAGTAGAATAGAGAAACGCATCACCAATCCGATTAACGCATTTCCAGTTGGAACCCCAAGGTATTTTGGTCAGTTTCGAAGTGGAATCACTAAATAAAAATGTTCCTGTTAACGACTCAATTTCCATTATATCAGACATATTGGATCATAATAATTTTGATAAAAACTTCATAGACCTATTAGAAGCTTGTCTTATATCCACTTATTTCATTTTTCAATGAACTTTTTATGAACAAATCACCTTTCTAGATGTATTTGTTCGGAGGAAGGAAAATGGTACATTAAGACATTCTGTGTATGGAAAACCGATGCATACAAATAGATACTTAAATGCAAATTCCCACCACCATCCAGCACAAAAGAAATCGGTTATTAGCTCATTAGTATTTAGAGCCATTTCGATTTCTAATCAATATTCTTTAACATCGGAAACATCGAAACTGACCGAAGATAGAGCTGGGAATGGCTATTGCACTAAAGATATTACGCGTTCAATTAAAGGATAAATCCCCGACCGATATTGTATCTTTTCAAATAGGAGGAGAAATTAAATTCCTTGCTTCTGTGGAGAAGTGTATGTAGGAGAAACAGGGCGCTCAATATTAACAAGACTTAAAAAGAACATAAACGATGTATTAAAAAGAAACAAACTGTTCAATCTGCTGTAGCTGAACACCAGCATATTATAAATGTAAAGCCAAGCCATGAAAGCTCCCTTTCTATGCAAACTAAATACTATTTTTTGGGTAGGTTTACTAATTTGAATATTTCAGAATGGCGACTGAGCGATATTTTCAAAAAATAATAAAAAATAAAAAAGAAGTCGAGTATCAAATCATTTAAAAGTTCTTTTCAAGCTTAATTTATCATTAGGGAGATTAGAACAACAATATTAGGAAACTTAGAACCGTCGAGAATTTCATTTCTCATATGATCCGTAACTGAAATGTTCTTTTAAGCGGGTGCTACGTATTGTACTTTTCTATTTACAGGGTGTTCTAAATTTCAATAAAATTAGAATTTCCTTCTTTATAAAATCCATGGATATAACTAGAAAATTGCAACACTTGAAACTCATGCTTATGAACATTGTAATTAAAATCATTTGAGCAATGAAGTTTTGTAAGTGTCAGATCTCTTTCGATGTTAAATGGTTCATAGACTAAAAGGTCGCACTGTGTAGATATGCGTACGTCTAATATTTTGGGTTCACTTGAACTTGCTTTGTCTTTAATATTTTAGTTTCACAATGATCCAAATGGTAACTATGTCCAGTCGTTTATAAGTGTAATTAAACGCTAATGAAAAAATATAATGCATACATTCCCGACATGTAAATCATTAGCCATAATTAAGCAAAAGTTGAGGGAAGATGAAACACCTTTGCTGACCACACAAATGCTGACCCGGTAACTCCTACTTTCCGGTAAAAGATAGGTTTTACTCACAAGGTGAGATAATCTTGCGATGGGGTCCAATATTTAAAAGAAGTGGTTCGATGAGAACCCAATAAATACTGCTCGAATCAAGCCTAAACCTTGCATTAGGTATGTGGATGATATTTCTATTATTTGGACTGTGTCATCCAGCAGTCTACTGTCCTTATATTCTTTAAAGCGGTGGATTGCTTTGTGTAAGATCGTAAATGTATATAAAGGAAAAAAGAACAGAGCAGAGAAGGGGAGAAGAAAATGCATTTCGTTGATTTTTTCTTTTTTCTTTTTTGTTTTTACCGATTTTATGATGAGGATTTTGTAACTCTTATTTTACTTTAACATTTATGTTGTACTGTGATAGCGCTTCATATTTTTTTTCGTCTAACATAAACTAAGCTATATTAATCCATTTTTTAGTACGTCTTAAGAACGTATATTGTGTTATTGTTATTGTCGTCCCTTATATGCTGCCACCTGAAAAGAAATATAGGATGTATATGTTTTAATTTCTTTTCCAGCCTTGATAAAGATCCAATAAAGATCGAAACGTCGGTACTTTCTGAATAGAAGCAGATTTTATGTTACCTTGAATGCAAAAAACCACTTACTAACGACAATCATTTGACAGCATTTTTCAATCAATTAAATAGCTCAAGTTTACAACTGAGAAAGAGGAAAATACTTTTTTGTCTTTTCTTGACGTTATCGTTAAGCGGTCTGCAGAGGTCACCAGGACTACAGTGTATCGAAAACCTGCACACACTGGATAAAATTTCAACCAGGGTTCTAACCATTATACAGCAATAAAAGTGGGAATCATAAAAACGCTTTACAACAGAGCTGCATCTACTTGTAATCTACTATTAAGTAATCATCTACTAATATTAATACGATGAAACTGAAAACTTAAAAAAGATCTGTTGCAGAATGGTTATTATGAAAGAATAATAAGTAATACACTCCGATTTATATTAAGGAAACCTCTGAAAAGATTTGTAGAACTGCTTTTAAATTGGGAAATACGTTAAGAAGCCTTCTGACTAAGCCAATGGATATCGATAAGAAAAAACAATGGATTTACCAAATCTAGTGCGAATTTGGTGAATCGTATATTGGAGGGACGAAACGGCCTCCTAAAATAAAAGCCAATGAGAATTTTAAAGATACTCTAAAGTCAAATTTTCAATACTCTTTGATTTCTTCATATTATCTGTGCATTGGTCACTAGAATAGAGTTTTTTTCTACCGGTGGTAACTGATTTGTGAGCGTATTATTGCTTTGTTGGTATTGTTTAAAATACGTTTGACCCTATCTCCTGAAATTGGAGCTTTAAGTCTGAAACCTACTGGGATTATTCACATAGGAAAGATAACTGGGTTATTTCTTTGATCAACTTCATCCTTCTCTCTTCGCACCTTCGACATTTTTCGCTGATACCGGGTCCATACCGGGTTTTAAAGGTTTGTATGAAGATGGTAGATAATATAAATGTTCACTAAACTTGTTCAATCAAAACTTGCATTGCCTTTATTATATTGGTTTCACAACGTTCCGAATGGTCAGTATGTCCAATCGTTTTGAAGTATAAACTAAATGCATAATTAGGCAAAAGTTGAGAAAAGAAGAAACACTCTTTGAATGAACGATGTTATCTCTGGATGTTGTGATGGAACTATTAGAATGCTGTAATAAAAGATAGGTTTTACTGACAAGGTCAGGGGTTATCCCTCCCAAATGGTAGCCAGTCATTGTTGTGTTATTGTTATTGTCGCTCCTTACATGCTGCCGCCTGAAAAGAAATATAGGATGTATATGTTTTAATTTCTATCCAAACCTTGATAAAGACCCAATAAAGATCGAAATGTCGGTATTTTCTGAAGAGGAGGGAGTTTTATTTGTGACCTGAACCCGCAAAAACAACTTACCAACGACACAACACAATGTTCTCGTTAAGCGATCTACAGAAAACATCAGAAGTACAGTATATCGAAAACCAACCCACAATTTATAAAATCCCAACCAGGGTTCTAACCACCATGCAGCAACAAAAGAAGAAATCATAAGAACGCTTTACAACAGAGCTGTGACGACTTCTAATAATAAAATAAACCTAAGGTAGAATTTGAAAACATAAACAAGATCTATGGTTACTCTGAAAGATTAATAAGTAATACATTCCGATCTATATCAAGGAAACATCTGAAAACATTCGGAGAATAGCCAGGGATTTCAACACCAAAACTACTTTTAAATTGGAAAATACTAAGCCAAAGGATAACGATAAAAAAATGCATTTACCAAATCCAATGTGAATATGGTGAATCGTACATTGGAGAGACAAAACGCCCTCTTAGAATAGCATTCAGTCAATGAGCATTTTAAAGATATTCAAAAGGGAGAGACGTCAAAACCAGGCATAGCGAACCACAGCTGGTCAAACCAACACCAGATGCAGTGGTCTGAAACTAACATTTTGCATAGGGAATAGCACTGGCAAAAACGGGCGTTTAGAAAAGGAGCTTTCATTGAAAGGTATTAAGGCATTTTAAAATATTATTAGTTAAATAAAATGTAACATCTTATACCCTTTAAAAAACATACACCTTCAATTTTGTTTCACCCCCTTAGATTAAACCTACAATAAACAAAAATTGCTTATATGTGCAAAAAATTGGGTTTTCTTGTTTTACCACCTTTGAACACTGTACAGTGGAAAATGTTTTACGTACAAATAAATAAAAAAAATTTGATATATTTCACAACTAACCGCTTTAAAACAATTCTGGTTTTTTGTGCACTGCTTCATATTTCCATTCTACGCTCTGTAATGGAAAAAATGTATTAATTTACAAAAAAATCGGTAAATTTACTTTACTCGGGACTTCCTCCGCTATGAATATTTCCTTTTATTAAGAATAATGAAGTGTGATCCAATTTAGTTTCGCACATAATCATTTATTAACACTTAAATACTGTCTTTCTAAACATTTTTGTATGGAGCCATTTTGTTCCGTCATGGTGAATTCTTACCAGTATACATAAGTTTGCACAACATTTGAAAACAAAATTTCAGGTAGAAAGGTAGGTATATATATATATATACATATATATATATATATATATATATATATATATATATATATATATATATATATATATATATATATATATATATATATATATATATATATATATATTATATATATATATATATATATATATATATATATATATATATATATATATATATATATATATATATATATATATATATATATATATATATATATATAGAATATAGTTCTCTTTTTCTTAAACCTTAAATATTATTATATAGTGTTTAGCTTTCTTGGGTATAGGGTTATGTTTTATAATGAAACTTACTATTTCCTTGACGTTTCGCCCGTCTTAGTAGGCTTCTTCAAAAGGTCTTATTTAGTTTTTTTCCATTTTGAAATTACATGTTAAACCCAAAATAATTTTGAAATTTTACAAATTGTTAACATTGATATAAAACTCACATTTAAAATATCGTATATCTTAGAATATAATAAGAATAATAAGCTCAGAGAAATTTCAAAAACATACAGGAGACTGGCAAAAGAAAAAAACAGAAGAATATGTTTACTAAGTAGCAAACACATGGATGTCTTCCCAGCTTTTTTAAACTTCAATGTGTCTCATAAAATTTTTACAGGTACGTACCTCGAAAATAAATTTCACAATATTCTTAATAATACAAAAACTAAAATCTTAAATCTATGCATTACTGAAACAACAAAAATTATAAATACTTTAAATAATGTTATTCAACAAAAACTTAATAACATAAAGTCAGTAATTCCAACTAACATTCTTGATAAATTTATAGAACTAGAAACTATGAAATATGAAAAAAATTTCAATTCAATAAAATACAAAAATCAGAAAAAAATTTCAAAATTAACAACAAACACGGAAATAAATGACGCAATATCAACACATCTTCCCGGCTTGAGAATATTTCTCAAGTCTAATATTCCAAACGATATAGCTGAAATTATGTCCTTAGGTGATGGTTTCTCATTATCAATTAACAACAAAAAAAACCTATCAATAACCGAATACATATCTTGCGTAGAATCAGCGATTTATGATCAGCCCAATGAAATAAAAGACAACATAAGATCTAATGTCGTAAATGCAATTACTAACCATAAATTTAAAATCAGGCATAACCAAATTAAAATGAACAAATTCCAAAATTGTATGATTAAAAAAATTAACAAAATTAAACAATTTATTAAGGATAACCCTCAAATTACCATCCTTAAACCTGACAAAACTCGCAAAACTGTCATAATGAACACTACTGACTACGACACGAAAATGATTCAACTTTTAAATGACAAATAACAAATAAACGTATAAAAAATTAAAATCCGACACTTCAAACCTTTTACAAAATAAAAACAATTCTCTTATAAAAAAGCTCAAAAACCAAAATATATTAATTGACATAGAAAGTAAAAATTTGTCTATACACAATGCAGTTGCACCTAAAATTGATGGGCTACCCACATTGCATAAACCAAGCATTTCTCTAAGACCAGTTGTAGCTTGTGTTCAATCGTCTTTCTATATTCTTTCAAAATATTTGTCCAAATGTTTATCAAACATCACAGGAAAAAATAATCATTACATAAAAGACTCTTTTACCTTTAAACAATTCATTGAATCAGTAAAATTACCACCAGACTCCAAACTTTAGATGTAATTTCTTTATATACTAATATACCTAATGAACTTGTAGCTACAGCGATAAGAGAAAAATGGAATGAGCAAAAATAATTTACAACTTCAACTTACAACGATTTTATAGAAGCGTTAAATATCGTAACCCTAAATATCTACTTCCAATATAAAAATGATTTTTACCAACAATTAGACGGTTGCGCCATGGGCTCACCAATATCTTCCACAGTGGCACAAATAGTAACGGAGTTTCTAGATGAAAGAGTTCTCGAGAAATGGGATTTTAATATTTTTTTTTTTTAAAGATTCGTTGACGATTGATTGGCTTTAATTACAGAAAACAAAATCGACAATGTATTACCAGCTTTTAATAGATTCCATCCTAAACTTCAATTCACATTTGAAGCAAAAGAAAATAACCAAAAAAATTTTTTAGATTTAACCATAATCACTCAAACTAACAATAATTTAACAACAAAATGGTTTACGAAAGAAACATGGTCTAGACGTTACCTTAACCTTAATTCTCATCATCCCAATAACCAAAAAAGAAGTGTCGTAATTGGTCTAACTGATCGTGCTATAGCCCTCACGTCACCTGAATATCGCCCCGAAACTCTCCTAAAAGTAATAACTATCTTAAAATCCAATCATTTTCCTAAAAGGTTTATCAAAAAAATAATTAAACAAAGAACCCACAAACATTATAACCAAACTAATCAATTAAAACAAGATAACATTAAAAAAATGTAGCAATACCTTACACAAATCAGTTATCAGAAAAAATAAAGTATATTTTAGGAAAACATAATATAATTGCATGTCACAAAGCACACAACTTAATTGGTTCTTTGTTTACTACAGTAAAAAGTAAAGTACTAAAAAATAAAAAATCTAATCTAATCTACTCACTACCCTGTTTAAACTGTCCAGCAAAAAACGTATTATAAAAGAAATGCTTCATATAAAAAAAGAAAAATACGCTATTAATGACAAGCAAGACGCAAAAATGTAAGCCAAATTTATCATAAATTAATACATGCATTATAACAAAATATAAATAATTTCTCTTTCGTCACCTATATTTATTAATTTACAATAGATTTAAATCGTTATCTCGAATTACTGATTCTACCTTGACTAAGCCTTAAAAAATATTATGACATTAAATACAAGGTCTCATTAGAAGTTAAACACAAAAGCGGGTCTGAGAAGTTAAAAAATTCAAAAAGGCTTTAAACATTCAGACAAAAATTAAATACTAGTATTATTTGTTATAGAAGAAATAGCCGACGCCTAGGGGCTAGTTCCAAGAGACTACTCCAAGGACTTCTCCAAAGCAATAGGGCAATAAGCCGGCGTACGATCAAGCTAAGCTCAAGGCGAATATGCCATCGATAGGACCAGAACCAATACTAGGAATAATTAGAACCTCAAATCCAGTTAATTTGTCCTGACGTCTGGGCATCAGTCTCAATATCAGTCTACAGGTATAACAGACTAGTTGTTTTGAATTGTGCGTTTAAATAAAGAAAGGCATGTTGTTATTTATGGTCATAGTAAATATTTTTTGTTAATAAATAATTTTATTTTTAGTTAAAATGGACAAACCAAGTGCTAGCGGTATTCGTTAAGTAAATATAAGCTGAAAATGAAAGTATGTATTTATTAGATGAAGACGGTTAAGATAACATAGTAGATGACCATAACTCAGATCGTATGCTTAATTTTATTTTGCGCCAAAGTGATCAAGCAAGCGATGACGAATCAAATTCTGACAATAAAGTTTTCAAGCTCGATGATGCTCTTCCCGTGGATGCTGAGACCGATGTACCGGAACTACAACCACAAAATGTGATTTCTTACAGTGGAAAAATGAGTTTAACTGGCAAGCCAATGAACCTCCAAGAATTAAAAGAACACGGAAGCACAACGTTTTCAGAGAGTTACCAGTAAGCAGAGCTCTGGAAAAGATTTCATCCAAATCGGATATTTAGAGTTTGCTAATAGATGATGAAATGCTTGAGGAAATCGTTTTATACACAAACCGAAAAATTGTTTCAATGAGAGAAGAGTTGTTAGAATCGACCAACAACTCCATTTATTAAAGCACAAATATTGTCGAGAAAAAGCTTTGCTCTGACTTTTGTTATCAACAATTATAAAATTTTCCCACAAGGACATGCTATCCTTATTTTCCAAAGACATCCTGGCTCCACCAATATTTAGAATGACCATGTCAATGAAGAGGTTTGAAATTTTACTCTCCTTTCTTAGATTTGATAACAGCATGGATCAGAAAGAGCGAATAGCAGCTATTTCTGGTATTTTTGATAAATTTGTCTCTAATTCTCAAAAGTTTTTATCCTAGGAAATTGCGTTACTGTGGGATGCTGTTTCTGTTCTGAGGCCAGTGTGGTTTTCGCATTATTATGCGAAGCAAACTAGCACGGCATGAAAGTCATGTGTATGAGAAATGCCAAATGCACGTACTTATATTTGTATATATAAATATATATATATATATATATATATATATATATATATATATATATCTAAGACTTTTAAGAAATTGAATGTAAATAATATATCATTAAAATACATTTTACATCTTTTTCTTGAAAAATATCCGCAAGTAGAGGTAACAATATCAAGAACAATGCAGTGTTGCGAAGAAAAAAAGAAATGTTAACGATGCTGTTACAATTGTTGCTTTGGAGTAAATTGCTGAAAACTGTCGGATGTCATTAAGAACTAGGTCGACGATGCTGAACATAAGTAAATCTGAATTACAACGAACTTATAATGCCAATAACATTAAAGCATTCAAAGAGGAGGATGAAGCGCGGTGTTTTTGTGCTTGTTTAGGTGAAAAAATTTTAATGAACAGAGATTTTCATAAGCAAATAATTCTCTTAAACGGATCTACCTTCACTACAAATCGTACAATTTCTTTACAAAACTGTCGCTTTTGGGCAAAAGAAATACCAGGCAGAAAATTTTAACCTATGGTGTCACGTATCCTACGATTTCGGTATCACTGGACCTTAGTTTATTGAAAGAGTTTTAAATCAAGAAAAGTATATTTAAATTATGGAACGATTTTTTGAAAAGTATTTAGAATACTTGCCAGTTGAATAAAGAATAATATTTTTGATACTAAAGTTCAATTTATCATAAAGCATATTTTTAGGATCATTCGCCATTATTAGTTTAGTAAATTTGGACATCAGATGTAATGTCGGAAAGATTTTTTTTCCTAATAAATGTATTCCAAACAGTGTCATAAATATTGTCTCACAAAAAAACGTAGAAAATTCAAAGTAGGCTGATGATTATGAAACATAGTAAATATGCATAATTTTCAATTCTAAGCAACTTTTTTTAACAACAGTTTTCGATATTTTGTGCTGAAGGGGCACTTCCCCTACACAGAAAATATAAAGAATGCCCCTATCAAGGCATGTTTAATTTATTAAAAATAGAAATATGGTAAAATGTATCATCTCATCAAGCAGGCCTAGACCCCAAATGGTCAATATTGAAACGTATTTCGGAATAAATATTGCATGTCAAACGAATGTAAACAGGGTGCCGGATGATAAGCTTCCTAAAAAAAAACTTTCCAGCATCTGCATCTCTTTAAAAATGAGGAAAACAAACTGTGGATGTGTACGTTGCTCAAAGCCGATCTATCTTGAATGCAGCAGAAAAATACGTGTTTCGTGTGCTGTTAATCAATAATTTTGTATTTATAATAATTTGTGTTAATAATGTTTATAATAATTAAAGTTCACTTATTTTTGTGTTTTCTTTGTTTGGTCTCATAGACCAAGTGTTGCCAATTATGGATAAAATTCTGAAGTTACGGGTTAAGAGTTTAGGGAAGAGTCTGGATAGCCGAATGACATTCATATTTTGTTGATAATACTTATCAGTATTAGTCATGGTTTTTATTTTGAAAATGTTTTTGATGATTCAGATTTAAGTAATCTCGACAGGATTAGCGATGATGTGCTTGAATAAACGCCGAAAGAAAGACATAGTTATTTGATTTAACTCTAACAGTACCTACGAATTCAAGGCAACCACACAAAAGTGGTTTAAGAGTAATTAATATTGTCGGAAATATTAACTCTGCCACTTCCAAATCATTCTTGCCATTGTTAATTCGAAGAAATATAAAAAATGAACTACATTTTTACAGATGCTTCAAAATCTTAACAAAGATTGAAAGTCTGGTTAAGCTCTCCTCGAAATATTAACTGGACCGGCTTTCCCTGAGCACAGTAGGGTAAACTCGTTCTTGCTCCGAGCATTGCTTTAGCGCATAAGGTGAATCCAGTGCCTAGTAAAATTATTTAACTTCCTACACAGCATTATTGAACCGTTTTGTTATTCAACAATAGATATTATATTTCTGACCATATTTTAAATAAAATTTTATTTATAAAATTTGGATAAACTACCCAGAGCGTACCCCTAATTAATATTATCTGTGTTTACACAATTAAATAAATATTATCCAAGAAAATAATAATTAAATATAAAAATATAGAACTGTTTTACCACCCGATGTATTAATATAGCACAAGAAACCGCATTTAAATCTGTACTTTATACTTTGGGTATCACTCATAAAGCAAAAAATAAAAATATACCTATATCTGAATTCGCCGTATTCCGAAGCATCTCCTCGAATGTTATATTTGCAATAACTCAGTCATTTATTATTTTTATTACACTAACGTAAATCTTTGAAATTTGTTCTACTATTCGATATATACCCGTTTGTAGCGCTCAAGATATTTGATTTGATGCAGATATTTAAGAATAACTAACTAAAAATGTTGACTTAAAAATAGTCATTACAAAAAAAGACGATACTTACTTAATTTTGGGTAATTGCCAAATGCAACCCGGCACAGCTGAGACTCTACACTTTACGGGCAACTTTAAATTATATTACATTGTTTTAAAATGGCCCTATCATAGGAGAGCGGCTCTCTGGCTAACTACTAGTAAGCATTTCTTATATCTTATAACACTTGTTTTTTTTTCATTGTCTCTTTATTAAATATTATTAAACATTCATTTATTCTATTTCTTCAGTTTTGTTATCTGCAGTACTATTCAGTAAAATACTGATTATGCAAGCAGGTTTTTTAGTTTCTTAGTTTTTTTTTGAAGAATATTTAAATTGTAGAAGCTGCTACTAACATGGTTTTCCATCCGAAATCGCAAGTCCTTTTCAGATTATCAACCAACAGCCTTTACTGTGGGGAACTAAATTAACTAATACCTAACCACTGACTTCTGAATACTGACAAAAATAATATTACATATTACGTTTTTTTTTGGTTAGGTTAAATTAATCTAATTAAATTGCAATTTAATTTTCAAGTTTTTACAATAATCCACAATGCTATTTTTACGAGAATAACTTAAAATGTATTCCTTTTTATTAAAAACAATATAAACATATCATATTATGTTTTTTTCTGCATTTTTTCAAAATCAATAAACAATGTGTATGTATCATAGAGATAAGTATAGAAATTTTGGTTGTATTTTTTCCGAAAAATGACTATCATAAACTTAATCTCTTCTGGTTGTAATATAAAAGAAGTTTACGAAGATACAAATTACAATCTTTTTTTGCTAGAAAGTTTATTTTCCATGCTTTGCTAATTAAGTTTATAACTGTTTTATTAAAATGTATCTATCGCTAAACTACAGAGAACACAGGAATTAATTAGCTTAAGAAGTTGCTCCTGTAATGAAATGCTCCCTAGATAATAATAAACATAAATATTTTTGAGGATTCAATTCATTCGACTATACAAATTTGTGCTTAATTCTAAATCTAAAATCATTCATAAGAAGCGTGTCACTAGCTCTCGAAAAGAAAACGTGCCGTGCAAAACCTCGGTCTAGGTCTAGGATGAATAAATTCATTGTAAGGTACACGCTTAATAGCTAGTTGTTTTTATTACTAGATACATTTATTCGGTTTGGAAATACAAGTGCGTGGGTTTGCTAGTAGGATGATCGACTTTACCTGAAGCATTCTTGAATATTAATATACTACATAAAAGTGTCTAAACTATTTTGGGGACTCTCTAGGAAGTTGTACCTACCTAATTCGAACTCTCTCCAGAAACGTGTCCATTTCTGCACTCCTGGCAGCTTACCATGATTATTTTGTATCACACATAACATATTTTTAATTGGGAACATTGTGCTCACATGAATAAAGTGTTTAAATTCCAACGCAGAAGTATCCATGTTATGGCAGGTTATTATAGTTAAATATATAATGTATGTATTTTTAAGTAAAGATGACAGTGGTATTGAATTTTAAATTTATATTTTGAGCTGTAAATATACTGAAGCAAATCAAGTTCTTCTATTTCTATTCTATTTACTAGAATAAAATGTGTGGTACTGACCTAACCTCTTATTTCTGACCACAAAAAAGTGTATATTAAGTTTTAAGATTCTCTTGGGTTTAAACGAGCATCTATCTTAATCTAATCAAACTGCAATTTAATGTTCAAGTTATTACAATAATGCATAACCTTATATTAACGAGAATAAGAAATTATATTTTAAATACATTGTAATTAACCGGCTAATAACCACAATAACATTTACTACTTAAAGTAACAATTTTCCAACTTCAAATGCATTCCCTGCTATTAAAAACCATTTAAATGTGGTTTTCTTCTTTAGCGATTCTTTATCTCTTTTAGGCTCAGCTAAACAAATCAAATTAATTTTTTTTTGTGTAAAATTTCTTTTTTAGAAAACCGCACCTAAATATGATTTCACTGCTTCTGTGAATGAACTGAACGGATAGTGATTATCCGCAGTAAGCGCGGACATAATAACATTACTATTGCTTTAATTTAACTTAGTAAAAGATAATTAGATAAAAATTTTATATAAATTATGGCATTACAATCGCATAAAACAATGTTACCTGTAAAGAAAAATTGTGTACGACATAGGACAAAAACAAATAATTATACTACATTGCATAGCATTACAGACTGAATTTCAAAGGACTAAAATAAAACTAAATTAAAACTAAGAACTTCCGGCAGATTGTCCGTTTATTATACATCTAACTTGCGATAATATTAGTCATTACATTTAAATTCTAGCTTAGCGTTTAAGAGTAACTCCGACGGTAATCCCAAATGTTTAGCTGTTTCTGTTACTTTAAATATCTCATTATTTTAGATAGGGTAGACCTCATGAAATATTGAGACATGGTAACGTGCAAGTGAAATATGCGTTGGTCCTTGTGTCTTTACTCTAATATCAAAGAGTCCTTATATTTCGAATAGACACAATATATCAGGTATACAATTCAGTACCTCAGTGGTTTGTGTCACCGTTTAATGGTAACATTAAACTTGCACTGGATCCAGGAATTTTAATGTCCTATCCTGGAAATACGGTACGTTATTTTTTCCCTTATCAATAATAATTATCAAAGTGCATTGAAAGAAATAATTTTAATATTTAATACGTTTCATCAGAATCATGACTTGTTGTAAATTTTAGAAAGCATATTACCTATAACTAATAGCAACATTTATAACTTACAAAATACATTTTAAAATATGCTAGCACAGTTTTTCAAAATATTTAAATATCTAAAAATTAAAACTAAAACATTATAGAAGCACAAAAGAATGTAACGATAAGATTGTTAGTTGAAAGTTATCATTATAAAATGTTTGCAAATTGTAGTAAGCCTTTCTTTTCAGTAAAGAGGATATAGAGTTTTTAAATTTTACCTACATTTTTTACCTCGGTTGGAAGGTGGTTAAAAATTTTAATGCTTTCATAAATTAGAGACTACTATTAGGAATGGGCATTGGTAGATGGTTACTCTGCCGTATATTATATGAAGCTCTCATTTTTGTTAAATGCAACAAAATTAAAGTAATCTTAAACAAGTCTAGTAAAAATATTGGATATCGTATGAAAGCGACGAAATATGTTTTTAAATTCTTATTTTCATCGTATATGTAGTATAGATAAACAAAACAAAGCTGGTTAATTTACAAAATCAAAAATGAATAATAAAATCACAATAAGATCACCTTACACCCCTCGTAAGAGGCAATTATTGGAATCGCGAAAAAAATCACCCTCCGGGGTTTTTGGATTTTTTTGCGCTTTAGGGTTCTCAGATCCTGAAAAATATATTCTCCCATTTCACATATGAAGGGACAAATGTGAATGGAATGGCTATATATTGGAAGAAATTCACTAAGGTGGAGCAAAACAGAGACCCGACTTCAAATTTTGCAAAAAAATCAAGCCATTATGGCGAAACACAATGGCCGCCTAATGAAATGTCCAGTACCAAAAAAAAACTTATTTAATAGCCATATCAACAAATACACAATAACATAACACACATAACATGGTGCAACCACATGAACCATGTCGCAAGTAAGTTAAATACTGCCTACTTTGCAACAAGAAATCTAAAAAACACTTTAGAAATAAAACTACTTTTAAATACCTATTATGAAGAAAAGAATAATTAGAAAAATTTTCTCATTAAGTCCATTAGACTCATGTAAACCCTACTTCAAACAGTATAAAATTCTCCCTCTTCCATGTATTCTAATTTTACACTCGGTATTATTCGTTAAAAAGCAATTCACCAGAACTACATAATTATGGTACATGAAACTCCACAAACATTTATATAGAACTAGCACTTTCCAAAAAAGTCCTTACTGTTTTTGTGGGAATATGTACAACCAACTACCAGCTAGCCTAAGAAAAAAAAATTTAAGAAAAGTACAAAGAGTTATCTTCTTGAAAAAAGTTATTATAATGTTAGAAATTACTTTTCAATTTTGCAATAATTGTTTTCTGTTAGTTAGCCCAATCTTAATATTGTTTTAAACATGTCTTATGTTATCTTTTATTTTTACACTTGACGTTGTCAAATCTATTTAGATTATTTGGCATAAAGTGAAATAAATAATAAATACATTAAAATACATGCAGTAGTGACGCTAAATAAATATTTTTTAGCAAATTAATTTCTTTAATGTTAAAATTTATTGTAGTTCCACGACCTGCTATTGGTTTTTAAGCCACGCCGGACGCGTGACCCTGTAACAATGTTTACTGTAGACTATTATACCTTTTTACTATAAGGATCCCTTGACAATGAAAGTGGGATGGTCTAATACGTGGAGTTGTCGATCGGGTTTGCCATAGCTAACTCAAACTCTTGTTACTGGTAAAATCTGATCTGAGACTTTGGGTATTTTAGTTTGTATTTTACTATTTTGCAATAAAAGCAATTTATTTATACTGTTTAGAAACTAATACTCGAAATACATTACTATTCTTTGTATGAAAGTTTTATTGCATCATGTTTAAACATATTCACCGTAATATAAATTGGTATAAACATTGGTGTTCCTGGCTAGGCTTGGTATCGTCATACGATCGACCTTATACTGTGAGGTAATCTTGGCAGTGGCTAAATATGTAAATAATGAACTCTATTTTTATTCTTCCTCTAAGGATTTATCAGTCTAATATTACAATAAAGTTAAATATATACATGCCAGTTTTTAGCATTCTAGGTCCAGCTGCATAAAGATTGGGTGCTGCGCCCTTTCTCAATAATCCAGATTTACCAGATTATATGTTGTGTATAAATATTAAATTAAACAAATTTTTAAAACTTCAACTCCAGCCAAAATTAACTGATATTCTTTTCGAGTATAAAAGTATTGTGTTATTAATAGAGCTGAGTATGTTGATACATGTTCAGTTCTCTAAGTTTAAGCAAAGATAAAAGAAGTACTTTGCTCCCCTTTCCATAAGTTGCTGATTGAGGGAAGTTTTAAGCGCTTGTGATGTTAAAAGAAGTAAACATACACATTGTGACACAATTATTTTCAACTTATTAGATCTGTTTATTTTCAGCTTTTTAGATGTTATCGATATACATAAATCGCTAAAAGTTAAATAGATTGTATTGCAGCAGAAGTATAGTATGTACCAATTTTTAGATTTTTGTAAGTGGTTAATAAATGTCAAAGAAAAACTCATCGGCAGATTTAAAGATTCAGGTAATTTTTCAAATCAAATAATATTAAAATTGTTATTAAATTTACTTTTTTGATTATTTCAATATATTATAGAACTCAACCTAACCCACGATAATTCTACAGTTATTATCAATTTTGTAACTCACAAATGGATTAACTCTTAAATACTTTGCCAAGTTCAAATATTTCCTTCTTAATAAATTAAGTATTCTGTTAAATCATTGTGCAGATATTTTCAATAGTTCCGTTTTCTGGCAGTTATAACTAATTCCCACAAAATCCATGCTCTATTTTTTGTAGTTAGACGTAAACTTACTTACTTTAATTTGATGCCACTAAAACATAATATTTTACCAGCATTCACACCATTCATATGAGTATTTAAAACCCTTATAGTAGTCTTTATTCCCGTTTTTGTAAAGCAGCTCCTCCTTCAATAACCTTTATTCTCCCCTGATTCTATCCGAAAAATATTTATGACCCAAATGTCAAGAAAAACTTCTATTTACCCAAACGTAATAGAATATTAAAAAAAAATAGCTATACGTTTTTTGAAAAAAAAGATATAAGAGGAATAAGTAAAGCTTGAAACATTGTAAATATTAATGAAGTAAAGTTCTAGAAAAACAATCAAAAGCTGGAATTAAAAATCACTAAAAAATTGTAGGTGATAATGTACGGATGTGTTGTTTTCAGCAAAATGACCATCAGATCTTAAATTACCTAGTAAACTTTCTATCTAATTTCTACTGGACATAATATAAAAGAAAATTAGCGAACATATAAAATACAATCTATTTTTGCCAGAAATGGTTTATTTTCATTTTTTTGCTAATTTAGTTTATCTTTTTCGCTCTTATATTATATCCGCCTCTAAATTAGAAAAGATACAGAAATAAGTTCATAAATGTACTCAGGTTTTCAGATAATAATACGTGTTAGCTTTTAACGATTTACGCCCTACTAATATACTCCCAACATTATCAAAACTCTTAAAAAATAGTATGCTCAATGCTTAATTTATGAACACCTAAGAATGTATAATCTTCTCAGTCCACCTTCCGTCCAGGTTTTAGTTGTACTACAGCCCATCATCATCGATATTTTTAAGGCTACAGGCGTAGGAAAATCTACTATTCTTGTTCTATTGGATTATTCCAAAGCATTCATTATAATAAATTATGAGGTATTCATTTTAAAATTTGTAGGATTATCTGTACCTGCTATAAACTTAAAGAACTATTTTTTTAAAGGCTTGGCCTTGGCCGGTGGGTCAAGTAAGCGTGATATATGTTGTGGAGATTTACAAGGGTCAATATAAGGTTCTTTATTATTTAGTATATACGCAATTAATATCACCTCCTGTTTGAAATATCCTAATATGTGTCAGTGCACCGATGACACTCGGTTATATTAGATAGTGTATCTCTTTACGTAGATACAGACATACGTTTTAAAACTCACATGAAAACCTATTTTCCAAGAGCCTACACTTATCTAAATATACTATATCCCACCCATCCTTCTATTTTTTTTCTAAACCTAAAAAGTAAATTAACTCATGATTTGGTGTATGTATCATAGGATCATTTGGTCAATGACCCCCAAAAATATTTCAGAAAATAAATTATTCGTTCGACCGTCTCTCCTAATAGTTGTAATAAAACGCGAACCTTGGGAAAAGTTAAATACGCTACACTATTAGCCGCGCGCAGCGGTTTGAATGATCTCGATGCGTTCCTTAGGCATAATAAAATACACTATACTAAGCTAGGCTGGGCAGACCTAATTGCCCTGATTCCCTTAAAGCTTGATGAAAGTACTCGAAGATTTCATAGCTACCGAGCGGCAGCCGAACATGATAGCAAATGGAATATGAAATCGCGATTTGGGTCATCAGCCGGTCTCTTCTCATAATTCGATCGATCTTTCGCGGCATCACGTCGGCATGCGGAAGTTCAATTGTTCAGAGGTCGCGCGGTCGATATTCTAACTCGATATTCTTTCGGACGTTTTCAATCGATGAAAATTCATTTATATACTGTTTTTTGTAATATATATTTTTTTATTTTTGTGATCCATTGTTTGAGTTGTTAATGTAGATGAAATGAAATGTCGGTAGTTCAAAAAATTAAAAAACTAAAGAGTGGTAACGAACTTAATTTTGAGAAAATAACCGAATTCGAGGCAAGTGGTCCCAATTTGCCAGAACTTAGTATACGACAAACTAGTAAAGATAAAAATAAAGAGGTTCATCGAAACTTTTTCAAAAGTATGTACGATTTAGCTAACTGGATATGTGGTTGTGAACTCTCTAACTCATTTTACTGTTATGTTTGTTTGTTGTTTTCTAAGGACACGTCGGACTCATTATGATGCAAAACCGGCGTTAAAGACTTAAAACACTTAAAAGAAAAAAAAAAAAACATGCGTTTTCTGCAGATCACATGAAATGTTCGGTGAACTATGCTACGGTCGGAAGTGTGGATATTCGCACTCAGGTATACACAGCTTATAGAAAAACCCTTAGAGATTTTAATGAAAATGTATACAAAAATCGTTATATTTTAACAAAATTATAGATTGTGTAAAATTTTGTAATGTATTCGAGCTGGCACTACGTGGCCATGATGAAACGGCTTTGTCTGAAAATCCAGGGGTTTTTGGAGGGTTTATACATTTTGTTGAGGAGTTGGGCCAAGATAGACTATCCGCTTTGGCAATGTTAGGTATCCAGAAACCGTTTATAAAAGGAATGTGCGTGCAATTTTCACGAACGTGTAATTCAGCATTTCTCCAATTCTAAAGAACGAAGAGTAGACCTGAACTTCAAGAGAATTTAAAGCTCAATTTAAAGATAAGATATTTATTTTTATTTTAAGTATGCCTATTTTTAAATTTGTTGTTGACCTCTCAATATAATTCACCACGAGCCGCCACTGGTTTTGAGACGTTTTATATTCACCGTATCTAGATTTAAAATATAAGAAAAAACAGAACGGATTTGAAAGTCGTGCCTGAGATATATTTATGGAATGCAAAAATTCAATTTTGTATCACATGCGGGGAGTGCCTGCATTTTGAGGATTTCTTTATATTGGCTGTTGTTAATATGGTGCCTTTATAACATTAAAAACTTAAATATTTCTATGCATCCAATTCATTCGATTATATAAATTGTTGTTTATAGCAAACGTGTGACTAGCTCGCGAAAAGAAAACGTTCCATACAAGACCACAGATCTTCACGCTTTAGGGTCCCTAGATGCCGAAAAACATATTTTCTCAATTTCTTCGTTCTGTCCATTTATGGACTGTTGGCGGAATAGCTAAAAGCTACTTATCCGATTAACTTCAAGTTTTGGTCAAAAACTAAGAGCCATTTGGGCTTGACAATATTTTGGTAAAACTCCAATATACGGAACAAAATAGAGGATTAATAAAATTAAAGAAAAAACTATTATTAGGAACTACTAATCCAGAACTACTTATTTAGTTAAGTTGTAATTTAGCGCCAAAATTAGTTTGAAAAAGAACTGGTAAAAATGTGTCGATCCTATGTGGTATAACAAATCGCCGCCTAAACAAATCTTAAAAAAAGTTGTAGGGATAAAAAATTTTTATTTGTTTCAATCTAAATTATTGTTAGAGATGTAAATAAAACAAATATATTGTCATGAATTCTTATTTACCCATGCGTAAATTAACTATTCAAGAGAACGGTGACTTTCGGCTTGACAAACACAATATAAAAAGTAAAAATGGTAGAAAAAATATATACAAAATGAATCCAACAAAATCAGTAAATTGGCCTTCACCCGAAAAATTTCTTGTAACGAATTATACCACGCACAGATTACACAGTTTATAAGTATATACATATATTTACTTTAACATTACAACAATTACAAAAATATAAAAAGCCCTATCATCAGAACTTTCCCCGAAATTTCCTCTTTATCAAGAAAAGTTATAATATATATACATATAATGTGTACAAAGTTATTACCAAATAACTATATGTATATATATAAACCGTGTTATGTGTGTGTAGTGGAATCGGTTACTAAGAAAGTTACGGTTAAAAGCCAATTTGCCAAATTTTTTTACTATTTTGATAAATTTATTAGCTATGGAAATGCAAGTGCGTGGGTTTGCTAGTAGGATGATCGAATCTACGTGAGGCATTCTTGAAATTTAATATTGCAAATAAAAGTTTCTAAAATATTTTATTACTATTTGATACTATCGGTCTACGATACTGAATTAGCATAACATATCGGTATGCCAGTTAATATTATATTTATTATTCTATGTATACAAGCGGGCCATCAATATTTATTGCATCTTTTTTCAAATAGATATTTAAAAAAATGCGATAGTATAATATTAAAGCTGTTTCCAGAATTAATATTACTCATCATTGTTAATATAATTTTATTTCGAGTTACACCATCATTTTAACAACGATACTATTATCCCTGTCTAGAACATGTCCTGCAATGCCGCAGATGCAGATATTGATTTTAGTCAAAACAGCGATCGCGATTTCATTGTTTTGACTCATTAAACCTCTTTATGACTCTATATCCCCGGTAGAGTAAAGGCACAAAACGAATTCACAGAAACAAATATTTCTCTGGCTAATACCACGACATTGAATTACATTGTTGACTCCTGCTTTTCTTTGAGAGTTATAATGTTAATATATATATATATTTCACGTTATTTCAAGACGTAACAATGATATTAGTTTTAGGTTTGATCCTTGAAATGACTTAAAAAAAAACTTTGATGGACTTTAATTTAACTGGTATGACAACAGTTAATTGCTAAAGACGCCTTTAATTATTCACACAAAGTATTTATATGTGAGATAAGAAAATATGACGTCAGCAATTTCTATGGGGATCTGGAGCTTGTCGGCATTACAGATTCCCATCATAAGGGGATGTACTTGCTGTTCCTATAACTTTCAATTACCCCCCTCTGGAACATATTCTGTAATGTCGCAGGCGGAATAATCCACTTTAGTCAATCGACGATCGCAAATTCTCTGTTTTGAGAGTTCATCAGACTAAGCGAGCCACATACAGGGCGAAAGCACAGAATGGAGACACAGAAACAACTATTCCACTGGTTAATACTAGGACCTGCGTTAAATTACATCGTTATGCCCAGACTTGTGCTGGGAGCAATAATGTTAATACCTTTTTATTTCACGTTGCACGAACGTCAATACAAGGATACTATTATTCCTGTCTGGAACATCACAGGCGCAGTGGTACATTTTAGTCAAATGACGATGGAGATATCTCTCTAAAGCTCTTTTTTAAACTCATTGAATCGCCGTAGCTCAAGCGTTCCTCGTGTAGGGCAAAAGCACAACATGGATTCGCAGAAACAACTACCCTAATACGTGAAATAAAAATATATTAATATTTAGATGTCAACCGTTTAATTCAATGTCGGTCGGGGTGTTAGCCAGCGGAGGTATTGTTTCTATGACTCCATTTTGTGCCTTTGTCCTACACTGGGCTAGCTTAGTCTATGGCGGCCTGATGAGCTTTGAAAAGAGCGAAATCGCGATTAATTTTAACTAAAATGGATCACTGCGTATGCGGCGTTGCAGAATATACTCCAGTCAGGTATAATAGTATCATTGTCATAACGCTGGTGTTACGTAAAATAAAAATATACTAGCATTACTGCTCCCAACGAAAGTCAGGACAATGCGTGTCATGGTATTAACCAGCGAAGTGGTTATTTCTGTGACTCTATTTTAAACACTATCTTTACCAGGGCGATTGCTTAATATTTGCCAAAAATCAATTTGTTTTAATTCAATATGTCACTTACCAGACCTTTTTGGTCTTTCGGCAATATTCTGTCTACTTTTTGCAGTTGTAACGTAAAGATGCAAAATTAAAGTTAACATTGCAAATATGTGAGAAAAACAAATATTTAATTCTTTGCCTTGTCGCTGAGAGTTTTTGCGTCATAAGTTTGACTGTAACAAATATAAGATACTTAACGCCGACAACTAAAATTTGTTTAAAATTATTTAAAAATCGCCCTAAAATTCTTTATTTACAAATTCGTATTTCTTGAAATTAAAAAAAATAACAATGACTGAAACAGTACTGAGTTTAAAATTTACCAGTCTTTATTGAATATTCTTATTGTATCAAATGTGCGTATTTCGCGTGCAGATTTAACTAACTTATATTATTTTATTTTCTTATTTATATAATATTTAATTTTTGGCGCTATCTATGTGTAATTAAAATTTTATATTACATTTTTGGATTTAAAACTATTTGTATTTTTTCTTTTTAAATATATAATTTTACAGCTGTTTTCACTAAAGAGCTTTAAGTTTGGTCTAACTTGTTGGTAAGGTTTGATATGACATGCACATCTATGGGATATATGTAGCATTGATTTTAATTTTTTAATACACAATAACCTTTTTAGGGGGCGAAATTTTAAGAATTCATAGTATAGCTTAAATTATAATACACAATATTGGTTTAGGCGCTATTTTGTATAATTGCTATTTTATTTGACATCTTTTTATCACAAAACTATATTTTTACAAAAAATATTTATTTGACATTTATTTAGGTTTTTTATTAAATTTAATTCAGTCGTGTATAACGTTTTTATATTAAAAATACAATGGCTGTGTGTATCGTTATTACAAAATACCCTGTAGTGTACGTATATTTGCAGTTCAGATATTTAAATAGCAGTAATATAACCTTCTTTGATTATTAACCACTGTTTCTTTTTATTTAGGTCCGATGACTTGCGGATTGATTTGAACAATCGTATACTTTAATTGTTATACTACTGAATATCAAATAAATTTCTACCACAGTAACTAGTCAGAACACACAAAAATATTTATAACTACAGTGACTATTTTTCTTCAACTATCAATATCACTTAGATATGTGACGACTAATTAATGCACTTATTACTTTAATACCCTCAGGTAACAAGCGATCAACATTAATTTGTATTTATATACCACTATAGCTAAAATACCGTCGTGATGGACTACTTTTAAGTAATAGTAAACCTGTAAATGTTGTTTTAACTCTAGTTATAGCGGTACATTTACAGCATGAAATAAAGCTTATATTTCTTGTTACTTAAAGCATATTTAGAATAAACTCCTTTTACAATCTGCTGTTAACATTAGGCATTATACAAAATAAAATATTTTTTTGTATTGGAATAATAATGATGGGAATTTGTGCATTCATAGTTAGTATCCTCCCAAACACATTCTACAATATAATAAAATACAAATATATTTCACATCATATTTCTGTTCAGCTGAGGTAATAATGCATATATATATATATTTATATATATATATATATATATATATATATATATATATATATATATATATACAGAAATTTCAATTTCTGTGCGGTTCTTGGTCGTAAAAGTTATACGAAACCAGTAACGGTAAAGATTACTCCTTCACCATTTTGTCGAGAATCGACCAAAACATGACGCTATGTTTGTTTCCAGGGCCAAGGTGCCAATCTGCTACCGTGGTATCTGCCCCGGCAAGGCTCATCAGGCAGTTTCCTTGGAGGGTATCGGTATTAAAACCGAAATACCCAAACCCTGAAACAAACAAAGTCGAATGACATGACACCTTGTTTGTTTCAGGATTTGGGTATTTCGGTTTTAATACCGATACCCCCCAAGGAAACTGCCTGATGAGCCTTGCCGTGGCAGATACCACGGTAGCAGATTGACACCTTGGCCCTGGAAACAAACATAGCGTCATGTTTTGTTCGATTCTCGACAAAATGGTGAAGGAGTAATCTTTACCGTTACTGGTTTCGTATATATATATATATATATATATATATATATATATATATATATATATATATATATATATATATATATATATATATATATATATATATATATATATATATATATATATATATATATATATTTGTTTGGCGTAGACTTTTCAGTGTTTAATTACTTTTCGATGCGTAAGGTATTTTCAGGGATCTCCGTTGCAACATCAGTGTTTTGATCTCAGGCAATGAAGGTTCCTAACCATCCACCAAATCTATTGAAGGCGAAACACGGAAAGCAAAAAGAACCATGATTTCTTAAAACTAGTAAATATTTTTGTACATTCAGCTCTATATTAACTACTAAAGAGTTTTTTTTACACTATTCACAACTTTTTATTATAAAAACTAATGGAAAATTAAAACTAGTGGATAATGTTTGATACCGAAACTTCAGCCCAAACATATTTATAGAAAAATGAATTAGAAGTACTATTTAAGCCACCTGACTTTTCAATTTGGCTATGACATACGAAAATGAAAGATGTAACCATAACAAAATACAAAATGTATAGTATTTAATTAAACCCTGCTAAAAACCTTTAATATAATAACAATTTTATATCTAGATAATTTTTTTATTTCAGTCAGCCATACGCAAACAATTTACTTCAACCAAACTAGAGTAAGAATTTTCACCGAGCAAAACAAAACTATTAAGTTATGGAGTTGCTTCATCTCAAGATTTTAGTTTTTGTTAAAAAAAAAACGTATAAATTCTGAAGTAGTCGTAATTTTTGTGATCTTTAGAGTGGGATATTTTTTTAGTTAGTATGTGTTTATCATCTCTTAAATATTATATCTATATGTATAGATATGACACTGACTTCTCCAGTAAATAATTTTTTATAAGTTATATCACAAAAATAATAAACCTGAATATTCCAAAGGACACCACACATCTTTGGGTTTTAAAGGACCGATTTTTCTTAAATTTTGATACCGTTCTTAATGTCCTGGTTAAAAGCTTTCATGACCATAACTTAATTCTATAGGATATTAAGCTTTGACCGAATCCCATATAAAATACATTGGGTAAACAAAATGTCACAAAATAGGCCTTTTAATATCATATATTACTTTCGAAAGTAACAAAAAAGTTTTATATGAACGTAGGTCCACAATTTCTTTATTCGCTATATACAGTTATTATTATTTTACATATTTTCATTCTTATTTTGAGAAGTATTATACGTTAAATATGTTAAAAATGCTAATTTTGTGTCATTTTGTTTCCCCATGTAATTTGTATAGATTTTGGCGAAACTTTAACGTCCTGTATATCAAAAACGATTGCAAGATTGAATCGTGACTATAAGAGCTTCTGATCAGGAAGTTACGACCTATAACATCCACATTTCAGAAAAAATTGCTTGATCCCAAAAAAAATATAAGATATGTGAGAATTCCTTTATATTTTAATCGTAACTGTGTGCCTCTACTTAATCTAATCAAATGCCTTTCATAATTTGTTCGACGAATTCATTCTCTGTCAGTATGAAGGCGCTCAACATTTTATTGCACATGACAATTTTCTATATTATGATTCGTTTCAATTGGCAATTTTTCTGTACCCTAGTAGATGCTCTCTAAGAGCACTCTTCATCTTATATCATCAGTTATTATTAAGTGGTTGTGGTAGGTAGCAGCTCACAGAATAAATTCTTTCCTATAATATTCAAATAGAGAAGTGTCGCTTAGCTCCATATTGCAAAAGTGTTTCTGTGTTAGATATTAGTTTCATGCCATAACGTTTAGCAATCATTTTGAGCGTTTTCTTTAGATAAGTGTGCATCTTTACAAGTCACAGTCGGATAAAGGTTGAGGTCCACAAATATTACATTCAAGACCCTACCGAACAATTTATCAGCATATTCGCACCTAAACCGTTAAAGTTATTTAAACCAACATACAGAAACTCTGTTTGTTGAAGAGACATTTTCATTTGAGTGCTTCAGGGGTAGTAACACGTATTACTGTCTGTTTAGATACTGATAATTTTACCCATTGTATCTCAGAGCTAAAGACATGCCAGCTACTTAAATGTAAATAATCTTAGCAAATTCGAACTCTCTACCAGTACATTTTTTTTTGAAAAATACATATAGTTCTTCTGCAGAGTACCAATTTTCATTTTTTTTGTGAATGATGTAGTCTGTTAATGCTGTCGACACCTGCTTCTAGAAGAGATACTTCACAATGTTTTCTAGATATGTGGTTGTTATCTTGTTATATCTTTTCTTTTCCAGTCATCCTTGCAGTACGACATTCTTTGGTTACTATGTAGGTCTTTGTATAGTTTTTTATATAGCAAATTTAAAGTTTTTTTTTCTTGCTTTACTTATTAATTTTACAATATACGAAAACTGATAATAGCAAGAATAGGTTTAAAACTTGGAGTATTACTCAACTGTAATTTTATCTAGTTCATTCCCCCTACTATTCACACGGTGAATGAAAAAAAAACTTGATTCGAATAATTTGTTTTAGAATACTTTTTGATAAGGTTATTCTCAATTTTTGTTCATAGAGAATCTAACATATTTGGTAAGAGCCACCAATAAAAGCATACTAATCGAGTGAACTATTCAATATACCAGAATAAATAAAGTGATTAGTTTATATAAATACTAAAAACTAATTTAAATTAAGATTTGTCAGCCAAGAGTTGCCCAAGTTTTAAGTTCCAAACTTGTTATAATAGACCGGAACGAGCTATTATTATTCGCATCACCACTGCTGCGAAAAATTTAGCTCGAAAACGTGTTATCTTATAGGGAGTTGAATTTTGGTACATGGTTGATAGACACCCGGGGGTATATAATGATGCAAAGCACTTGACGGCGAGGGTTCCAAGTATAGCGCTGTGAGACGAAAAATTTTAAACTATATGAAAAAAAAAGTTAATTTTCAGAAACTGACGAAACGGAAAATTTCGATAATTAATTCCGTCTCGTGGAAACCTGTCTTTTTTACTTTAATCTACGTTGAAACATCTTAAAAACCGCTATTTATCTATCGGGGTTCTTTTCATACTAGAAGCGAGATCTAAAACTAAACTTTCTTTTATTTTCACAGTTTTCACCTGCTTTCTGTATTTATCGATTATTAACTCCAGACGTGTAATGACTAGACCGATCTGACTTTGTTACGATATTGGCAGATTTTTTATCTAAAATTTCTGAAAATTTCAAATTGCAAGCTTAACCGTCTTCAGAGATGCTATTTGCCAAACTCGACTAGATTGGGCTAGAAAAGTTTCATAATATAAAATTCGTAATTTTTTACGAATTCTATTAGATTTTGGCCGTGATATTTAAAAGTTTTCTATACGAAATCCCGTCAGTTTTAGATTTTAAAATGCTTCTATAAAAGGACATATACACCTCCTCTTACCTTAAATGAAAACGATGTAATTTTTTTAGTTTTCCCTGATAGATTTTCTATGGTATATGGGTATAATACCTAATTTTAAGGAATTTATACGCTGAAAATGATTGCTATGAAATATTATCCAATATTGGACATGTAAGTAAAATCCTAAACAAATTAATGCAAACCATTATTAATAATGTTAAGTGAATAAAATAAAGGACTTTTTAACATAACTCCTAAACAAATTAATTATGTGTATCGAATTACAGATTGTTAATAAAACAAATTTAACGTTACAAACGGGTCAAAATAATACTTGGATGTAATAATTTGCCCCTGGCTATTAAAAACTTAGAGTTATTGCTATAATAAACACTACTTCAAAATTATATACATTTGAATGTTAGGAAATATATCCGTCAGATTTTACAATAAGAAGATACAAAGAAACCTCAAACTATTAATTTTTTTGAAAATCCATATATAAATGAAAATGTCAACCCCCACAGGTAATATACAAGCAACTTCAAAGAAATAGTGATAGTCGAGTTTGTTTAGATACTAGCCTGTTATTAAGGGGTAGGGAGTTCAATACCACACAGGTGCTATGATTTTTTTTAAGTCAAAATTGATATTTTAATATCATTTACATATATGAATTAAAAATCGTAATATTTTGCCTGATTTTATTTTAATATGTATGTTCTTCCCGAATACTAAAATACTTATATTCAATATTTAATTTGCCGAATAATTTATTCATTGAAAAATTGATTATAGTGAAACTTAGTAGTATTATGCACCAGTAACAACTGCCATGTTTTATTTTCGGTTCAGTTGTTTAAATAAATATCTATAAATGCCATTGACCTAAAGAACCATGCCATTGTTAAAGGAATTCTTGAATAATTGAATTATTTAACGGTAACAGAACTACGAATGTCTCGGAACATTAAAAATCTTAATTAAATTAAACGACTTGAACAAAAAGTAAAATTGAAGAAAAATTAAAAAAGAAGAAACTTTGGGATCTTACTGATTATGTTTAGCAAGTTATTTTTACCCTATAGCAAAATTTCTATTTTCACCTTAGTATTTGTACATGTCGTAATTTTAAAAGACAAAATAAAGTTAAAAGTTTCGGAATAGAATATTAAAAAGTATAAAAAAACATTCTTATTGTTCGTTACCTTAATATAATTTACTTTGTAACACAAAATATTATTTAGTATTTTTTCAGTTTATTTAAAAAACCTAAATTTATTTTTAAGTAATTTTCTATGTCCACGATAATAAAAATTAGCCCTTAATAATATTACTTACTTCAAATTTTGGCAAAAAAATAATAGTAATACGCGGTAACATTTTGGTAAAAATCCGATATGGCGAAACAAAATGATAAAAAAATTATTACTAAAAACTACTTATTTAATTTACCTCAAATTTGGTACAATCGAGTTTCACACAGGAACTGGTAACATTTTGGTGCACATTTAAGATGGCGAAGCAAATATTTCTAAGCCATCATATATACAATGTGTCCCAAATTTGGCTTACATGCATTGCTATCTCGTAAACCGCTATAGCTACAGGGTGGGTTAAATTAGGAAAGTTTTAGAGAATTTTATTACAAATTTGATGACGTTTTGAAGTTTAGGATATCTTTTGTGGTTTTCAAGATAATTGGGAAAAATCAAAATGGTGCATTTTCAACTTTTGCCCGTAGCTTCTAAACGACTCGTATTATGGTTTTATGGTTTATACATTATTAGGGCACTTTTATTAGGGGAACATTATGCAGGTAAAACGAAGTTTCTAGCTTCAATTGTTTTTGAGATATTGGCATCAACTTTTTATTTTCTTACCGACGCCATATTGGATTATTGTATTTTTGGAAAGATCTTTTTAAGAGCTTTCCAATGATGTATAACAAGGTAAGATTATTATTTTTCTTGAGCTCTAAAAACCAAAATAATTGTTTTTTTTTAAGTAGGCTTTGATTACGCATGGCGGCCATAATAAAACAAAAGAATGCCGCATGTCAACAATCATTTTGTGTTCCTGAATAGTACTTGTTATCATTTTCTCATTGTGCCGAGTTTTTACAAAGTTTATTTGAGTTTCTTATACTACTTAAAATGGAGGGTAATTATTCCAACGAAGAGAATTTGGATATGATAGAACTTTATTTTAAAGCAAATAGAAATACACAAGCAGCTGCGCGTTCATACGAAGAACAATTTCCAGACCGACATCAACCAAGCCAAAGGCATTTCAGATTTCTAATTGTAAACTTGTTAGCTTATGGGTAAAAATATTAATTCAACCATCGATGTTTCAGATTTTCAACTAAGATATTATACTAACAGTGAATACCTAGTGACTAAAATGTAAAAATACCTAAACTAAATTTAAATTAACACATAAAAAAAATATAAGTTACACCACATGCCTCCCTCCATTTTCCACACATTTTTGACATTTCTCCAATACCTTCCGTGTAACCCTTCTTAAGGTGTTCCTGTTAATATTAGCAAAAACATCTCGGACTCTGTCTTCTAGCTCTCTGAGACTATCTGGCGGAGAAAATTCGTAGACCTCATTTTTTGCGTATCCCCATAAATAAAAATCGGGAGGAGTAATATCCGGTGACCTTGCCGGCCAAGCAACAGGGCCATTATTAGCGATAATATTTTCCCCGAAAGTATTTCTGAGGACCGCCATCACCTCTCTGGTACCGTGAGCCGGACAGCCATCTTGTTGGAACCAAATATTTTGCAGGTCGTTTGGGGGAACAGAATTTATAACTTCTGGAATAATTTGTTCCCGTAATAGTTGCAAATATCTGTTACCCGATAAATTTTCTTGGAAAATGAACGGCCCAATCAAACGGTTATCTAAAATACAAATTGTTATGAGTGATTTAAAGCAGAAGTGCATTGTTTGGAATTACCTATAATGCCACACCACACATTGAACCCAAATTTTGTTTGTAAACGTCTTTCTTCTAAATTATGAGGATTCTCGGTGCCCCAGTAATGAGTATTATGTTTATTGAAAATTCCACAGTTTGTAAATCGTGTTTCATCTGTCCAAAGTACTTTAGAATGAAAGTTGGGTATTTGCTGGCATTTGTTGATGAACCATTCACTAAACGTGATTCTTCTAGCAAAATCATTTACCTGAAGACCCTGTACAATAGTAGGTTTATAGGGATGAAAGTGAAGTTTTTTCAAGACTCGTTGGACGGTTGATTTGGGAATTGCCGTTTGTTCTTCAATCTTTCTTACTGAGGTTGTTGGGTTGTCCCTGACACTTTCTATTATAGCTGCGTTTCTTGCTTCATTATCTATTGAATAGGTCTTTGGTTTCGGTTTCAAAAAAGACCCGTAGGCTAACAGGTTAACAATTAGAAATCTGAAATGCCTTTGGCTTGGTTGATGTCGGTCTGGAAATTGTTCTTCGTATGAACGCGCAGCTGCTTGTGTATTTCTATTTGCTTTAAAATAAAGTTCTATCATATCCAAATTCTCTTCGTTGGAATAATTACCCTCCATTTTAAGTAGTATAAGAAACTCAAATAAACTTTGTAAAAACTCGGCACAATGAGAAAATGATAACAAGTACTATACAGGAACACAAAATGATTGTTGACATGCGGCATTCTTTTGTTTCATTATGGCCGCCATGCGTAATCAAAGCCTACTTAAAAAAAACAATTATTTTGGTTTTTAGAGCTCAAGAAAAATAATAATCTTACCTTGTTATACATCATTGGAAAGCTCTTAAAAAGATCTTTCCAAAAATACAATAATCCAATATGGCGTCGGTAAGAAAATAAAAAGTTGATGCCAATATCTCAAAAACAATTGAAGCTAGAAACTTCGTTTTACCTGCATAATGTTCCTCTAATAAAAGTGCCCTAATAAAGTATAAACCATAAAACCATAATACGAGTCGTTTAGAAGCTACGGGCAAAAATTGAAAATGCACCATTTTGATTTTTCCCAATTATCTTGAAAACCACAAAAGATATCCTAAACTTCAAAACGTCATCAAATTTGTAATAAAATTCTCTAAAACTTTCCTAATTTAACCCACCCTGTAGCTATAGCGGTTTACGAGATAGCAATGCATGTAAGCCAAATTTGGGACACATTATATATATATATATATATATATATATATATATATATATATATATATATATATATATATATATATATATATATATATATATATATATATATATATATATATATATATATATATATACAATAATTTTGACGTGTTTCGCCGGTTGTTAAAAAGCTAAACGCTCTTAAAATATGTTTTTTTGTTTTCAGGGGACTCCTTCATTCTCTTAGGGCTACGCTGTATAAAGCAAAAAAATACTATTGACTATTATCTGTTTGTGCGTTCTTAAAATATGTATTTTATACGTCTTTATACCCCTTAAAAATATCGAAGATCTACACCCATGTCATCCAAAATCTAACTCCCGCGAGACACTAACTTAGACTATTGTTGTTGCAATTTGAAACGAATTGGTATGACCATTCTAAAGTTATCGTTGGACAATATTATTTTTACACATACCGACACATCGGTACAGGCAACGTAAATTACTTTTCCAAAAATATGTTCTTCATATTCAAGGAGATCTAAAACTCAACTTACATTCTTCTAAATTTTTTGTGGCTTCAATACTTCATTTATAGAACCTATATGGTGTATTAATAATAAGGCATATTAGCTGTTATATGGAAAAATAAAAATCGTTATATTGTCTTTGCCCGGAACTTCCGGTTATTAATCCTTGCTTTTATTAAGAATAGGTAAGATAGATAGATAGATTGATAGACAGATAGATAGATATTGGAAATAATACACAAAATGCTTTTACACGTCAATAAGTAAAATAATAAAATGTCAATAATAGAACTAACACTATTTAGACTATTACAATGTAAGTATACAGGTTACAAACAGTACAGTTAAAAAGAAACATATTAAAAAAAAACATTATTAGTACAGTACTTTCCAGGTTAAAACAAATTAAAATATAAAAACAGAAATAGAAAAAACAGTTTAGCAAATCATTAAAATCATTATTAAGGTACTCCTCAAGGGAATAGAAGAATTTTTTCAAAAGATACTCTTTTATTTTGCGGACACATATTTCCCAATCCAGCCTTCTAACACTCTGTGGTAGGACATTATAAAAAGTGACACAGCAATAGTTAGTGCCACTCCGAGTCCTCCCAAGCCTGTGAAAGCTGTGCGCAATGTTGGCATGGTTACGAGTGGAATAGGCACGTATGTCAGCATAAAATGTGAAGTCTTCTATGTTTTGTTTAAGGTATGTCAGACAGTGCAGCACAAAAATACAGGGCAAGGTAAGTATACGCAAAATATGGTCGACAGCAGTCACGATAGCCCAAACCCATGACAACATGAAAATACCTCCTCTGCAGGTCAAATATTCTGGCTGCATGTGCCGAGTAGCCTGAATTTAACAGTGTATAAGTCATGTTGGAAGCGAAATATCCATGGTATGCTGACATTAATATTCTTTCAGAAACATTCCCAGAAAGTCTTCTAATTAGATATATAATTTTTGAGAGCTTAGAGGCAAGCATATCAACATGTCTCTCCCAGGTAAACCTGGGATCAAGGTGTATACCCAAAAACTTAACTGAGTCACTAGAGGGCAGGTTGGATCCTGTGTTTTTTAAAATAAAGTTGAGATTCTGTGTTTTGGAATTATTAAGACTAAGTTTATTGGCCAAGAACGAGTTGTATGTGTTCAACTGCATAGTATTAACTACATTCTGAATGGGATCTGAAGGACGATATTATTGTAAGCTAGTGGTGTCATCACCGAACAAAATCAGATTAGAATCTAGGTGACAGGCAGGATCATTGACATAGATGAGGAATAAAAGAGGCCTCAAGGCCGAGCCTTGAGGCACCCCATGCCGAATGGTTTGTCTGCCTGAGATGGCAGCATCATATGGCACAAACTGGCTCCTCTCAGTGAGGTATGACTGGACAAAGACAACGCTATCAGAATGGAAGTTGTAAAAAGATAGCTTTTGTATGAGGATATCAAATGAGACACAGTCGAATGCCTTTGTCAAGTCAAAAAATGAGGCATATGTATTCTGACCCTGCTCCATTCCCTGCGAAACACTTTCGACCAAATTACTGATTACCAGGTTTGTTGATTAATTATTCCTAAATTCAAATTGCTTTTGTGAAAAAAGGGAGTTATTTTCAAAGTAACTGATAATCTGATCTTTAATGAGTGATTCAAAGATCTTTGAAATAATGGGTAAAAGGGAAATTGGGCGGTAATTATTTTGATCATCAGTAGAACCCTTGTTCTTGAAAATGGGCACGACCTTCGCAACCTTTAGGACTGAAGGAAAAATATTCTCTGAGATACATAAGGATATTTTTGCCTAACCATATTGTATGTGACTTGTTGAAATGTAAAGGTTTGATGATTAAAGTTACCCACCAAGTATTCCTCAAAGATAGTAACAGGCTGAGAAAGCTGAGAGACTCATGAGTTATATTAACAAAAAAGTTATTGCATTAAGATTGTTGGCTGTGTGCGTTGATACTGACCTGGATTGTGATTTATATTCCTCACAGCAGACTCTTTATTGGTGGACCTGTCTACATAGTCATCATAGGCGGCCCTTTTGGCTGCAACCATCTCTGATCTATAAAGATTTCTATAGTAAGAAACAGTTTTTTTAGGAATTAAGACAAAATTGTTTTTATTAATAAGATGCAGCACACGAAGCCTGTCTCTCATATCCCTCAGTCTATCACTGAACCAGTTGGCCGAGATGCCAGGGGAGACCTCATCTCCCATTTTAGTTTTTAAGGGATAACTAACTTCCATAGCGTTGGATGTCGTATCTGTAAAACTTCTCCAGTTCTCCAGTTAAGGTGATGAAATTATTTAAATTGATGGATTCAAATGTTACTGTAAGTATATCTAATTTGTTAAAGTCACCACTAGGTGATTTGTATACTGAAATACCTGTAAGTTAGAGGATTTTAGGAAGATCCCAGTCACATTACAATGTATTCCTTCTGGAAATTAATTTAGTTACATTTAAGTCATTGTATTCAATATTATTTTTAATGTACATGCCCACTTCTCCATGAGCTCTCACAGAGGCAACCCTGTATCGATCAAAACTAGTGATGGAAAATTCATCCGCCACTAACCAATGTTCATTTATACAAATGCAATCAAAATCATTCTCCTTGAAAAGCACCTCAATTTCAGAAATTTTATTCCTATTGCTTTGTATATTAGCATGAAATATACTTATGTTTTTGTTTGACGCTTTCCCATTGACTGAGTCCTGACTTTTGGAGTAGCACTCAATGGTCGTCGATGCTGACGATTCAGAAAAAGGTTGATACTGATTCCATCAGGCCAAAAGTCAGAGTTCATTACTTCGTCCTTGGATTTTCTCGGGACACCTAATTTGAAAGAACTAATTTGTTTATTTTTAATTCTCATTTGTTCACAAACAATATCTAGTTACAAATTTTTTGTTTTCAGGTAGTTAATGATGTCTTTGGCCTCTGTTCTAATGTTTAAACTAGAGACAAATATTCAATGCAGCCATTTTGCGATCAAAAGTGAATATGGCTGTTGATTGGAACCCCTAATTGGTGGTTGCCTTGCTCTTTGAAAAGGTTTGTCATTTTCCCTGGAGTTATTTATATTCCTTCGATTTCTCCTCCGTCCGTGAAATGTTTTCCATTCATTATGTCCATATTTGTTTTCTAGATCACTGATTTTATCGCCTTCAACATTTCTATCGTCAGATTTTGCATTTGTACTTTCCTCAAAAACATCATTTGTCAACATCAGCTGATTTAGCTAGCCGTGTCTTTTGCTCATCTACTGGATCTTTTTGCTCGGTCGATGTCAATTCTTGCTGTTTATTTGGTCTACTGGTCTGTTGCTGGTAGGTCATTTGTTCTATGCTGCGGTGTTCATACCTCTCCGTCTTAGTGTTGCCGCCCTCTACGGGTGCATCCTCATAGCTTTTACGGATATTTTCCTCTCTTTCCTTTTTCTTCGAGAAGTTTTAGCTTTTTCTCTAGGAAGTTAATCTTTTTTGTGAGTGTTTCCTCGTTCTTTTCCAGTTTTTTTATCTTTTCTGCCATCTTGATAAATTTTCTTATTTCATCATCTTCAGCTTTTAAGGTTAAGCCGTCGGCATGGTCTTCAACATGTATGCAAACAGCTTTTTTCAGGTCTGCTGCCTGTCTCATACATGCCGGATGGAAAATGCACTTGCACCTTTTACATTTTACTTCATTAATTACTATTTTTTGCAATGTACGCATATTTTCTTTGTTTTTTTTTCGATCCGAACTATCAGACGACCTGACCGAATCCGTCATCTTAACAACTTATGAATTTCTGGTAGCAAGGCCGCGGTAGGTAAGGCCACGGCAGATAAGGCCAGTAACACAAAGTTGGGTTCGGTAGCTAACGCCAGTCGATTGAAATGAGGTGTCAGTTGTCAATTTCACTTTATAAAGTTAGGTTATATCACGCACTTTAAGCTTTGAAGAAAACTTATTTTAAGATTTACAAAATGCGAAGTAGGAGCTAACTCCATTTTCACAGTGAGTTTACAGTTTTTCACCTTTCAAAAAACTTTTCAAACTTGTTTGGCAAAACTTCACTAAAAGTTTCACGATTTCGCGGAACAATTCAACAATTTCCGGACTTGACGTTTAACAACCGTATGTCATAATATTAGGTATGATCCTATTTTTAATTTGGCATATAGTCATTTAGGGTTTATATATAAATTGTATTATTATAAAAAAAGGAATGGTTCCTTACGCGGGAAAGTAATTGAGTAATACCAATGTGGAAAGAGACCTAGAAGGAAATTCTCTTCTGAAATGATAATAACTATGTGTGGAACTAAATAGTTATAAATCACTGAAGTACGTATGTAGTATTAACATCATAGTTTACAGCAGTGCAATTATTACTACTACTAGTGCATTGCTTTAACTAATACTGGAACATTGTTAGAATATTTTTTACGACAGGTCGACGGAATATCAAATCAATGCGCGATTTCCAAATTTATTTCACATTCAAAATTTAAAATTTTAATATACAATTATACAATACAAATATTAACTTAGTAGTCTTTCAAAAGCTCATTACGTGGCTCGTTTTTTAAAACGCTAATCACAGAAAAACAGTCTGCTTCCTTGGGAACAGACAGCAATAGGATAAAGATTTTATTTTCAGCGAGTAAATATCCAAGGGCATTCATGTATTGAAATATACTCAAAGCATTTACAATAAAATTTAAAAATCCTATAAAAAGTAAAAAAAATCAACAATCTTAGAAAAGTAGAGGCAGTAGTATTTAATATAAATAATATTGTTAACAACTAAACCAGAAAAACGGAAACCAGGAGTTTCCTGTGCTATGTGCCTGTCGAACTCTCTTAGCACTGTTTAAGTAAAATATTATTAAAGTCGCTGGGTTTTGTTGACGTGTACCTACCGAAAATTTTCATGAAAAAGAACTGCACGGGTGCTTTTTTCATTATAAGTATGTTGGTGGTATCACAAAAGACCGGAATCCTGGGTTTTTATAGTGCACAATGACAGGAGGCTATATTTTTTAATTTTGTCAAAAAATTTTATTTTTGATGCCGGATCAGAATAAAAAAATATTTTCACATTGTCACATTTTCTACAGAACTATAAAAACCACATGACATAAAAAAAAGGATTCTCCTCTTTATGATTCCATTAACAAGATTATACAATAAAAACAGAGTGGAAAAGCATTTCCTTTTTCCGAAAATTTCTGGTGGACTGACTTCACTATTGTTTGAATTAATGTTAGATATATAGAAAATTAATAGTCAATGGGAGGGCATAAATTTTGCCTCGTAACGAAAATCCAGACATTATGGGAGCATACTTCTTCAGCACAAAATGGGATATACGAAAATATCTCAAGAATTAACCTTAACACTGATCGAGCTGAATTCTACAGTAGGTAATGTACACTTTTTTATATACTTAATTGATTTGTCCAGGATTAAAACACTAATGGAATATATGGAAAGAAATTGCAGTTTTATTTTTAAATTGCTCCCCCTCTAAATACCGGATAATAATTTTGGCAAGGTGGTTTTTCAATCCCTCGGGGAATCTTTCGGGCCACATAAACTATCTACACCCTTTAGCATTCTTTTCAAAGAAAAAAATGAAATGTGTGGGAACTGAAAAGGCAATAACAGTTTTTTTTATATATTCACCGCTTTATCCGCATTTGAGGTATAAACTTCCTATATTGATTTTGGATCTCCTTTTGGCTTGTCAAGATGAAGTAATTGACACTCTTGTATGTCGTCGACTGTTCTCTAATGAATCCAATATTAGGTGCAGGGCCCATCGGAAGCATCCCGAAAGTCTAATGCACCTTTTCTAGTCATGCTTTGTTCATGCACGGATGTGCACGGCATAGTGCCGCACTTAAGGTGTTATATTACTACTTGAGCCATAAATACGATATCGACGACATTTCGGTGCTACCGTATGTCCCAGAGAAAAACGGGACGATCGTGGAAGGTAACAACTGTCGCATTTAAGCTAGACATTTTTCCGTTGAACAAACGAGATCGCTTAACGTACGTCACTGTGTTTTCTGCTCCGGGAGACACCAATATTCTTGTTAAAGATACCGAGAAGCAAGCCAAATACATGGCCGATGACCATTGATCGAGAGGACGCAAGGAGTGGTTACCGTACGCCGCTACATTTTGGATTGCTGTGTAGGATTTTTTTCCCATAATAATAATACTTTGGTTTCTTTTGGGCATTAACCCAATATAGGGTCTATATAGAGTAATTCAAGATTTATGGTCACTTTTCGCAAATATCAACCTGCATTTTTTTTATGCGTTAGTCTGAATCAGTGATGTGCCGTATAATTTAGGTGTATTCTTTACGTAATTTTTACGTGTAAAAAATCAATTCTTTACATGACCATATTTTAACGTAAAGAATGTAAAAAATGTAGACAAATTAAAACTAAGTAAAAATTACAAAAAGAATACAAGTTTTTATATAAAATATGAACTCTGAAATCAAAATGTATGCGCCAAACGATAAATAAGAGAATAAAACATTTAAATAAAACAAATACATTGATACTTGTTACTACTTAATATCAACCTACATATTAGGCATGATATGTATTACTTAACTGACAGAAACATAATAAAACCACAAAACGCAGTTCTGCGATATGAACAAAATATAAAACTCCAAACATAAACCTACTTATACGAATTATTATAAAAATTAATAATCGTCACTTTCATTTTTGTCGCTTATTTTCAATATATAATAAACATGGAGAAGTTTCTTTGAGCGATCAAAAGTTAGCCTCTTTCTTAATGAAGAATGGACGTACGACCAGTTAGACAATAGACGTTCTATTTGAGCCGATGATGCAGTTAACTGAACTAGTTATAGCGATTTCTAAGAGATTTGGATGCATAACTTTTGACATGTTCCAAAATACTACTGGATCAGTCGCATTTTTATCACTAAGTATTTTGAATACCCCAGTGTTTTCTTTAAAAGCATGTAAACTCGTAATGCCCCCGGCTTCCAAATTAATAAGCAAAAATTCATGAATTACACCAATTTCTGATGCTGACACTCTAGAGTCTGCATCTTTTGAAAAAGTAGGTGTAGGTAAAATGCCAATAATACGTACATATTTAATGCCATTTATTTGTGTTTAAGTCTTGGATTTAAATAAAAAAAAAAAAGATTTTACGTTTGGCTTGATTTTCTTAAAATGTGGATCATTTACAATAAGATTTTTCATGATATATAAATTTTTGATTAAGCAGGCATACGAATCTTTGTATGAACACCATCTCGTGTCACAAGGTGACTTCATTCGTGATCGCTTTTGTTCCACAACTGCTCTGTCAAAGTCGGAATGCTTGAATTCTTTTAAAACAATGCCATCTTTTTTTGTGCATTCCTTATCCATTATATCTTTTTGTAGAAGATTAGCAGTGTGAGAATTGCAATTAGAATTAGAATAGAACTGTTCTGTCGCTGATTTTGATTTGGATGCTACCTTCGAATTAAAATTAGTATCATCGGTTTTTTGTTCTGAAGAAATAGTGTCTATATTTATGTCTTGCCGTAAATGTGACTCTGATCCTGATCTAGATTGTATCAATTCGGACTCGGACTCAGACGACTCATTCAGTTCATAATTTTGATTTGTCACTTTTGTCAGTGCTAAGTTTGATACCTGACTTACATTCACACTGCTAGTTTTTTTCGACAAACGCTTTCAAAAGGAAAGCATTTTTTATATAATATACCATCCCCCTAAATTCAATTACGTAAGGTTTCTGAACTATTTAAGTTTGAAAATTTCAGATTTTGACGGGCTGTAAAAGTTCTACGATCCAAGTTAGGGCAAAACAGATTGCATTTTCCTATCTTAGCGCCTATGGTCTCTCTGATGGCATATATTTTAGATATTAGAAAGATTTTAAAAAAATTGTTTTAATTAGAAACTTAATTTTTGTTATAAGCTATTTTGCTCTAAGTTAAACAGCATAGATTTTATAGACTGTCAAAATCTAAAAATCTCAATTTTCAAACTTGAATAAACCAAAAATTATTTATTTTTTATCTTTTTGGTATAACATAGTATATTATACAATAAATGTTTAGATTTTTCTTGAAGATTCGACAGAACAAAAATAAGGCACTTCATTAAAAAGCTCAACTTTTTTAACGTGCCCTGTATGTGTATAATTTCCTACAATTCGGTAAAAAAGTAAGCTACCTATCTTTAGAAATAACAAAATTTTATTAATGTCAATGTATAATCAATATGCCTGTATATTTTAAACTTTATTACTTTTTACAGTTTACTCATATTAGGAAAAGACTCTCGAAAAATAAATGATGGTGATGCCCTGAAGCCTAATTCATAATCTCAAAAACCCAAAAATATGTATAGTAATTTTGTTCTAAAATATTTTGAGTTATGATAGATTTGGGCTACTTTTACAAAAACCCTGTAGCTCAGAGACTAATGGCGCTATGAGAAGTCTGTTTAAGGCATTTTCTATTTATCTCAAAAAGATATCATCGTCAGTCATTACACACTTACAATAGTGTTCGCCTAACTCTAATATTTTCCGAGATAGCCTGTGAAAACATAGAAAATAAGACACCCTGTTCAATAACTATTCAGGAGATGTAGATAACATTATAAACTTAACGGTGAGCCTTTAACTTAGAAACTACAGTATTAGCCAAGCTTTTTAAGCATATTTTGCATGTTGCGGAATACTTTTTATTGTTTTCTTTGACCAGGATGAACTCTCCTCATTAATATTTCCATTTACTTTTCTGTCAGCCATATTATGTTATTGGGTTATTAAGAACTTATTCTTAAAATTGTGAAGAAAACAAGGTTAAAAAGCGTATTGAAAAACGTTTTAGCTTGTCGAAACTGGCAAGGCAAAGACTACAAACAATTCCAATAATGTCAACACAAAAAAAACATAACCTCATACTGATTATTATTCAGTGTTTACATTCTTTACTAATATTTACATTATTTGTGACTTTACACGTAAAGAATGTAAAGAATGAAAAATTCCTTATTTACGCATAAATACACGCATGCTAATCTAAATCATTTTAGCTTGGTAAAAACTTTAAAATGTGGTCTTCTTTCAACTTCACCCAACATAGGGTTTGTGGGGTCTATTCAGAGTCGTTCAAGATTTATGGATACTTTTCGAAAATCACAAGTACATTTGACATCATGTATGTTTTTTAATGCTTTAATGCATAAATCATTTTAGCATGGTAAAAGCTTTCAAATGTGGTCTTTTTTTCAACTGCGGTATTTTTCTTTAGTATTCTTTAATAATGGTATACAGGGTAAATAAAAATATTGGATACAAATTTTCTAGATTAATTTAAATGGAACGCCCTGTATATTATTATATTTTTAGATTTCCCCATTTTTGGCCATTCACCCAATATACTTTTCGTGATATATTCTTATCGCTAACGTTCGCATTCATCTTTACGTCTTACAATTGAAAATAAAATTAGTTCTTAATACAAAACTCAAGCACCAATATTACTTAAAAATTCAAATTTGTATTTTTTTTAAATACAAACTCTAGCACCAAAATTACTTAACAATTCAAATTTGTATTTTTTTTAGGTATACACTCAAGCATCAATATTACTTAACAATACAAATTGGTATTTTTAACAGTTTAATTTTATTTGTAAAAATAAGGCCCACTAGATTTTTGTCACTGGCCACAATAACAAATTCAACGAGAGCCAAGATTTCTGTCTTTTTTGTGTTATTTACTGTCGAAGCATTCCACAAAAGTAGAAATGTCAATAGACATAATTCTTATTATAACCTCATTTTATTCGCATAACTAGTCAGTCAGTCACTAACGTTAAGGTGGTCTCTTAACGTCAAATTTACCTTTAATATTTTCGAATAGTGATCATAAATCTTGAACGATTCTGTATGGACCCCACAAACCCTTTATAGGGTAAATACAGGGCGTTCCATTTAAATTCTTCGAGAAAATTTGCATCTAAGATTTTTATTTACCCTGAATATCGCTATAAAGACTACTGAAGAAAAATACCGCAGTTGAAAGAAGACCACATTTGAAAGTTTTTACCATGCTAAAATGATTTATGCATTAACGCATTAAAAACATACAGGATGTCAAATGTACCTCTGATTTTCGAAAAGTGTCCATAAATCTTTAACGACTCTGAATAGACCCCACAAACTTTATATTGGGTGAAGTTGAAAGAAGACCACATTTCGAAGTTTTTACCATGCTAAAACGATTTATGCTAACGCATTAAAAAAATATAGGACGTCAAATGTACCTCTGATATTTTTGAAAATACACTACACAAACCCAAAAAGGGAAGAATCTGAAAATAAAAAAATATACATAAAAACTGTAAATTTTGGTTTATGGTAAACTTAACCTTGACCTAGTATAATCAAAAATAATTTTCCTACAACTTTCGTATAATTTTTTTTTCTAAATCCGGAGCTATTGGACTTGAACACACTGTTGGACCATCCTGTATATACAAAAAGCGACGTTTTTTTGGTTGCTTTTGTGGGTGTATGTGACTTTGAAATGTAGAGATTCCACAAATCGAGAGGTTATTAAGTGTCTTGCGATCAAAATAGTTTCCTTTATATTAACACAATTTAAAAATATGGTTAATAAAAAGCAGATTCAAAAACTATCCAATTTTAGTTTAGACGAACTTTTTTTATAAAAATATCGCGAGGAATTAAGCCCTGAAGGTACATATTGTACTTAAGGAATACCCTGTATAGCCTACATGTTAATAAAACAATATATTAGTTTTTATATAAGGAGCTAATAATGGCTCGCATCCTAATTTTGCAGAGGTTTGACCCTTTTGATACTGGACTAAAATTGCACACAAAAAAATTCATATACGAAAAAAAGTCCACTTTGAATTTTTTACGCAATACTGTGTAATGTGATTATTGAACTTTTATTTACAAATTTTGGAGATTTTTATTTTATAAAAAAATTTTATAAAAAAACTGATATTTTCCTACTTAATTGCAGAGATAAATTGTAAAAAAATTTCCACCTGTATGCAAAATTCTTAAATTATCTACTATGGAAAATTTTATTTTACATTATTATTGAAAAAAATTTTATCCATCTATTCAACAATTTTTAAAAATTCGGTAGAAAAATATTTACAAAAAGTGCAAAAGCATAATAGTGGAAAACCATGTTGCGGTTTTTACAACAACATAATGAAAAGGATCTATAATAGATACAAAAAAGCAGTAAAATTTGCATACTTCATTTTATCATAAACCTCAGGATGCCTTGTTCATAATTTATATGTGGGTACTGTATTATGGATTAATTGCTTATAATTATCTTTTTCTAAATTGTTTTGTACCTCTTGAAAAAATAATAAAATCAACTTGGTAGCAACGCAAAAAAATGTCTGTTGAATATGATATGGCTCCGATTGACTTGTCACTAGAAGAGTTTTTGTGGTTTTCCAGGAAAAAAACACTGCGGTTGGGGGAAAAGAGACTTATATAGATTAGACATGTATAAGTATCTTTAGAGACGTAATTAACCTATGTATTATTTCGGATTTACGGAAACCTATAAGAGCCAGAAAAAATTAACAAACTAACCCGGCATTTAATAAATTCCGAGCTAGATCAAGTTTAGTTGGGTCAGGGCCCGCGCGAGGCATGGACAGATCATCACGTTTCAGGGTCTCTAGATGACGATAAACATGTTTTGTTTTCTCCATTCTCCAAAAGATATCGATAAAAGTCGTAATTTAATAAATTTAAATAATGTTTTTATAGTTGTTGTGGCTCTTCTATGCTTTCATACAGAATAATATAGCTCCATTCGAATAGGTTATTTTGATTGTTTGGAATTAGGACAAAATTGGAGTTAGAATTTTAGTTTCCAAAAATAAGAGGATCGCTGAATATGTTTATAATTCAATTGGGAAAGTTTGTACCGTTTTCGGAGTGGAGCTTCAAATGGCCATAATTAATAGTCAAAAACAGATTTAAGGCTTTTGGATTTTCTAGTAACACCCCATCACTTCGAACAACTTTCATATCTCAGTCTAATCTAACTCGGTTCAATTTTAATTACTTGGACAACTTGTTTATAAGGGGCATGAAAGACCTAAGATGTATTTCATATGTAATATCTGGACGACCCCATGCAAAAATAAAAAAAATTAAATTAGTGTTCCTAAAATGAAATGTAAATACTATTGAAAAAGATGTGTCAATATAGTTGTTTTTTTTTCAGTGTTGGTTTATTCATGGTAGCAAAAGAGACCCAGAGAACGCTTCTTTGGCGAGCTTGGCTTCTTCTATGTGGTGAACGAGTGGTAGAGAAAGAGGATGAACTTACAGTGAAGAAAAAGGAGTCCAAGCCTATTTCGTTACAGGGAAAAACGTAGGTATTCACCAATAACAACTTCCGAAAAATTTACCCAAAAGAGTAAATTGTTAAACACGATGCCAGAATAAGCCCTTAGTATAATGTTGCGGAGGATTTTCTTTTCATTTTTGATTTTAACCATTGATAGATACGACTATGAAGTGTATATTTGTCTCTATAATTTCTTTATTAAACATGTCTTTTTAAAATCTAAAATAACAAAGTTAAAAAAATAACAAATAATTTATAATAGAATAATTGTACAGTTAACTAAGTACTAAATTGTTTTTAGATCTTTTTTTGGTTATGTTTTAATTATTTTCCTAGACATATTTCTCTAAATATTTCATATAATTTGGGACAAAATTTATTTTTCATAATTATTAGAAATTTGATTACAATAAGATGAAACAAAAATGAATATTTTGGGTATTAATTTAATAGTAGGAAATTTACACTTTATAAGTAAAAAATTTCATAGGGTTGTAAATAAAATCACTAATGAGTCTTTGAATCAAGTCACCATTTCATTGAGCCATAATAACTTTACTTTTAAACGCTTTTTGATACATTTTGCTTATTCAAAAAAAGTATCCACTTACTTTATAGTATTTTGTATTTTTTAGTTTTGCATATTGAACAGTAAAATTTAAACATGTCAAGAACTTGTAAAAATTCTTCATAAACTGACTTAAACCATTAAAATGGTAACAAGCATCGGGCGATTAAAATATAAAACTTATCGTTTAGGTAACGAGAGCCTCCTATGTCAATAGTTTGGTTCATTTTCCTCTTTATATTTATACTAACTAGTTTTATTAAAATTAATATGTTTAAATTGAAAATATATCACAAATTTTAACTACAGTTTAACCAAATATGTCCAAAATATTCATTGAACAAGATAAGCAGAAGGGATAGCAAGTCTACTTCGTTACAGGGAAAAACGTAGGTATTAACCAATAACAACTTCCGAAAAATTTACCCAAAGAAGCAAATCGATAAACAAGATGCCAGAATAAGCCTTTCGTATAACGAGATATGTTGGGGAGGATTTTAATTTAATAATCGACAGATTTGAATTAATTTTATCTAAAATTAAGTGTATATTTGTCTCTATGATATTTTGATTAAACATGTGTTTTTGAATCCTAAAATAACAAAATTAGAAAAATAACAAATAATTTATAATAGATCAATTGCACAGTCTTGAGATTAAACACCGTCAAAATCAGTTTTTCTTCATGTAAAAATTGAATATTACTTTACATTTTCTATTATTAAATAAATATTAGATTTTTTTTGATTTTGTTTTAATTATTTCCCTATACATATTTTTTTTTAAATATTTTGTATAATTCGTGGTAAAAATTTATTTTGCGTAATTATTAGAAATTTGATTATAATAAGGTGAAACTAAAATGCATATTTTGGGTATTAATGTGACAGTAAAAAATTTACACTTTATATGTAAAAAAATGCATGCGTTTGTACATAAAATCACTAATGGGTCTTTGAAAATCAAGTCACCAATTTTCTTTAAGAACATTTTTAAGAATGTCTTTAAAAAATATCACTTCTGTAGGGAAACCAAAGGATACATTAGTTAGAAATTGAAACTATTACAATTTACTAGCATTTTTTTTTAAATAATTTGTAATTGTCGCTATTTGATCCGGAATGCCATAAACAAAAGTATTTTCTTTTAGGTTAAAGACATTTGTTATTCGAATATTTAGAGAAGTTTCGTTTAGTTATAATGAATAAACAAGTCAAGAACCTATGGAAATTCGTCATAAACTAACTCCAAGCGTTTCTAAAATGATAACAAGCATCGGTCGATTAAAATGTAAAACTTACCGTTTAGGTAACGAGAACCGTCTATGTCTATACATTTGATCCATTTTTCTCGTTATATTCATACCGACTAGTTTTATTAAAATGAATATGTTTAAATTATAAATACATCACAAATTTTAACTATAGTTTATGTCACTAAAAAGTCTTTTATGTTACTAATGGCCGAAATTTATGAAAATCATTTCAAGCGAACCACCAAATAGATGCCAGAACGCATTCATTCGTTGCCCGGTGTGAATTGAAAGTCGACTGAAAACGTGATGCGCTGTGCTGCTTGGTATCAAATCTCTTGAACTTCCTGCTAGCGAGCGTTATGCCTTCTGCTTCCACATTTGGCCTACTCTTTTGATATATGTGTTTCACATCGACCGTTGTTCTCGCAATTAAATTTTTCAGGCGAATCACGTACTTTTCTGACTATTAGTACCAAACAATATAAGTGTTTATGTGTTTATATTATACAACATACAAACACCTTTGATAACATCCAGTGGTATAAAATAGCCCTAATTATAAGTGTTTTTTACACACCGTATTATTTTTTGCAAACATGCCTTTAAACGTAGCACCTGATCTCTGATAGATCGTCATTCTCTCTTTTATACATGTTTATTAAATAAGATCAATATTTGACGTCATGGACGTAAGTGAATTTAATTTATTAGAATTTTAGGTAGCTGCTTTCATTAGTGACATGCGTTATTCGTCGTTTAAAATTGCTTCCGTGTTTTGTGTTTTTTTTTTTGTATAAAATGATGGAGCAGGGACTTATTTTTTAACTTAAAATTATTTTAAACTTGAAAGAGACGCTGGAAGGACTGGGTCTGCTGTGTATGTCGTAAGCTAATAACAATCGAGCTCTTACAACAAAATAACGTCTTATATCTAAATCGAAAATATTTACCTGCTTTTCAGCGTATCAAACAATTTGAGAGAATATCACAATTCACAGTTAAAAAACGGGGTTCCAAGAACATTTAAAAGGATAAAGACTACAAAGTTAGGATTTAGTTTTTCTCGTATATAGGTATCACTACCTACAAGGTCATGAACACATTATAAGGTCGCGCATTTATGTAATGTATACTGCAGGTACGTTATTAAATGGTAGTTCTTTACTTTTTTTATACAAACGCCAATTTTGATAATTTTTTATGTTAAGGTGGATTTTAAAGTACTGACCACGAATCCGAAATCAATTTTTTTCGATTCGTTTTTCAGTTATTCGTCCTCAAAATTCATGAACATCTTAAATTAGTGAAGCAGCGAATGGTACTTTTTACTATTCGGCTAAACCGAATATTCGACAAAGTAATATCCGACCGGGTCGAGCATTCGGCCGAATAATATCCGGTATTATAAAAAATCAACAAAACTATGATTAAAATCGGGAAGCAACCCTGATCCTAGCTGGCGTCACTGGCACAGTTGTTTTTTAATTGCGCATTTTAAGGTTAAAGGATTATCGATTTTTGTTGCATCACGTCGCGCTGTACGTCGTGGAAGTGCAGATGAAAGCAGATCTGCCTTTTTAATTTTAATATTGGGAGATATGGGCTGCAACAGTGATTGGTGGAAAATTTAAAATGTCGAGCAAAATCTGAAAATATTTTGTTATCAATGAAAACGATGAATGCAAAGAAACATGCAAACAGAATAATTAAAAAATAGTTCGCGGTGTGGGAAAAACAGAAATTACTACAAGTTTTTGGAATCACATTAAATATAAACATTCACATTTAATGCAAACAGAAATTGAAGAAAAGTAGTAAGCCGAGCTCCAAACGGACATACACTACTGAAGCAGGTGCCGATATCAAGCCAATTTGCCAAAAATTGGAATATGAACAACCGAAAATCCTTAGAAATTCATAAGGCAATAGGAAAAATAGTTGCATTATTATTTGCGTTATTTTTAGGCTTTAGACGACTTATAAACAAATTAACATCTCAATGAAATGCTAAGACGTACATATTTTTCTAAAACAGTAATCCCACCACTTCTCGAAAAATGTAAACTGGCAATAAAGGACTTTCTATCAGATGCCAAATGGGTGTCACTTACGACAAACCTATGGACATCTAATGTAAGCTATCATAGTTATATCAGTTTAACTGCTTACTGACTTAATAAAGATTTTGAAAAAAGCATACAGTGATCGGCGTTTGGCTGTTTAAAAGGAGTCATACAGGAGAAAATATAAACAATATGTTAATTAAGTTACTTCAGGAAACTGAAATATCTGATAGTAATATACACTTATTACGTTGAGATTCGGGAGATAATGTTAAAAAAAGTGCGCAAATTACAAACTGTATGTATCTTGTTTTATTGATTGAGACTATTACTGCTGACAGAAATATTGGAACACATTTACATCATTCATCATCTTCAAGAGAAAAACTAAAAGAGCAACAAAAAGAGCTTTGCCGAGGATATTTCAACTCGATGGGACTCTTTCTATTATATGTCAGACAGGCTGAACGAACTAAAAAAGCCTCCTATCTTATTTTGCCACCATTTTTAATCCAAGATATAAGTGCAGTTTCTTTAACTATAAAGATATACTATTTCTATTGAGTCTACTATAAGCTTGGATTCCGATGATAAACCACTTAATCGCCTTAAGGAAAATAAACTCAACCGTCTATGTTTGTCTGGGATATAGTAACAAGAGCTGCTTCTGCTTCTTATTTTTCAGAAGAGACTGGAACCGTCAACGATGTAGATATCGAAGTTAGAAATACTATTAATTGAAAGAAAATACTGTTCACATTCGTGGAGGAGACATAACAAGATATACTTTCCTATATTATCAAAATATGTATTTAAGTATTTATCCGCGCCGGCAGCCACAATATTCAGTGAACGACTTTTTTCCGAGGCGGGTAACGTCTTTATGTTAATATATTTACAATTGTACATCATAATATTTCGCTGATTTATTGTAAATATTAAGCAACAGTTTGATTTATGGTATTATAACAATTATTTAAATTTTTACACAGAATATTATTTATTTTTTAGTCCTCACTTTTGTCATTTGTCAGTTTGTGAGAACCTTTTTTAAATTTGATCTATTTAAAAGAAAGTAATTTTAAAAGGAAAAACACTGGATTTTATTTATACGTTGAATTAAAACCGTTATTCTCGTTACTTCTTATTCGATACTAAACTATTCGGCCGAATAGTTTAGTATCCGGCGAAAGCGAATATCTAATTCGAGAAAAGTATCCTAATATTCAGTTTCTGTCGGACAGGCCGAGTATTCGACCCAATTTACTTTTTTTCTTTTTTTTTATCAAAATTCACTATTTCTGTATGCGTCGAGATATAGATCTTTAAAGAGTAATAATTGATATAAATTAATAATGGACCCTTTTGTTACATATATAGGTGCATCGGTACAAGGAGCGCGATAGCACTAGGTGCATTAGTACCGGGTTAGGAGCAGGTTAGACATCGTAAAACCCTAGCAGGAAACAGCGAAGTGCATCACTGGCAGACTTCTAACGTCGATGCCTAATGTTAGACTTCTTCAGTGATGCACTTCACTGTTGATTAGGGTTATTCGCCTTTTTGGAGGTTGATGATGCCTACGGCGCGGCGAGTAATCTAGTGCTAAGCCGGTGCCAATTAACCTAGTGTCTCCGTGCTCCTGCTAGTGGTTCGCCTCACGTATGTAACAAAGTATCTATAATTAATTAACTTTTTTTTTTAATTGTAGCTCGATGGTTTTCTTGACGTTTTATTGAATAATAATTTTCCTCAAAGGTGGATTGGTACCCATGGATCTGTAAGATGGCCTTCTGGATCTCCGGGTCTTTCGATTTTAGATTTATTCCTGTAGGGTTTTGTATAAAATAAAATATATAAAACACGATATCAGTCTATAGCGGAGCGTGCGGCAATCGATTTAACTGTCCGAAATTTACGAAGAAGAGAGAGAGAATAGCCGTCATTTTGAAAACCACCTTTGAAAACTCTTTGTTTTCAAATTTTGTTTCTCTTTTGTTTTTCCTAACTTAAATTTTAAGTAAGAGAGGTAATTATTGTATTGTTTTGAGTAAAATTCGGCAATTTTATTATAATTAAGTTAAATGCTGTAACAAATAATTATGAGTTGAGAATTAAAAAGATTTTTTGAATTAGGTTTGAAAGTATTACACCTTTAGTACAATAATTATTTACATGCATTCTGATTTCAATACTTTTCAAACCAAAATGGCTATTGAAATTCTGCTGCAACCTTCTATCTTGAAAAATAAGGGAAATACCCCGCAAATGTGCCGAAAATGGGATACTCTTTAGAAGGTGTCTAAAATAAGATGACCCCTCTTATCTAGAGTATCATAAAAGATAGATGAAAAACTTGAAGACAAATATTTATTTGTTTTTTTTTTATTTCAATCTATTTGTTTTTATTTATACAGGATGCTGCATTTTTCTGGGCTTATGTCAATTTTTTTATTTTAATTAGAACACCCTGTATATTATTACAGATGATGATAGCGCAGTTAAAGACTGAAATTTTACTAGAGCAAACAAAAGTTAAAAGTTCATTCTATCTAAACTGTAACACTCAAATTTCGACTTACGGTTTCAGACTTATTGACGGTCGTCAATATTTAGGCACTAATAGCTATTCTAAGATAATATTTTAATAATATTGTCCATTATCTATTATTAGTTAGAGTTAGTAAATTATGAAAACTTTAAATTTATGTGTGATTAACAACGTTTTAAGATTCAATTTATATTTAAATGTTTCTTAAACCAACAGCTGTTAATTATAATTCAATAAAAGAAAATCTATTTTAAATCTTTAAATTAAACAACAAAAAATACATATCAATAAAACATTAAGTAACCTTAAGGCCCTTTCACACCTGTTTCCCGATTTGAGCCCTTACACGTACTGTAAATGTACATAAGTTTTTTAGCGCTTTTGCTACACCCCGACTTTGTAATTGAATTTCTTAACTTATTTTTTGCTTAAGTTACTCAATATTTTGGCATCTATTTTGGTACATCTTATATTTTAAAGTTCCCTAAATAAAATAATTCTGGAGGACAAGGCAATATTTCGATTGGATCCAATAAATGGTGTAAAACTGTTGTCTATAATTTGTTCATGGAGAAGTGAATAATATTATTTTTCAACTGGATGGTGTTCCAAGTCACAGTTGCTAGGAGATAAATCAATTTATAAACTACAATTTGGTAGAATTTATTATATAAGTCTTTTATATTGTATTATAATTAACAACTGTAGGTTTAATCAACATTTAATATAAATTAATACTAAAAAGATTTTAGTATGGTTTGTTACGCCAATGCTTGGCCAAAATCTTTGAATTAATGTTTGACCTCAAAAGAGAAGCTTATAGTTTTTTAACATGCAGCTAGTTACAAGCTATGAAATAATTCAAAGTTTTTATCGTTAGCTTTTTTGATTCGAGTCAATAAAACTTTTATTAAGATAATGAACAACTGTTAACAAAGTATTGTCTGTAACTACTTTTAGTGCGTAAACTTTTAGATTTTTTCAAATCATACAATTTAAAAGTTTTGTTAACTATAATTTATATGATAAAGATGAAACGGTGAGTCGTATACCCATATTGTTAATTTATATACATATATATATATATATATATATATATATATATATATATATATATATATAATTAATTTAATATATATATATATATATATATATATATATATATTAAAATCTATGTTTAAAATTAATATAATATTTAGGGGGTTGCATATAAAAAAAAATTAAAATTACGATACGCGAAACATGGCAACGTTTTTAGGCTGTAAAACTTAGCTATTATACTATAAACAGAATAAACCTTTAATTTTTTCCATAAAATAAAATTTAAAAAGCTAAAAATAACTTTAACTCTCTTAATTTTAATTAAGGAAAATCCCAAAAAGTCCGAAATTTTTTATCACATGCCCATACTCATTTATATCGTTGAAATCGTCTTTAAAAGCGCCATCATAATCTGTATTATAATTTAAATAGAGTACCCTAATTAAAAATAGAAAGTTCATATCAGCCCAGAAAAAATGCAACGCCCTTTATAAATTGAAAAATATATAAATTTAAATCTCAAAAGAAACATGATACATGATATTCATATAAAGTGTTGCTTATGTTTAATGTTTACTTTTCCTATGTTAATATACAAACTCTCAGCAGTCAGGTTTTTTTTTGTTCCTTTAAATAATCTGTACTTGTTTATGTTAAATTTTGTAACCTATATAATTCTATTTTGTTATATTTGGTTTATAACCCATGTTAGCTTTAACAGATATGTTAATTGCAGGAGGCATATGACCAGCCATAGAATAATCGATGACTGAGATATCACGTTTAATTTGTTTAATCAGTTCATGATAACTGACTATTGGATATCCTAGTAGCATTTAACTTATTAGTCCTACTACTTGGAATATGTTGGACCATATCTATACATTCATGAAATATGTTTTTAAGTTCACCTTATAAACCACATGTTCTTGTAACATAGATTTGATTTTAAATTGAAAAATTGGACTTCGTCTTTCGATAAGCATGTCTCCGATAAAACTTAAATATTAGTAACATTGAGTTTTAAAAGAATTTCAGTTCATCTAATTTATTCAGTAAACTCCGTATATTAATATATTTTACTTATAGCATAAAGGACTCTACTTTCTTTTCTTTCAGTTAGTCCTTCCCTTCCACTGGTATTGCTTTGCTTCTTTCATCTTTTCTTATAAATGTTTTCCCATCTCGTATCTATTTTTTCTAGTTACTCTAGCTTCTTACACTACATAAGTGCAACGTTGGATTTTGTTAGGTCAAGGTCGATCAAAACTTGTATGTATATATGTATTTGATGTAGTTATTTTTTTTTGTTTTTACCAAACCTTTCTTCTTCTTGTTCGTTTTTAAATATTACTTTTATAGGAACATATTTACTACATATACTTTCCCAGTTTAGAAGCCTTTATACTTCCAGTTATTACTTGTAGTATAATTGGTTTTTGTTGTTATTAATTCAAGGTTTTCTTTGCCTTGGTAGGAAATTCCTTTTGGACATCACTAAGTTTACTTCTCTGTTTAATTTAGCTTTAAGTTCAAAATTTTCCGTTTTTTAACCTTTATTCTTCTTCATCTGTAGGTCATATTTTTTTAGTAGCTAGTTCAATTGTTTATCCATGTCAATTAATTATAACATGACTAATAGACTATAGTTTTTATAACTATTTTGTGTTACACTAATCTCACTTTTTCGGCATGACTCGCATTTATATCTTATGCCATTTGGTATCTTCAGTTGTTCAACATAGTAATTAAAATTATTTGTACTCATCTTTAAGCATTTTTTGTGATACCATTTGTTCCATATAATGCAATTTAAGGCACAATTATTTGCAAGTTTACAGAGCGGACACGCCGGCATCCTTCTCATCAGATCTTTCTTAATTTTTTTTTTCAATGAGTTATAATGCAAAGCATAGTTAGGAACTTGATAATTTATTGGGCGTTATGCACTGGCCCCATCTAGTCTTCTTAGGGATAACTAAATATTAGCTATATTTTTGTGGCGGGATATTTGAGTATGACTAATTTTAATTAATGCTGAAATATTTGCAGTCACTTTGAAGTTGGCTAATTTTCAAAATGTAATTAGCAGACTTTGAAAGGCTTATATAGAGTATATAACGTTAGAATGCTATTAAAATAATTAGGAATTACTTTTATGTATTTAGTGGTATAAAAATAATGATGAAATATATAATATTTTGCATATAAAGGAAATAATATATAATTTCTACAAGTTTTAACAAAGCAAAAAAAAATAAATTCCTGTATTATAGTTTATCAATATTTTATTATATACGAGGAGCTCTAAAACATACAAGGTTGATTAGAACTGTAACAAATAATATTAGCATTGTTTGAACAAATATTAAATCTTGCATGTTGAAAAGAATTCATTACACTTATTACATTTACGATATTCCATCTCATTTTGCTAATCGCGAGTAAAAGATTCTTAAAGCTATTATTTAGATAATTAAAGAACTTCTTTACGTATTACTTTTTACAATTAAAATTGTTATGTTTATCTAAGTTATCATAAAACAAAGAAAGGAAATATATTTCGGTATTACTTTGAATGGGTACCGACAAGTAGTCCTTCGTTACAATAAAATTGTGCAGAAATCTTTTAATTCAATTTTTATTATAACGATTTCCTACTTTAGAAAAAGATAATAAATAAAATTATACTTTAAAATAGGGTCTCTATTATCCATTTTCGTTGTTTTCAAGCGAAACAAAACTATGATATTTTTATTAATTCCGGTGTCAAAAGGAATTTCTCCCAATAAATCAGTGACAGTTTTTTTATGGAGTTATTTTCTTGAAAAGTTTTTAACCCTTTAGACTATGTTTTAGTAAAGATGAAAAACATATTTTTTACTGAGAGAAAACATATAAATATTTTTAAAATTTTTCAGAATTTATAATCGTTTTTTAGCCTTATCGTAATTTTCATAAGAGGCTTCAGATTTTCTTCCTAAATCAGTTTTTTTATAATTTTGTAATATATTTTCGCCTTTGAAGGACGTTGGAGATTTTTTAAAAGAACATAGACAATAAGTTCTTATTTTAGCTTTTTTACAATTTTTTTTAGTTTAATAATTGTTCTTTAAGTTACAAAATTCTATCACAATAATGTGTTTTTGAAAACTTTTATAGAATTAGGTTTTATAAATTAAATCGTATAATAATAAAAAATACTGGAATAGTTTACGTAGGGAAAAACTAGTTCTTTTTTATCGCCATTTAGATTAAATGGTTGAAGATTTATTCTTATTTCTTTCGTTTTTTAAGCTGTTTAGTGAATTTAAAATACAATACATAATTTAAAGTGAATTAAAGCGCACTAAATAGTTTTTCAGAAAAATAGGCATTTGAACATCTCTGTTTGTATTCTTGCAAATTTTAATGCAACAGGTAAACACCATAACAATTAATTTTCTGATACGGGGTACAATAGCCGATTTTGACGATTTATGTTACACTGGTAGATTTTGGGTCACCGATCACGAATCCAAAGTCACATTTTTTCGGCTACGTTTCGTTTCCGAGTTTGCCGCTATCAAAATTGACAATCTTATAAACACCTTTTTGTAATTTTCTATTTCCTACAATATGCTGTTAAGCGTTAAGTAACCTTCGCCTATCTTAATTATTTTTGATACACAAATCATTGATCATAAATGATCGTAATTCAAATATTCACTTTCATTTCTATTTCCGATAGTAATTTTTATAAGAAACTGATTCAATACAGAATTAAATCAAAAATCACAGAAATGGCACAGTCAGTTGCTATTTTTAAAAGGGAATTTTTCTTGTATTTGTGTTTGATGTTGGCACCCATTGTTATTAGAAAAGAAAATATAGTAAGTATTCAAAATTAAAATTCAAACAAAAACAAATTTCATCAAACTAACAGATATAGTTTATTATAGATATCTTGTTCTATAGGGGGATCGGTACCAGTTTAGCATATAGTCGTGCGCCGGAGCGACATAACGGGAACACAGATAAAATCGCCTGGTGGAAATAAATATATCATTTATTTGACCCATATTTCGTCTAGACAAGTCAAATTAAATTGAATAAACCACAACTTAGCTCCAATGAACATACTTTGCCAGAAATGCAAGATATATTTGGAAGTCAAATATTTGTATATAAAAAATTAATGATATTTAAATATTGACAAACATAAAATTAAATATTTTAATATTAACTTATAATCATATTTGCGTATTTTATCTAAATCGGCTACAACTTTTTTAGAAGTATTAATATACTTGAGCTCAACCTTCATGTATTTAAAATTAACAGGAAAGGTTTATTCAATTATGATGAATTTCGTTTAACACGATATTCGTACATTTCATAGTACCTACCGACGATAACCAATATACTTCAGTCTCTCTTTAAAGATCAAAAGCATAGGATAGTTTGTCGTTTTCCACCACTTGGGACCCACAATCTCTATGGACAGTTCGATTTTGATTTTAAGTTATTTTTTTTATTAGAAATTTATTACACCTTGGTTTCAATAACAGTGGCGAATTGAAAAGTTTGGGGACTTGCTTTGAGAAAACAAAGGAAGTTCTTAAAAAGATGCAAGTTGGAATATTTGATCCTGTTTTTGCGAGTAAGTATGTATACGATCTCTGCATTATTATGTGATAAAATATGCATCTTAAATTTTAACAATATTACAACAGGATCACTATATCAACGTTTAGCGTTAATTATGCAGGTACAAGTACAATTTAAAATATAGAAAAAACTAGCGTCATTTTTAACCTCTCCTTTAATAGTTGTTTTTTTTTATTTGAATCGCCTCCTTTTATTTGAATCAATTTCCTGAAAAATTGTGACATTAGTGAAATTGGTGTCACGGGATTTTGTTTTAGGGTAAATTGAGTAACCTGCACATGAAAATTGTTCAGATCTGTCGAGACAGGTGAGCAATTGTGTACGTTCGCAGTAGACATCCATTAATTTTGTTAATTTCCCATCGTTTTGAACAGTCCACTTGCTTTGTTTTCAAACAAAACATTTTTTAAACAAACACATCTTAATTTTAAAAATTTACAGTAAAATTCAAATTTTCTTTTATTAGATATTTTAGAACTCAAATTTATATGTATTTTAGTTAACACAAAATGTACTTGACTAAACGTATTTTCGTTTTCTGGGAAGGCGCCATTGTTAAAACTATAAGAATTTGAATAATATAACTTGATGCTAATTCAGTAGCTTTTGTTACATCGTGTTAAATTCATACCAATATTTTACCAGTTGCTACCTATGCCGCACTTAATTTTTGGGCATAATTTAATATGAATGCATTAAGTAGTTTTTACATTAAGACACAAAATTTGAAATTAATTTAATAAGTAGTTTTTTTTAAATATTTTATTAGGTCGATATTTTATTTTTCTACCTTGGATTCATACCAAAATGTTACCAGTTAATTCCTATATAACACTTAATTTTTGTGGAAAATTTGAGATGAAATTGGATAATTATTTTTTTAATAATAATTTTTTTCACTAGGCTGCCATTTTGTTGGGGCCTGTTAGATTTTTACAAAAATATTACCAGGTCATCCCCATATGACTCTTAATTTTGACTAAAGTTTCAAGTCAATCTGGAGTGAATTTTTCACGATTACAAACATTTTATTTGGCCGCCATTTTATTCCGCCATCTTAAATTTGTACCACAACTTTACTAGTTCATCTCTCTATCACAATTAGTTATGGCACACAGTTTGAAATCAATTCGTTAAGGCGTTTTTTCAGGCTGAATTTTTAAATATTTTATTAAGCCGCCATTTTGGATTCGTACCAAAATGTTACCAGTTAATTCCAATATAATACTTGATGTTTTTTTGCAAAATTTGATATAAATTGAATGAGAAGTTTTTTAATTATCGCATTTTTATCAAAATGTTACCAGGTTATCCCCATATGATCCTTAATTTTTGACCAAAATTTGAAGTAAATCGGGTAAGTAGCCTTTAAGCTATGTCACGCACTGACAGACAGACCGACGGACCGACGGAATTGATAAAACATATTCTTTGGCATCCAGCGGCGCTAAAACGTAAATATGTGTAAAACCTGAGAGGGTGATTTTTTACGATTACAAACATTTTATTTGGCCACCATTTTATTCGGTCATTTTGAATTAGTACCACTATTTTAGTAGTTGATCTCTATACCATAATTAATTATGGCACACAATTTGCAATCAAACTATTAAGCAGTTTTTCAGGCTGAATTTTTAAATTATTTATTATGCCTACATTTTGTTCCGCCATCTTGGATTCGTACCAAAATGTTATTACTTAATTCCAACATAATACTTGATGTTTTTACAAAATTTGAGATAAATTGGGTGATTAGTTTATTAATAATTTTGTTAACATTTCGCTATAGCTATTTTGTTTCCCCATATTGGATTTTTACTAAAATGCTATCAACTCATCCCCATATGACCCTTAATTTTTGACCAAAATTTGAAGTTAATCGGATAAGTAGTTTTTTAGCTACGCCGCCAACAGACAGACAGAACGACGGAATTGAGAAAACATGTTTTTCGTCATCTAGGGACCCTGAAACGTGAAGATCTGAAAAAATCTCGGAGAGCATTGTAATCTTCACGATTACAATACTTTCCTTTTACTAGAGAAGTAAAAACTGATGAAAATCCTGCCACATTTTGTCCAGCTGTAAAACAATTCTTGAGCAATAAAAATAAGAATGCCCAGACTAAAAATATTCTAGTTAGCGGCTTATATACCTATTTTAAACGAATAATGGTGTGCTTTGCAGTAAAAAAAAATACTTATTATTACGTTATGGTGTAAAAATATCTGTCCAACCGGCTACTGAGTCAAGAAAAAAGACCAGTATGGGTGGAAGAAGAGCGCACGTGCCTGATACAAACACCAAAGGACTTTCAACGAAGAGAAGTAGAAAATCCTCATGCGCTTGCTATGGTCTTGGATATAATCAATATAAAAAGTTATAGGGGTATGTGTTTAATTACTATTTTTTCTAATAATTATAAATATTTAAATTGAGCTGTAGTATCTGTTTCATTTTTTATTGTAATTAAAACTTTGGTTTTTTAAACGTGCTCATTAAAATGTTTGACATTAATGGTTCTCTTTTATTTTAAAATAAATTTTAGTTTATAGTTGCTTAATAAGGCACTAAAGTAATGAGTTTACTGACGTGGTTGGCGTCAGTAAATCCAAATTTAGTGCCGTATTGAACAAAACATGTTACAATAAATAAAACTTCTAGTTGGTATGCTGTTACTGTTACTTTAAATGCAACCCGGTACCGATTCACCTAATCCACGGTACTGCCCCGCACCGGCGCCCGACCGTCTACATACCTGGTACCTATTTCCTTATTTAAAAAATAAAAACTGTTACTTCCATAATATTTGTCGAATTTTAAAACTGAATACTTGCTATCATCATTTTCTTTGAATGGCAGTAGTTACCACATCAAACACAAAAAAAAAGAAAATTTCCCTATTATAAAATAATGCAGTAAATACATATTTAAAATTAGAATTCCGCAAATTTTATTAAGGTAGCAGTTTTTAATACAGTTTATTGTAGATATTATGTTATATCTATCTGTAAATATTAATGTATGTAAGTTTGAAATATGTATTTATTTTTTTTTAGCATCTATAACTTTTTCTGAAGATGTCCAAAATGAGAGGACGAAACTTCAAATAATGATAATTTAATCAAAACGACATATTACGAATTTCAAATATTAGATGTAGTTTATTTATAACGTATATACTAATGGCATATTATGAAACGACATGTAAGTACGGTTATCAATTAAAAAATGTCATCGAGGAAATACACGTGAAAAGGACATAATTACATCATTATGACATATTAAAATCGTCACATATCAACGCCAAAGATCGTGTAGCTCTCTCTCGTAGACTTAGTAAATATCATTTTACCGAACCGAATTTCTCATTTAACTTTTATGGATGTGATATTATCTTTGTATAAATATACTGATTTTTAATTATTCGAAGAATACTTTTCTCCCGGGCGCACTTACTTAATATTATTTTCAGGAAACTCACACAAGTTTACTGGGTACAATGATCTTATTTTGTCTATTGTCAGCACAACTTAATATTGACAGGAAGAAACGTCAACATAATTGACCGTTTGTAAATCATAAATATTAATTAATTAATAAATTCATGAAATGTAAAAAATTCATAATATGAAATAGTTCCAATGGGTGATATTGAAAATGGAAAAAAGATATTTCAGAGAGCATGTGCTCAGTGTCACTCGACAGAAAAAGGTGCTAAGCATCGAGCAGCACAATGATAACTCTAATTTTTAGATAAATAACTTTTCCTTGTTAGTTCTCATGTTGGCATTTTAAAAACAAATTAATAGTGGCATTTTTTAGAAGTTAGATACACTTTTACTTCCCTCGTGAAGGCATATGTAATGATGAAAAAAAACACCCTCTCAGATTTTTTCAGATTTTTACGTTTCAGGGACCCTAGATGCCGAAAAACATGTTCTCAATTCCGTCGGTCTGTCTGTAGCTAAAAACTACTTGTCCGATTGATTTCAAATTTTCGTCAAAAATTAAGGGTCAATGAGGATGTCCTGGTAACATTTTGGGAAGATTCTAATATGGCGAAATAAAATGGCGGCTTATTGAAACCTTAAAAAAATACATAGCTACAGTATATATGTGTTACATATATTGTTTTTTATTTTTATTGGGCTCCATTTTGTTCCATCAAATTGGATTTCTACCAATATGTTTACCATTTTCTTTCTACCTATGGCACACTTGACTTTTGGGGATAATTTAAAATAAATTTAATTAGTAGTTTTTGCATTGACACTTACCGCCATTTTGCTACGTCATGTGTAATTCGTACCAATCTATCTCATTTTCACATTTAATTTTCCCGCAAAATTTAAAGTGAATTAAACAATATTTTTTACGTCTATTTTTTAAAAAGTTTATTTGGCCGTCATTTTGTTTCGCCATCTTAAATTGAAACCCATATTATCAGTTTTTACCTCGTCCGTTGGTCCGCAGATATTTCGATATTAAGTTTCTAAATGGTTTTCATTAACGATCCTCTTGTTGTTATGTTAGAGTGCTGTATTATTTGGGGTTAGGATCCAGTAAAAAAACAAAAGCCATTTTTTAAATTGTCGACGTTTCGCAAATTTATTGCAGAACACATATAGATTTTATATATTGCATGAAACATATTGGTCCACAGATATTTCCTAACCCCAAATAATACACCACTCTAACATAACAACAAGAAGATCATTAACGAAAATAATTTAGAAACTTAATATCTGGGAAATATCTGCGAAGCAATGGAGTACGTAAGACTGATAATATGAGTTTCATGCAGTATATAAAATATAGATATGTGTCATGAGGATGCAACAATAAAATTTCAAATCGTCGACAATTTAAAAAAAGCCTTTTGTTTTTTCTACTGGATCCTGATCCCAAATAATACACCACTCTAACAAAAAAACAAGAGGATCGTTAACGAAAATCATTTAGAAACTTAATATCTGCGGACCAACGTAGTATGTAAAGACTGTTAATGTGGGTTTTATGCAGGATAGAGAATCTATATATTTGTCCTGAGGATACAACAATAAAGTAGCAAAACGCCAACAATTAAAAAAAAGTCTTTTTTTTTCTTTACTGGATTCTAACCCCAAATAGTACACCACTCTAACATAAGAACAAGAGGTTAACGAAAACCATTTAAAAACTTAATATCTGGGAAACATCTGCGGATCAACGGAGTAGGTAAAGACTAATAATATGGGTTTCGTGCGGGATATAGAATTAATTTATGTGTCCTTGTTACTATGTTCGTGTATTATTTGGGGCTAGGATGCCATAAAGAAAACAAAAGGACTTTCTTTAAATTGGTGACGTTTCGCAACTTTATTGTTGCATCCTCAAGTAACATAGATTTTATATCCTGCATGAAACCCATATTATCAGTGTTTACCTACTCCGTTGGTCCGCAGATATTTCTTAATCCCAAATAATACACCACTCTAACAAGAAGATCTTTATCGAAAACCATTTAGAAACTTAATATCTGGGAAATATCTGCGAACCAACGTAGTAGGTAAATACTGATAATATGGGTTTCATGTAGGATATAAAATCTATATATATGTCCTGAAAATGCAACAATAAAGTTGGGAAACGTCAACAATTTAAAACAAGTTTTTTGTTTCTTTACCGGACCCTAACCCCAAATAATAACAAGAACAAGGGGTTAACGACAACCATTTAGAAACTTGGAAATCTGGGAAAAATCTGCGGACCAAGGGAGTAGGTAAAGACTAATAATATGGGTTTCGCTTTGTTTTACTGGATCTTAACCCCAAATAATACATCCTTCTAACTAAATTTTTTTACCATTGTTCCACCATTTTGTATTTTTACCAAAATATTATCAGGTCCTACCCATATGATACTTAATTCTTGATCAAAATTTGAAGTCAATCGGTTAAGTAGTATTTGAGCTATGTCGCGAACTGACAGACAGACCGACAGACGTACCAACCGAATTGATAAAAACATGTTTTTTGACATCTAAGGACGTTGAAGCGTGAAGATATGTAAAACCTGAGAGAGTAATTTTTTTCACGATTACAAAAATTTCATTTGTCTGCAATTTCGTTCCGTCATCTTGAATTAGTAACATAGTTTTACTAGTTGAGACATATACCACAATTAGTTATGCCACACAGTTTGAAATCAATCCATTAAGTAGTTTTTTCAGGCTGAGTTTTTAAATAATTTATTATACCCCATCTTGGATTTGTACCAATTTTTTTTCAGTTGATTTATGCAAAATTTGAAAAAAATTGGATAACCAGTTTTTTCATAATAATTTTGTTTCGTACTTTTGGATTTTTACCAAAATATTACCAGATCATCCCCATATGACCCTTAATTTTTGATCAAAATTTGAAGTCAATCCGGTAAGTAGTTTTTAAGCTATGCCGCGAACTGACAGACAGACAGACCGATCCACAGACGGAATTGATAAACATATTTTTTGGCATCTAGCGACGTGAAAATGTGAAAAACCTGAGAAGGTGATTTTTTCACGATTACTAACATTTTATTTGGCCGCCAATTTGTTCGGCTATCTTGAATTAGAGCCACTATTTTACTAGTTAATCCCTCTATCACAATTACTTATTGCACACAATTTAAAACCAAACCATTAAGCAGTTTTTTCAGGCTGAATTTTTAAATATTTTATTAAGCCTCATTTTCTTCCGCCAACTTGGATTCGTACCAATGTTGATTCCAACATAATACTTGCTATTTTTGCAAAATTTGAAGTAAATTGGATGAGTAGTTTTTTAATAATAATTTTGGTAACGTTTCACTGGGCCGCCATTTTGTTTCACTATATTGGATTTTTACCAAAATGTACCAGGTCATTCCCATGTAACCCTTAATTTTTAACCAAAAGTCAATGGGTTTCGTAGTTTTTTAACTACGCCGCGAAAGCCAGACAGGCCGACGGAATTGAGAAAACATGTTTTTCCTCATCTAGGGATCCTCAAACGTGAAGATCTGAAAAAGTGAAGTGATTTTTTCACGATTACAATACTACAATTGTTCACATAAAGCAAGTATTATGAATAAATCAACAAGTAAAATTTAAAAAATTCAGCCTGAAGAATATACATAATGAATTGATTTCAAATTGTGTACAATAATTAATTATAATAAAGATATGAACTGGTAAGACTGTGGTATGAGTTCAAAATTGCGGAACAAAATGGCGACCAAATAAAGTATTTGTAACCGTAAAAAAATCCCCAGGTCTTACATATCTTTACGTTTAAGTGCCAATTTTGCCAATTCCGTCGGTCTGTCTGTCTGTCAGTTCGCATCATTGCTTAAAAACTAATTAACCGATTGACTGCAAATTTTGGTCAAACATTAAGGATCATATGATGATGACCTGGTAATATTTTTGATAAAAATATAATATGGCGGGGCAAGATGACGGCCTAATTTAAAAAAAAAATTACTGATAAAGTAATATTCCAATTTACCTGAAATTTTTACAAAAATCAAGTGTTACATAGAAATGAACTGATAAGATTTTGGTATGAGTCTAAGATAGCAAAACAAAATGGCGGTCTAATAAAATATTTAAAAAACAGTCTGAATAAAAAATTCTTATTAGGTGCCCAAAATAAATGTTTGAAAAGACATTACATACAGTGTGGTCCAACAGTGCATTCAAGTCAAATACCTCGTTTATTGTGGGAATTACAAAAAAATATATTCGAAAGTTGTAGGGACTGCTGAGAGCTACAACCTAAAATTATTTTCGATTATACAGGGTTGAGGATAAGTTTGCCACAAACCAAACTTCCATTGTTTTTAATGGAACACCCTGTAGATTGTTTTATTTTCAGAATCTTTTCTTTTTGGTCATTCACCCAATATAGAGTTTGTGGCTTCTATACAGAGTCGTTCAAAATGTATGGCCACTTTTCCAAAATATCAGAGGTACATTTGATCCCCGGTATTTTTTTAATGCGTTAGCATAAATCATTTTTGCATGGTAAAAGCTTCCAAATGTGGTCCTTTTTCAACTGTGGTATCTATTCTTTAGTATTCTTTAATATCGGTATACAGGGTAAATAAGTTGAAGTTGAAGAAATCTCAAATATTATAAACAAACTGACCTATGCTATATCTATGGTCTCAAACTAAACTGAATTTTGGCGGGAAATAGTGCATCAATTCAAGCGTTGTTCTTCGGCAATGAAAAGTATCAGGATCTTCCCGCTCCTGTAGGCGCTGCAACCACCTGGCTATTTATAACTCGGAATTCTTAAATTGTAGCAATCATTTAAGAGATGCATGGTTCATTATTAATATGAATTATTGACGGTATAAATACTTATGAAAATACTCAAATGTTTTCAAAATAGCCAGTAGTTCTTTCCTTGTCACACAATAGTTTCGTTCAGGTTTGGAAAAAATCTCGCTGAAATAGGCTATCTCTTTTTCTTCGTCTTTTTGAAGTTGTGACAAAATACCACCAATAGCTGTATTGCATGCATAGGGTCTACGATAAACATCTGGGAGGGCTCAGGATATGACAACCCTAGAGTATTACTCAAAGCTTTCTTCAAGTTGTTAAACGCTATTCCGTCTCTTTCGGTTCAAACATAGCTGGGATTGCAGTATGTCGATGTAACGGTCTAGCGATATTAGCCAAACCTTTTATTAATCATCTGTAGTATGTATGAAGTCCCAGAGAACCCCTTAGTTCATGTCTATCCGTAGATATAGGCCATTTTTGAATCGCTTCAGTTTCCGCTGGATCGGTTTTTGCTCTATGATCGGTAATTACATGTCCTAGATATTCCACTTCCTTTTGGAAGAACTGGCATTTCTTGGGACTGAGTTCTCAGTTTCTGGAAAATAGCTTCATTATTCTTCAAATGATCTTTAAATGTTTTCCAAGAATAATGATGTTGTCTAAATATAGTAGGCATGTTTCGCATGACATTCCTTGTAATGTCAGTTCCACTAAACGTTCGGAAGTCGCTGGGGCGTTGCATAAACCAAAAAGCATAACTGGGAATTGCCACAATCCCGTTCTAGTAGAAAACATTGTCTTTTCCTTATCTGCTCGATTAACTTTACTTGCTAATAATCACTTTTCCGGTCCAAGGTCGAGAACTATTTCGATCCTGTTAGAGCTGATCTTGTTAAAATTCTTGGTAAGAGAAATCTATCTTTGTTTGTGACGTCATTAAACCTGCAACCGTCTGCGTAGAATCTGATGGAGTCACCTCAGACCTGTAATGTCATGTTTTTCCATATCCTCAATCATCTTATCAACTTTATGCCGCTTTGCCAAAGGTATTCGTCTTAGAGGCACTTATTTTTACGTGTTGGAAAAAAGGTAATCTTTCAATTATATATTTCAAAATTGTTAAATTACGTGGGTCTAATTCTTTACAAGAACTTTATAATGAAATAACATAACTTATCAGCTTTTTACGAAACCAATCCGAGTATTATTTATAAACTGATGAAATGTAAACTTAAATTTGAAAAGGCGACGGTTTGGTATAATAGATGTCAACCAACCAAAACATAAACATAAAAAAAAAGTCCCAAAAATCAAGTAGTTGCGTCAAAAGCCTTTCAAATTAAAATAGGGCATGGCGCTCTCTCGTGTCATTTATTCAAAGAACACATTTAGGACGTTTTTTTCCTTACTGTGGCAACTGTTTTACTCATATCTCCATTCAGAGAAAAGATATTAATTGCAGTTTCCTTTATTTTAATCTTTTTCTTTTTAGGCAGTAGCGTAACTACAAATATTTTGTCCCCAAGTAGATTTCGACTGTGGCCCCTATATTATGTACAACGCAACCTTAAAAATAGTGCCGGAAAATAACTGATGACCCTGCCATCAGCGCCCCTTCCTTGTGCGCTAAATACGTCACTGCCCAAGGATCCCACTAGCAAGGTGGGCATGGGCGCTTTGCGCTCTCCCGCTCATCGATAGTTACGCCTCTGTCTCTTACACATTTATTACAAATATATTATTCCTTTCCAAATCTTAGCGTCTATAAGTGATCCTTTTAACGAGACTAAGTTTGTCAGATTCCTTTAACCTGAGACGAAGTTACGGATTTTTCCGAAAACGAAACTTCCAGTTTCCCACAAAACGGTTTATAAAAAATATTCAAAATTTATCAAAGAGTCTAACAAAACGACATCTGATTCATACAAATTGAATATATTTCTGAGATAATTTGCCATTTCTAATTGACCGTTGGGGTTCCGCCCTCTAGCTGCCGACTGACAAACTCGAGTATAATTTCCAACGATATCTTTTGAGCGCTTAAAAATATTTCTTTCCTAATTTTTTTGATTAAGATTTACCGAGATACAGCCTGCGACTTTTCTTATTTGGACACCGTGTGTTGTTAAATATATACGCATAATATAAATTTGAGGTACATTTTTGGATACGTTTACCACGGCCGACTTTGTCAATTTTTTGCATTCTCGTAGATTTTAATGCGATGATTATTAATCTTTTCGTTTTTTTTGTCTCGTTCTATTGCTATAATAAGTATCTCTAAGTAATTCTTTATGTTTTTACCTTACTTTGGAAAAATGCACTTAAAAAAATGACGACGTTTAGGTTACATCAGATATGTTGTCGTTCATTACATCTGGGGAATGAGCCTTAATAAAGACGTAATTATTAACAGGTGTCATTAAAATAGTGGTTGACTGATCTTGTGACATTTGATATTTCAACTTCAAATCTTTAGTGAAAAAATCTCTTTTAAGCATGGGTGACGCAGAGAAAGGCGCGAAAATATTTCAAAGATCTTGCGCTCAATGCCACACAACTGAAAAAGGAGGTAAGCATAAGGTTGGACCTAATTTAAATGGAATATTTGGGAGAAAATCTGGACAGGCCCCGAATTATTCTTTCACCGACGCAAATAAGAACAAAGGAGTAACGTGGACAGAGGATACATTGAACACGTATTTAACAGATCCCAAAAAATTTATTCCAGGGACAAAAATGGTGTTTCCTGGTTTGAAGAAAGATCAAGAAAGAAAAGACCTAATAGCTTACTTAAAGCAAGCCTGCGCTTAGTGCGTTTAAATTCCGATTAAAATATTTGTTTTTAATGTGTTTTTAAATTTTATTAAATAATTCACTTTTGTGATTCGAGTTTTAGTAAATATTAAACTTATTTGAAAATGTATGTTAAAAAATTACATTATTAACATTATAAGAGATCTGGTACGTTTAATGTCTCTTTAAATTAAATACTTTATTTTGAGAAATTTTAATAATAACTGGTAGTTTTAAGTTTACTTTTAACAAAAAAGGGTGAGTCATTAAGCAATTTTACCAACAAAAAACTTTGTTTTGCAATATTTTTATCGGTGGATCAACTTTCGTTTACCTAAAATCAGTTATAAGGAAACCAACTAGTTATATGTCTTCTAGATGATTCTCTTAAATGCCAAAAATAAGGATATTTTTCTGCAGAAATGCATCATTTTATTTTTTGACACTTTAGTATACCTGTAATCAGTTACATGAAAACTTTGCTTTGCTTGCCGCTAAAAACATTTTTCTGAGCATAAAAATGTCAAAATAATTCTGCGGAAATTGTGTATTTCCATATCTCAAGGAAATTCTTTACACTTTAGAATACTTGAAATCAGTTCCATAAAAAAATTGCTTTGATTTGCATTTTGAACATTTTTCTTTACATAAAAATGCAAAAATATTTCCGCCGAAAATTTATTATTTCCGTGGAAATTTCTATACTTTGAAAAGTTAAATCAGTTACTTGAGATGTTGCTTTGTCTCCAACACTTTTTTAGACATAAAAATTCAAAAATGTTTTTTGCGGAAATTCCTCATTATTTTGATTTGCCTAAAAATTAGATACATATAGATATTTTAGTTTGATTCGCAATTTTAACATTTTTCTGAACGTAAAAACGAAAATACATCTGTATTATTTACTCATTTAATAAGAACAAAAATCTACCTCTAATAAAAAAATAAATTCTTTTTTAATATAATTATTCAATTCAATTCTCTTCCAATAGCGCTAAGGAGCTCAACCATTGGATTCAACTGTTTTTCCTTTTGCAATATCTTCTCCAATGATATTTGTTAGGATTGGTTAAGTTTCTTTTAAAGAAAGCGCTCGAACAAAATCCCGAGCCTATATAACTAGGAGTTTTTTAACAAAAGATGTACTGTTAGGTGGATCTATTTTGTTAGGTATTAGGTTAGCTCAGATTCGTCGATAAAACTACCATTAGAGCTATAAACTACTATATAAGTTATAAAATTACTTTAATTTTTTAAGTTTAAGTACATTAAGAAAGCTTTATAAAAGTAAACTGTAGTAAAAACGCGAACTAGATTAGGTTAAGATCAGTTAGTTTTGCGAGTATATAATAAAAACACTGTTTTTTAAACAAAACCTATAGTGTAAAGTCAATCTATCCCGTTAGGTGTTAGGTTAGCTCAGGTTCGTCCATAAAACCATCTTTGACGCCGTAAATCATCATTGAAGTTATAAAATCACATTACATTTTTAAATTCCACATTTAGAAAGGTTTATTGAAGTAAAAAAAAAGTGTGTCGTGAATGTATATATTTCAGTGAAGAAAAAGATTAAAAATAAATAAATAGATGAAATAAAAACTGAGAGTAGAGAAATGTTTTAATTTACGACATTCAGGAGGCTGGATATATGGCATTTCAGCTAAAGTTTACAAAATATCCTCTGAAAATGAAAATAACGTATTTCTGCAGGAACATTTTTGAGTTTTTATGTCAGAAAAATGTGTAGAATGCAAAACAAAACCAAGTTTCCGTGGTACAGGTGTTAGCTAATCTAAAGTCTAGAAAATGGAAATGAAATTTCCTCTAAAAATAGAAATGGCGTATTTCCACAAGATTATTTTCACATTTTTATGTTCAGAAAAATGTTTCGAATGCAAAGCAACACAGATTTTCATGTACCTGGTTTCAGGTATTCTAAAGTGTGGAAAATAGATATGATGCAGTTCCGCAGGAACATTTTTATTTCCTGTTGTTAAAGAGGGCTTCTAGAAAGCAATGAAATCAGATTTTTTATGTAATGTATTTCGGTTATTCTAAACTGTACAAAATTTCCATGGAAAATGAACACGACAAATTTCCGCATTTTTGGCATTTTAGTGTTTGGAAAATTGTTTGGGATGAGATGCAAAGCAAAGTTTTCATGTAACTGATTTTAGGTCTTCTAGTGTGTAGAAAATGGAAATGATATATTTGCGTAGGAAAATTTGTATTTCCCGTTGTTAAGAAGGGCTTTTAGAAAGTTTGATGTGGAAAAATATCGTCTTTCCAAAAAAAAGCGGTAAATATTCAAAATAAAATTTAACGAATTCGTGGGTTTTCGTCTAAAAAAAAAGATCCTCTTAACTCCACGAAAAGTGAAAATGATCTGTTAAAAATAATGCAGACTTTGACGTTGGCCTGTATCCAAGTGGGACAACCTGAGTATTAAATTGTATTTTGTTGGTAAAATAATTAATAATTCACCCAGTTTTGTTAAAAGCACCATAAAATCTACCAAATATCAAACAGTTATTTTTGTTATAAGAAAAGAAATGACGATGCATGTAAAAGTGCTTTTTACTGCCCGCAGGCAGTACAAATGTTATGCAACGTTCGCTCAGGTGAAAATGTAAACCAAAATTGACAGTGACAATATGGAAACACATAACTATTATTAGATAAAAGTTGAAATATAAAAAATTTGTCTTCTCTAGAAATTTTTAATGTCATTCCGAGAAAAAATTATATGCTTCACACGGCCGAACGACAACCGCGACATTAAATCTTGCGGTTTTCCGCCTAGTGGAACAAATATCGATTAATTTAACGTCTTGCTCTCATTTAAGAAGTAAAAATTGTATTAATAAGGTCATACTAAATTGTAAAAAAGTATTTTTTTGGTAAAATTGCTTAATGGCCCACTTTATTTTTGCTAAAAATATACTTAAAACTATCAACTGATCAACATTTCAAAAAAAAAACTTTAATACAAAGAGACATGAAGCATACCAGATCCTTTATAATGCCCTAATGTCCATTTAGTAGCACAATTGCTTTAATTTGGGTCTGAAGTGACTATTTTCGACTTTTGAATAACTTTACCTACTATAATTAAATTTTTACAATGACTTTAAATAGCGAAAAAAAAGTAAAATTACCCGCACGTATCAAAGTCATCAAATTCGGATTTCATTACAGGACAATAGTCAAAAGTAAACGCACATGTACCAGTGATATGGATTTTATATGGCACTACTAGGTTTTCTCGACTGCAACGACTAGGTCAATATATAAATTAATATAATCGGTAAATTTCCTGTACCCAAAATTTCCCACGTTATGAATCTTTCCTTTTAATAGGAATAGTAAAGTCTAACCGAATTTAGTTCTGCACATAGTCATTTAGTATAATAGCTTTTCAAACATTTTTATTGCGGGCCATTTTGTTCCACCATATGTGAATCGTATCAATATTCTACCAGTTTCTAGCTATGCCACACTTATTTTTTGGACATGATTTAAAATAAAATTATTTTTATTTATTTATTTATTAATCCCCGTATCATACTTAATTTTGCTGCAAGATATTAAAGTCAATTGAATAACATTTTTACATTAATTTTTTTAGACATTTTATTTGGCCCCAATTTTGTTTCTCCGTCTTAAATTTGTACCACAATTTTACCAGTTTATCTCTCACTTAATAGATGCCCAAAATTTAAAATATGTAGTTTTTAGACTGATTTTTTAAAATAATTTATTAGATCGCTATTTTGTTTTGCTGTCTTGGTTTTTGTACAAAATTTGAGATAAATTAGATAATTTGATTTTTAGTAATAATTTTTTTAACATTCCACTAGGCCGCCATTTTGTTCGGGTGGACAAGGACAAACGGAATTGAGAAAACATATTTTTTGGCATCTGGCGATTCGAAAACCTTAACTTGATTTTTGTGTAAAATTTGAAGTCAATCGGGTAAGTAGTGTTTTAGCTATGACGCGAACAGACAGATAGACCAACGAACTTGAGGAAACATATTTTTCGGCATCTAGGGACCCCGAAACGTGGAGATCTGAAAAAATCTCGGAGGGGGATTTTTCCATGATCACAATTCTTTTCTTTTACGAGGGAAATAATAAATCCAATTAGTTTTTACATTGACGCTCATCGCCTTTTTGTTACGTTATTTCGAATTGGTACCAGTTTATCCCTATATCAAATTTAATTTTTCTGCAAAATTTAAAGTCATTTGAGTAAGATTTAAAATTTGGCCGCCATTTTGTTACGCTATCTTGAATTGGTACCACAACTTTATAAATTTATCTCTATATCACAATTAATGCTTGCATAAAGTTTGAGTAGTAGTAGATTTTCTAGGCTCATTTTTTAAATATTTTTTTACCCCGCCATTTTGTTTTGCTGTTTTATACTCATACCAAAATGTTACCAATTCATTCCTATTTAACGTTTGATTTGCAAACTTTGAGGCAAATTTGAAAATTAGTTTTTTTAGTAATGATTTTTTTACACAAGTCCGCCATCTTGTTCCAGCATATTGGATTTTTACTAAAATATTACCACGTCATCCCGATATGACCCTTAATACTTGACTAAAATTTGAAGTTAATCCGACAAGTAGTTCTTAAGCTATGCCGCGAACTGACAGACAGACAGACAGACAAACCAACAAGCGGAATTAATAAAAATATTTTTTTGCTCCTAGGATCGCCAAAAAGGTGAAGATATGTAAAACTTGAGAGGATGATTTTTTCACAATTACAAGAATTCTATTTGACCGCCATCTTGAATTAGTACCACCATTTGACTATACCACAATTAGTTACAACACACAATTTGAAATCAGTTCATTAGGCGGTTTTTCAGTTGATTTCTATATAATACTTGATTTTTGTGCAAAATTTAAGATAAACTAGATAAGTAGTTTTTTGGTAATAATTTTTTTTAACAATTCACAAGGCCGCCATTTTGTTTTGCCATATTGGATACCCGGTCATCCCCATTGACCCTTAATTTTTGACCGAAATTTAAATTAAGTAATTTTTTAGCTATGCCGTGAACAGAAAGATCGATGGACCGACAGACAGCAGTTGAATTATGTAATGTAACACCGTTTTTTTAAACATTTCATTAGACCGCCATTCTGTTTGGCCATATTGAATTTAGATAGTTATATAGATAACTAATAATAGTATGACCCTTAATTTGTGACCCAAAATTTAAAGTTCATGGGGTATGTAATTTTTTAGCTATGTCTCGAACAGACAGACTGACAAAGATACCGACAGGTTCCAGACCGACAAACAGACTGGCCTACAGAAATTTTTCGATCGTTTTTAACGATAAAGGTATCAAATCTGGTTTATTTATAATTAGCAAGAGGGCCATTTTTCGAACATAATATAAAGGATGTCCAATTTAAAAAAATATATCTTATGGTGATATCTTGTAAAATTGATAATGTTTTGTTTTTCTAATAACTAGAAAAAAAATTATGTAGCCTTGCAATTTGATTTTTGGCTCATTCTAATAAGTAAACAAATTATTAACCTTGAAAATGCTATCAAGATATTATAACCTATAAATGATTTATTAATTAATTTACTTCTCTGAAATCATGCTAGTTACTATTCTAGTACATGCCAGAACTAGCTAAGAAATATTTCTAAAAAACGGCGTATCAAGAAATAAGGTTGCTATTCCAACCTAATTCACGTCACTCGTTCAAATTGTTAAATTCATTTTTAGGATATGAAATTAATAACTAAACAAGACTTCCAAAAATAAATTTGATTTATTAAAAAAAATCCTGTTTTTACAAATTACCGGATATCCTATCACATTCACAGGGACCAAACATGTATAGAGATTCTATATACATATAATTAAATCAACAAACCTTAACAACTAAATGTTATAATACGATATACCATATTAGAAAAACACTAATATTAAATTGGTATGCATATTTATTTACAACTTTTCAGAAATAAGCTGCGAAGAAATACTACTGCCTGCTCTAGTTAAAAAGCTCTAACTACCTTATCTACATCTAATTCTAGTAGCTTGTTGTTATTATCTATTAGGTATTTATAAATTTTTAGTAATTAATCGTGATGTCTCGATGTTAGCACACCACATAATCTAGCAGGAGCAGTCGCAAGCGCAACGTTTTACTCTCTTTTCTGGAACTAGGGGGTTTACGGACCTGGCGACTCTGGATTTGGGTTCACTGATGGACACAGATCTGGGCTGGACATCTAAAACAAATATGCATTTAAATAACAATTTAAGAACGAGAAAAATATTAAAATATTTCAAACTTTTATTATAAAAAAGTATCAGAATAGTTAATCCGCTTAAAATTGCGATTACAGTTTAATAGTTCAGCTAATTAAAATAATGCTGCTTTCTCAAGTCATAGTTCATTTTACCAGTCGAACTTCATACTTCACCTATTTGATGCAGGTTAGATTTGACTCTCTAGTATGTGCTATTAAGCAGTCAAGTACATTCTCGGCATCTTTAATATCTCTCAACTGAACTTCCTGCTTCATAAGCCAGATTTGGCTCTGCTAAACTTTTCTTAATATATAAAATGAAATAGTTAGCTATTAAAAGTAATTTTTAATCAGTATTTATGCCTATAATGAGGGTTTCCATGAGTATTTTTCTTCGATTGGAACAATGCGTTAAGGGGCAATATGCTCTTTTCTTGAAGTGACCAATAATGTGTTGAGCAAGAAGCCTTGCTGGTGTCGACCAACAGTCTTTGTTCACAGTCTGTATATTATTATCCAATGACTAAAGGTATCTCGGGAAGGTATTATACATTGCCTCTTAAGGCAAGGTTTTTCTCAAATTTCTCGGTTGTTTTTAAAGAGTAAGGTATCAAATCTGGTGTATGTATAATCAGCAAAAAGAGGCCCATTTTATGAACATATAATAGACGGGATGGCTTATTTAAAAATACATCTTATGGTGATATCTTGTAAAATTGATAGGGTTTTATTTTTCTAATTTCTCAAAAATAAACTTTTTTTTTGAGTAAATCCACACCAAATCTCAAACCAACGTCTTCTAATCGCAAGGTAAGTGCGCCATCGAGGTGGAAATATGTTCAACAATGAGAAGATCTCTGAATTTCTTTGAAGTAGCTCCAAAATTTGTTGAAATTGGAGAAAATATGGCAACCATTTATGAATCATTCCACTTAACAGCAACTTCAAATAAACTAAACCATGGTTGTTTCCATACAATCATTGTCATCAAAAGTTGAATTAAATGTGTAACCAAAATATTGTCAATCTCAAACAAAATAAGAAGGCGGCGTTCTCGTGTAAATATTCAGATTTACTGCATCTTGATCTTGAATATAATATAGTAAGATTTTTTCGGTCTTCAATACCCTACAGTTATTAATATTCTATATAGCGAAGGGAAACAAGGGAGTATAATTTCGAAAATTCAACACTTTATGTAGTCGTAAAGCTCTAAAGTAGTTTGTCAAAACTAAATAGAGTTGTAATGATAGTTATTTATGTTATAAGATAACGAAGAGTAACGAGCATTATGAGACTAGCTATGAATATTATCATGCGAGGCATTAGCCGACGCTGATACCACGGCATGTCTTATAATCAATCCATTACGGTTCTAAGATTATAATGAAACCATTAGAGTACTCAGTTTGAAAAAATGTGTCATTTTGATATTAAAAATATCCATCAAAATAATGTTACTATGACACGCTGGAATACAAATGGTTTTTCTGTACAAACCACAGAATCTAATTGTTTTGAATAAATCACGTGTAGATATTTTTTGAAATTAACTAGTTATTTTCAACAAATGTTTATATTTTTTAATTAAAAGTGAAAGTTTTAACTTTCTAATTTTCGAATGATGATGTACTTCATCAACTTGTCCTGTTACTGGTTTCTTAATAATATGAAAATTATTGACGAATAATTTTAAAGCTGTAAGAAATTGATTAAAAGCTATTTTCAAAACAACAGTTTAAAAAGATAAAAATATAAATTAGTATATAAAATACTAAAATTATTGTTACTTACAGTGAGGACGGGTTTCTTCAGAAGCAACAGCCTGAGGTTCCTGTTCTTGTTCGGGTTGTTGCTGCATCATATTTACTGGGATATTAACGGGTAACCTTCTCATGTAAGCTTGTCTGTTGTTCATTTCTTCAACAGGTTGTCTTTGTTCAGGTGTCTGGATGCCCATTTCATGTGTCTCGCCTGATTCTTCGGCTGAGTCTTCTTCGGAAGATTCGGGTTCAGAGACGGCTACAATAACACGGTCGTTGTTGGGTAATCTAAAATGGTATAGATTTAGTATAACAAGATGCTATCAAAAATGTAAAATGCTGAAATTGAAACTCTCTTTGGGTTAAAATTAATATTTCAGTTCTAATTGAATTATTCTTAACTATTTGTGTTGTATAGTGTTAACATTATTTTTTTACCGTACTTTTAAGGACCTCGTACCTTCATATTTTTGTTTTGAGCTTGAACCTTCATTTAAAAAGATATTTTGGGATTCTTAGTCAAGTTTTTAGTAATTGGCATATATATTTTTATCTATTCTTGCTAGTTGTAAATACTTTCTACCTTCAAAAACAGTCGAGAAAATTGACAAAACATCTTTTTTAATAGTCAATGGATTCTCATTGACTTTATCGTATATGAGAAGATTTTGTAAATTTTTTTATTTGACTTTAAAAATCAGGGTAACAGGACTAGAATATTTATAATATACAATAGGTTTCAATACACATATATCAATACAGTAATACCTATATGAAATATACAGACCTATTTCAATTAAAATATGCCAATGACTTTGATCTCTGAGAGGGTACGTCAATTTTGCGAATACCCTAAGGAGCTCGACTAATATTCTTAAAATGTTTTAATATAAGTTTTAGGCCAGAGAAGGAGAAAAGTTAAGGTACCGAGCAAATTGTCATCATGAGTATTAATCATTAATGTTTAAAATTCAATTGGAGACTGCAAATTCTCATGGTTCTAAATGATTTATCTAGCAGACCAATTTTACTGTCGAATTGCTTTATTTATCGTCATCAAACCATGATGAAAATATTAACATTTCGACTAAAAACCCTGGTGATATAGGTATACAGGCGTTTAAGTTTAAAATATATATGATTTTAAGCATCTATCATTCAAACAGAAAAGAGGAAGAAAAATAGTGGGAAAGATTCTTTTGTATATTATGTTTTAACTTTTTTGGCTGTTTCAAAATCTATTAATTATTTAGACTTGGGTGGAAAATTTAAGAACTAGCTTTTAAAAGGTGTTGAAAATGTGTACTACTAAGCTATCATGAAAATTATTTAAAGTTACGACATAAATACCAATTTGCTATTTAAGAATTGTGTTAGACATAAGAAAAAGATACAAAAACACTCAAATAGGAATGTGCAATTCGTTTAGCACTAATCAAAGGGTTTAGATCTTATAACTTTTCAACATTCCAAATTGTCAAGTTTCAAAAGTCTGCATGTCGAAAAGGGTTCTGATAGGTATAGGACTTATATAAAATACATTTATAATTTTGAAATTTTGGCCCCTGTCCCCTAGTTTTCGACAAAGGGCCCCCTATGTAGACGATACGCTCATACATAATCCAATTATAATTAAATGTAACACTAAAAACAGGGCCGGATTTAAGACTTATAAGGCCTCCCTCATGATGACTAAAAAAAGGTCCTTCGTATTGTACTTCGTTAATAAGCTGTTAAAACGATATTTTCTCTTGGGCTCCATTCAATATCACCGGCACCAATACTATAATTTCAAAAACATTCATATCAAAGTAGACCTAACAAGTAGAAAAACCGGCAATATGAAATTCTCGAAATATGCTTTTTTGTGACATATGTACTAAAGTAGGTCTACTTTGATATGAATGTTTTTGAAATTATAGTATTGGTCCCATTTATTTTATATATACATATAAAATATATGCAATGTGCAATCATATATAATACATCTCCAAAAAATATATCCGTTTAACCAATAACTTTAATAGCATCTAGTATTCCTCTAATGTGTTTTTAATATTTTTTAAATATAACATTTGAATAAAACCACACATCTTGATTCATTCGAATTATTTTAGATATTATTTTTTGTTTACTAGAAAACAGTAAACTGGGTACCTATTTAGTTGAGTTAAAACTTCTTCGGGAAGGGGAAATCCATTGGGCAAAACTCTCTCAGGCATGGGACGGGGCTGCACACGAGGACCATCTACTTCTGGCCCCCTAGTTTCTTGCTGTTGATTCTCTTGGCTGGCTTTTTGAGATTCCATTATTTTTTGAGCTATAATTTGTTGGATGATATGTTGAATGATGGGATTAGGTGTATTGTCCGGTTGTTGTTGAGGCTGTTGCGGTTCAACACGAATTTGTACCTGTTAAATAATAATTACATTAGAAATGCTACATTGATGATTCCAACACTGAAGGTTCTGTTAAGTCTCATTACAAATTTAAAAGAAAGATTAGTTTATGGATATCAGTATCCTGATTATGAAATAATCCTAATGCGTAATCATTATTTTGATTATATTTTTACCTGTTGAGGAATGAACATCATTTGAGATCTCTGCTGTTCAACTTCTTCAGATCTTTGAGGTTCCAGCGATTGACTGACTGGTTCAAAGTTTTGCCTAATTGCGATAATTCTTTCAATTGGTTGCCTGGGTTGTTCCATCATGGGTCTTGGTTCCATCATGGGTCTTGTTTCCATAGGTCTCATGGGTGGCCTCATAACCTCCATAGTTGGTCTATATTGTTGCATCGGGGGCCTCATGTTTTCCATTGGGGGTCTCATTGGTGGCATTGGAGGTCTCATGGCTTCCATGGGATGAAGAGGACGGATCTGAATTCGAGGTTGCTGTAAACAGAAAACTTAGTTATTGTCTATTTGTAATTAACTTTTAACTTTTAACCTACTTTTTCTGTAAAAAATAAATCACAATAAAAAATACAAAGTCGCTTAAAGTGAAAACTTACTACATTTTTGTATAAATACACCCACAGACATATAGTATGAACATTAAGGCTTTTAAATTTATAAAATTGTTTATGGTTATAGATAGATAGTGGGTCACTTTATGTCATTATGAGCTTCGTCAAGAAGATTGGGTTTTAAATAAAAAGTTTCGCCAACTAAACTTATTTACTTGCTTGCTGCAAAGCCCCACAAACCTGGACGGGTCTATGTTTTTGACAAGTCTAATTTATATTATCATGCGGACAGCCTGGTGGTCTTTTCCCGACTGACTTATCAGTTTGACACGTTGGTCAACATGATATCACTTCTAAAGTTTGTTGTTTGCTTTTATGCGATGTTAGTTAAGAACGTGGTTGAAAATATCAAAGTTTCCCTTCGTTTGCTTTTGTTATTGTCATAATTTCGCTACCATACATTTATGACGGTCTGTTAAATTCCCCACTTTAAAATTGTCTGCTATAGTTGTGTTGTTTTAAGCCAGTTTCTATATTGAAAATAATTGAAGGACTTCGAGAGGCTATTGCCTACCCGCATAGTAGATTTACATCAGTTTAATACTCTATATATATATATATATATATATATATATATATATATATATATATATATATAGAGAGAGAGAGAGAGAGAGAGAGATAACTCTTATAACATTCCATAATTGAATTCATTCCGTACTGTCATATTCCTGTTGAAAATCAGTAGAGATTGTATATTGTGTTGTTATATTATTTTTCAAGTAGTTGTAAAGTAAACAACTGATCGATAGCCGATCTGCTTTTTATAAATTCTGCTTGTTATTTATAGTTATGTGTTAGTTGTTCGTCTATAATTTGAGCAGTATGTTCCATCTCCTTTCTTGCATTTGGGGTTTATTATACTTACTATCCTGCAATTTCGTTGCTATTTTTTTTTGCTATTTTCGTCTTTCCATAACGTTTCATCTATACGTCGCGGCGTCGGTGCAAAACTCTTCCTCCCCATTTATGTAGTTCATCTGTTATTTGGTCCAGTTCGATTTTATTCAACTATTTACTCGATTTCGACATTTCACAAGCTTTTCAAATAATCTCTTTAGTTCGAATAATCGGTTATTAGATTTCTTTTCAGTAAATGTTTAGGCTTTCTTTCATTTGTTACAGCTAGGTAGAAAAGTCAGCGGTTATGTCTTGTTCTGTTGATCTCCATCTTCGTAAATATTTGTTTTTCTATTCTCATTTTTATTTCCTATAAATTTTTAATATAGTTTTTTGCGAATGTTCTTAATATATTATATTAGTTATCATTTATTCCGACCTGCAATATTCGGTTTCTTGCTTCTTAACATTTTGTTACTTGCTCTTGGTATTGATTGTCGAACCACGCTTTCATTATTCCCTTATTTTTTCCAAAAGTGTTTTCTGCTGTATTCTTTTCATTATTTCCTAATGTCCTTCAAAGTTTATTTACGTCGAAATTTGTATTGCTTCTTTACGGAGACAGTACATCCTTGTAGCATTTCTGTGTTCCAATGTGTTCTCTTTATTTTTTGTACGTTTTAGCGTTGATATACTGATTTTTATTTTTGTCCTGACCAGTGGTTCAGTATCTCCGCATATTTGTCTGAGGCTCATTACATCGAGAAAATTGCTTCATGTTGATTGATATTAATGACAATATAGTCAATCTGATTACGCTTGGAGTAATTATTAGATGCACATGTCTGTTGTTCTTCGAAATATCATATATATTATTTCGTCCGATCGTTGGTTTGAAACTCTATTATTTGCCTATTTTGGCATAAAGTCAGCACACATGATTTGCATATCACATTTGAGTATGTTTTTGATGGTTCTCTTCAGATCATAGACGGTATTCTGTACAGGCATTAGCTGACATGATTGAGATGTTATAACACCGTCCTCTAATTTTGATGCAACTCTATACTTTTATCCCTATGTTTATCAAAGAAGAACCACTATTATTATATTTATTTTATTATACAGAGTGCTGTAAAACGATTTATTGGTTTAAATGTACTATAGTTCAAGCGCACCCAAATTTTGAATTACTAAGACGAAAAGTTACCAAATTGTCGCCAGACAAATAAAGAATTTCTAAGTCGTCAGGTAAAATGGAACAAGCGAAACGGGCACCAATCCCATAAAATACTTATCGCTGAGTTTATATACCTACCAGTAAAATGAAATATAGGCCGAAATAGGCATTCTATCAAGATAAACTACATGTATAATGCCTATTTCACCTAGAAAAAAAAATTTATGTGATAAAATGTACCATAGACTTATTGTTGTGTTTAGAGGTGATGTTAATGTTTATATATACTACTTATTAGAGAAGATGTATGATAAACACCAAAAGGTATTTTTATCATGTTCAAATCAAAAATCCTGCAAATGTTTTAAAACGAAGCTCAAATGAGTTGATCAATTAAATATTTATATAACCTTCTAAATTACCATGTCTGATTGAAATTAAATGAAATTCATATTAAAAGAAATATATAACTTACTTCTTGTGGTTGCATGGGTGGCATTTGTTGAGGCATATGAGTCTGGAAAGCAGTGTGTGGAATAGGAATCATTACAGGTTGGATCATGATTGTATCTTGTTCACTATCATCATCTTCGTCATTGTTGTCGTCTGAATCAGGTTTTTCACCTTGGTGGGGCTGGACACTGCAAATTATTAAATTGTTAGACATTATTGCCTAAAAGAGTTAAAAGTATGAACTGGTGAGCTGATTAAAATATTAACATTTGATTCTTTTATTCTAAGAATGCGGTTAAATATATATTTGGAATCAATATTTTAAGTTGTTAGTAATTACTAATCACATAATATTTACCAAGACAAATCATACAAATAAATATATAATTTCTTAAAAACCAAAATATATAAAAGTAAAACTGTTACTTGTTCTCGAAAATGTATTTTTTATATTATAAACTTTTCCTTAATTATTTTGAGTAAAACACAAGAATAAACAACAAAAATGAAGTTGTTCATTATTATTATAGTCATTTTTACTAAAAAAAATTATTTTTCTGGTTAGTTAGGTATGATACATATATTAATATAAATATGTGCCGGAAATGCTTAATTTTCGAGATATGGATTGTTAAAATTTTTACAAAGGTTATGGTTTTCTTTAGTAATTCCGAAACAGTAAGAGCTATTTGAATAATATTTGACAAAACTGCATTAGGTATTTAAAGGCAATATTTTGATAGTATACAAAGGTTTTTATTTCAATCATGGGTGCACGTATAGGTAACTATCCCTAACTTGCTTAATAAAAAAATGCCATGCTTCTGACTTTTGAAAAAATTATTAGCTTCATTGTTTAGAGTAAGTAAAAATGCACAAAAAATATTTCTTAGTTTTTTGTGACACAACAAGTTGTTTTCAGGAAAAAAAATCTATTTTGATTCAGGTGTCTGATACCTCTGGCCTACAACGTAGATATCAAATTTCCTGGAAAATAGACTGAAATTCATTTCCCGTAAAGTTTCTAATACCCCCTACTCGGCTGGTTAAATTATAGTTTGTAAATCCTTTCATCTTATAACAGGGATCGGTTATGGTTCAAAATGTCTTGTATGAAAATTAGTAAAAAAATCCCTTATTTCAAAATACGTAACACCATCAATTTTTAACTATTAATATTATTAAATTAACACTAAACATAAATGATTACATAATGGTATTTTTACGCTTGGCAGGGCCTGCATATTCTACACTTTCACTAGTATTGCTATCATTTTCCACTTGAAAATTTTGAAATTTATGTTCAATCCAATTGCAAATTTGGTTGCATTTTGTACGTGATTATTTTCTTATGCAATTGAAAATAATTATATCAAGTAACAGCGCTTAGTAGTCGCCTATACTATTTAGGCCAACGTAATAATACGTCAGATTTTTTCAATTCAAATAATACGTTCGTTCTACTAAAATCTTTTTGTAATAAATAGTATAATAAAAAAAATCGACGCATAGTAGGACGGTAAAATTAACAACAATTTTTTTAGTAAAATTAAAACATTTACAAGATATAATTTAAGTATTTAATGATTTCAAAAAGGTATCTACATGGTGGCAACGAATATAGTATAAGCAACATTTTACTTTTTACGATTTTATTTTTAGGTTGGTGTATGTTCTCTGAGCCAGCCAGGGGTGGCAGGGCAAAGAAGCAGTTGCCTTCAGATGCATTTCAGATTTGTGTGACAAATATACTTTATAGTACAAACACGACGGGAAGAAATATAATGACTTACGAGGGAACAGGCATTTTTATATATTGCCCTTATTCCTAAATATAGTAGAAAGGGCCCTGAATATATGTGCAACAATTTAAACTTAATGAACAAAATAATTAAGATCTCGGCTTACTCGCTAGTTAGTGAATATGTTTATTAATTGATTAATTGATTAAATCGATGCAGTACCATTCCCGGCTTAATCGAATGAGCCATAAACTTTTATGGTTCAAAAGGAAATCTATATATTTTGTGCATGCTATTGTTTTACGAAATGTTCATATTTGTAACATTTTTAATTCTATCAAAAAGGTTTAACCACGCAATCTATAGATATAAACCTTTCAGTCAAAAGTGGTGTAATAATTTATAGTTTTGCGGAAATTAGAACCCATCGTAATTTAAAATTTTGGAAAAGAGTAACATAGTATAGTGTAAAATAAAGCGTTAAAAGAAGTTTTTGGTCGTAAAATACAGTGACCCCACTTCTAACTAAAACGACTAATTTTGTATTAATTTTTAAACGTCTACAATTATCCTAGTTCGTTATATTTTGATTTCTATTTAGGGTATTCTAAATGAAATCAAAATTAAAAAAAAAAAAAAATTGTCTCAAGCTTGCGATTTTTATTCTTAAAGTTTCCAGAGAGATTACCTGTAATCCTTTTGCTCTATAACAAACTAGTAGCGTCTGGTTTCATTTCACAATTATTTAAGACCTAAAAAGTGTTATAATAAATTGTGAAATTGCAGCAAGATGCTGTAAGTTTTGAGAGCTACGGCCAACAATATTTAAATTTAAGTATAGTATAGGACCGATCGAAATAAAAAAAATCGACTTCTTTGTTTTCAAATTTCCAATCAATCTATGCTAGTTTCAGCTGTTTATGTCTACTATACTACGTACAATCTATAAAATACTAAAAACCGCGTTTAATAATAGTATATTAAAACACTAGTTTCATATGACATGATTTATAGAACGAGCGAACTATAAAATTTCATAAAATAAATATTTTTTAATACTTTTTCTATTTTGTGCACTTTTTTTAATTATTTACCATTGAACATTTTCAAGTTGTTTTGGTTTTTTAATTCAAAATTCTGATTTATCTCAAATCTAAGGTAGCCATGACTCTGCATTGCCAACTTTATAGAGAAAAAAATGTAGGGTCGAAAAGAAAGTCATTAGGACACTATTTTGCGTATCGAAAATACGTCTCGAAAAATTTCTTTTTCTCGGAACCTCCCTCGTTATACATTTTTCGTTTTATTAGGACTAGTGAAATGTGTTTACACTGTTTTTGAAACATTTGTTTTGTACGAGTTTATCCCTATATAACTTTCAATTCTTCTGCAAAATTTGAAGTCAGTTAAATAAGATGTTTTTTAAGTTGATTTTTTAAACACTTGATTTGGCCACCATCTTGAATTCGCAACCAATTTTACCAATTTTTTTCTATCTCACTCTTAATGCTTAATAAGTAGTTTTTCAGGCTGATTTTTATTAAGCTGCTTAGATTCGTAACAAAATGTTACCAGTTCATTCCTAAGTAAAACTCGATTGTTCTGCAAAATTTGAGGTAAATTGGATAATTAGTTTTTTAGTCATAATTTTTTTACTATTTTGCGGCCATTTTGTTCCACAATATTGGATTTTTGCCAAAATATTACCAGATTATCCCCATATGACCCTTAATTTTTGACCAAAATTTGAAGTCAATCGGTTAATACTTTCTTCGCTACACCGCGAACTGAATGACAGACAAGCAGACCGACCGACAGGCTGACGGAATTCTGAAAATATATTTTTGGTATCTAGAGGCACTAAACGATTGTAAAACCTTGAAGGGTGATCATGGTTACAAAAATTATATTTGGCCGCCATTTTGTTTCGCAATCTTGAATTCGTGCCAAAATTGTATCAGTTTATCTCTATACCACAAATAATTCCTGCAGAAAATTTGAAATGATTCTATATAGTAGTTTTTAAGTTGAATTTTTGTTGAGCCGCCATTTTGTTTCACCATCTTGAATTAATACCAAAATTTTACTAGTCGATTCCTGCCTAATATTTGATTTTTTGCAAAGTTTAAGGTAAATTGGATAAATAGTTTTTTAGTGATATTTTTTTTAAAATTTCACTAGGCCGTCATTTTCTTTTGCCACATTGGATTTCTACTAAATACTCTCTCTTACGAGGGAAATAAAAAAAAATATATTTATTATTTTTCTTGTCTTTAGTGAATTTTGATAAAAAAAACTTAGTGGTCACTAACAAGCATAACAAATTTTAAGTCTATATATAATAGAAAGTCTAAATGCAATATTATTTGAAAATTGAGTCGTCTGTATTTTTTTTACCTGTCGAATTAAATGTTTTATTTTTTGAAAGTAGTTTTTTTTGTGTCTGTTTAAAATGACACTAAAAAGTATAATAAAAAACTCTATTTATTTTTTTAATTTGAGTAGATATTTTTAATTGTTATAAATAATCTATTAGTTATTAATAATTCAACCTAACAAAAAATTAAAAAATTTACTTTTTTCGTTAGCTTTAACTATTAATAACTAATAGATTATAAGAATTAAAAACATTGTAATGCCATAAGTTATGATAGTCTCTATGAAGCGAAATAATGTTAGAGGCTTTGTTTAACAATTATCCGACTTGAGATATAAACCAATACGAAAAATTGTTAGTTAACAATAGGCTTATTTTATGAAAAAAATTTTCTTTCAGAGGGATATTGTTCCTTCAAGTGTCTAGATAATACCACAATTCATTTAAATCTTTAAATTAATGCTTAGTAGTATAACATTTTTTACTTATTACGGGAGATCTTCAGGCATCGTAACGGCTTAGCGCTCGCTGCACGCAATAATAGAGATCCGGGAGTTTCCCAGTTATTTGCAAATAACTAAACTCCTTTTTCCCGAGAATTTCTGGTAGATTAACTCCACTAGTTTGTTCACAAATTGGCTAGGGAGGAGACCAGTTTAAATATTTATGGACCTAGTCCCCAAAAAGCTTGAAAATCAGATCGAAATAATACTTGAGTCGATGGCAATTATCTAAAATCCAATGGTAAAGGTAACGAATAAATATGTTAAATAGCTTCACCTATCTAGCGGAATAATATTAACAAAAAAATAAATAAACAAAGAAGGAGAATCAAAAATTATATGATCTATCCAGTACTAATACCAAAATATTATTGCTTCACCTTAAAAAGTAAAGTACTAAATATTTCGATTAATTGATTTAATCAAAACCAGTGCATGCTAAGAGACTAAGAGGCTCTGTTGCCATCGACCCAAAATTTCAGTTCTTAAACCGTACAGGAAGTTTTACATTGTTTACAAATTATGCCAGCCAGACACAATGAAGAATATGAATGCCAAATGAACTTTCTATTATTTTTACAATCCAATACAAAGAGTAATTAGTGTCTTTTCTTGTTGTCTATACGGAGCCTGAAGTATTAACAAATAACATGTGATTATATAACAAATTATTTTTGTCATACAGAATTTGCTTCTTCTTTTCATCAAGATAGTAAAGGAACTTGTCAACCAGATTTAAAATTATCTATATTTTATTAGGCAGTAAAATCCTGCCTTTAATTCCTGTTTTACTATATTGATTATTTTATTTATTGTGTGTGTTAAACGGATCTAAAAATAATCGATAAGAAAAGTATTCATTCATTTTACTACTTAATAGATACAAAAAGTTTTATATAATGGCTTGAAAATAAATCTCAACCTATTTTTTGTTATGATAATTAGAAACCTATTAATTTTTCACGTTAGTTTGCTTTAAGTGATCTTTTTTTTATATTGCATGAAATGATATTTTATATGTATATCAGCAATAAAAATGTTGAAACATTTTCTTTAGCAAATATTTTAAATATGTATTTCTAGCGTATAGTAGTAAAATTTCCTCTACTGATCAAATTTGTTAAAGGCGCAGAGAAATCTTGTGACTAGCCTCCGCGATTCAAACACTAAATATATAAATATACTGGGCATCTTTTTTAAAGACCCCTTCTTTTATTTTCTAAACCAGTTAGGATAAACATTCTAGACACACGCCAATAACAGACTATGTTCCTTCTTTGAAGATAAATAAATAAAAAGGGGTAGAGTAGCACATTTTTTCAACCTTAGGCAGGAAGTTTGCCATACTTGACCAGAATGCTTTAAATATATCGAGGGCAATAATTTCGTGGAATTAGATGGACATATTTTAGTTGTAGGTTTCGAAGTAACAATATTTGATGTGGATCTTTGGTAGCGGAAGATGTATTGCCTGTCATGTTTGATTTACCTTTTTATTACAATTCAAGGTAATCTAAAAGGTCATTTTTAATATATTTCTCCAATGCCTTACTCATAATTGGGAGTAGGGATATCAGTCTATGGTTAGAGGGAAGAGTTTTGAATCCCTTTTTGTAAACAGGCCGTGCACAAGCCGATTTCCAACTTTCAGGTCATAGTACACTTGAAATAACTTGGTAAGGAAAGGGACCAGCCAGAGGACTTTTTGGTATTAAATATTTTGAGAATATGTCGTACCTTTTTAGACCTGAATTTTATGCATATAGTATGACCACTGGCACTGGAAGGGGAAGGTGAAGAGGAGGGATTAAAGTAGAATTTTCCGCGAATTATTTTGCAAAAAGTTCAGCTTTTGCTTTAGACGTGGAGACGATTTTAAGGGGAAAGGAGCTTTCGCATTCATATTCGCAAGAAAGAACATTGCCTTTTATGCGTTTGCGTGGAAAGCATTTTTGACGTCGAGAATTATGTAATTATAATGATTTCGCGCTTGGTTTTTGCCTGCAGATTTTCTGAAGCAGAGTTCTTAAGGAAATTGTTATGTATACGGATTTTCTCTAGTTTGGCATTATCGCAGGATTTGAAAAATCAAGGTTGTTGGGAGGTTTTCAAGTTTAATAAAATATGGTATAAAGATTTCTATACCTAATTCTTTTACATCGGACAATGCAAAAGATTACACGTAGGACACAACACAATTATTTGAAGACATAATAAACCAATAGCACAGTATAATTAAGTTTTAACATTGTAAACTTGCTTAACTAATAAAGTATATCATTAGGCGAAATAGTGACAAAAATAAAACTAGAATTCTTTCTTAATAAAGGGAAACTCTTAATAATAATATTAATAAATATGATTTTATTTTGACCCTTTTCTTAATATACTCTCAAGTTAATTTTAAACTACTTTTCGTTAACAATATAAAAAAAGCATAGTCTTGATCTTGATTCTGATTTTGAGCAATTTTTTAAACCAATTTTCAAGCACCTCCTTGGCTACGGATATCACGAAATATACACCGAAAAGAAGCCTTTGTGTCTCTTATTGACGGGCAATAAATTCAATAATGTTAACTTACTTAAAAATATAAGAGTGAGTTGCATTAAAGAGCCACATTATATAAATAAATTTCATATAAGGTACATATCAATAACTTCACTAACTCAATTATAATTACTTGAAACAAAATATTTTTTTTTGTTTTAAAAATCAAATTTGTAAACTGTGAGATTTTAACCACAACCACCGATGCAATATTTTATAAGTTAATAAAGTATATTATACAAACTAGAGACAAATAGAATTGGAAGAAGGTTTTTAAAAAAGATGATCTCTTAATAATAATAATAATAATAAATATAAATTCGTTTTGACACTCGTCTTAATAACTTTGTTTTCAACTACTACTCTGACTTTAAGCAATTTTTTAAACCAATTTTCAAACAGCTCCTTATCTATGAAATAGTTCGGATAAAAATACAATAACTTGGTGAGCTTGACCATGGTCTTGATTTTGCAATGTCAATTTATATCCACATTTGCTTGACCTATAATATAGTAAATATATACATATATTCCCTATTCAATCAATTTAAAAAAACTTTATTAAAACAAGCTTTTATTTACTGAAAATCTGCTAAGCTTTCTTTAGAAAAAACGCTTTGCTCTGAACGTTTTCTAACGGGATTTAAGGTTATATCACAATATATTGTAATATTAATTCCTTTGCGGAACGTCTACCATATTCTCTCCGGAGAGATAGACAAAGTACCATATATATAAAACTATATGGTAATGTTGTATGTTGAAATGTTATATAATTAAATGAAAAAAATTAAACACTTATTTAATAGTTAAAACTAATTTAAATTACCTTTGCATGTTTCCACTTTCACAGATGATAACCATTCTTTCACCAGTGAGTCTTTCAAATCTGGGGTCAGTGGTCAAATTTACTCCAAATGGCAATCTTACGGTTTTTGGTTGGTGGTCAACGACTTCTTCAGCGCGTTTCTTTTCAACAATGCAGTTCATTTTTGACCTGAAAGATAATAGAAAATTAGTATAGTTTTGATTACCTTAATTTGGTTACTAAATTATACCAATAATTTTTTATCAATAGAAGAATTTTTCTATTTTAAGGAACTTTGATATACACTGTAGTAGTCTAAAACTGCAAAAAACATAGAGATGATTTTGAAAAATAAAAATAAAACAGCAATCTAATTTGGATTTCTTTTCCTGTTTATTATTTTTTATTGTGCATTTAGTTAAATTTTTTGTCAGAACTGGAGATACAGTATAGTAACAATTTTTTTTCACCTTATGTATTAAAGTTGTTACAATCAGTAAATTATCTATATTTTTATATGACAATAATTAAAAATATAAGTCCTTAAATTATGTACATTATATACGGGTTCATTTCTCATAATGCCCCACCCCTCATATATTTTTTATTTTAAGAGATAGAAAAAACTTTTAATGTAAAAGTTTAAAGTTTTGTCTGAGTTGTAAAAATATGATACGAGGAAAAACAAAAAATAACCAGAAAATTATTATTCAGGTTTAGTTTACATTTTTTACTTCCCTCATAGAAGGGAAGTATTGTAAACGTGAAAAAATCACCCTCTGAGATTTTTTCAGATCTTTACTTTCACGATTTCTAGATGCCGAAAAACATGTTTTCTCAATTCCGTCGGTCTGTCGGTGTATCTGTTCGCAGCATAGCTAAAAAACTACTTAACCGATTCACTTCAAATTTTGGTCAAAAATTAATTGTCATATGGGTACAGACCTGGTAATATTTTGGTAAAAATCCAATATGGCAAAATAAAATGGCGGCCTAGTGAAGTTTAAAGTTTATTTTAAAACCTTTGAAATATGAATAATTGTCAAATTTTAATTTAGGCAGTTCAATGTTTTTATATTCATTTTGGTTATTTTGAAAATTTTTTATTTGAATATTACCGACTTGCACTTCACATTATGTATTTACTTCTAGTAAGAATGTTCCACTAATTTGCTTATTTTCGCGATCACTGTCGCACTTTTGTTTAACAGTAATGGTATTTGGGGAAACAACAATCCATTTGTTATCTTCGACCTTTTGAGTTTTCACCTCGGTGATGTGTACAGGTAGCAGTTGACAGTTTGTCGAGTTTTTGGAAAATCTGAGACGTTGGACATCACAGGGGGCTTCTTCTTCTCTTATTTGTAATGGACTACTCTCACGGCAAATGTATTCTTGGAAACCAACTCGTTGGCATGCTTCGTTGATCAACATAAAATATTGTTCATTAAGAGTAAGGTATTTTGATTGGGGTAGAATGAAGGAAAAGTAATTATTTTGATTTACAGGAAGAGCATATAAATAAAAATAATCGTATCCCTCATTTTCTACGATTGGAATTTCTGGAATAAAAATTATTTTATTTCCTTTAGAATAGCTTTTAATTACTATAGTTTTTTCGAAAAACAAAATGTTTTCTAATTTAGGTTCAAAGGGTAATTTTTTATTTATTAAGTGTTTATTTATCAGTGCTATTTCTGAAAGTAATTCTATTAGTTCTATCATAGGATTATGGAAAGTATTAAGTTTAGAAAAAGTTATGGCAATTTCGATTTTTTCAAAAATGTCATAAATTTCCTGATAGGCTGTAATAATTTGTATTAAAGCAACATGAATAAACAGATATCGATATGTAGCCTTACTTTGAACGGCGGTATTATTAATGATATCTTCTAAATGAGAAATTTTAGTTTTTAGGATAATTGAATTATTGATTAGCTTTTGAGTTGAATTATTAAAATTATCTATTGATTGTTTAAGTAAGGTAATTTGATTTTTTACAGTAGTTTTAATTTTTATTTGATTGCTAGAAAGATGTTCTATGGCGTGTTCGTATTTGAGAGCATCACTACTATCTAGGTTACCTGTGATAGATTTTATTATAGATCCTACACCGTCAATAAGTCCTCTTTTAAAAATCTTTTTACTTATTGATGGATTTAACTGGTTTATTTGTTTTTCTATTTTTGTTTCTAATGAATGAGCTAAATTATATGTATTTATATGTTCATTTGTGTAACCACTACTTTGTGTAATGTTTGTAAGAGATATAAAACTAGTTTTTAAATGAGCGAATTCTTCAATGATAGCTGAAATGTCAAAAATCTGAATAAATGTCCATACGTCTATTTCGTTTTGTGCATTTCCTAATTTCAGTGGCAATAACCCAGAATTGTGGTTAAGGTCACAATATTAAGGAGAGGTCATTGCAGCTGCGTAGGCAAAGACGATAAATATGAAATGATATTAGGTTTCTTTAGTTCTTTTATATGGACAATTTCTTTTTTCTTATTTTTGTTTTTTGACAGAATTTCAACTCTATTCCTATCAAGAACTTATGATATTTCATATGGGCCTAAAAATTTATTTAATTTTTTATTTCTATTTTGTTGATTTTGTTTAAAAACAATTTGACCTAATTTAAATTCATGATTTTCTCCTAAAGTGTTATTTCGAGAAATAATTTTTTCTTTTTGTGATTCTAAATTTTGATTAACCTTTTCATATACCCGTTGAAATTTTTGTTTAGGGTTTTCTGCATAGTTTGATTAAAATAATTTATGTAAAATATTTCATGTGGATCTCTTAAACTTGTGTAACCAAAAGTGAGTTCAAATGATGTATATTTAGTTGCTGAATGTATAGTGTTATTATAAGCTATAATGGCATATTCCATTATGTTCTCTTTTTCATTAGGGTGGGTTTTTAATAAAATTCGTAGGTGTTCAATCATACTTGAATGATAGCGTTCCACTATTCCATTTGAATCATGGTGATAGGGTATTGTAAAATGTACTTTAATTTTATGTAGGTATAACAGTTCTTTCACCGTTTCGTTATTAAATTCGCCGCCATTATCCAAAATTATACGATCGGGAATACTATAGCAAGTAAAATATTTAATGAGAGCTTTGCTTACATGTATGGCTGTTTTTCCTTGTATTCCATAAGCTTGCGCGAGTTTAGAAAAGGCATCAACTAAAGTTAAATAATTTTTATTGTCGAACGTAAATATATCTATATGAATTATTGAAAAAAGCTTAGATGCAGTTTCGGTTACTACAAGCGGGGAAAATGGTTTTTTCCTAGCATATTTAGCTCGATTACAAATATCACATGAATTTATATATTTAGTAACAGATTCCTTTATTCCTATCCAATAATAGTGTTTCTTTAAATACTCGAGAGTTTCCGTTATACCTCTATGATTGGATTTTCCCTCATGATGATTTTTTATTAACATAATTTGTTTTTCATAATCTTTAACAGTATTATTTAATTTAGTGCATTTTAAAAGTTTGGGTCATTTTTCGGAGAATTTTTTTAAGTAAACTTTATTGAAGTCACGATATAGCTGTTCTGAGTGAAAGTAAATACAATATATTTTACCTGTTACAGTGTAGTCGCGTAAGAATTCAAAGATAAAAGTCTCGTTATTTTCCTGTGGGATTTTCACCGTGATAATTTTATGGTGTTGATAATTTTCTTGTATAACATGCATTTTATGATGAGGTCATGGGAAAACTAAAATTTGATTGACCTTGTTGTTTATTACTTCATCTAGTATTTTAATTCCTAAATTTGTCGTCTCGTTAAAAGTTGAATGTTGAGTATAACATGTCGATTGATTGGGTGGTCGAATTTGGACATCAGAAATAATTTTAATGTTTGCGTTTTCTTGTAAATTTTGACTAGTGGAGGGTGTTTGTTCGGTCTCGGAATTTAAAACGTTTTCAGACATGTGTCGAAGCATTTTTACAGTAACAGAATCGACATCGCCGGGGTTTGCTATGAGGGATTCATTTTCTAGAGCATTTATCTGGACACGTGATAACGCATCTGCGTTTGTATTTATTCTTCCGGGTTTATAAACAATGTCATAATCAAATTCTTTTAATTTAAGTGGCCATAGAACTAATTTCGAATTAGGTTCTCCTAAATTGAACAGCCAAACAAGAGGTCGATGGTCTGTATAGATTGTGAATTTTCTGCCGAATAAATATGGCCTAAAATAACTCCAAACAATGGATAAAAGTTCTTTTTCTATAGTACTATATTTTTGCTCTGATTCGTTAAGTGTTCTTAAAGCAAATGCTATTGGTTTATCAGAACCAATAATGCCTTGTGACCATACCGCGCCTAAGGCAATATTTGAGGCGTCCGTTGTTAATATAAATTTTTTTGAAAAATCCGGATACTGTAATGTTGGATGGTTCATTAATAAAATTTTACACGTATTAAATGCATCAAGATATTTTTCGTCAATTTTTACTGCTGCGTTCTTTTTTAAGCATAATGTTAATGGCTTAGTAATCTTCGCGAAATCTTTTATAAATTTACGATAGTACCCTATTAAACCGAGAAAGCTTTTGATTTCTTTTTGGGTTTTCGGGATAGGAAAATTTTTTATTGTGTGTTTTTTATCCGGATTCGGTTTTACTCCTTCTGGAGTTATAATATGACCCAAATAGCTGACTTCTTTCCGAAGGAATTCACACTTTTTACTCGTTTAATATGTTCTTGTAAAGAGGTTGAAAAAATGATTGTCATCTAGGTATACGGCTCAAATTTCGTTTTGTGATCCGCGCAGGACCTTGTCCATTACCCGTTGGAACGTGGATGGCGCGTTTTTCAGCCCGAATGGCATTCTTTTATAGTCATAATGTCCGTTTTCCGTGGAAAAAGCTGTTTTTTTGTACGTGATTGGGATCCATTTCTATTTGATGGAACCCATTGGCAAGATCCGATGTTGTAAACTATTGGCTTTTTCCGAGTTTATCGAGCAAGTCGTTAATATTTGGCAGGCGATACTTGTCATCTATTTTTCATTTAATTTTCTATAATCGCAAACAAACATCCATTTGCGCTTGCCAGACGCATCTAGTTTTTTAGGCACAACCCAAATGGGTGACGCCCACGGTGAAAAAGAATTTTGAATTTCGTTACACACTGTAGATTCGCGTTTTAACAAAGTTTTAAAACACACCGTTTCTAGAAACGTTTAAAACAATCCTACCGACTGCGATATTTAAATTTCGGTGAAAGTTTGGTAACTTTTTTAAAAAACAAAAATTTCAAGAACCAAAAATTATTTTATTGTGTGATTACTACAAACAATAGAATAAGACTGATTAAAATGATGTGTAACATATATTTCCAACATATGAAGATTTTACTGATGCCTTCAGTCTTCTTGGAAAATACTAATGTTAACGTTTCTCATGGCAACTGCTGTATATTGACGGTCTCATAACTTGCGAATTATGAGCAATAAGTATAAAATAAATTTTTATGACCTTAAAGACAAGATTTTGTGACATCATACATTATATAAAAATATAATGAAATTTGATCTGACGCTTCGGATTTAGCAGCTACTTGTGGCATCTAGGCCTTTTTTACGAAAAACTGCGTATGATTTGAATTATATTTTAATGTTTGGTAGTTTGCCGTATATGGCATAATTGATCATATTTGAGTAAGCTAAATATAGTGTAGATTATGCATGTTGTTTATTATTTTGTCAATGAGGTTTCTATCTTTAATTCTTTAATCAGTTAAAATATAACACATTAAATGTTATTATGGGCTTATAATCTTTTAAAAAATAACCTCCCCCCCCACAACAGATCCATGGCGCCAATATCGATATTGGAACCCAGCGGAGTTTTGTCTGGCACCACTAGCAGAATCTGTTGTAAAATAAAATGTCATGTAACTTGTGGGAAAACTTACAATAGGAAAAAATATCAAAGGTTGAATAAGTGAAAGCCCCGACACGATGCTGCTTCTTCCGCAAAAGCCAAAAGCAGTAAAATATAATTATACATTCGGAGAATGTGCTAAATTTGTAATAATAATGAGGTTAAAAAAGGCACAAGTTAATTTGTATATAAACGCCTTAAGTTTAAATTTTTACTTTAATTTAAAGGTCTTAAATCAATATCTTTCTCTTAATGTAATTAAATAATAATATTTCAAAAAAAGGTGTTTGAAGTTTGATAACCCGTTGTTTCATTCTGACAAACAATATTTACATTTATTTTGATTGCCATGAAATTGGTACAAATACACAAGAAAAATAACGGGTGCCGCCAAAATAGTCGAAATATATTTCTATGATCTTCAAATTATTATCTGATTATGAGAATGTAGTAGACGTGATGCTAGCTTCTTAAACAATGTTTTTAAATAATACCTTTCGACACAAAACATACAAAATAAAATATCAACAACAGAGGAAAAAAACATTAGAGAGTAAAATTTCAATTATATTTAGTTTCAATGACAGTCCTATGATGCACATTAACGTAACCAAAGCTTGATATTCAATAATTATAGGCAAATTGAATGGGACATAATTTTTTCATTTCATCAAAAAAGAAGGTGTTTGGTAAGTGAGAGGTGGTATTTGTGGCTACCAGTTATTTTTAATGGGAATCTGTTAAGATTTAAAAATATATATTTTAACAAATCAATAACCACTGTTGCATAAAATTGGAGGAATAAAATAAAAGAAATACGTAATTTCTAGTTCGAGCAACAGATATTTTATTCATACTGCTAAAAATCCAAAGGAGTTTTAAAGAAAAATATTAATCACATTTTTTTCTTAACTAATGGATAACAGACAATCATATAAAATAAAATTATAAAATAGTCAAGATCTGGCACGTATTGACCGAAGCTATCCCAATAACTTCATACATATTGAAGATTTCAGAAAATGTTGGTGGACCTTGAATTAACATATTTTAGACCTTGGTTGCGCCAACTCGAAATCCTTGCAGGAATCTTGACAAAACATCGTAAGTGATACAATTGTTTTATCATCTTAAAAGTTTTTTAGACAAAAACAAATTTCCTGTTCAAAATATAGCAATGCAATTACAGGGTCGCTGTTTTATTGGTTTAAAAAGCCCCTAAGATGATAACAATCTATATATTGCATCTACCTATTGCCTTTTTAATTTGACGTACATCAAGTCCTGTTGCTTCCTCTAACATTTTTTAACATATGATGCTAATCGTTATCCAACAAATAGTAAAAATATGTGGATATAAATCTAAACATTGGAAACTCCCAAATTTTTGCTACAATTTAAAAAATGCACAACTTGATTATCGAATAATCCTTCAAAAACCAAATTTATTGTTAGGGGCTAAGTAATATAACCATGCCTTGGAGTTCTCTTGAATCATCTGACTTCGAAAGTGGAAAATTTTAACTACTAGCAGATGTACGTTTTATAAAATCCTCATTTCATTTAAGCAAATAATGTCAAATAATTATGCAAAGAATTCTCTCGTTTGGCCCTAATATCTGCAAAATATGATGTTTTAAGATTACCCACTGTGGGTCTGATATTTCTAAAACTATGTGTTTTGAAGTTCTGGCTAGATGAAAACTGATTTTTACATCTAAATGAAATTCTGGAAAACGAGTAGCTTTGGTAGCAGTTTAAAAATTTGTTTATTTTGATGCAACATGTTAGTTAAAATATGTTTAAAACTTTATATGCAAAATTAAAAAAGGCAAAAATGGGGTCCAATAAAACAAAATATTTTAATGATAACTTTGGACTAGTCATTGGCGAGTCCCAAAAGGAATGTCATTTGGTATTTCTGAATGCAACAGCATATTCTTATTTATTATATTATTTAAGAAATCAACTCTATAAAAACCATAAATATCCCGATGGATTACTTAATCCTGCGGTTAGTTTGAATGTAAAAAAATAAGCCAAATATAATTACTCACTTTTGGTTTTTAGCAATTAAAGATCCAGCTAAGTCATCAAAGTCCAATTGAAGCGGCAATTTAAACTGAACTTTTGGTTCTTCTTCAGATTCTTTCGACGTAGATGAATCGCTGCTGCTGTCTGAGCTATCCAGAGAATTATCATCTATGTCTTTGGTATTTTTCTTTGGTGCTTCAAGTGCATCAGATTGGCGTTTGGTATGTTTTGGTTCATCCTGTAACAAAATAAAAAAATTTCAAAAAACTATATTTCTCTCCTAAAATAATAGTAACTTTATTGTTACGTAAATTGGTTAAAAGGTCTGTGTTTTTATACAAAAAAATGCATATATACATAAATGCTATAGTCATTAGACCCCCTTCAGTCTATACAATCATTCATCTTATTTTTAAACCTAACAGAGTTTAAAACTCTTGAAGAAACAAGCAATCTCAAATACACTGGTGCGTTTTACTAACATGGCAGCACGGCCAACTAATATAGCAAATTGTATTCTCTAAAAAGAAAAATTCCTTGCTGTAACACACCGGAACCAATAATCCAACAAAACTCCAGGCACGAGAAAAATTAGCTGACTTAGAGAAACTTCCCCTGAAGGATTTCCCGGACAAATCTGGATTATTTGTACTCCAAGTCGGAACTTTGCAAACGCATTGCCAAATGAGCTGAACTACTGAAAAAAAATAGGGACATCGATCAACAATAGTGAGTGATTGATTAAATTGTCAGTCGAGTAAAAGTTATTGGGAGAAGAAAATCTGACATTTGACAATTGCGGAGACACTTCTGTGCGAACATGTGTTTCTCTGGCCACCAGAAAATTTATTTTACATTATCAGACGAAAAATTAACCCAAAGTAAACATCTAACAAATACAGGTCCAGATAATCAGTGACCAGTTTATAGAGGACTTCACTACAGATGTCCCTGCAACTGCAGGGAGAGAAAACAGTTGCCCACTCGCAGAAAAGCGAATTGTAAAATGGCACCATCAACAACAAAACTCCAAGCAAAACTTAATTAGTTACCTCCATTTTGGGGCACCTAATAGACGATAACACGTACCCCTCTTCGCCTCCTTCTTCACCAGCCAGATATTATAATTACCTGCAACATATAAATGTATTGAACCAATGATTGGGATATGTTTGTTTCAATTTTTTTGTTCTCGCCTATTCTTTTTCAAAGTTCATAACTAATATTATTTGTTAAAAGAATTTTCTTTCGCTTGTGCATCATAAGTTTTTTAATGTTTTTATGTTATATGATAAAATGTTTATGTTAAGGATAAAATAAAATTTGTTCAGAGAAAGTTTGGTCGTGACTCCCATTACTCTTGGTCTCGTTATGCTACTGCACCTTATTACTGTCATTTTTGGACTGAGAATGAACTTCATCAAGTTCAACATATAATGATATTCATAAATGATAAATAAGTATGAATAGTTGCTTTTTAGCAACTTAATGACTAATTAAAAAGGTGATGACGATAATACTTATACCAACGATTATATGTATACTATATTAGCCAATTGCGCAGGTCATTATTTATTGGCTACTGTATACAAAAGGGTAAACATTAGTTGAGATTTATAGGGGTAGGTATTCGTATTAGAATTGTTTTGTAGTAAAAACCAACAAATAAACATGACCTATTTGATTTTTAACAGACATTTGTTGAAGTAATTTTGCAAGAAATATTTTATATTTACCTAGTTTTGAAAGAATTTTTCTTTTATTACTTCGAAAAGGTCATAGCGTAATTAAAAAAAAGGTTAATATACTTAACCCACCAGTTGTTTATTTAATTCAGTTATGTCTTAGCTATCAAATTTTAAATTACATATTTTGCTTTTAATTAAAAATTTTGCCTCCACATCTATTAGAAGTTTCGCTTGTTAATTTACGGTTATTGACTATTGACAATGAAAGTGTTTGATAGGTTTTGAAATGTCATCGTCTTCAATTAGATATTTTCTCTTTTAATAAACATGGACAGGGTGACTGGATTGTGCAAAATAAAAAAAATTGCTTGAATATTTTGTTTAAATCGCTTTTACTTCAAATTAAATTTTTGTTATCAAATATAAAACTGGCAAAACAGTTTGCGAATGTATGGTGATTTGTGATTGATTTAGTTGTTTTGAATTAATTGTTTTTTTTTGTTGAGTTTCCAGACTATTAATGTTAATTACAAGGCGTATCGTTTTGCATTAACTTAGTATATGTGGCCAGCTGTTCAAAAATATTGTTGATGGGTAAAAATGCCCAGGCTTCAATAGTGGACCTTTTTATACACGTCATATGGCTTTTTATATCTTCTCGCAGTCATTAAAACTGTCAACTATTAACTATATGTGAAAGTTCTGTTTTATTTTTGTTCCTTCTGTATCTACTTGCAATTTCTCTTAAAACTAAAATTTTGGCATTTCAATTTAACATAAAAGCAAATGTATATATTATGGTAGTGGTACATTAAATTTTTACTTCCTTCATAAGAGGAGACTTGTAACCGTAAAAAAATCACCCTCCGAGATTTTTGCAGATCTTTACATTTTAGAAAAGGCCCCAGAGAATATGTTCTCCCTTTTCCGTCATTCTGTCGTCTAGGCGGCATAGCTCAAAAACTATTTATTCGAGTGAATTTTAATCAAAATTCCAGGGTCATATGAGGATGAAAAGATAATATTTTGGCGCAATATGGCGGAACAAAATAGCAATCTTACAAAATGTAAAAAAAATCAATATTATATAAAAATCAAGTGCGATATAGGTATATAGTAATAAAAGTTTGATGTGAAGTCATTATGATGCAATAAAATGGATGGCCATTTTGTTGAATTAAATGTTTAAAAATTCAGAACAAAAAATTACTTATGCAATTGATGTGAAATTTTGCACAAAAATCAAGTGTGAAACAGGAATAAACTGCTAAAATTCTGATGCGAATCCTATATGTGGCAATATAAAATGGCGGCCTAATAAAAATATTTAAATATTCCAGAAATTCCATTTCATTCAATGTCTAATGTCTAAATGTCTAGCTTTCCTCGGAACTTCCCTCGTTATGAAATATTTCTTCAGCATATGGTAATTTATTATTATGCAAATTATCATATCGCTCATTCCCTGAATAAATGGAAGGATTCATTACAAGAGGAGTTTCAGGTAAAGCCGATTTACCTGTTTCTTCAATATTACTTCAGATTTTTAGCAGGTGATTTTTGCAACAATGCCAAAAGCAATATTTTGATTTGAAAATTTGTGTCAAAATCATAAATATCTCTCTTCTATTAAAAATTATATTAATTACTTAAAAAGGTATATATAAAAGTGTCTAGACTTTCCACTGAAAGAACAGTAAAATAAATTTGAAATATTATTTTAGGTGTTTATTAATTACAAAAATTAAGGTTGACAGTCATAAGCATTTTTACACATAATTAATGATTTTTCTTCACATTACTATAGTAATTGTTCTTCAGCTATTAATAGCGATATTTGCGTGCAGAAGATCCATGTTTGCAAAGTACGGTTTCACGACTGAAAAGTCAGTCGAGGTGAAAGCGAGAGGTCTTTGCTCTGCAAGTCGAAATCGGGTCAGATATTGCTAACAGCTGATGGCCTAAGGATAAATCGCATTTAATGTATGCAAGTTTTGTTCTATTGGCGAATAAGGTCTAGTAAATAAGTATAGTACAAGACATTAATTTTTTGGATTTTTTTCAATGAAGCATTTAGTAAAAACGTTTCTAAGTTGACTGTTCAAACAAAAATATAAAGTCATCGAGATGCCAAATTTGTTTTAAGTAATATTAATCTTAAATATTGTAAAAAATAACGCATTTTTATTAGTTTCGGATTAATAACGTTAAACGTAAAGAGAAAAAAATATTCATTTGTGGATGCTTATCTATTTAGAGAGAGTTTCTAATAGATTCTGCTTGAAAACGTCTGAACAAATTTGAACAATTTTTTTGTTTTTGATGCTAAGACTGGCAGCTAAAAATAATAGCAGATTTATTAAAATATTACGACTAGGTACACATGCCTTTTAGTTTTTATACGAACAATACGTTATCCATATATGCAAGTTTTTTTGAAAGAACAGGTTTTTAGTATTTTTAAAAAAAATTCGAACAAAAATAATACATCTCAAAGACAATAATTTGGAAACGCAGATAAATAATCGTGGTTATTCAAAGACATTATAAAATTATAAGTATTTTTTTTATTTGGAACTTGTATCAACTTAAAAGAACGTAGACACCATTACTATTTTCAACAATCTTGACCTTTTTTTTTTTAATTTATATTAGGAGTTGTATTTCAAACAAGTTACTATTTGTTAATTTTTTCTAAATTTTCGACGGCAGTACATTGCTGGGTCCGATTGTGCATCGTTGTTCGGAAACCCAAATTTAAAACAGACTCACCGTTGAAATTTGTAAAATATGATAATGGTTTTGATTTTTTTTATTTAAATAAATTTTGATCTTTCTTTGCTTATTTAAGTTTTATCTTTATAAAAAATTTAAAATATGATAATGGTTTTAGATTTTGTTGTTTTGGTACACGATGTGACTATACTATGTATTAAGGACATACGGGTTCTGACAAGTCTGTGCCGCTGAAATAGTTTGACTAATTTACTGGTAATGAAAGTGTTCACACGTTTCGTGTTGGTTAGAGACTGTTAAAACCGATCCCCAAGATAAAGCAGCAAATGGCTTTGTAATCAACTTAATCACTTACCAACTTGTTCAGAGAATCTACCTATTTCCCACGCATAGACAGACATAGCCAAAACCAGACCTTATCAGTCTTTTATCTCCACTCCACTAAGTCATCTGACTACGGTTTGATTACTGTTTCCTGTTCAAAATAACAGTGAGTAGTAGAAACCAGGCCACCTCGTACCTTTTGGTACTATAGTTTCGCTGATTGAGATGTTAGGCAGAATTTCTACTCTTCCTTCGTGTGCAAACATGTTTGTTTTTTTTCCAGCGGAAATTTGTTCATGGATCTCGGATGTAATCCAACTAGGCATAGAAACTTTTATACCACATTCTATTAGGACTTTAAGACCTTCCAACAATATACCTTGGCTTTCAAAATCCTGCTATAATGCCAGACGAGAGAAAATTTGTACTCATAATAACTTCCTAAGAACCCTATGCACGAAATCATTACAATCATAAAAAGCAAAGTTCTTTCCAGCTAAAATGGTAGCCAATTCTTTTGGACGCTTGCCCAAAACCTTAATCAAAACTTCTGAAATAGCTCTTTTCTACCCTTCTCGCAATGAAATCGTCTCCACGTCTAAAGCAAAAGCTAAGCTGTTTTTAGAAAAATGTGTCAAAGATTCTACTTTAATCCCTCCTTTTCATTTCTCCCTTCGATCAGTACCAGCTTTGTCAAACAGTATGCACGAAATTACATAATAAAATAAAATTAAAAGATACGACGTTTTCTCAAAACACTTGGTACTAAAATGTCCTCCTTCCATAGTCCTAAAAAAGTGCGCTTCTGAACTGACCTCTATCCTTATTAAGTTTAACCAAGTGTCTCATCACAAGGAAATTTTTCTTAAAACCTGGAAATCTGCTCGTGTACAATGTGTTCCCAAAAAGGGATCCAAAATTCTTCCTTCTATTCACAAACCCATTTGCCTAGTTCCAACTATGAGTAAGGCAGTGGGGAAGTATATTAATCAATGTCATGCAATACGGCTTCTGCCATTAAAGGTCAACCGCAGATCTTCTTATTTTCGTAACCCACAAATAGAACAAGTTCATCGAATTTAACGGAAAAGCCCCAATAATTACCCTTGGCATATCCAAACCATTAATTAAGTCTGTCATGATGTACTTAACAAACTTTCAGTCTATGGTCTTCCTCCAAAACTTTGTACTTGGATTGACAGTTTTTTCTAATAAAAGTATTTCTGCAGTAGTTGATGGTCATTCATCTGATATTCATAGAATCTAGAATCAACGCAGGCGTTCCACAGGCTGCAGTGTTGACATCTATCCTATTTTTTCTACACAGCGATTTGGTTTCTACTGCCGGCAATCCTAATCACGCTGATGACAGTACACTCCAATCCAATATATAATTTTCCCAACCTGTTTCCAAAACTGAAATTGCTGATAGCCGTAGAGTAATGACTTTATCTTTAACCGAAGACCTCATTAAAATCATACAATGGGAAACAAAAAGCCTTGTCCAGTTAAATGCCACTAAGACATAATTATGTTTACTATCTCACAAATTATCTCCCGATACCATTCAAAGGAATAATCATATATTGATTTCTTTAACCGGGTATCAATTTATAGAAATCAGAGTTTCAGAAACTTAGAAAAGCTAAAATAGAATAATATAAGGTGCAACTATTTAGTACATCTCAAATGTATAAAACGACGTGATCTGGAAGTTAGATGTAGTAGTTTTTTAATTTTAACATAAAAACGCATAAAAGGTTAACAAATTAGTTTATTAAATAGCATGATAAATTGTAAAGCCTTTTAATCGTAAGGATTTAGTATTCCAAGCTTATAAATAATTAATTTTCTCTGCTCAAGGTAAAACATTAATACAAATTAGCACTGAAATAACAAATAATTTTGTTTGCGTTTTAGCTCTTGCTCGACCTCGAGCATCTTTTGCTTCTATAATAAGCACGAACAAAAAATTAACTACAACTCTTGTTGTCTCAAAGATAAGCTTCTCTATATAAATTACAACAAAATGTTATTAAAGACTGAAAGCATAAAGTACAATATATTAACTTAGTATATAGAAAGAATATAATCCTTTGTTATTAGAGACATTCCAGACATTTGTCTGAGGTATGTCATTTAACGCATTAGCAATACGTCGTATAGATCTTAAGGTTTTTCTGCACCATCTTTAACATTTCTTCGTATTGACATTGACGAATTCTATCACGACGGTCTATATTTCTCTAACTTGGAAACACCATGTGCATGTACAAGTACTTTCGAAAGACTTTGATCATTTGGCACTCTACTCTCAGGAAATCTTATTCAATACTGTTTAATAGCAGCTCGGCTATTTCCATAACACGAATCAGTAGACAAAAATTATATCTGCGTATTCTTTACTTGAAAAATATCGTGACGTAATTGTTATTAGCTTCAAATAACTCCATTTAAAGACAACAAACGTTATGTGTATTAACGAAGCTTTTTAAAGAATTTTAATAGAAACAGTCTTGATTATAATGATAAGACACTTTGAACAGGCTCGGTTGTCTGATTGACACCTGGCTACTTCATGAAAAACGCATTTTCTTCGATATTGCTGGTCATGATATGATACATGTGTCTGTGTATCCTAAAGCCACGTTGATATTTCAAATACATTTTCATGTTACATTTAAAATTCTTAAGGAATGAAAACTCTTAGTTCACCAATATTTTCCTTATTTCGCAGTCAGTTTGTTACTGTAATAGTCGAAAAATTATTTGTTCAATTATTGCTTAGGTTATTTTAAAGGTACAACTGTCAAGTTAGACCTGGACTTAATCTAAACTTTTTTAGTAAATATGGTTTCCAATGTTTTTGGTCAAGATACAGATTATAGAGTCAGGAGATAAAGTCCACTTATAGGTACTTTTTCTTCATGACCCACATGATCTCTGAAAATCGTTATACTGCGTTTATCCCGAGCTTCCGCCATTCTGACTTCTACATTCTATCAAGGAAAGTGAATTAAGGTCAGTTTAGTTCAGCACGAAGTTATTGTAGATTTGTAAAGTACCTTAACAGAAGTTCTCCCGTAATCAATCCTTTCATTTATTAACTGAGCATTTTCATATATATATATATATATATATATATATATATATATATATATATATATATATATATATATATATATATATATATAGAAGTTTTAACGGCCGGACAAATAATTCTGCTTTTGATAAGCTAATTCAGGTATAGGGTCCAAAATCTCATGGACCATTATACCGACAAGCCTTTAAGCATTTTTCATCATCTCTATCGGCACAATTGACGACGTTTTGCCCTTTTAAGGCTCATCAGCCCAATGCAGCCATATGGTAGAGATGATGAAAAATATTCAACGGCAGTTTGACTATATAAGATGAAAAGTTGAGGCAGTAAGAAATTAACTCAAAGAGTAAAGAAGCGTCATCTATTGGTATAAGTGTCAGGCTTGTTATTTGAACCTCTAGTAGTAATGTAAAAGTTAAAAACACAAGCGCGATATGCGATATATACCAACAATAGTTGGTATCGCACGGCAAACAGAAAATTAAAAGCCTTCGCATACCGCGCTTGTGTTTTTAACTTTCACATTACTACTAGAGGTTCAAATAACAAGCCTCAAACTTATACCCATAGATGACGCTTCTTTACTCTTTGGGTTAATTTCTTACTGCCTTAACTTTTCATCGTATATAGTCAAACTGCCGTTGAATATTTTTCATCATCTCTACCATATGGCTGCATTGGCCTGATGAGCCCCAAAAGGGCGAAACGTCGTCAATTGTGGCGGTAGAGATGATGAAAAATGCTTAAAGGCTTGTCGGTATAATGGTCCATGAGATTTGGACCCTATACCTGAATTAGCTTATCAAAGACCGAATTATTTGTCCGAATGGCCGTTAAAACTTCCTATTAATTTATCTACGGACGTTATTTACTTTTTTGTTATATATATATATATATATATATATATATATATATATATATATATATATAGAGAGAGAGACTTCCCTCGTAAAAAAATCCCTCTATAGAAAAAAAATATAGTTCCTAGATACATTTCAATTGTCGATATTACAATAAAATCTGTCAACTGTATTTTAAAAGTAATAAACTAAACATAGCAGACTCCTAATATAGCTACGTCAAGCAGAATTCTTGGTAATATTAAGACCAAACATTTATAATTCTCCCATAAAATCGAAAACTTGCGAAAAAAGCGTTGCCGTAATAAGAAAAAAAAATGTTTTGAATTCAAATTTTTTTGTGTAAAAATCTAATTTAATAAAACAAAAATCGGTAAATTTCTTTTATTGGGAACTTCCCCGTTATGAATCTTTCTTTTTATTAGGAATAGTGAAGTGTACCCCAATTTAGTTTGGCACATAGTCATTCAGTAACATATATAATGCCTTTTCAAACATTTTTATTAGGCGTACCAGCATTTTACCAGGTTCTACCTAGGCCACACTTGATTTTTGTACATAATTTTAAATAAATTCAACAGGAAGCTTTAAACACTGAATTTTTCAAAATTTCATTTTGTTCCGTTAAGTTCAATTCGTACCTCAATTTTGCGAGTATTATTATCTGTAAATTGCATTTAATACTTATACTTCTATTTAATTTGAAATTAACTTAATAAGTAGTTCTTTTAGCCTAATTTCTTAAATAATTTACTAGACAAGCTCAAGCATTTTGTTTTGTCATCTTTGATTCGTACTTAAATTATATAATACTTATACTTCCATTTAATTTGAAATTAACTTAATAAGTAGTTCTTTTAGCCTAATTTCTTAAATAATTTACTAGACAAGCTCAAGCATTTTGTTTTGTTATCTTCGATTCGTACCTAAATGTTACCAGTTCAGTCATATGTAATACTTTATTGGTGCATAAAATTTGTGGTAAATTGGATAAGTAGTTTTTTAGTAAAACTTTTTTTGACATAAGCTGACATTTTATTTCGCCATATTGCATTTTTACAAAAATGTTACCAGGGTCACCCATATATAACCCCTAATTTTTGGCAAAATTTGAAGGCTATAGGAACCCATCTAAAAACCTGCGAGGGTGATATTTTCTCGAATACAATACTTCTCTTTTACAAGAGATGTAAAAAGGAATTGAATTTCATTAGTGACGTTGCAAAATGTTATTACACCAGTTTTTTCAGTATTTTATAAAGTTTTAAAAACGTTTTTTTAATTAAAAAAATATTTATGAAGTGGTGTAAAAAAATATGTTTGTTTGATATACAGGGTTTTTTAGGCATAAAGGGTAGACTAAAACTGTAAAATTGACAATAAATATCTCTAAAGGCCGTTTTACATGCTGCAATTCTTCTTTGCAATATGCAATAGTCTTGAACAAAGGCATGCGCAGTTTGATAAAACGTACAAATGCCTTGCCACTGCGCATGCTTTTGTTCAAGACTATTGCAACTTGCAAGAAAGAATTGCAGCATGTAAAACGGCCTTTACAGTCTAGAAAATATATGGGGATAAAACAACTCTCTATATTTCCGTAACCTTAGAGGTAGGCTTATGTTAATTTCGTACGTACTTTTTCCTAGAACCATTTTTCAATATCTCAATCCATCCTTAAAAAAAAATGAGACAAATTTTGTAGCTTTTTTAGTCTCATCATGATTCTAAACGTACATATTTTATGTAAATATTTTATACCCCGTTTTAAAAATTGTTTGACATAGTGGTGTTTAAAAATTAGCAATTTTAGACTCTGGCAATTAAATCTAAACGGATTGCAAAACGGATGATACATTTCTAACTCAGTTTTCCTTATGGTGTCATTTCTCATCTCAACCTTGCATTAAAGCTTTTTTTCTAAAAATATTATAAACAAATAAATCAAAATGCAATATTTTTAAAGTCCAATATATCAAAAATTGTTAAAATTAGATATAGGACATGGAATTATCTTCAAGATAATCAGAAAATCGAAAACAAAATGATGCGCCTGTCTTACAAAAAAATATAGAACACAGAAAATTACAAATAAAGACTGCTGCACCCGAGCAATTTTTATATTTTTCTTGATATTTTCTTATAGGATATTTCGTTTAAAGCACCTTATATGTATTTAGGAGACATGGTAATTAATAGAATTATAAACGGAAAATTAAAAAGTATTCAGGCTGCTCATTTGATTTGAAAGGTAATAATAAAATTTTTGAATTCTTTTCTGCGTTATGCCGGCCCTGCATTCGGTATATAGTACCTACTGTAGTTAAGTGCATAAAACAATTTAAATACGTACATTTTCTGAAGGATTTAATATGATTGTAGGTCAGTGAAGTCGTTCCGTTCATCAATGCTACTGGTTTTATGGTTATATTATCCGTGTAAATATAATATATCCTTTTACTTTTTGCATGCATGAGAGGCAGTGGGTAATCTTTATATTGGCAATATTTCATATCTGAGAAGATAATAGCAATCAGCGGGAATTTAATTCTTATGCATAAATGCTTTTATTTGAAAGTTTTCATTGTAGACATTTTTACTTTATTCCAGTAATTTCAGAATTTTAATATTTTAGATTAGATTTTCAGTTCAGCAGGTTTTAATCATAAAAAATAATTGATTTATATCACCACGTTGGTGCACTGAGGATCCTTAGAGGACAACGTAGGAAAAATCGTTCGAATAAGCAGCCAGTTTTTTGCAAATAATCCCGTCGTACTTATATGTGTCTATTTTTTTGGCCAGCCTGGGCCCTAGATTTGTAATGATTCTATATTAAGTTACGATGGAAGTTAGGAAATAATTTACTTTGAAAATTCGACTAGCTATGCAAAAAAAGTATATTTGATACTTCGTTCATAAAAACCCGTCAAAAGATACATTACATAAATACCTATTTATATAAACACATACAGTGTTACCCATTTAAAAGCGGAACACCCAATATATATATATATATATATATATATATATATATATATATATATATATATATATATATATATATATATATATATATATATATATATATATATATATATATATATATATATATATATATATATATATATATATATATATATATATATATATATATATATATATATATATATATATATATATATATATATATATATATATATATATATATATATATATATATATATATATATATATATATATATATATATATATATATATATATATATATATATATATATATATATATATATATATATATATATATATATATATATATATATATATATATATATATATATATATATATATATATATATATATATATATATATATTATTAGAAGCATCTGGGAACTGGATAGATTACTTTGAAAACTTGGCTCTGGCCATAGATGAACATAAATTCTCTTTTAAAATAATTTAAATTGTGCGATGTTGCCGCTTCTACCTTAACAGGGTGGCAACATTCGTTTTCTAAATGGAATGTCCTATATATTATTGTATTTTTGTGTTGTCTTGAACATTCTGTTGTTTCATATACTTAGACTGAAATATTTTCGAGAAAATGACCCTTGAAAATTGACTGTTTGACCCTTTAAAGCTCTGCAACTCCAAACGACCTAACTTGCAACGAAATTGATGTCACTTACTTCTTTTGGATGTTAATTATCTATTCCTCCACACTAATTTCTGGTTTGACAGAAGGTGTCAAAATTTGACAATTCCGGTCAAAGTACAAATTGTTGTCAGGAGATAGATAACTAAAAACTACGATAGAAAAGTACAGTGAATTTCATTGCAACTTAAGTCGTTTGGGAGTTATAGAGCTTCAAAGAAACAAAAATGTCAATTTTCAGGCGCCATTTTCTCGAAAACAGTTGAATACAGGTATAGGAAACATAACACAAAAAAGGGTTTAGATTGTTCGGGACAACACAAAAATGTAATACTTTAGAGGTCATTCCATTAAGAAAACGGATGTGGCTACCGGTTTAAGGTAGAAGTGGCAACACCACACAATTTAGAATATTTTAGACAGAGAGTTCATGTTCATCTATCGCCAGAACCAAATTTTCAAAGTAATCTATTCATTGGTTCTCCAGATACTTTTTTTAGGTCACTGAACGTAAATAACCCTGTATATTGCCCTTCTGTGCATGTGCAGGCGGGTAGATACGATTAAAAGAAATAAAATCACATCCAGACGGTATTAGAGGGCAGACATTAAAGCTGTTAATTTGTTGATTCAAAGAAAGTGAATCATTGTGATATAAAAGACATAATATATTTTTTGATGATTCTATGGCACAAATCTATGGATGTAGAAAAAAATATAGTTTGTCATGCAGTAAAGATACACTAACCAAAACAACTGTGATATACTTACCGCACTAGTTTTGTATTGAAAGAAGTATTTTACCGCGTTGTCAGTATCCCATCATCATATCATTCTACCAAAGCCACCTACTCGTTGCGCAAATTATTTTCCTAGAAAGCTTAAAGTTAATTGTGAATTATCTGCCAGAATCAGAGACATATTGATTTAATGCATCGACCCAAAAAATAGCTATAATGTTCTCCAATCTAACTCAAGTTTAGCTTTTTATTTTTACCACGTATTTCCAAAAACTTGGTTGAAGTGCAGCTGTTGGTTTAATTTTAGTTTAATTGTGTATCAAGTTTTATATGCGCTTATGATGAACAATATTTTTACTCAGGTTATTGTAGGTATACTGGGTTTGTCTTAAACCACCCTAATATTAAATAAAGTGCACAAAGCTTTTCATTGCTGCTCTTAGAATAAAAATTTGCTTTAATTTTTTCTCTTAAAATGTTTGAGTTCTTAGACATAATATAACTATTTTCCAAATTTCCCTAGTTAAAACCTGCATATTTGAGAGTAATTTTAATAGATACCAAATTGTAGTAAAGGCCAAAACAACATAATGTAACATCAGTCGATTGTATTCAATAAAGAATTATTGTTCGTTTCTTTCCTACATAAGTATTGTATACTATTCTTAACATCTACGACTATGATAATACCTACGTAAACTTCAAGGTTTCCATATTAGCAATTATGCATTTTTTACATAGCCTTGTTAATTCCCATCGTATATTATTACTCCTTGAAATAAAATTTAAGATGCAGTAGACCGAAAAGGACAAGAGTTCTACAAGGATTTTAGCGATGAATTGTTTAAAATTAAGGAAACTTAACAAAAAAATAATATTTTAATAACGAGTATAACGACTTTATTTTTATATTAGATATTTATGGAAAATAACGTAAGAGTATTAATTTGTTATACGAATACTTTATTAAAATCGGATGCGTACCCAATGTTTGATGGTTAAAGTGGGGGATGTTGGATTGAAAAAAAATTAGCTGCTTCTAAGAAAAGGTTAGCTTCAGATTATAAGAATTTCCTATCCATAAAGACTAGTATGTATGTCTTCTTTTCTGATTCATTCTTCCTAGCTGAACTAAAAAGGAATTTAAAGAAATATTTTGTCAAAGAAAATTATGCGCTATTGCTCATAATTATCTTTGGATTTGTCAATTAACTAAAATTTGTTGGATTTTTCAATTGACTGAAATTATTGGTGAAGCTCTAATTCCTCCAGCACCCCTATATGCATACTCGTGATTTAAATTAGGTATATTTAAATATCTACATTTTTATATATATATATTACTATAACAATACAATTTATTTTTTTCTTAGTAGACACTAAAATTGTTTTGTGCATATAATTGGGGAAGGTTGGCGAATGCTCGAAAACAAATTAGCATATCGTAATAACAAGACATATTAAAGCAATTTATTTCCTGTGCTTTTGTTGCATGATTAAAACAAGTTAAGGTGTTAAAAGACACTACTATATAAATACTTTCATTAAGCTATTACGAAATTGCTAGAGTCGGGATCATAGACGTAATAACAGGGAGACGGAATAGTTTTGATTTGAAGATAATGTCTATGAATAAAATAACATTTAGATTTGCTAGTAAAATTAAAATTAAATTTTAAGGTGGTTTTAAGGCTGTAAAAATAACCTCAGTAATATTTCATAAGCTATATATAATCATTATTAACAAATAATTATTCAAATAACGTGTTTTTTATTTTCGTGTAATGCCATTGTTTAAAAACCAACAAGGACGCCGCATACGTTTGAATTGCAGTTTGCATGAATTTTCAAAATTGTAGTAAAACCAGGATAATATACCGAGCAACGCGGTCTTAAGCCTTAGGTAAAAGCACTATTTTTGGGTGATTTTTGTGAGTTTTTGGATGATTTTTAATAAATTTTAGATAAGGTTCTTGGGCGCTATGGTGCGTAAGTGCGAAGCGTGCAAAAATTTGGATTATTTAACTCCTAACGACTTTTGTTTCGAGTAAGTCAAAATGTTATTGTTTTTCTGTATTATTAGCGTACACGAAACGATATTCTTGCTAATATTTATTCATTTGTAGGTACGGTTAATTACTTAAAGAGTAAATACGACCTAAAACAAAGTTGCTATTTAATCGTTCTTAAGGCAGCAAATTACATACCTGACCTACATAACAATATTCATGAGTTCCGAGGCAAAACGAATATAGGTAGATTCAAAACCACAGGTATATTGTATATATTATACCTGCTTTATACAAAATTAGGTGTGACATGACCATCAACTGATAAGTTTTATTACAAATCCAAAATGGCGGCCTAATAAAATGTTGTGTGTCAATGCAGAAAACTACTACATCGATTATGTTCAAATTTTGCTCAAAAATCAAATATTATATAGGGATAAACTAGTAAAAATGTTGAGACAAATTCAAAATGGGGGAACAAAACGGTGGCCTAATTAAATGTTTAAAAATATCTGAAAAAAACCCTTATCGGATTGATTGATTGATGACATCACCATTTTAAATATTTATTACTAAAAATTTATGAATTGCTCATTTATTACCGATTTTTAATCAAATCTGTATAAATATTAAAATTCGCTCGCATTCTAGGCATTCCTACTCTCATTTTTTAAATATTTACTAAAAATGTATGATACGTATTCTTAAATAACCACAGATGCCTACTTTCCTTCAGCCAAATCTATACAAATGTTAAAATTCCGCTGCCATGCTGGCATTACAATCCTGAATTTTGAAAATGTTGACAAAAATTCCTAAATGCGGAATTTTAATCAAATCTGAACACATTTTAAAATTAGTCTGCTATGGTGGTGCCGCCATTTTTAATTCTCAAATATTAACTAAAATGTCATAACTTTTATTCTTAAATACTTCTAAATACTGATATTTCAGCCGAATCTGCACAAATGACAAAATTCGTTCGCTATATTGGCGCCACCGTTTTGATTTTTGTTGTGCCTTCTTAAATAATCCCCAATAATATTAAAATCATCCGTTTGACCTGTTGACATTGTCATTTTGACACCGTTATTTTGAATTTTTAAATGCTGACAAATTTTCCTAGGTACCGATTTTCAGCTATAGCTACACAAGTAACAAAATTCGTCTGCCGTATTGGCGTCGCCATTTTGGATTTCTAAACGTTGACTAAAAAAATTCGGATTTTTTATATCCGAAAGTTATACATGTCTAATTTGAAAATAATCGGTAAAGGAAGTGCTGAAAACTGCATTACAAGATTTGAACCAGACATACAAACATACAATCAGACGAATAGGAAGCATTGATTTTAGTTTAAAACTATACACTAAACACCCGTATTCACTAAAGAGGTTTAACTTTAGACAAGGTCTAACTTGACAGTTACAGGTTTAAGATGACATTTTTAATAACTGAACAAATAATTTTTCTAAATGTCACAATTACAAAATGATAGTGACATAAGGCAAACATAACTAAAAACTAAAGTTTAATAATATATAAATAACTAATTTCATTTTAAACTTACCTAACTTAATGGTTTGATTTTAGAGAGTGAAGTAGAACGATTATTTCTTTGAAATTTGTAAAAAAAACCTATTTGCCTTATTAAGGAATAGAATCCTTCTTTTTGTCAACGATAACGAAGCATGGCCCATTTCTTCATTTTCGTGCATCAAATATTTTAGCAGGTCGTCATTTTGTTGCGCCAAATTGAATCCATACCAATATTTTACCAGTTTTTTTTTTATATTAGACGCAATTTTTGTGGAAAATTAAATAAAATTAAAATTAGGAGAAGTGGATTTTTTAGCTATACCGGAACAGACCGACCGACCGACAGTACATAATGGAAAAACATGCGGATCTGTAAAAACCCGGAACGATAATTTTTTCACGATTAATGATATTTCCTTATGCGGGAAGTGAAAACTCACGCCGTCACTGGCATTCGTCAACAAATGGCCACGGCTTGGGCATGGGCCATCCCCACTTCTCGTTTTATCGTAAACATTGGTCGATAGAATGTGAAAAATAGGGGAACCAGGTTGGCGCATACCCCTAACGTGATTTATGAATGAGTTGTGATCTCTACTTTAATTCAAACTCTAAGATAATCACTATTGCGTTGCCATAGCAACTGCCAAAAACCAATCTAAGTGGGAAAGCCGGCGTGCGAGGGGGAGTCAGTTGTGATTCCTCAGTGGGTCTTTCTTATGCAAAGGTGTTCAGCGCGCTACGTTTTAAAGTCATTATTATTTTTTTGAGTATATGACGCAATAGGTTTGACAGAAAATAATGGTTTAATTACGTAAATAATGTGAATTTATATAAAACATACTACAGTTTTATAATAAAAATGTAGATTATAAAATGTTTAATATTTTAAAAATATTTTTATTTTTAAATAAATTGATAAATTTTAAAAAAGCGAACTGCGTCTTATATTCTTTTCATTGCTTATCTGTATCTAAGTATTTTATAAATAGAATTAATTTAACGAAATTGGACATTGATAAAAACAGAACAAATTATAAGTTACTTTTTAGATTTACCTGTTTTAATTATGGGGGTTTAGGGTAGTTGGAATTTTAGATAAGTAATTTTGAGCTACATGCATGGTTAAAAACATCAAAATGTGTTATATTTAAGAAAAACAGTTAAATTTACAATTCAAACAGTTTGGATGCTAAATTAAATTCAAGATGGCGTTTTTTTATATTATTATATTTCAAGGTAAGAAAGCAGTAGAAAATAAATTCAAGAAGCAGTTTTTACGCTAACATACACCGCCATTTTGTTCCGTCATGTTGAATTCGTGCCAGTTTGTGCTTATCATATTTTTCTTCAACTGAATAAGATTTTACGTTGATTTTTTAAACATTTTATTTGGCTGCCATTGTTCTGTCAAATTGGATTATCACCAAAATATTATCAGGTCAGCCCCATATGGACCTTAATTTTTTTGCCAAAATTTGAAGTTAATTGGTTAAGTAGTTAGTAGACAGACCTACAAACAGACTAAATTTTTAGATATTTTATTAAGCAGCCATTTTGTTGCGCAGTCTTGGATTCGTACCAACATTTTACCAGTTGATTCCTACATAATATTTTTTTTGAGCGAAATCTGAGGTAAAATGAATACGTAGTTTTTTAGTAAACATTTCACTAGGCCGCTATTTTAGATTTTTATCAGGTCTTCCCCATACCACTCTTAATTTTTGACAAAATCAATCAGTTACGTAGTTTTTTAGCTATGCGACGAACTTCAAAAAGACTTTTATTCGGTCGAAAGAAGGATAGATTATTGCACAAGAACGACATAGATATATTAATTGGAGACTTAAGTGTACAATTTGTTGACGTGGTCAGGAATCTTGGGGTTCGGATGTACACCGAACACATTTCTGAATGGGTTAAAAAAGCTATTTATAAGTTAAAAATTTTGTATAATTCACGACAAGTCTTAAATAGAATGCCAATACTGTGTATGATACTTGCTTGACCGCTGTTGACTATAAAAGAGTTCAAAGAATACAAGATTATTGTTTGAGGTTTGCGTATGGGATCAGAAGGCGCGAATCAGTTCGGCACAAAATTAGAGAGAGTGCATGGTTAATAATGTCTGCTCGGAGAAAACTACATCGCTCCGTTCTGTATCACAATATTATTGTAAACAAGACTCCTCCGTATTTGTTTAATAAAGTACAATTTCGCACGGACGTTCACAACCTTAATTTAAGATTTAAAGGTGCAATAATTCCGCCAGCTAATAAAACCAGCTTCTTTAAAAGATCTTTTTCATATTCGATATCTGCACTGTACAATGATATTCCCCCCGAATTTAAGGGGGGACTGCACGCAGTAATATGGATCATTTGCAAGCCTTCCGCCGCTGCAATATTATGTTAAAACTATAAGAGATATGTATTAGCTTCTATGTGATTTTAATAGGGAAATATGTATAGTTGGGCGCTAAATGCGAATTTTTATGAAAAAATCAAATCTAGAGTTATAAAATAAAAGTAGATTTGTCCATTTTTGACCATTTTTTGACCACTTTTTGACGCACATGCCTTCGCATATAATTTTTTTTTCCACAAATTCTACATGTCTTTGTATTTCTGCAGCGCGTGAACCCTTTTGAACCCATTTTTAACCGAAATGTAATTTAAATTACCTATACATAACACATTTTTTGAGGTTGGACGTGCAGGAAGTTTTTTTTAATGCGTAGGTACCTTTTCATCTTATTTTCAACTCGACTAGACCTTGTCGCTGGTTTTTCACTTTTTGCGTGCGTTCCCTTAAAGATAAATCTATAGAAAACTTTAAAAAAGCCTATAAAGATTTTTTTTGAGTAAACAGGAGTGAATTTTTTTGCGCCTGCTAGCCTTAAACGTAGTTAAATGCAGCTGTATATATTTCGTTTCCTTTTCTGTTTAGGTATTCTATTTTTTATAAGTAAAAATAATTGTTGATCTTGTTTGTCTTTTGTTTGTTTTTAATTTATTTATTATGTTGTTGAGGGTTGAGTGGAAGACTATTCTTTGGTGACATTCGTGTACCTAAGGAATGAACTTCGCCTTTTTAGGTATACCACATTAGGTTTATGTATACATTTTATTGTAATATTGCAAGTGTGTTTTGCGCTAAATAAAGATTATTATTATAATTATTATTATTATTGGTATTATTATAACAGACAGAGCGATAGACAGACAACGGAATTGAGAAAACATGTTTTTCGGCATCTAGGGACCCTGAAACATATAGATCTGAAAAATATCGGAAGGTAATTTTTTCGCGATTACAATGCTTCCCATATACAAGGGAAGGAATATATTATTTCTTTATTTTGAATACCTGCTTTCTAAGAAACAAACTAACACCGTTAAAAACGCACATTGAAAATATTTTTTACAGTGACAAATAAAGAAAGCAAACCATTACAGAGCTTACTGAATTTCAGTTCTAAAATTTAGTTCCTGTTGTGGGATGCGTTAAAATCCACATCGATTTTAAATAGAATATTACATAAAACACGGTTTTTTTAAAATTAGGGATAATAACCACATATTATTATTATTGTTTTTAAATTCAAGCTCTGTAAAATTAACATCAGGCAATAAAATGAACTCCAGACTAAATTAAATAATATTTTTAAACAATCCGAACGTGACGAAAATTATTATACGGTAGAAATTTATTATTTTGAGAAAGTTCGCTCACCTCGGAAGTATAAAATTCAATCAAGAGATTATATAAGTTGGGACGTGTTTTTTTTAATTATAGAGTAAAAGCAGTTACCGGTTAAGCAAAGAATTCTGGTTTTGGATAAGCAAGAAAAAATTTATTCGCCTCTTTTTAAGAACTACTTTTCTTTTTTTGTATTTAAAGTATTATTATGATATAAACTAATGCTGATGTGTAGCTATTACGGCTTACCAATCGGTTGTTAACGTATTTACTTTATTTTTATCACATCTAAATATCTTTAAAGTTATTGTCGTTATTATACTAGCAGGAATCGCTTAGCCGCCGTTTAGGTATCATATTTTTGCCTAAATGGATTATAATATAGTAACTTCAACGTGTCTACATCATCCCCGGAACTGAGGAGTTTATTACAACCCGTTACAGTTTTTAGAATGTCAGTGGGTAGTAAGTCAGTAGTAGTAGCATTTACCATGATAGGTCTTTTTTTTACTAGGCTTGTAAAATATTCTTTTAACTAAAATTCTCTACAATATGTTACCGGTTGTCTCCTAAAGTAAAATAAAATATTAACATTAAATCTCTGTTTAATTTTTGTTCTTATAGTCTGTAATACAAAATACTGAACTACTAGTTATCCAACATGACAATTGATACCATCAAATCAATATATTATGTGAAAACAAGAAGTAATATGAACATCAATGCGCTTTCAAAATAAAGCATCTGGCAGAAAAGAATAGGGAAGAACAAATTTTATTTCTTACGTACCTTTTAGAAATGTAGCCCTATTGAAAATATTATCTTTTACTTTAACTTTAACTTTCCACTCTAAGATTGTGGTAATACATTTGGAGAAGTTATTTTAAAAACTTCCCTTACAGTTTATTTAAAAACGTTTTGGTAATTTATTGTACGACACATTCTAATCTATTACTCATCCATGTTTGGAAATGCAACGCAACCCCCAAGGCATTTTTGCAATTTCAGATACCCATTCGAACGAAGGAAAGTGAGTGCAAAATCATGAATACGACAAGAAAGTAGCAAGTAGTTTTTGCTCATAGTTTTTTTAAAGGAACAAGACAATATAGTCGCTATTTCAGGTAGCTGATACGTAAATTTTACTATTGGTCTCTGGCTGAGTAGTAATTTTTATTTTGTAATAATTTTTATATTTATAAAAGCGGTGTATATTGAAGTAATTTATCAAAATTTAAGGCTAGTTGACAGATAACTGATTTGAAAAAATAGCGTAAAAATAATAAGTGTAATATGTGCGTCAGTTGCAAAGAAATATGTGCACACAAATTTTTGCAAATTATAATTAATAACCTTTCAGATTTCTTCAAATCTTCCCTTTCAGAGTTCCCAGATGCTGCCAAAAACGTGTGTTTTCAATTCCCTCGGTTTGTATGTCTATCTATCGGTCTGTTTGTTTGTGGCACAGCTTACCCGATTGACTCCAAGTTTTAGTCAAAAATTAAGGGTTCACATGGTAACATTTTAGTAAAAATCCAACATGTTGTGTCAAAATGGCGGCCTGACGACTTATTTAATTTACCTCACATTTTGCATACAAAATAAGTGTGTCATTGGAATGAACTAGTAAAGTATGAATTTAAGATTGTACAGCAAAGTGGCGATCTAATGAAATGTTTCAAAAACCAGTCTGGAAAAAACTCCTTACTCATTTGATTTCATATTTTGCGCAAAAATTACGTATTATATTGATAAACAGTTAAATTTTGGTGGGAATTCAAACTGGTGGAAAAAATGGCGGATAAACAAAAATGTTTAAAAATTAAGCCTAAAAACCTTCTTATTCATTGATTTCAAATTTTGCACAAAAGCTAAATGGTATGTTGGGATAAACTGATAAAGTTTTGGTACCTATTTATCATGTGGAACAAAATGGCGGCTTAATAATTTTTTTAAAGTCACTGCCAAAAAATCAAGTGTGTCACAGGTAGAAGCTGATAAAATATTAGTACGCACCTAATGTTTAGGAATAAAAAGCAGCTTATTAAAATAAAAAAAGATATATTTCATTTACTTTTAGTTTCGCATATAGTTACATATATAAATTATTTTATCTTTCATTTTATAGTCAAACAGAGGAGTTCCTTATAAGAGAGAATTCAGGATATTTATAGATCGAGAGTTTCATAACAGAGGGTTGTATCTTCAACCGAATTTAAATTGAACTCCTCGATATGTGTTTCTAAATGACTATTTACGAAACTAAATAGGGTCATACTGAACTATTCCTAATAAAAGGGAAAATTTATAATGAGGAAACTTCCGGGTTACGGAAACAAAGGATTTTTTTATGATTATGCAAAATAGGAATATCACAAACTAAAATGCCATGTTATTTTTTTATGTTTAGACGTTAAATTTCATTACTTTACATTACTGTAAGCTTCACCCAATACATTACAAAATATTAAAAATTATAAGAATAAAGATTTGTTTGGCAGCTTGTGGCAATTCCGTAACAAAATGTAACAAAACTTATTTATTTGCTAAACAGTATACCAAAAAAAAAATCTAAAAAATTGAGACTTCACATGTTACCTATTTTTCTTATATATATATATATATATATATATATATATATATATATATATATATATATATATATATATATATATATATATATATATATATATATATAAATATTGCGAAGTCACAAGTTTTTTTAGTGCTTTTATCAATTTAAAATGTGACCAAATTTAAATTAACTTTTAATGAAGCACCAAAAAAAAAGTAAAAAGATTCTAGCGATCATAAATTACTTGAGCCTAAAGCATAAAAATACACTAAAATATCATAAAAACAGGTAAAAACTAAAATGGCCCATTAACTTACAGATTAAAATAATTGCAATTAATTTTTATAGCCTGTTATGATTTATAGCTTTTTATGTTAAGCTATATATAATAATCCATTATCATTCTGCTGCATCTAAATACATCGAGGGACGTGTGGGTGGACATTGAGATTTTTTTTTCTCAAAAGTTTATGAAAATACTTACCAGAACCAAACGTTATTGTCAAGTACTACATGAAACTTTTAGGTATAGTCTCTAAAAATTGGAATCCACTTAAAATAAAACACCAGAAGATTCATCATTCAATGAAGCTTATTCGGCTCGTCATATTATTATGTAACTTCTTATAACAGCAAAAGCTCATAAAATAATATTAGTCGTTTACAAATACACACTGCAACGCGACATTGATCACGTTAGCTAACATGAAATAATGAATACTTTCTTTCCTTTTAATGAATCCTTAATTTAGTTAAAGAATTTTTATATTTTTAATTTGGGTTTTCCTGGATATTACTGGATACTGAATTGCTTCCTTTTATTTTATGTAAACCTACATATTTGAAAGATATTTGTATTCACATCTATGTTTTGTTTATTTCCGCCCATGGCATTAAGGATATTTATCGAAGTTTGTTATTTAACTATAATAATATATTGCTTTTTATAAATATGAAAATTGCCTTTGCTTTAAAAGATAAAACTAAACAAATATGCTTTTTGTATTAGTTCGTGCTAAAATATGTTCTACTACACGTTTAAAGACCTCGTTTATAAAAATGATACTAAATGTAATTAAAATTTATCATAATGTAAGTTCTCCAACTGACTGTAAATTTAATTTTTTTTATACGTGTTATGTAGTTATATGTAGTAGTTCGTATCATATATCGGCTAAGTTATTCGTATCATATTCGTTTAATGGCAAGGTGTGTTAAAATTAAGTTTAATTAAAACTTTTACCACCCTTCAACAAAAAATATGGAATTTGGTTCTCGTGGCATACATTTTTGTTACAGAATCAGTTAAATAATGTTATTTTATCGATATTTTGGCAAAACTGCAAGAGCTTTTTTAGGTAGTTATTAAGAGCCTAATTTGTTAATTTAATACAAAAAACTTAAAACAAATCCTATGCAGGAGAAGACGTTTTGGATCAAATTATCTTGATCTTCATATGGTCGAGAAAATATTTTGTTTGAGCATTTACTTAGTAAGTAATATTTCTGAAGGAAAATTCATTAAATGAAATTGTTAAATATTGCGTATATCATTTGTCGCTAGACACAACTGATTCCTTATTTAATTCAAGTTCAAGTAAAGAAAACAATTAAACAGCTATTATGCAAGAGTGACAAAATTGGTATATAAACAAAATACTACGGTTTATCCTTAATGTCAAGGCATTAAAACAAATGGATACATACTCGTATATTAATTATTAACAGTTTGTGTATAGCTATGGGTAACTAAAATCAATCAATCTAGGTGTCTTAATATTCTAATAACTGTTTTTTATTATTACTAATTTGTTTCTGGGTATCAGCTCTTGTCAAAATTAATATATTTTCTGAAAAATGTAGTGCTTAGTTTACTAATTAATAACAAGTGTCATATTTTTCATACCTTACGAGTGTTTCTAAAAAATAATATAACTGGTATTTAAAAAAAGGTACATTTTAAATACCTGTGAGTTTTCTCAACCTAGTATTAAAACTATAAACAAACGAAATTAAACAAGTTTATATTAACTACACCTTGTACCCTAACCTTACCTATCCTAAAGCCCTTCGATAGCAAGGAAAATGCGGTGACTTGCCTGGTATTATCGATGAGAAACCTTCGATGTTTACCAAGAATTTAACTAGAAACTACTAGCTACATCTTCACAGTATAAAGCTACAAATCTCTTGATGTAGAATGTTAACCGGAAAGGAAATGTAAAAAGCGGAGCTGCACAGGTCAATTTGGCACGCGATTAACTAGATCAATTTTATATGTACAAAACAATTACCTAATAACTATATTCATATGTATATTGTGATTCCTTTTACTTCTGTTGATATAAGAAAATGTTTCTTGCGGTTATATTAAGAACTAGAGTAATTGCCCTATATTTATTTTCTTAAAATAGGAATTATTTATAAAATACAAATATTGTATTATTATGTATTTAGTTTTTCGAGTTAACTAGAGAGAAGTTGGAGATTTTTCTAGGTAAAATATTTATATGCACCTGGGTTCATTAGACCAAAAATAAAAAAAAGTTTAAACTGTATGGAAAACTGTAGTAAAATTATAAAAGTTCCAATAATTTGCTGACCTGCCTACATAATCTAATAAACAAATAACTCTTTGATTATATAGAAAATATCATATCAATCTGTGGTCAATCAGCGTTTTATATGTGTCTTATATTATCTATTCAACTGCGCAATGTGCTATTAAGCTGTTACGCCAATTGTACGGTTACTTTATAATGGTTCACATAAGGGGATTTTAAACTCAATTGGCAAGGTACTTGAAAAATAAGGTCATAGTTATTATATTAGTTTATTGATAATGTAAACAAATTAAATATTACCTGTCTATGTCAGGTAACCACCGCGAAAATTATGTTGCTGATATTTATATTTATTATAAACATAAAATATTCTAATCGAATCATAATTATATTCAATCAGACTTAACTATCTATAGAAAAAATATTACGCCGGTTAAATATATACATTTTTTTTAAATATTATGAAAAAAATTCTATCGAACAAATATTTTAGTCAATATATCAAATTTTTAACATAGTTTAAGTTTATAAATTGAGAGCTAGCTACAAGTTTTTATTTGTCAATAAAAATAATAAAACTCTTCAGATTAGCGGCTATATTTTGTCAGCTTTTACTGATAGAGTTTTAAAAAATAAAAAAAAATCGTAGTTTTCCATTATGAGTGCTACCAATTTCATATGCTAATTTATTACAAATTAATGAATTTATAATTTACCTAGATACATATTTTATAAAAATATTTAGATAAAATATAATCTCTGCGACTAGTTCTACCTTTTCTTAGAATGATCTCATCTAATAGTCAACAACAATCTCCAAGGTTTTTTATTAAGGAAATTAAACTGGTCCAACTACAAATATATTCTGGTAAGGATAAGCAAAATAAGATTTGAAAATAACGTTAATTTTGATTTTGTGTGGTTAATAAATACTTACTAACTTGCTAATTGAAAGTCGGTGCTGCTGTCAAACAGTTATTCATAGAAGAAAATTAACAAATAAAATGCAGAGATTCTCTTGGATCCGTTCTTAGTTTGCTTGCGAGAATAAAAACATATTGCTTACAGATATCGAAAATTAGAAAAAAGCTATGAAGTGAAAAGAAGTTTTTGTTTTAAATTATGAAAAATAAAGAAAATCGGTTAAATGACATTTACTCGGAACTCTTTTGCATCTCCTCCTTTTACCAAAAAGAATGAAGAATTATATTATTTGTAAATATATATAGGTATTTGGTGAATGTTAATTAACATATAAATTCATAAGTCTAAAACCAATGTAAAAATGTTCAACTTGCTACAATGGCAATATATTCTTAACACCACATTTATGTAGTAGCAGTTAACATAATGTCTCGCTCTCTCTTTCTCTCTTAAGTTTTTCTCATTTTCTTTATTAATAACCAGCAAAAAAGACCTAACAATAATACGCAGGATGTACAGTTAAAAAATATGTAGGTTGTCTATATTTCTACTTTTTAAAGTTACTTTTTTATTATTTAATATTCTTAAAAAATGCTTATTTGTTTATAATCTTTGTCTTTCACACAATTAGTTAAAATATAATTGAAAACCTTGTACATATTACTAAGTAATTTTGTGCGAAAGTAAGTTATGGTGCTGGTGCCTCATTTACGTTAATTTATAAGGGAAAGTATTTATAACGAGATAGTTTGCAGAAATCAATTTTTTAAACCTTTGTTACAAAAACTTGCTTCACTATTTGTTGATTAGTTAGATTAGATAAGTTAAAATCTTTACAGATCATCTGACGAAAGACCTTTGTAAAACTCAGTTGTGGGTGGAAATCGTTTTAGTGAAACTTAATCTGACTTAGAAATCAATTTGGTAGAGAGGAATTTTAGTCATATTACTTTTAAATTATAAAAAAAATGTCAACATAGCTCATAACCTAGGTTATCCTTTTCACAAAATTGACATCCACCTAATCGCCCCATCGCCAAAGATCAAAACTATGTTTTAAATTGTAAAAAAGATAAAAAAATAACTTTCAATCCACATTATCGTTTTTGTCATATTGACCCGTTTGCTAACATTACTGTCGCCTAATTGTGGTATTCACCAAATTGACATCTAGACCAAATTTTCGACGGAAAATTTACCCAATAAAATTTTTAATTTTCCCTTTCATTTAACAAGTATTGTGTTAGATTTCAAAAACATTTCCTTATTATCTTTTTTACCCAAAATTGTTGAGATCTCATTTCCGATGCAACCAATATTGGTGATTTCAATAAGATAAAATACTTGTATAGAAATTTGACAAACTTAACTGGAATTTGCACCTTTAGAAGTTGTGGGACAAAATCAGTTTTTAGCTAAGAAAGTTTACTAAAAGTAAAAATATTAGCGTCTTTAAGTAAACAAAATTTATATAGTGCATGAAGACTGGTAGAAACTAACACATAACAAAAGGCAACTCAAATTGTATTACAGAGATAATCCCGACATTTTTATCTCTTTCGAATGCGTTTGTGCGCTAAGAAAAAGCACTAATTATCAAAAATTTTATAGGCAGAGAGAAACACATTGTGGATAATATTAAGATTATGATTATGGATAAATGTTGAGACATACTGTGTCGTATTCAGGGTGTTTTTTTTAAGGTGGGTTAAAAGGGAAGGAAATAATAGAAACAGATACGAAAACCCTTAAGTTTAATAGTAATTCTATTTTAGCTCTAGGGGGCTTTAAACCCAAATCATCTGCCTTCGCCACTGGATAAGAGGTAACTAAAAGCCGTGGGAATATGAGCATTTGGCAAACTAATCGAATGATAGATCCGAAATAAAGACTGGTAGTGATGCGTAAATGGTTGGGCCCATTTAACACCCATAATATTCTAACTTGAATTACATGCTATATTTTTTTTATCCAATAAAAGACCTCAAGAAGCTCAAACAAGCAGCAAAAGGCAACAAAGCTACTTTATTGTAAGTACCTACACATTCGAAAACAGAGCACAGGATATACTTGATCATACCAGTTGAGTATTTTTCAATTTTATGTTCATCTGTCGTTACTAAAGGTCGTATAATACGAATCCAGATAATAGGAAGGGAGGCAAAAAAACTAACTAAAAAAGAGTGCTAGTATAAAGACTGACAAAATATGTATTTCAGATTGACTTATTTATGCCAGATTACTTTTAAAGCTACTAATAAAATAAATTTTAATATAAGAATATTTGGACCTCTCGGTAATTAATATAATCAGATATGCGCTTATCTCTTACCCGTCTTAATGCTTCTGGTTGAAGTGGTCCGTCGCTTGGATCTCCAAATCTGTCCGCAACTTCACTCAGTAATTCCATATCCTGTTCCAGTTGTCTGCAAGAAGCAGTAGCCGTAACATAAGCAGAAGCCAATATGAAAATTCCAAGGACGAAGGAAACTACAACGACGGTTACTGCTATGATTTTGGCTACTTGTACCGCGGAACTTTTTGGTCTATGATACGCCTTAAAATAAAAAAAAACATTAGTTAATATTAGTATCATTACAAATTCCAAATAGATTATTTTGTATATATATATATATATATATATATATATATATATATATATATATATATATATATATATATATATATATATATATATATATATATATATATATATATATATATATATATATATATATATATATATATATATATATATATATATATATATATATATATATATATATATATATATATATATATATTTTATTTCAAAAATTCACTTTTTAAAAAATATTATTTATTCACTTAAAAATACTTTGTATAATTGTAAAACTTAAACCGTATAATTTGAAACTTAAACTGACATAATAACAGTATCTGATATGAACTAACTAATATTTACAATTGGTGCTTAATTTATATGTTTTGAAATGATGAGGCAGCACCTTCAAGCTGTGAGAACTGCAACTCGAAAATACTGCTTGCAATGCATTCCTTGAAATGTTGAAATCGCCATATCCGTTCCCATGCGACTGAAGGCACATGGCTATAACGGATATAACAACTCCCCCTTTTAGTCAAAAGTTAATACAATGTTTTAACTTTTGTAAAATCACTTAAAGTTCGTCTTCGTCTTCTTCTTCGGCTTGGGGATGGATAGCTGGCCGTCTTCTCGCAAGAATACTGCTTAGTCTGCTCTTGACTGTCTTTCGCTGCAGTGGTCTGGGCGGAGGTGGTGAACCATCATCTAGTGGAGCCATGGTGATGCTGGGTAGTCTCTTACGACGACACTTACATAATATGTACAGGACGAGTAGGCTGGCTAGAAGTACTATTGTGATGATTGTGAACCAAGACAAGTGTTTGTAGACAAAAGGTTGGTTTATTAGTTTGTCCAGTTCTTCTGAATATTGGTCTAGTTTGTGCTGAGCAATATTGAGATCTTCTACATCTATCTTGTTCAGTTTAAGAGGTTTGAGGTCTGGGATATGAAGCTTCGATGAGATGTGTTGGCAGCACTTGTATGGGATCAAAACTGGGTGGCTTTTGTAAGTAACGTTTTGATACTTGTCGATGATTGCCTTGGCGTGAACGCGTGTGCTCCCTATAAAGGCGTTACAATACGGTTGAAGTTTAAGGAGGGAATTGACATTGATAATGTTCGTCTTGACTTCTCTTCCTTCGCATTTGATAGTAACTGGTAATGGATCTGACACAGTAATCAACCAAAAGTTTAGGTCGATACCTTTGACGTTGTAACCTTTTGCCAGAAGAATTGATACTTGACATGTCTTAGGTAACTGGTTTGGTCCTCTAAGGAGCTGAGCTTCACAAATCGCTTCGCTGTCTATTGGGTAGGGTAGAACATCTGAACAGATCTTTTGGTTTCGTCCTATTGATTTACAGCCTTCTAGGTTTTGAAAAGAAACGTATAACATTGAATCATCGTCCCGCGCTATATATTTTTGTGTTGTAGGAATTATATGGTGAAATTCTGTTCGATTATCCAACACAGGTATTGGATAAAGATGATATAAGGTATAGCTTTCAGGATTTACTAAAGGTATTTTTAAAATAAACACTACTTTAGTGTCTGATTGATATGCCCCAAGTTCGATAATCTCAACGTATTGTGCGAGTGTTGAAGAGTACACAGGTAGAGGTAGATTATTTTTTCTAAGAGATTGTGAAATTTCTTGAAGGGAACTAATCAGATCTCCTGGGGTTATTATTGAGCTATGTAAAATATTTAGTCTAGCGAATGATATAGCATTTAGAGCGTCGTTAAGAAAGTTTTCTAGAAAGGAGTAACTCTCCATTAATGATTCACATAAGTCTAATGTTCTTATTTGAGCATCGTAAAATGCAAGGTCATCAGATATGTCTATTATCGATTTATGGATTTCGATTATGTCTCGGTTAAATGTTTCTTCGTCTATTTGAAGTTTTTGTATTGATGCGTTAAAAGTTTTTATGACTGAAGTAGTAACCGATATCTGATTTTTAAGGAGGTTCTCGATATGTCTTTCGTCTTGGTTGACTTTATCAATGCATTCATTGAAATATTCACCGTCTGAGGCATCGAGGTTTCCAGTTATGGATTTCCAGACCGTGCCAATTCCGTTAAATATTCCGCGCCTCTCCCTGTGACTATATTTTTTCGTATCTGCGATTATTTCTTTATATTTTAAATTGACAGAATCGGATATTTGATTAAGCAGGCTAACGTGTGTTTGTATTTCGGATCTGAAAGATATCATTCTAGGCGAGTCAACGTTTATGAAGCCGTCTAGTAATCCTTCTAGGATTTTATCGTTATTCACGATAGCTTCTTTTATGTAAGAAAGATCTTTATACACGAGGAGTGTCCATTTGTCGTTTGACACTTTGACAGAACCTTCTTCATGGAAGAATATTCCGAGTGTGTTGTTGATAGGTGTTATGGAAAATTGGGACAGGCCTACCGAGAGCAGCCCGAGGAATCTGCAAAGAAGAATATTCTTATTCAAAATAGGGTTTTAACCTATCGAAGTTGACTTTAGATGACTGATTTGTCCGAGGATTAAGAAGAATGGCGGAATTTTGAAACACTTGTGTAATTTCAAAAGGACCATTAAATTTGTTTTCGGATTTTGATTTTATTTGTGACTCTTTGACGTATACCTTATCGCCAACTTTGTATTCGGGGATAGGAGATACGTGTTCGTCGAACCTGACTTTTGCTTTTTCTTTTTGTCTTTCTGTTTTTGCCCTAGCGATTTTGTAATAATATTCCATGCGGTTATTAAGATCTCGTATGTATTTCGATATTAATTTTTCCTGATTGTATAATGTTTCAGGTGGCCTACTTGACGTGTGACCGAAAATGAGTTCAAACGGAGTAAACCCGTGTGTTTTATTTTTAGTATTATTATAACAGATTACTGCATAGGGTAATACATTAAACGGATGTTCTGTAGGGTTTTCTGCTACGTTCGCTCTAATCATTTCTGATAAGGTTGCATGGAACCTTTCGATGGACCCATTAGACTGGGGATGATTTACACTAGAGAATGTTAGTTTTGTGTTAAACAATTCACAAAGGTCTTTAACTAACGAGTTATCAAATTCACGCCCATAGTCACAATGTATTCTTAGGGGTGTTCCATAATGCTGGAAAAATACTAATAGGGTATTTACAATCGTTGACGCTTTTTTGTCGTCTAGTGGGTAGGCTTGCGTGAACTTCGTAAGTTCGTCTCGAACTGTGAGTGCGTAATATCTGGTTGGATATTCGAAGATATCAATGTTTACTCTTTCAAACGGGGTTTTTGGGGTTTCCGTTATAACGAGTGGTGTACTTAAATTTTTCCGACATATTTTCACCTTCTGACATATTTCGCAGGCTTTAATTAATTTTTCAACATCTTTTGTTAAGTTCGGCCAATTATACTTTTCTCTTATGCGCCTGACTGTCTCGTTTATTCCCCGATGCAAATTGGTTTTGCCTGAATGGTAGTGTTCTAGAATTTGGGGAATTTCGTCAGCGTCTGGGGATCTTACAACGTTTTGACAGATTTTAAGTTTTATTTCTTTATCGGCAAAGATAAATGAGAGCATTTCGAGAATGGGCAGTGCTAAATTATTTTCTACATAAAATGTTTTAGAGGGATCGAATTCATTTTGGGCCTTAAATAGAACATAGAACAGGTGTTGGGCTACAATTTCCGGGTCGAATGGTATTGGGATAATAAAGTATTTTCTATCTTTTACAGTTTTGCTAGAGGCAATGTTAACGCTCATGTTTTCAAAATGAATGTTTTCTTCGAAGATATCCTCGATTATTTTGTAATGCATTTCCTCTAGTTTGTTTTGCCAGAAAAAGGTAATAATTAATTTATGCGATTTATCTAAAAGCTGTGAATTTGAGAATTCGACTTTGGAATAGTCAATTATTGATCTCGTTTGGTAGAGATCTACAAATTTGTTATATTCTTGTGTGATGTGTTCGTCGTCTATTTCGACGGCATTTGGGTCTGGTTGACTTTGGTCGTCATTTTCGCTATCATTTTCGTTAGCGGCAAAAATGGCACATTTTGATTGGAAATTTGCGCATTTTTGGAAGTAATTAATCTTTATTCGGGATAGGGCGTCTGCATTTTTGTTTATCTTTCCGGGCTTATGTTCGATTTTATAGTTGTACTCTTCTAATTTTAGACGCCAGCGAGCAAGCCTACTACCAGGGTCCTTAATCGAAAAGAGCCAGGTTAATGGCCGGTGGTCCGTAATAAGTGTAAACTTTCGTCCAAAAAGATAAGGGCGGAAATGTTTTACGGCCCATACAATTGCCAGTAGCTCCCTTTCGATGGTGGAGTATTTAGTTTCTGCGCTACAAAGTGTTCTAGATGCGAAAGCTATTGGTAGATCTTTTCCGACTGGCCCTTGTGACAGCACAGCGCCTATTGCGAATGCGCTTGCGTCTGTAGTCAGGAGGAAGGTTTCCTCAAAATTAGGGTAGATGAGAATGGGGTCTGTAATTAGGGCTTTCTTTAGTTCTTCGAATGACTTTTTGCATTCAGAATCAAAGAGAAATGGGACGTCCTTTTTTAGGAGTTGGGTTAAAGGCTTGGACACTTTTGCGAAGTTCGGGATGAATCTTCGGTAATATCCCGCTAATCCCAGGAAAGACTTAATGTCCTTTGCATTTTTTAGTTCTGGGAAGTTTTTAATGCATTCTACTTTTGAGGGATTGGGTTTTACACCATCTTTCGTGACAAGATGTCCCAGATAAGCAACTTCCTTTCTCAAGAACTCACACTTATCGGGTTGGATTTTAAGATTTGCATTTCGGAGACGTTTAAAAACTTCCTTTAGTCGGTCTATATGTTCATGTATGGTGGGCGAGTAGACGATTATATCGTCCATGTATACAAGGCAACGCTCGTTTTGGATGCCCAAAAGAATGTTGTCCATGACACGCTGGAACGTGGACGGGGCATTCTTTAGACCGAATGGCATTCGGACGAATTCATAGTGTCCGTTATCGACTGAAAATGCTGTTTTAGGTATGTCATCGGGAGTGATCTCAATTTGATGAAAGCCGGACGCGAGATCAAGCGTCGAGAAATATTGACATTTACCAAGTTGGTCCAATAAATCTGAAATATTTGGCAAAGGGTATTTATCGTCAATACTAAGATCATTCAGCTTGCTGTAGTCTATAACTACACGCCACTTTTGTTTCCCGGATGCATCGAGTTTTTTGGGTACCACCCACACCGGTGAAGACCACGGTGAGATAGAGGGCCGGATAATTCCTTGTTCTAACATTTTTCCTATTTGTGTTTTCACCTCCTCTTTGTGTATCTGAGGATACCTATAAGATTTCGTGAATACAGGCTTTGCGTTGTTAGTCTCTATTACATGTTTGATTTCATTGGTGAACGTTAGCTTATCACCCTCAATATAAAATATGTCAGAGTATTCTAAACAGAGGTTTGTGATCATCTCCTTTTCTTCGGAGTTAAGATGTTCCGTTCTTAGCTCATTTCGGATTATTTGTACTCTATCAATTTGGTCGGACGCATAATCATCTTGAGTATTTAAGTTTAGTATGACTTCACTTGACGTGAATGGCTCTATAGAAAGATCGGAAAAATCTATGGATTTCGGGATGGCGTTTGCGTTTAAAATAGAAGTCATAAATTCACCGTTTTCGTTAACATGTACAATCGCACTAGGTAAACGAACCTTTTCTTTTTCCTGAGCCGTTAACAGGGCGTCAGTATTTTTTAGATTACAGGTTAATTTGAATATTTTCTCTGTGCGGGCATCGATAGAGATTTTATTGTGTATCTCACTTTTATGGACATTATTTGGGGTTGTAATAGCACCGACTTTGTGCAATGGAATCGTTTTAAAATTGGTTATTAATTTTTTTGATTTAAGATCGATTATGCATTCATAATGCTCAAGAAAATCAAGTCCTAAGATGCCATCAAAATCGATATCTAGATTATAAATATACACTTTATGTGGGTTACCTATCTCAAAACGGACAAGGGTGGATTCAAATATAGACAATTTTTGATTTGTTATGCCCTGAATAGTAACGTTTTCTGCTGTTCGATGGGGAAAACTCTTGACGGTGTTTTCTTTAAAAATAGATATCCCTGCTCCGGTGTCGATTAAAAGTTTGAAGGTATTTGAAGCATCGTTAATATAGTACAGGTTCTTGGGATTAACAGTAAGAAATGGGTTCAAAGGAACGCTTGTTCCGGAAAGTTCACAATGGGGTCGAAATCGTCTAAATTCATTGTCTGAATCTGACTCTGTAGTTCCAACATCGGGTCGATCGATTTGGTAATGCTGTCCGGAGGGTGGTTCTTGTGAAGGGGAGACGGAAAATTTTGAAATTCTGAGCTGTCAAATTCTTCAGAATGACTTGTAAAAGTTTGGTCGTTTTGAATACAGTATTCTTGGTTTTCGAAGTTACTATCATCTTGAGAATACTCGTAATATTGAGGTTCTTCGTAATATGGGTTATCATAATTTACGTGGTGAGCTCTCTGTTGGTTTGGGTAAAAATTTGAGTTTCTCTGCATGATAGGAGGACGGGATGCAGCTTGGTTTTGTTGGGCAGCTGCAGGAGGTCTATATTGAGATGAAAATGTGTTGGGTCTGTTTTGCTGAGAAAAATGAGGTTGGCTGGAAGAAGGAAACTGTCTTTGGTAGTTTACGTTACCGCTATTTTGGGAATAACCAGGTTGGGACATTGGTTGTGTACGGCATTCTGGAGCTATGTGTCCGGTGCGTCCACATTTATGACATTTTATAATTTGTGGTAAAGGTTTCCTAATCGGTTGAGGAGGTTTCGGAGAATTTGGTTTGTTTATTTTTTGGTTTTCAAAATAGGAGAGCTGTAATTCTCTTCTAATGCGGGAGTGGGCCTCTAAAAGGTCTCCCGGGTTTCCTGCACGAATGATTTGGCCTAGACGAGGTTCTAGTCCAGTTAAAAGCGTATTTAAACTCATTGTTTCAATTAATCTGCTTTGTGCAGCTTTTTGATCATTAGTGAGGTTAGAAGCTTTTTGAATACTCGAAAGCATTTTTGCATTTAAAACTTGTAACCGATTATAAAATGTAAGGGCGGACTCGCCGGGAACTTGACGGAGTCTTTGAAGATCCTGTATAAGAGACGATAAGTCCCTTGAGTCGCCAAAATGGAGATTTAAAAGTTGTTTAATTTCGGTATATGTTCCTGGATTTCTCGAATTTACTAATTGTGCGGCTCTTCCTTTAAGTTTATTTTTTATGTGAATCGTTAACAAGAGTCTTTGATCCGCTGTTGCCATTTTATAGGCACAATCGCACGCGTTTAAAAAGGTACCTAAGGAGATTTGATCGCCTTCAAATTCAGGCACTATAGAAAATATTTCGGATAGCCTGTAAGGCTCGATTTCTACTTCAGCACTTTGTGTTGTTTGCTGTGCAGCTGGTTGAATTTGTTGAGAACGTGTTTCGGGCATTTTGTTAATTGCTTTAAATTTTTATAAGAATACAAATTAAAATTCTTTTTGAAAATAAAAACACAAAATATTAGGCTATTTTTCAAATTACAAAATTGGTAAATAAAGGTTTAGCTTTTCTTCAAATTCAGGGTAGAATATACGAAAATTAAAATCAGGGTAGAAAATTACGTATAGACAATCGAACAGTAAAATAAAATAAAATACAACACTTAAAACGGGATAATTCAATGTCACTTACGTAAACAGGAGCATTGGTCGTCTTGTTCTCTTAGGACTGCCAGGGGTTTCACCAGGTGTTCCTTCCGCAGCTATCTTTGAGTGAGGACGCCTTGATATGGTTCTTTTCTTCGTTAAGGGATTTGCGATCCGCCGTCAACAGTTAGGTCTTCCTTGTTCTGCCGACGTTAGACGAATCCTACCGACTGCGCCAATTTGTTACACTTTTATTTCAAAAATTCACTTTTTAAAAAATATTATTTATTCACTTAAAAATACTTTGTATAATTGTAAAACTTAAACCGTATAATTTGAAACTTAAACTGACATAATAACAGTATCTGATATACTAACTAATATTTACAATTGGTGCTTAATTTATATGTTTTGAAATGATGAGGCAGCACCTTCAAGCTGTGAGAACTGCAACTCGAAAATACTGCTTGCAATGCATTCCTTGAAATGTTGAAATCGCCATATCCGTTTTCATGCGACTGAAGGTCAATGAATACACATGGCTATAACGGATATAACATATATATATATATATATATATATATATATATATATATATATATATATATATATATATATATATATATATATATATATATATATATATATATATATATATATATATATATATATATATATATATATATATATATATATATATATATATATATATATATATTGATACAAAAACACAAAATTCTGTGTGTTTGTACATTGTAGGGTTTTGTTCTTGGGAATGTGGTTCAAAGAGACCAATTACTAGTACGTAACAAACTTTATATTGTTTGCGTTTCGGTGGTATGTACGACCTCTTTCAACTGCGTTAAGCTAAAAATATAGTACATAAACAGAAGTAATAAAAACGAAAATTACAGTCATAGCTTACCATATATAAATAGTCAAGCATACCGATAAGACACATAACATATATATATATATATATATATATATATATATACATATATATATATATATATATATATATATATATATATATATATATATATATATATATATATATATATATATATATATATATATATATATATATATATATATATATATATATATATATATATATATATATATAGGAGAGTACCCCTGAGAAAAGTTCTCGTTTATTAATTGCACCTAGTAGTGAGTTAATTATTTTTATTGATATATTTATTTGTTTAAGATAAATGTTTTAGTTTTTCAGCCCTCTTAAAGACCGATAAACCAAGTTTAGTAAAAAATAACTCTTTATATCCTTCTTAAGAGGGAATTCTTGTAATCGGGAAATAATCATCCAGCTTTTTACATATTTTCACGTTTTTGGATCCCTAGATGCCGACATGTTTTCCATATTACGTCAATTTGTTTATACGTCTGTCTATTCACAGCAAAGCCAAAAAGCTACTTACCCGATTCAGTTCAAATTTCGGTCAAAATTTAAGGGTCATGTGGAGATAGAACCGTAACATTCTGGTAAAAATACAAAAGGGCAGAATAAATGGCGGTCTAATAAAATATTTAAAAGATCATTGTAAAAATCTGGTTTTCTAATTGATCTAAAATTTTGCACAAAAATCAAGTTTTGAAAAGTATGCTTTTAGAAATTTCTTTAGTACAGTTCTGGATAGGAAACGGTAGTCGACAGAGCTAAGATCATGTCTAAAAATGCTTAACAGTATATTAAGTATAGTTTATGTTGCGAAAATTATAATATGACCAATATTTGTAACCTAACTATATTAATATTTACTGTCGAATAACTACCGGGTAGATTTTTAAATGAAAAAAAAACAAGTAATTTTATTCACTGTAATATTCGTGATCAAAGATTAAACATAAATTGGTGTTGAAGGAATAAAATTCTTTCATTAAATTTATTTTAATTCTGTGAGTAATTTCCAGTATAATGTAATGCCGGATATGTTATATCAACCCCCCAATATCGCATCCTTCAAGGTATCACAAAATGATAGATAGTTTATGCATTTATTCATAATACTAAATAAAGAGCGGTAACGAGTTCTATACAGTTATAATAAGGAGAAAATATTTTAAAAAATGTTATTTTAAGGATACTTGTGCAAAGCAAGATATTCATGGCCAAAAAAGGTGCGGTATTTGCTTGCTAAAGTTAAATATGTTTGCAGGTATTACATAAAACAATAAGACAACAAAGCGCTATTTGTATGTACTTATTCTTAATAAACTCACGAAGCCATATCTTGACGAATGTTTAATATGTGGCCTTCGCTTAAATGCTGTGAAATCCCAGTGATGTTTCGTAAAATCCATTAAAAAACCAATAACCGCATTGTGTATTTTGTATGAGTTCTTTTCAAATTAACAGATAAAAGAGTATTTTCGTATGCAGGTGTAAATTATTTGATATAAACAAACCGCAGTATTGTTAACAATGAGATCTTGAACGCCAAAATTAGTAAAATGTGACCTACAAAAACTATATATATATATATATATATATATATATATATATATATATAGGAAATATTCTTAGATTGTTTGTCAGCGTAATATGTACGAAAATATCTATTAAAATTATCTATCTGTACATCTATCTAATTTTTGTCGACACCTTCAATAAAAAAGATGCTGAAATTAAGTTAATGGTACTCTTTAAATCCAAGTTGTATCATTAGTGGAAGATTGGCTTTACCTGGCACTTCCCTCATTCGTTACCTCGTTCTTTCTTTTTTTCGAGGAGAGTAAAGTATTTAGTAATATATACATAAATAAATTAAATTTCCTTGATAAAGTGGGTAAGTTAAATTGATAAGTAGTTAGTGGTAGTTTTATTGATACTGATTCTCACAGCAATTTATTACTAGCACTCAAATTTTCCAGTTTAGTCTTTTGAAGTCAGTTGGCAAAATAGACTTTTTTCTAGTAATTTTTTAATTTTCATTATCAAAGTGCAAAATTTAAAGGCAGGTTTAAAATTAATAATAATTAAGTTTATATAGTCAGCTTTGCGGGATTTCCACCTGCATTCATTGACCTCTATAAAAGAAAGAGAAACATAATTTACATACAATCAAAACAAGTAAAAGTTCTGAATGTTAAATATTTTATTTTAAATAATATAACAAGCACAAACCAAATTTCCGGAAAAATTTCTTAAAGAGGCAAGCGTGTATATCGTGTTTCCACGCAGATGTTTTTAAAAAGAAAATAATTATGGACATAAAATTGGTCCATGTACAAACACAGAGTAAAGAAAACAGTGTGTTCTCTTTGTCATTTTCCACTCTATGCACAAGGGAAATCTCTCGTAAGTTCGGCTAGAGAATCAAATAAAAGTCATTTACAGGGTGCTTTCGAAAAATGATTAACACTTCTTAGTTTTCTAAGTGATTTATCTAAACAAATTAAGAGATCCCAGTCCCATTCGGCTAGTAAAAGACATAACCCAAGTTTACTCGAAAAATAATAAAAATTGATAAAATTCCAGGACCGGAATAAATTGTAATTTTTTGGCTCAGCCTAAAAGCAAACATCCAGTATACAATACTTTGTACTTTACGATACACATTCTGAAGAATATAAACAAACAAGCACATTGGTGTTAGTAACAATTTTATCACATCTTTCAAATGTTTTAAACACATTTTTGAAATTTGTCAAAAAATTGAAATAAAGCTAGCGTTACTAAATTAAAAAATCGGTAAAATTCTTTTACCCGGAGTTTCCCTCGTTATGAGTCTTTCCTTTTATTAGGAACAGTAAAGTGTAACCCAATTTAGCTCCGCGCATAGTCATTTAGAATACTGTTTTTCAACCATTTTTATTGGGCGCCATTTTGTTCTATCATATTGCATTCGTACCAATATTTTACCAGTTCCTACCTATCCCATTCTTAAATTTTGGGCTTAATTTAAAATAAATTGAATAGGTAGTTGTAACACCTTTTTTAAACCGTTTTGCAGCCTTGGATTCCTACAAAAATATTACAGGGTGATTTCTATGTAACACATTTTTGTGCAAAATTTTTTAGTAATAATTGTTTTAACATTTCACGCCATATTGGATTTTTACCAAAATGTTACCAGGTCATTCACACATAATCCTTAATTTTTTACCAAAATTCGAAATCAATCGGGTAAGTAGTTTTTAGTTACGGCGCGAATCTGAATGTTTTTTCGCAATTAAAAACATTTCATTTTGCCACTGTTTGCTCCGCAATTTTAAATTCGTATCACAGTTTTACCAGTTCATTTCTATACCACAATTAATTCATGCACACAATTTGAAATCAATCTTTTAAGTAGTTTTTTCAGGTTGAACTTTTTAAATATTTTACTAAGCCGCTATTTAGTTTCGCAACCTTGGATTTACATTTCACCAGTTGATTACGTAATACTTGATTTTTGTGTAAAATTTGGGGCAAATCGGATAAGTAGTTTTTTAGTAACTATTTTCTTAATATTGGATTAGGCCGCCATTTTGTTTCGATATTGGATGTTAATCAAAATGTTACAAGGTTATCCCCATATGACTTTTAATTTTTGAACAAAATTTGAAGTCAGTCGGGTATTTATTTTCTTGGGATTTCTTTTGTGAACTGGACGGCTTACGTGTGAGCACTTTGCCCATTCCTAAACAGCCCATCGAAAGGTATCGTTAGTGAAAGAAAGTTTACAATTATATAGAACGGAAGCTTTCACGGCTTTGGTCAATTAAGAAATCATGGTTCTTGGGATTAGACCGTTTCAAATTGAATTATTATCCGACGTTTCGCCTTCGATTGCACGAGGCATCTTCAGGGATTTTTACACCACGAGATCTGAACACTGAATGACAAACAATGAGTTTACTCGAAAAATAATAAACATTGATAAAATTCCAGGACCGGAATAAATTGTAATTTTTTGGCCCAGCCTAAAAGCAAACATCCAGTATACAATACTTTGTACTTTACGACACACATTCTGAAGAATATAAACAAACAAGCACATTGGTGTTAGTAACAATTTTATCACATCTTTCAAATGTTTTAAACACATTTTTGAATTGTGTCAAAAAATAAGTAAGGTAAAGGAAATATACTGATTTTTTATAATGTTCTTTCAAACATTTTAATAGGCCGCCAATTTGTTCCACCATACTGGATTCGTATCAATATTGGATTTATCGCCACTTATGTTACATATGCATTTTTGGGCAAAATTTAAAATTAATTGAAAAACTAGCTTTTTTACACTGATCTTTCAAAATTTTATTTGATCGCCATTTTGCTGCGTATGTTGAATTTCCATAAAAAAATTGCAGTGTATCCCTATATCACATCTAATTTTTCTTCAAATTTGAAGTCAATTGATTGAAACGTTTCTTACGCTAATTTTTTTAAACATTATATTTGGCCGTTATTTTGTCCATCATCTGGAATTCTTATCAAAATTTTACCCGTTCATTTTTATATCACACCTAAATCTTCTGCAAAATTTGAAATCAATCCGATCAGTAGTTTTTCAGACTGATTTTTAAAAAGAAATATTAGGACCCCATTTCGTTTCGTCATCTTGAATTCGTGATGTCACACTTAAGTTTTGTGCCCAGTTTGAAGTAAACTGAAAAGTAGTTTTTAAATAATATTTCTTTTAACATTTTATTAGTTACCATTTTGTTCCGCCATTTTTGATTTTTACGAAGATGCCATGCCATCCCCATATAACTTTCAATTTCTGACCAAAGTTAATCGGGTTTGTAGTTTTTACCTAGGCCGCGAAGAGACAAACAGACATACCGCAGCAATTGAGAAAATATATTTTTTTTGCCATCTAGAGAACCTAAATCGTGAAGACCCGAAAAAATCTCGGTGGGTGATGTTTTTACCATTGTAATATTTCTTTCTTATGAGGGAAGTAAAAGCTAATTTCGTCATCATACTAGTAGGAATTGCTATATCTGATCCAGTAATTTTTACTCTTTAAAGACAAAATGAAGATAAATTATTTAATAATTTTTAAATAGTAAACTCATGGTTTCCTTCCATTCGATTTAAAATGAGATTGCATATTTACAAGTGATTTAAACCTAATGCAATTAGAAATAATTAAACAATTGATATTAGATACAATAACTTTTTATCCGAACGGATCGAGTAAACGATTTAGAAACTCGTCGACTTATTAAACTTTTTTGTATTTCCGTAGTTATGTTTGACCTTTGACAACCTTAGTTTAAAAACGGACAATCCAAATCTATAAAAACAGGTTACAGAATTACTAAACAAATAACGTATATAATTACTGTTGCATGAGCTGCAATAATAGTCGTGGGACTCCGTACCTAGTACAACGTCTTAAAAAATTATAGTTATGATAGTAGACTTTTCTCATCAATACTAGACGTAGTTATTTAAAATGGATACCTTATAATTTAATCTTATGTATTATAGACATAGTTTCCATAGACTAAAAAAATATCAAATATTTATGAACTTTTTACTTATTAAATTCGATATTTTACCTACGATAAAATCATGACCAAAAATCAGAAGACATGTACCTCTTCTTAATATAAAAATATTAATAAATATACAATTTCGCCACATATATGTTTTTCTAGTTTTATTTTTAAAGAATATATTTACTTTTGTCTTCCAACTTCCCACAGAGCGAAAGGTGTGTGTCGACGGCACATCCTTTAAGGTTAGTTTAGTTAGTAGAATTTAGTTTTTATTACATAAACTTATAAAATATTCCTACCTAAATCAGATATTCTTAAAGGCAAAAAAAAACTTTTGCATCCTGCTTGAGGTAGGGCTTCGCAAGACCAATACAAACCTTGCTTGGTCTTGGCCTTGGTCTTGAAAAATAAATGTGGCCTTGGTCTTGTGGGTTAAGACCAAGGAAGAAGCATTTCTAGAATTCATATAAATATTCGAAACTATATTTATTATTTATGAGTATTTTTTATGATTTTTAGTACCATTGTCGCCAAAAGTAAATAGGACAACATCATAACAGCTCTTGGACTAACATATATGCCAAATATTTGGCAAACTATGAATTTTAGTTCAAATGGGACAAATTTACCATTATGATTTTAAAGTTTTGGTGAATAATTTTTGTCCCAGATACTTGTAATGATGATGGTACAAGGGGTTTCTAATTTCGATTTTAAGACCAAAACCAAGACAAGAATCTTCAGACGTAGGCTGATCTTGGTCCTGAAAGTCAAGTCTTGGTATTGGTTTTGAGGCGATTTATAAATCTTGGTCTATAAATGAATCGATCGACGAAGAAGCATCAAGCAAAGGAAACGTTCTTTATAAATTATTTAGTTTCTAAGTTCATATTTCCCCTGTATCGAAAAAAAAAATGCTTATTAGTTTCATTAAATGTTAAATTGTCAAAAAAATTATAAAATTAGTTTTAATTTTGTCTTACTTTAACTATTTGTATCTTAAACACATCTCTCTAAATGTCGATTTTTGTATTTTACGTACTCAACGAGAATTATTGGTTTCAAAGCCACGGTCAGCTTGAAAATAGACATTTTATTTGAGTTAAAATCTAGTATAAAGTCGTGAAATTTGAAATATTTTTTTTAGTCCGTCTTGTTAAATTTTAGTTGCGTTTTCTTTATAACTAACATCAGGTACTCTACATCATGTAGAGGCCAAAACTTCATTCATATTCTCGTGTTTCTTAAGTTGAGATTTATTTGTATTTGCTGTATGATGTCTTATGAGTAGATAAGGGGTAAGCTGAAGAAAATCCAACTAAAATTAATATAAAAGACAAAAAAATCTACGATTTTCCCTTTAATTTCCCTAACTTTGTTAAATGAAGTTAAATTCTGCATTATATTTTCATTCTTGCAAGCCATTTGGTATAGAAAATATAAAAAGCAACGCGTTGTCATATTAGCATTCGATGAAACACTGTGGTTAAAAATTAATATTTTCAACCTATGTGTATTGCACAACCTATAACACTTTTATCGTTTTTTAATATCCAACTGAAAAGATTAATTAGTTATTTATGTGTTTAAAAACAACAGTTAAACTAAATTTCTAAATTAGATTTTGAAATGTTCGTTTTAATCAGATCCATTTACATTCAAGCTTGATAAATTCCATACCTCACTAATAAATTGACCAATTGTGTTAAAATCCGATTTGATGAAAGCCACACGTTTTGCTGATGAGTTTTAATATAAAAAATTTAGAACTCCTAATAATCCCAGAATTTACTGATGATAATAAAAACGTGCCTGTAACCAAAATCAGAGAGATCGAGGAAGTATATTTAAACTTTTACAACAGAGAAATATAGATTTTACGAAGAAGCCGCTCTTGTCTAGTTTTCGGCGACAGTTATTTTTTTACAATAAAGTTAACAAAGACGTAACAATTCTTGATAATTCCAATTACTACAGCTAGGCTGAAATGTCAATGAGTTACAGTTATAGTAGCATATATAGCATTTTTTCAACTATATCCAGTTTTGTAGCTTGAAATACTAATTATATTTGAGATGGTGTCCAAATGATGGATATGTGGATTTCTTGAGCAGCCAATTATTGACAGATGTCGTGTATAGTCTGCATGAGGTTTCAAAGTGTACATGTTGTCTAAGTAGTGTATCAATCAATTTGTCTGTACATATGATTTTTGCTGATAACTGCTTTGAGGGCCCTAAGAATTCCATAGACTTCTCTGGTATAAATTACTTATATCTGAAAGTAAGTTTTTTGTTTGCTTTGAATGAGTTTGCAATTGTAATAGAGCAACTGACGCCGTTATCATCCTTGAAAGCAACGGTATATACGATATTGTCTGGGTTTAGTGTGCTCTTAAGCTCCAAAAAGGATTTTTTGTGGATGGAGTTGCAGTCCTAGGTAGTATAGCTAAGGTTGGATAGGCAAATGTTTTGGGTAAAGTGCTATCCCCTAGAAGATCTTTTACAATTTTTGGAACCGAAAATTGATGTTTAAGTGTAATAGGTTGTGTTGCTTGAGCTGTATTAAAGATGCTGCAGATTGCGTAGAGCATACTCATGCTAGATTATGACAAAAGAAGCTGTTTGCGACGAAGAAGAAGAAGCATTTCATTTGCTTCACAGTAAAGAGATTTTGCAGGGCTGGATCTAAAGGCTAAGTAGATTCGGAAACCAGTATTATATATTGTGTTTAAAATTTGAAGGGGAGATTTGCTAGTTTATAAGTAGATTATACGGCCATAATATAATTCGAAACGTATTAAGGCTCTGCATATACGAAACAGTACTGTGTCTACGTATATACGAAACAGTATTGTGGTACTAAATGGCGATGGGCCAGTGTTTGTTTTTAATATGTCATTTCGCTTTAAGCTCTCTACTTTTACTTCTTTGATGTGTTTTTTCCAGCGGAGTTTATTGTTGGAAGTCAGGCCCAGGAAATTATGATTTTTCTACCACCATTAAGGGAACACCGTTTATTCTTATATGAGAAGTGTGGTTTATTCTTCTTCGGCTAAACCTAAAGTGTAAAAAGTGAAACCTGCATTATTTGACCAGCTGTGCAAATAATTCAGTGCGTTTTGTAGCATATTGCACATTGTTCTAGCAACTTTTCCTGTACAGTGTATGATCAGGTCATCTGCGTAGAGAGCATATTTGATTGGTAAGCGAACAGAGCCGCACCTTATGACAAAGTTTAAAAAATGGTGCTAAGAAACGCCTTTTGTGGAATCAATTTTCTAGGCTAAATGGTTGTGATATTTTTCCATTAGCGGACTGTCTGACAATTCTGTTTGTGAGAATTTTTTTTATAAACACTAAAGTGTTGCCCGTTATGTTGTTTTCACACAGTTTGTTATAGATGACAGGTCTTAAAGGAGTACATCAGCGGCTTCTAGTTGTGTATTTACAGAGAAGTCAAAGTTGATCTAGTCAGGCTCGAGCAAGTATTCTTTTGAATGCTATTTTGTCCGTTTTGGGAACTTCGTCAGCACTAATTATAGAAAAATGGTTACTGTCGCGTTGGCTATCTAAGATATACCAGCTAAACGTCGGTGTTGTTCTCGGGTCACTAGAACTGAGAACGATGGATGAAAATGTTCCCCAGGAAATATTAAAATCTGTTGCCGTCTATATTTTTAAGATATATTAATTAGATTTTGCATCACGTGTTCAATAATTTCTCCTTTGCCAAATGTTTGATTGGTTTCCCGTATTACATTATGCGCATTAATGTCACCAACAAGAATAAGTGAATTTGGTAATTGCCTTACTAGATTTTGAATTTGTGCTTTTGTTAGATTATGGTTGGGAAGAATATTGCACCACAGGTTATAGCCTCTAGATCCGCAGTTATAGGAAGTTGCTAAGAGAAAGGACCCCTAGATACAAATGTCGAAGTGTCGCCGTAGGCCCGATCGCATTTTGTTCTAAGATGGTGGTAGCTCCAATTTTTTTTGTTTAAAAAATATAAAAATGTTTTTTATGTTGGGAGGACGTGTAATTGACGAGAATTATCTGAATGGATATCTTCATTGCTTAGATCTACGGACGATTGTGATATGATGTTTCAAGTACTTCCCCTTGCAAGTTCTTCGTAAGTCAGGTTGGTTTTAGTTTTTTTTTTGGTTAGTCGTGTGAACCTGTTTTTGACGGATCTTTCGGTTAAAAATGGGTATATGATATACATGTTGGACTCATGACATTAGACGTAATTGGTGAATTTTAGAACCTCTTTGATCCCTAGATCAATGTTGTGATAGATATTTTCTAAGAAAGCAAGTAAGTTGTCAATAGGCAAGTTGAATTTTTCGGGAGTATCTTGTATATGTTTAGTATTTTCTAAAAGTATAGAATTTCTTTCAATGTCAGTTCTGCGTTTCTGGTTCCCTGGCTTACGTGTTTTTACTGAAAGATTAGTATAATCATGATGGCTGGAAGGTATCTAAAAGACATCTTTTTTTGAGACTTGTTCGTTATTCTGATCTACAGTGATGGCAGTATTGTGTTTTAATTACTGGTACTGCTTGATGGTGTGTTTGGGCAGCTGTTTACAATACCTCCTGTTTGTTTATAAATGACATAATCCATTATGTATTTCGAAAGAAATAACCTCTCATAATTACTTTCATAGAGATCTACTAAAAAAGTTTGCAATTCGAAGTCCTCTGTAGTTAAAAAGACATAAATTTGTCTTAAAAAGCTTGCTTTTAGAATCGATACAACGAAGGCTAAGTTCAATCCTAGGTTTTTAATGGCATTTTTCCCGATATTATGAGATATTGATGTACTGATGTTTGAAATAATAATCCTTTTTGTAGGAGAAATTAATCTTTAAAAGATTAGACCTATATTTCCCCCATAAAGATAGCCTGATTTGACGTTACAAATTGGTCTAATAGTTCTTTATTTGTTTAAGTAAGTTTGATTTATCTAAGCTTTTTAATACCATACCATGGTAGGCAGCAATTTACATTTACTAATGCAATTATAATAATTAGGTCTTCTTGGACATTCCAAATCACTATTAGTTTGCAAGGGCCAATATGGACAATCAATTATTAAATATTCAAGAAAAATTTGTAATGAACAATGCTTTATAAGTTTCCAATATCTTATACAACCAAACATTGTTTTCTATTTAAATTAAACGATAAAACAATAATATCACATCGATCGACAACTAGATTAGATTTAAGTAATTTATGTATACCATAAAAATCTGGATTTTCTGTTTATTAGGATTTCCCTTTAGGCTTCTACAAACAATGTTTAACATTATTATTTATGTTAACCAGACAATAATAATATTTGTACACGGTACGATTTTTTATTTAAACTATTATTACATATCGACTATTTTAACAATACGTTTCAAATTATGCAAATAATTTAACATTCTTAATAATTAAAAAACCATCCCCAAGATTCTTTTATATTTATACTAATAAATATTAAAACAAACGGAAAAAATCATTTAATAATATTTGCTCTGAATGTAATAAAAGTTTCTTCCTTTAAAAGAGAGCAAAATGTATCTAATTTTACATATGTAAATTAGCAAATGAATTGCTGAACTCTTAGCAAATCACAAAAAAAAAAAAAATGCGTAAAAATGACATGGAAAAAAATCAGTGCAAACAGGTAAGCATACAAATCAAGAAAATTATTAGTTCCTTAAATTATTACTCTACGTAACCATCTGCTAAAACAATGTGTTTTAATAACTAGTATAAAAGTTCCTGATTTTCTCTTTTATTCCAACTCACCATTATTATTTCACTTATTATAAATATATAATATAATATTATAATAAATAAGTACATATATTAATTAATTTACAGAAGGAAATGACTAGTTTCCAACAAGTAAAAAATACAGTAATTTGAATTATACAGTTACTGGAATGAATGTTAATGTATTTTTATTTAGTTACTGGAATTATACAACTTGGCTTGGCATTTTATAAGAAGTGGATAGACCTCGATTAAACGAAAATGGAACTATTTAGGTAAGAAATTAAGTAGGTACCGCGTTTTTGTTTGGAGCTAGCTTTAGTAAGTATTTTAAGCTATCTCTGTAGCCCGAATGTGTTATCCTTTATTGAACCAAACCAATCGACAAATAAAGTATCGTTTAGATATTTATAATTCGAAAAAGAGCTATTTAAGGCTTATGTAAAGCGGTTTGTTTATTTTTAATTCCAAATATAAATATATTGGGTTATGTAGGATACAAATTGAATTTGTTTTGTGAACATTACCTATTACCAGAACTAACGTTTTAACTTTAACAAAAAAGGGCACGTATGTATAAATAAATAGGTATTATCTATATAATATTTATGGACGCTAACCTGTCATTAATATTATTTGTATTATTTTATTTGCCGCAGGTCAAGAAGCTGGCGATGTTAATAAACATATTTAGTCTAGCTAAATTTTATCTGCATTATAGTATGGACCTCCTACCAAACCTTGAAAGTCACAATACAAGAAAAATATAAATTCTGACTTATTTAGTTTTTATTAAATTTACATAATCTTCTATATTGGAATTTAGTAAAATTCCGACTTGTAAAAAGGAAGTTAATTAATTTTGACTTAGATCTCGGAATTTTTTTGAATTTTAAGTTAGAAATCGGAATTTAATAAATTCTGAGTTAGGTCAGTAGGTTTAACTTACGATCTAAGACGGAACTGATTAAATTTCGGGTTTGAGGTTGGCTTAAAACAAAACGAAATCGAATTTAATAAATTGAGAGTTAGATGTAGGATGCGGAATTTACCAAATAATATGTTTTTACGTCCCTCGTAAAAGGGAAGTATTGTAATCGTGAAAAAATTACCTTCCGAGATTTATTTCAGATTTTTATGTTTCAGGGTCCCTAAATCTCGAAAAATTTTCAAATTTTGGTCAAAAATTAAGGGGCATATGGGGATGACCTGGTAATATTTTGGTAAAAATCCAATAATGCAAAACAAAATAGCGGTCTAATGATATGTTAAAAAAATTAATACTAAAAAACTTCTTATCCAGTTTATCTTAAATTTTGCAACAACAATCAACTGGTAAAATTTTGGTTCGAATCCAAGATGGTGGAACAAAATATAGGTTAAGTAGAATAGTTAAAAATTCAGCCTAAAGAAGTACTTAATTGACTGATTTCAAATTGTGTGCCGAAAATAATTATAGTAAACGGATGAACTAGTAAAACTGTGGTACTAATGCAAGATGGGAGAACAAACTGGCGTCTAAATATAATATTTGATTTGGTGAAAAAATCATTATCTCAGGTTTTACATATCTTCAGGTTTTAGCGTCCCTAGATGCCAGAAAATATGGTTTTTCAATCCAGTTGGTCCATCTGTCGGTTTGTTTGTCTGTCAGCTTACTGCATAGCTTAAAAACTACTTAACACAGTGACTTCAAATTTTGGTCAAAAATTAAGGATTATATGGGGATAACCTAGTAATATTTTGATAAAAATCCAATATGCCGGAATAAAATAGCGACCTAGTGAAACGTTAGAAAAATATTATTACTGAAAAACATAACTATCCAATTTACCTCAAATTTTATTTTGCACAAAAATTAAGTGTTATATAGGAATGAACTGGTAACATTTTGGTATGAATATAAGATAATAAAACAAAACGATGGCCTAATAAAATATTTAAAAAATCATCCTGAAGACATTACTTATTAGAATGGTTTTAAATTTTGTGCAAGTATTAAGTGTGATAAAGATAAACTGGTAATTTTGGTACGAATCCAAAATGGCGGAACAAAATGGCGGTTTAGTAGAATATTTAAAAATTCAACCTAAAAAAACTACTTAATCAACTGAATTTAAATTGTGTGCCAGAAATAATTATAGTATACAGATGAACTAGTAAAACTGTGGTACTAATTCAAGATGGAGAACAATCATCTAAATATAATATTTTTAATTGTAAAAAAACCACTACAGAAAGACATTACTTATTAAAGTTGTGATAGAAATTCGAGATAACGGCACAAAACGAAAATTTTAAAAAATCAACACAAAAAAAAATCTATAAGACACCGTATATGTGCTACTAAATGACTATGTACTGAACTAAATTGAGTCAGACTTTTTAATAAAAGGAAAGATCCATAACGAGGGAAGTTCCGGACAAAGGACATTTACCGATTTTTTAAATGTATGGTCCTTTTACGCTTTCGTAACATCTGAGTACAAAACGTGATTCGAAATTAAATTAATGACAAGTAAGAAGTCGCACTAAGTTCTGAAATTACAAAATCTAAGGTAGAATTTATCAAAACAGGAGATTGCTGTGAGCCTTCTACGCTTTCGTAACACCCGAGTACTAACCTTTATAATAAATGGGACTGCTACATATTGCATAAAATCAAAGACCGTTTATACTTCGAATACATGATCTAATAATTCGAAAATAAGAAAATCCCTTTAATGAATCCCAACTTCGGCATGCTTTAGTATAGCTGAGATCTAGAGAGATAATTCAGCTAAGCTTAACGGCAGAGCTGCGAGTCCGCAATCCGCGGCCTCCTATTTGCTGTTTACATCTGTTTATAGTTCGGTTTTACGCGATTACTCGGAGATCCTATTTATCTATTTAAAGCATAATTTTTGTATTCCATTTTTATACACAAGGAGACCTAAATTACGCTATTGGTAACACATCAATCTAGATGCGTGCGAAGTAATATTACGACTAAACGTTAACACAAGCGATTACTGTAACAAATTTATGGAAGAATCTGACAATCAGTCTATTCGAAATAAATGGGTGTTTGACTCTGCACAGCATTAATTTTAATAAGTCAAAAATACAAAAATAAAGTATTACTAATAAAATAATATTTTATGAAGTATTTACTTTATTTTTACTTATTGTCAAAATATTTGCAACATGTTTTTAGCGATCTTTAATAAATTACTTATAATTAAAACTCGCATTTATTTTTTTATGGTAAATGGTACTAATTTATTTACTTAAATCATTTAAATAGAGCTATCATTTCATACACATATAAATGCTCGTTCACTCGTTCCACATTTTGACGACTTTAAACATTTTTTCTCTGATAAAGATTTTAACATCATAGGTATCTCAGAGAGTTGGGTAACCACTGATTTTTCGAGTGTAAATATACTCTTACCTAACTATAGTTTGGAGCGGAATGATCGGATAGGACGTCGGGGTGGGGGCGTGGCGGTTTATATTAGGGACAACTTAAAATATAACGTTACACTTTTTGAAAGTTATGAATTTTTGGAAAGCATGTGGTTAAAGGTACATTTAAAAAAACAAATTTTTATAATCGGTGTTTTTTATAGACCTCCTAATTCTGACCCTGACTCCTTTATAAATCAACTTGAGGACACTGTAGCAAATATTTTCTCATGTTACGATAAAATATTTTGCATTGGGGACTTTAATATTAATTGCCTGGACTTAGACCATAATTTAACAAGACGACTGTTATCTACTGTGGAACCCTTTAATCTAACGCAGATTATAACGGAGCCTACTAGGGTAACGGATTCCGGGGGATCTCTTATTGATTTAATTTTCACAAATTCTGATCAGATACTTCATACGGAAGTTGCTGATTGTCAATTTTCCGATCATTCTTTGATTTTTTGCAAAGTTAATATCATTTCAAACCCTGAAAAACCTGTCAAAATTTTATATAGACCATTAAAAAATATCGACTTAGACAATTTTCAGCACGATTTAGAAAACATTCCATTTAATTCCATTTTTGAGATGCAAAATATAGATGATAAAATAGACTTTTTAAACTCAAATCTTATCGCACTTTATGATCATCATGCCCCTATTAAAGAATTCACTAGACGGAAAAAACCTTACCAGCCATGGATTACGGATAATATTAAACGTCTTCAAAAATTGAGGGATAAGGCACTGCGTGATTTTAAAAAAAATAATTCACCTCAAAAATGGAGTTACTATAAGCAAATACGAAACTTTACAACTTCGGCAATAAGAATGGAAAGAAAAGTATACTATAGACATAAGTTTCAGAAAAGCACAGTAAAAGAAAAATGGTTAGAACTTAACCAATTGCGGCCATCAAAGGTAAAAAAAATCAATAACTCATATGAAGACCCAAATGTCTTTAATTCGTTCTTTATAAACTCGACCAAAACTAATACCACTCCTAACATCAATCTAATTAATTTTTATTCAAATAATTTTAAAACTCCCGAGGGCATTCCTTTGACATTTGTGACCGTCGATAACCAATACATTTTACATATTATCAAAAAAATCAAAACCAAAGCATTCGGTTCAGACCAACTTAATATAACTTTAATCTTGTTGTGTTGTCCTCATATTACTCAATATATTACACACATTGTAAATGAGTGCATCGAGCAGTGCTATTATCCTAAAGTATGGAAAGAAGCTATTGTTACACCACTTCCCAAAGTTGATAATCCCAAAGATTTAAGTCAATTCCGTTCTATTAGTATACTTCCTACATTTTCAAAGATCTTAGAAAGAATTTTACAAACTCAAATACAAACTTTTCTTAACACTTATAATATACTACCACCAAAACAATCCGGATTTCGTCCTAACTATGGCTGATGTTACAGATCAAATTTTTCACGCTCGAGATGATAGTAAAATTACAGCTCTGATTTTATTAGATTTTACTAAAGCATTTGACTTTTTAAATCATGACATTTTAATTTCCATGTTACATTATATAGGTTTTTCAGAAAAAGCTTCAAATATTATTAAGTCGTTTCTTTCAAACAGGTCACAACAGGTAAAAATTGGACACTCAGTTTCAGACTCTCTTAATGTTGTTACGGGAGTACCTCAGGGGAGCATACTGGGCCCACTATTATTTAGTATATATACCAGCAATTTTCATACTTGTCTAAAATTTTGCAATTACCATCTATATGCAGATGACACCCAATTATTCTACTCTTTTAATTCTCTAGATTATATTAGAGCAAACGATAATATTAACTCAGATTTAAACTCAATCTTCAAATTATCATCTGATCATATGTTAAAATTAAACCCCAATAAATCTCTGTTTTTGCTATTTGGTAATCAAAATATTTTAAATCAAATCGAAAATTTAAATGATATAAAAATTGATAATAAAAGTATACCTATGGTTCAAAAGGCCAAGAGTCTAGGCCTAATCCTTGACCCTCAGCTTCGTTTCAAACATCATGTTTCTTTTATACTTCAAAAAGCTTATTACGCTCTGAAATCTATATATCCACATAGGCACTACCTGGATCAAAGTATTAAAAAAGAGCTATGTGACTCACTCGTTTTGTCGCACTTCAATCACTGTGACAGCGTCTATGGACCATGTCTGGATAGTTTTGACTCCCGCAGAATTCAAAAAGTTCAAAACTGTTGCATCCGCTTCATATTTGGGATTAGACGTAGACACAGAGTATCTCATAAACTCAAAGACTTATTATGGCTTAATATGAACAATAGGCGAACATTATATTCTTCCTGTTTTTATTATAAAATTTTGAAATATCGTTCTCCCCCATATTTATATAACAAAATAACATTTCGAACTGATGTATATAATTTAAATTTGCGTAGAAAAACTTTAACCATTCTCAGACATAAAACTACATATTTTAAGAGATGTTTTTCGTATAATATTGTCAAATCTATGAATGCGCTCTCGGGAAATCTACTTCAATGTACATTGTCTTGTAAATCTTTTAGAAAGGAATACTTTAACCAACTCTTTGCCTCCCAATAAGCAAATTAATTATGCTTTATTAAATGCTGCTACATCTCTTTCCTTCTTTCTTTCTTTCTTCCTTCCCTTCTTTCTCTCTCTGCCCCCCCCCCTCTTACCCCGTTTACCTTTACTTTTGTGCATGTCTTTCTTTTCAAACTCACAGCGCGTCTACTAGAATATATATATATATATATATATATATATATATATATATATATATATATATATATTAATATTTAAGGTTGCCTCAATTTTCAAAGATATAATTAGAATATTAATTATTCTTATGTATACGGCGGCCGCATTGAGAAGAACAGATTCTGCTTCTACAGCAGAAATCTGAAATGCTGGCCTTTATTTGCTATATTTATATTGCTGTGTAATATGAACCTTTATACTGTAATTGTAATTTATGGCAAATAATAAACGTTTTTATTATTATTATTATTATTATTATTTTCAATATTTTTGAGCTACCCTGTAATATACACCTATAATAATATCTATACACCTTTTATTATATTTCTTTAACCACTTTATTCCCCGCTTCATTCTTTATACTTAAAGTTGAAGCATTCACATCATGTGAATATCCCATATGTTAAAATGTTCACTATAAAATATTGGAAAAGATCATTATTAGTAATTTATTTGATAATTTAAATTTTGTTTCTGTTTTACAACTTCTTATCGCAGAGAACGGCAATTAACATCAGTGTGCTACGTGGCTCATATTTTATTTAAAAAACGCGTACAAAATTATTTCCAATTTTTAAAATGTTTTTGCATGAATTACATTACATGAATGGCAAATATAGTTTTAATGTCTTTATCTTTAATGGCCCGTTCTATCACCCAAAATTAACCAATTTTGTTGCATTTACAGTTTCTGTAAAATAAGGCTAAACTAAGGGCAACTTTTAAAAAAAAATATTTAATGATATTTTTAGCAGGACTCTCGTATAAAGGATGTTTAATATTCTTGAAATTTACTTGAGTGAAATAGAAGTAAAATTTATCAAAATAAAAAGATTGCGAATCATTTCCTTGAACATAAAATAAAAGTGGTTGGAAGTGGCAAAAAATATTGGTTTTTATTTTTTTCCCAAAAACAACAAAAATGATAGATGTGTGCGATACCCTACAAATGTCAAATGATATTTAGAAATGTCGTATTTGCCATACTTATTAATTTATTTTTATTTAAACTAAAAATTGGTATTTATTTTCTGAGAAACTTGCAAAAATCGATTTTTTTATTTATCCGGTGGATGGGCTTTTAACCACTCTTTTACAATCAATTTTTGCGTTTAATTTCTAAAAAATATTATTCTTCATTGAACGCGAACTTATGTGAAAAGCTTGTTGATTTAAGGTTTGTCATTTTTTTATATGATAAGCAAAGCCAAGTGCATAAAGTGAAAGAAAGATGCCATACGCTGTTAAATGTTAAAAGTGAAATAACATGTAGACACAAATAGTGAATTATTTTCCGCCTGCAATTCTTAGCATCAAATCTTATAATTTATAATTATTCTGGGCTGTGTGACCTACGGCATAATTAAAGAAACAAACAAAAAATGTGTTAACTTTTACTTGTATAGTTCTGATCACCCCGACAAAGCGCGGTCTGTAACACTGCATAATAGATTATTCGCGTTCCCTTGTATATTCGTCTTTTGATGTCATGCAGTGGTTGCCGCACTGCAAAATGACGTTTTCGTCTCGGCCCATCCAATAACAATTAGCAGCAAACACACGGTATGCAAAGAAATTTATCAGCTATGTTTCATGTTAATCCGCTATGAAAATTTGCCGATCTTGCACTAATATTTCACATGAGCTAAAAGTCGAACTCTTCGAAAAGTTTGTGGACGTGAAATAAGAAATTGTTTATTTTATTGTGATTAAACAGGCAGGATAAAGACATTAATAAGGAATATCATGTGTCAAAACGAGCTTAATGCCTTAGCATGTTTGTCAATTGAACAGGAACTTATTTGGTCTATTCCAGATATGAATGAGAGGGTGATTGACAGGTTTTCCGCAAAGAAAAATGGGCGTACTGATTTGATTTTAAAAGAAATTAAAAAATTATTCCTTTATCATCTACAAATTAAGTGGAGTGCAGATAATCATAATATGTGGTTTTGTTTATTTTATGTTGACTTATTGGCATATGGCCTATTGAATGATCATCAATAACGCAAAGAAGTGAGTTATTTAAATTAGTAAAATTATATATTGTATTTTATTTTCGACATAAAGTGCGGCCTGCAGTACTGTTACTATCTAAGATCAGAAGCCGCCACTGGGTAAGCATTGAATATTTATTTTAAAAACCCGAATTTTTTATGTACAAGGTCATGATTAAAGACAAAAATTCATCTGACCACTTTTTCTGGTTCTTCTACCGTAAGGAAATAAACTATAGCAATAGAATAGGGTATATGCATTTTTAATTTATTTTTTCTCATGACAAATGCTAAACATGAGTATTTCAAAGAAGCCGTTAAAATAAAGCTATCTAATATTAGTTTTGAGAGTTTTTAAAAGCTAAACAAAATAATAAATAACACTTATTTCAGACGCTATATTTAGATTGTGCATACTTATATATACACTTGTCAAGTTGCGCTCGACGCCCGTTTAAGATTATCATATGGCTCTTTCTCGTGGCAAGCTTTCTTTCCCGCTTTCATTTAAGTCAAAACTAATAATAATTCAAACATTTTATTTGGTTCGCTTCAGTTACAATATATTGTCAATTTACTATGTTAAAAATACAATAGAGTATTTTGTGATAGAAGGCGTTTAAAAAATTCCAAAAAATGTTTTTTTTGGAAAGCATTGTTTCCCTTCAGAAAAGATTGGGTGAGAAGGTTTTTCTTTGCCTTTCTTTTTTTTTTCGCCATGGTCTTTTTGATTCAGAACGCTGATAAGTTAGTTTAAGTTTTAGATTTTTATATAGTAGGTACTTTTATCTTATTTAAACGGAATAGCAATTATCTTTCAATTTCATATACAGCTCTAGGTAACATCTATGAAGTATTTATTAATTAAGGGGTCAGGATGCGTCTATGACGCGTTCAGCCAATCAGAGGCTTTTAAGGTGGTAATTCTTGTCAAATTAGGTGTCGACCTCTTTTATGATTTCTAAATCAAGACTTAGTCTGTATCAAAGTTGTAAGAGTTGATGGATTATCAAAGATATCTTGTTTTGATTCTAGTGTAGTAATTTTTAGGTATTTTTCAAGAGTTAAATTTATGGATTATTTAAAAATTTGTATTTTCTTTTTCTTTCAAAAGTTTGGGATTTTAAGTAAATTCCTTCATTTTCTCGATTTTAATTTAAACATTTTTTATGTTGTTAATTTTAAATGTTATTTTTGTACAGTATTCACAGTATTTATTTTAATTTTGTTAACTAAACTAACTTTATTCTAGAGATCTCATCTTCATACAGAAACCAAAACAAGGAGCACTAACTGTAAATGTATTTGAGTGCCGGTTGTAGTAATTTAAGATTCGGTACTTAACAGTCATGTATGTAAGTATGTATTAATTTTTTGTTACCACCTACAAGCTAAGGGTCGATTTGTACATATCATTGACGTGATCGTTCAGTTCCGTAACGATCATCAATGTCTGTAAAAATAACAATATCGGTGTCCAAAATTTAAATGACACAGGTCCGAGACAGTGACATTTTTTGCTTTTAGTATAGCCTCATAAGCAAAGTGATGAGTTTTTCACGGAACTGCGTCGGCACTACGTCTGATAGATATAAATCGACCCTAAACGCCTGAATCGAATTTTATGATCATCAAAAAAGTCGCCTGTATCTCACTAGCTTTCTTACTTAAGTTTGCCTAAAAAAATCAAAATAGCGAACGCAGTACGTAGTTTGAATAAAAAACAGATTTCGAAAATTTAAGTTTAATTTACTCTTATATTTTATTTTTAGATCAAATCAAATTTTCCACTAACAAGAATAATAATGATAATAACAATAATATTTTTTTATGAATGATTGTTCCTAAAGTTTGCGTTCCTATACATTATCTTAGTACTTTTGCCTAAAATTTAAACAATATCCATCTTATGACGTTTTTTTTAATATGAACATTCCCAAAACCTTTAAATTTGAAATTTTCATTTTTTTGCCCTACTTCTACTAATAATAAAGAAAAAACAAATTATTTATTATTATCTTATTTAAACTACCACTTTTCTCAAAATCGATCTCAAAAGTCTTTTTCGTTTGTATCATATGTTAGTCTAGAAGCATGCATTATTAATATTAACTAAATTAAAAAAAAAACCCATGATGAAGAAATAAAAGTATTTCGAAAGCTTGGGCAATAAAAATAAAATAAAAATAAGACATTTCCTGGCCGAATTCCCAGTATTTTTTTTAAGATGTAAAGTTCCACTGCCGTTAATCGAGAACAATTATTATTAAGTATTTATAAGAATCTTCATTGCCTTAAGTCGCATTTTCTATGAAAAGTGCAGAACCTCTTGGCGCTTCCCGATAGAGTGTGGCCTTTGCACTATTTTTTAATTATTCGTAGGGCTCCCTTTATTCTGCCGTAGAAAAATCCCTCTAATTTTCCATTGAAGAATGTAGCAAGATCATCTATGTGTCAGCCATTCATGATAGGAGCATGTTGAATTTCAACGATGTTCAGTTTTGCAGCTGAATTGCAAATTTGCATTGTCATGTTCTACTCGTGCGAACGTGTCCACGATGGATTAGTGCTTGTCTTTTAAGTGTAAAGAAATTGGTGCCTAAAAACGTTTCTAATTTCATCGTATAGTCTGCAGTAAGTTTCGTATTTTCTTATAAAATTTTCTTATCTATATAAAGGTTTATTTGAAAAATGTGGATATCGATAACTACCTCACGTAAACAATTTAACCGAATCTCATTTAGAGTAAAGAATGCACTTAGTCATTTGAACTAAAGTGTGTATAAATTCTAATTTAAATTTTAATAAAACAATAACAACATAAATTATGACGAGGATAACATTAAAACTTTTAATAACGTTTTAAACAATAGTTGCCATGCCTAAACAAACCGGTGTTGCTAACTTCGTGGTTATAATCATCGTGAGGTGCCCTGAATCTTTCGACCAGAACAGGTGTCCTTGATGAGCTATTATTTTTGTGAAATAAACAAAGTTAGAATAAAACCTCTCATTGTTTGTAATTCAAGATAATTTTTTATCCTGCAATCAAATTAAGTCTTTTATTTAATTAATTGTTAATTAAGTATACAGCCAAACTTTTAATGTTGATTACTGTGCTCATTTAATGAAAAAAAAAGGGTCATATAAACATAAAGCCTAAAAAGGTTCGTTCTTGAGATACAGGGTGTCAAAATTTTTTTAAAAAGTAAGGGTTTTTTTCAATATCTGGAAAATCCCTTAACTTATTTTATGGAAACTTGATAAGTGAATTAGGTATTTAAAATGCTACTTTTCCAAGGTGAGAGAAGATCGACTGCCCCTCAGGCGTATGCATGGACTGTCTATTTTGAAAACTGATCACGTTTTTACAACTAAAAACTAGGCCAAAAATACTTAAAAGTTGTCTTTTGGTCTTTTTTATAATGAACCATTTTCGAGAAAAATACTAAATTTTAGGCACGTTATCCTACTAAATTTTCTCAAAAAATAAGGATTTAAAGTGCTACTTTTTCCTACCAGAAGAAAGCCGAGTGAGTCACTGGGGTGCGCATGGGAAACCAATCCGATTTTTATTTTAGTAAGTTTACGGTTTATTTTATTTATTTATTTAATACAAAGTAGGGGTACAAACAGATTACAATCCACTAGATTACCCTAGATTCGATACACATTTTTAGTGGGGACAGGTATTATAACTTAACATAATAAAATATATAATAGTAATAATATAAAACTATTTAAGTTAATTATTATACTACAAGTTATTTAATAATTTTGACTTAATTCTAATCTTAAAGGTATGGATGGTCAACTCAAGATATGTGACATCGTTACAATATGTATAAAAAAAGGAATCATTTTACATAACGGAGAGTTTTGAATATAATTAGTATTTCTAGAAGGTACTGAAAAAAGCTGATTGAATCTAAGTATTCTACTGTTGTTATGAAGTTTCACTTGTCTGTACAACTGTGGAAGAAATGCCAGTCCTTTTCATCATCATCATCTTAAAAAACATGGTTAAATCGGAAATAGTTCTCCTCTCTCTAAGAGGTAACATACATCTATATTTAAGTTTGTTTTAAAGGACAAATATCTCAAAAATTATGTCGGATTGATTCAATCCTAATCGAGTAGATAAGGTATTTTTGGATCCAAACGACAGATGCAAAACAGAGTTTACTGGAAACGTAAGCATAGAAAAGACTCGGTCTCAAAACCGAGATGTATTTCTTTTCATAAAGCCTAACGTCTTGTCTAACTCATTTATAATATTTTTAATATGGGACTTAAATAGCAAGTTGGAGTCCAAAATAATACCGAGATCCTTCTGAAACAGTTTTTAAATCCGTACCATTTATAGCATAATGGATGGGGATTCCATTGACATTTCGGGTATAGGTGATAGCAATACATTTATCAAAGTTTAAAAATAGATCCTTCTTCTTAGTATATGCAGCTAACCGATCCAAGTCACCTTGTATTTTAAGATAATCATCTGGCTGTACTATTAGATAATATAGCTTTAAATCGTATACATAGAGAAATAAATTGCAACTTCCAAAGCATTCTCTGATATCGTTCTAATAAATAATAAAAAATAAAGAACCCAAGTGACTGCCTTGAGGTACCCCTGAATCTACCTTAACGGGGTTGGATTGATGCCCATAAGACCAGATCCAGCGTAACAGGAATCCAGATACATCAACCTTAGCCAGGCGATCTATTAGGATTCGATGATTAATTTTATCAAACGCTTTACTAAAATTGGTGTATATAGCATCTACCTAAATTCGTCTATCCATTGTTTCAAACAGACACTGCCACTACAAATGTAATCAAGTTTGTCTCGATCGACCTATGTGGAAAAAAACCCTGTTGCTCCGGTAATATATTATGTTCTACTTGATTTAAAACTTTCAAATACATTATTTTTTCAAATACCTTTGCAAACATGCACAGTTTACTCACAGGTCGGTAGTTTTGAACATTATGCTTATCAACATTCTGAAAAATGGGAATTACGTGGGATAGATTCCATTTAGACGAATGGGTACCACGAAGCAGGGATAAATTAAAAATGTATGCAAGTGATGTTAAGTGTTAAGGATTTGCATGACTTAACAGACAATACCGATATATTATCCGGGCTTGTGGCGTTATTTACAGGGCTCCTGAACGTAATAGCTCTGAAAGCAATTTGAGGATAGCTCACACATCTCTGCCCGAGGTAGCTGTTTCGTTTCCATAAAACACAGAGCAGGGAAGGGCGCTAGTACTGTTCATTTTGTTTTTAATGAATTTCCAGAGAATTTTTACATTAATGCCAATATCAGATTCAATGTTTCGTATATAATCATAATAATCATTTTGCATCATCTGTTTAGACTGGCACCGCAAATCAGAAAAAAGGAGGTTAGTATTGTGATCCCTATATATCTTAAATTTTTTATGAGCTCGATTTTTCTGCATAATTATTAAAATTGTAGTTTTTTTTAAATAAATAGGAAAACCATCTTTAATGTTATATTTAGGAACATTCTTATCCATAATTCTATTAAGGTTATTATAAATCAGTGACAGTAAATCAACAGTCATGTTATTGCAAAGCCCTAACCAATTACTTCGTGAAATTCCATCGTTGATACGATCAAAATCTGCTCTTTGAAAATTAATAAATGTGCTTTGTAAAAGACGAACATTTTTTGATATATTTTTTCTTAAATTAAATTCCAAAACCGGATGGATCAGATCCTTATCCACAACGCAATTATCCGAACGCGCAACAATATCTACACATTCTCGGTTACAAAGTATGAAATCCAATATCTTATCGTTATGATTCAGAATACTATTAAATTGCATCAATTCAAGAGATAAAAAAGAATTGATCGTTTCTGACTATTTAGGTTCAACATTACTTGGTTCCAAAAAACGTTCATTATTAACTGGATACTTCTGTATTGAGGAAAAATTTAAACCTCCTAATATTAACGTGCAATGTTTTCCTATTATTGTTTCAAGCTGTTGTAATTTGCCTAAAAAGAACCGTAGAATTGGAAATATACATGAAATTGAAACAAAAAAACCCAGCAGGAGCCATAAAAATGCAGAAAAATTTAATATTACGCTCGGAACTGTTTCGAAAATTTTGAAGGATTGTCAGTTGTATCCATATTATATATTCAAGCGTAATTACCTACTGACTTTCCAAAATGGATAGTTTATTTCACGGGGTTTTCGCAAAAAATCCAAGAATTATAACCAATATTTTGTTTACCAATGAAGCATTGTTTTCATGAAATTTGATAATGAACTTTCGCAATAATCATATATGAAATAAAGTAAATCCCAGGCAATTTTAGAGACTCATTTTCAGCAGCAGTTCTCTTTAAATATGTAGGTTGGAATTGTAGAGAGTTTCCTCCACGGGCCTTATTAAATTAAATGGTGAATAATATCACCATTTTATAGAATTTTAAGTGCCTGATCTATTACAAAATGTCCCACTAGCATAACGAAGAATAATGTGGTCAATGCACGATGGGGTCCATGCTCATTGAACTTTTTCCTCTGGCGACATTTAAAGTGTCTCTAAAACTCCATTAAACAGCGAAAAATAGTTAATGCAACGGATTCTGGAATCGTGACTATAATATAAAGACGTAGGCTTGGCGTATTTCATCGCGATAGGGAGGCGATAATAAGAAGAGCTAAAAACAATAAAAATAAGGGAAATAATCTAAAACATAATGTAAGTCTCAACTTCAAGCAACTTTGCATTTTCTAGTTATTAATGAAAAACCTTTTTAAAAAAAATCAACATCCTGTATTTTTAGAATTAACCAGTCTAGGACCTATGTTGATAGTTTTATCTAAAAATTGGTTTAGGAGTAAACTTTAAAGCCAGCCAGAAACACCATAGATGACTTTTAAGTACTTTTAGTTAGGCGATCAGATTTCAAAATAAAAATTGGAAGAGCTGCTCATGCGCACCCCTGGGGCATAATCGATTTTCTTTCCCTTGGAAAAAGTAGCATTTTAGACACTTGTTTAATTTGTTAAATAAGTGTCTAAAATGTTTCAATAAAATACATTAAGGGGTTTTCCAAATATAAATAAAAATTCTTATTTTTTAAAATAGTTTAACACTTATGTTTATATGAACATTTTTTCTTAAAATGAGCCCAGCAACCCACCCTGAAAATTTAGTTATGTATTTAATTAACACCCTGAATATAATTTATTTTCATATTACGTACCGGAGAACATGTGAAATATACATTATGCACTTATTGTATTTTACCTTATGTACCGGGCTAGTAGGAAGAAGAAACGGTCGTTGCTCGTTAACTAGTATCTCTAGTTACAATGTGAAAGTTTTGGAGCTACAAATTATAATTTTTACTGCCGTAAAAGTATTTTAGGTTTTTACATATGTTTACGTTTTAGCGGCCTTAGATGCCAAAAAATACGTTTTCTCAATTTCGTTGGTCCCTCTGTCTGTCTTTCAATTCGGGCATAGATAAAAACTACTTCGATTGACTTAAAAAATTAAAGGTTATGTGGGAGTAATATTTTGATAAAAATCTGAGGTGGCGGAATGAAAGTGCGGCATAGTGAAATTTTGCATAAAAATCGATTGTTGCATAGGCATCAACCTATTATATTTTGATATGAATCCAAGACAGCAAAACGAAATGGCGCTCTAATAAATTATTTAAAAAATCAGCCTCAAAAACTACTTATGAGGTTGATTAAACATTTTGTGCAAACATTAAATGTGATATAAACTGAACTCAAAATATACAAAATGGCGGCCAAATAGTCAAGAAAATCAAATCAATCTTCTTATTCAATTGATTTCAAATCTTGTAGCAAAATTGAATGTGATACAGATATTAACTGGCACGAATTCAACATGACGAAACAAAATGGTGGTCTTAAAAATTCAGAGTAAAAACTACTTAATCAATTCATTTTAAATTATGCCCAAAAATTGGGAACGGGTAAAGGAAATACTGATTTTTTATAACATTATGCTTATATACTAGATTATAAGATATCTATACTAATACTATATTTTCTCACGATACAGTTACACAAGTGTATTGAGTGTCTTCTTTCTTTTGACAGGGCCTACTTTAGGTTGCGGTTCAAGGAGGACCTTATGATCAGCCAGCAGAGAGCTCTACGCTATACAAAACTGAGGGCTTGCTCGCTACCATAACTAGACCCAGTTCCGGATGTCCAGGCGAACTACAGGATGAAGTACGGTAACCTCTTAAAATGGCAAATCTATTTAAGAGAACATAAAATTTCATTTATTTTCTCCTTTAATCGGTAGTCAAAACATGCATGGCATCCTATAGTCATCTGCTTGTGATTACAGTTCCCAAAATCTGTATTCTAATCTAAAATGTACGTTGGGTCCTTAAAATATAAAAGGTTTTTCTTTAGTACAAAATAGCAATTTTTCATTTTTCGCTGACACATTTTTTACCATTATAACTACTTTAATGGGTAATGGAAAACCAGTTAATCCTAGTAAAACATCTCAAAAACTTTGCCGTTTTAGTCCGGCGATAAAATAGAGATTTCATACATATATCCTCAAAAAACTCTCTAGGAAGCACACAGAGTTCAGGTTACACTAATATTACAGCAAATACACCATGATCCCTGTCAGGAACATGTCCTGTAACGCCGCAGATAGCGATCGCGATTTCGCTCTTTTTTGAACTCATTTGGAAACTACTCCGGTGGACAATACCACGACCGGCGTTGGATTACACTGTTGATTCCTGACTTTCGTTGGGAGAAAACATGTTACATTTTACGGTACAATAAGGACACAATGACCATGGTTTGTCTAAAATTAAAATCTCCCGAATATTGCAGTAATGATAAGCAATCTTATATTATTTTTAATATTGCGAAGTTATCATCGCTCATTTATAAAGCCGCCGAATCTAATATATCGAGAATTGGTATGAACAGGCAATTCATCATTTAAAAGCCTCAAAACGTTAGTACTTGAAAGTAAACATTTTTATGTCTTCTTTATTTCTTTCCAGATGTCTCGCACACTGACTCCCTCACTCACTGTACGGAAAATATATTTAAAGCAAACAAAAATGCATTCGAACATAATAAAGCCTGATATACATTTTCCATTGCATTAAAAAAATAATACTTAATCTATCAAATAAAATTGACCTAAAATCATAGGGAATGTGGTAATCATATTTTGCAAATTGTGGTAAATATTGACTTGTTTAGATAATCAATACGGAACAATTTAGTGAACCAAGAATAAATACATTCTTGACCTTTGATTTTAAGCGTAATTCTTCTGAAATCATCTGTTTTAGTTACGACTTTTTCAACAGGAGATAAATTCGTTTAAATATTTTACATATCTTTTAACAAGGACAACTAAAACGTTGAATAATTTAACTAATATATGATTGTCATTGATTCATGAAAAAAAAAATTTGTAATAGTACTAATCTCGTAGTGAGAGAGGCTATCAAGCAGCAATTTAGCAATGTAGGCATAGACAGAATTAAGTCGGTAGTACGTTGCTGGGACAAGCTCTTTGCATGGATCTAATATAAAGAACTATTAAAACACGAAATTATTTAAAGTCCGATTTATGAAAACTAACAAAAATTTCATAAAAATAACCTGTGTTTTTTTTTTATTTTTAGACATTTTAATTTGCAGATTTAAACTAATTTTGCGTTTTAGGGTTTTTAGGTCCCTGAAAAGAATTTTTTTCATTTTCGTCAGCCTGTCGTTATGTCTATGGGCGACATGACATACCTCAAAAACTACTTATACGATTGACTTCAAACTTTGGTAAAAAATAAGGTTCATATAGAGATGGAATCATAATATTTTGACAAAAATTCTATATGACGGAAAAAATGTGAAAATATCAATCAATATCAATCAAATCTGGCACAATAATAAAGTGGGATGTAAGAAAAAAGTAGTAAATTTTTTTTGTATAGCTATTATGGGGGAAGAAAATGAAATACGAATGAAATATTTAAAAATTCGGTACCAAAAAAACTATTTATCTAACTGACTGATAATTTCACACAACAATTAAGTGTAAAACAGGAATATAATATTTTGGTTAAGACCCTATATGGTAAAATAAAATAGAGACCTAACAAAATGTTTAAATATTCGGTAAAATCCCCTTTCTTTTATTTATGCAGAAAAATAATAAATGGCAAAATTTATTTTATGTAAATAAAATAAAAATAAACATTAATAAGAATAATAACAATAATACATAAATTAAAAACTTAAAAAAAAAACAAATAAATTACAGTTTATATAATTTATATAAAGTTATTAACAAATAGTTATTTTCATGTATATGCTGCGTGATATGTACATAGTGGAAAACTGTAAGAGGGAAGTTGGAGTTAAAAGCAAATTTACCGATTTTTTATAATAAAATGTTTAAAAGTAGTTTATTAATTTCTGTTACTTACGTTTACAATACAATTGGGTTAAGTTGCTTGGTAACTTGACCCGCCAAATAACTGGTCAATTGACGAAAAGGTAATTGACCTGTCAGACACAATATAGTTTGATTAAATGGGTCCCGCCTTCTCGATTATAATATATAAAGACAACTGAGAAAATTAACAAACCCCTCAATAACACATACCTATATGAAGAGTCAGTGCCTCTTATGGCATGATTTTTGTCAATTTATTTTCTCGGATGTCTTTGAAAATAAAGGTATCAAACCTGGTATATTTATATTCGGTAACTCCATTTGTTCTAACAAAAGGTATACAACTTCCATTATTACTAGTTTCATTTCATACCCTATGCTTTCATTCATTTATAAATGATGTAAGTAAACTATTCACTGGATCTTAGACTATTAGTTTAATATCAGATCCAAGAAGAAATAAGGAAATCCATTGACACCATTTCCTATTTCAATTGTATCATCGTAGGAGGTAACAATTACCAGTTAAATTACATTTTATAGACATGCCATTTTAAACAAGGTAATGGGTTTCTTTAGGAAGAAGATGCATTTGCTGTAAAATAGAAAGTTAAGTTCGACGTTCGGATCATGACCCGAAATTTCTCATGGGTTAAATTTAATAATCCAAGTTCTATTGACGCTTCATGCTCTATTGTATTCTGAGAAGAACAAGGCGATTTCGAATAATATTTTTCATTTTAATATGCGTGAATAGATTTTTATATCAGCGTTTTAACTGAAAATAATTGCGTCCGACAAAGAATTAATGAGATATTTTTTATTGCAAACTGTTATAAGTGAAAACCGTACAACATGGTTTGGCAAAAAATGTTTTAAAATAATTATAGTAAAGACCACGAGTAAGTAAACAATAAACTATGACGAAAGAATTAGCCGTTTGTCAATAAAAAAAGGTTTTTAACTTGTAAGGAGCATAAATCAAACTGTGAACAATTCAATCGCCATGTGTCTTACTTAAATTGCATTAACGGTAATGGAAGTTATTTTTTACTATTTCCTATACCCGAAAATTTGATTTAATATTAAAATAAAGCAGTCCCTTGAAAACGAAAAAAAAATCAAAAAATGATGAAACATGCCAAACTACTTTTATTTTTCGTATTTAAGAAACATATTTTCTACTATACTAAATTTTTAAAAAGAGGAAACATGAAAAAATATTAATAAAAGCTGGTCTTCTAGTTTTGTGATAAATGATATAAAAATTATAAGAAATATTTAAGATTTGCTTAAACATATGTTTAATTCTTGTTTTTTTGGCAATCAAAAATTTCAATTTTAGATCAATATTTTATTTATTATATATTTTCTGAATTAAAGAGAACCTCTTTCAAAATTATAAAAGCGGTGCATTATTTTTTATTACCTTTTTCCCGCCGCCGTTTAAGAAGTAATATGTAGTATATAAAAATACATGATTTCTTGCCAAAAAAAGAAAGCACGTTTAGCTAATAATTCTATTAATTTTCTCTCCTAAAGTTATTAAAATGATGTATAAATATCTTAAAATATACTTTTCTTTTTATTGGAATTTTTTCAAAAAATTATGTATCACAAAATTTTCCAGGAGCTGATATAGTTTTGCATACATTCTCAAAAAAAGTAAATATCAACAAATTTAGTAAATGAAAACCACCCGGTGTTTAGTTCTCGTTTTAAAAATTTAAGAGAAAACTAAAGAACTTTAGAATACATCCAGGCGCTCTGTATTTTCAAAAATAGTAAATTAAGTCAGTCAAACATTTCAGTTGCATAATAATATTAAATGTTAGTAAAAAATTGTAAACATTTGAATTTTAAAGCGTTTTTTTATCAATACAATATTCAGGCCAAAATTATAAAATAAGAGACATGCTAAAAAATATATAATGTGCTAATTATCATAGGCTCCCATTATTTTCAAATGCCAAACGAGAAAAAGTTCAACTAGCACCTGGTACTAGGCTTTTTACACCCTTATTTGTTTTTATCAAATTATATAAAAACAAAAAACCTTTCAAACGAGGTGTTCCTATTTATTGTTTTAAAAAGTATATCTAAGATTTTTTATAAAATACGCCCTTCACCGTCACGTTATAGCAAATACACCATGATCCCTGTCAGGGATATGTCCTGCAACGCCGCACGCGCATTGATCGCGATTTCGTTCTTTTTTGACCTCATCCGGCAACTACCTTGCTGCCTGGACAACACCACGACCGGCGTTGGATTACCCTGTTGATTCCTCACATTCGTTGGGGGAAAACATGTTAAAATTTTGCTTACGTTACAACAAGGACACCATGACCATGGTTTGTCTAAAATTAGAATCTCCCGAATTATGCAGTAATGATAAGCAAACTTATATTATTTTTAATGTTGCTTGTAAGGTAGGAATAAGGTCTTGTTGAAACTGACCCAAAGAACTGTTTAAAATTTGCTTCTAGGTATTTATTATCATAAATTTTACATACAAACGAAGACAAGACACATAAGTACTGAAGTATTACGATGATAAATAATTTACTTCATGAAGTTACCAACTGTCCTGTGATGAGCGTGAAAACTATTGAATATTTTCCATTTGCCGCACGTGGTGTTAAATAAATTAAGTTTCTATGCTCACGCCTCATCAGAAACCTATCTTTGCATATAAATTAACTAATAAAAATATTGAACATTATAATGTCTGTGCATTGTGACCAATTAAAATTATCATACAAATATAATTATTAATGTCGTATATATATTCATTGGATGTTAAGATATTTGTATGGTAAAAGTATATGGTATACTAGACGCTACAGTACCAGGGTACCAAAAATATCATTGTTGCATAAATAACTAATAAAATTGATGTGAAGAAGAACCTTCTCGCCAGACATTACTGGAAGGAATGCGATAATGTATACCGACAAAAAAAAGCGATAAAATGACCGCTATGTAATACAAACAGGAAATGAAACTTATTGGAGTCGCTTGTACACTCACAAAGAAAATGCGATAACGTCTCTTATTGTCTTATCTTCAAAAAATTGTCACTTAGCTTTATATTGGGGGCCTGACAATGTCCAGTCAGGTTTCCTGTTAGAAATCTCAAATTTCTCCCCGCTATTTTAGGTCTTCGAATCATCTCAGAGTCTAAATTCATTTAGAGTGTTTTATTTAATGATAGGTGTAGCCGAAAATAGGTTAGTGGGAAACCCAAAAAATAATTAGATTGGTTGCCATCCTGGCAAATTTGTAAGCTTCTTTCTTGACTGAATATTGAAATTTCTCTTTTAAATCAAACAGAAGCAAAATATCAATTTATTTCAGATACACTTCGATCAATGCTTCTTGGCGTTCCCATACGGGGTTTCTACCTAACATTAGTCTACTTTAAATATTGATACTAACACTATTGGCCACATACACTAAATGTAGGTACCGCAGAGAGTCACTGCGACCTGCTTTTTTTACAGCCTATTTAAAATTTTTTTGTTCATTCAGCTGTTTCATTTCCCCAATTGTATAAATTGTTTGAGGTCTGTCAACTGGCAAACTGGGAAGAAATGCTATTGGCACAGACTTATTGAAGTATTTTACAAGTTGCCTCATTCCAAAGGCGGCGTTAGGTTTCTTTACATCTTAATAGATCAAATATTTAAAGCGTATAATTGACAGTACCATCTCAGTTAGATAAATATCCAGTTCATGTGAGCGCAGGATTATCAAGAGCGTGGTCTATATATAGTTTTTTCATTACTTGTAAAGGTCTCTGCAATCTGTCGTAGCGAACTTTCTTGAGTTTACCTCTAAAAAGTATTACAAGATCATTCGTATAGGCAATGGAATTTTGATAAAATGAACCATCAAAATTTTTGTTTCCAGGAAAAACAACATTGCTCTTGAAAAAGCTTCAGACAATAAGCGAAACAATGAGCTAAATCAGATAATACTTTATTAATTTATTAAACCTATAACCAAGATATAAAGAGCAGGCAATGACCTTTGGTCGGATGGTACCGGATATAGGTAGGATTCGTCAACGTCGGCAGAGCAATAATATGATAAAATAGAGCTGGTCTGATGATGGCGCCGGAAGGTGGCTATAGGAACTCTCTAGTCATAAAACATAACCTCGTTGTATTTGGGCTGATTCGATTTGTCTTAACAAGTATTATGACCTAGATGTTGTTCAGGTTCTGATGATGGAGCCGGAATGCGGCCATAGAAACTCATCAACTAAACAAGATAGCCCTGTCGTGTTTGATCTGATTGAATTTTGAATAAAGTATAATATTAAACAGATGAATACGCACAAGTGAACATATTAAGGCAGTTAATTAAACAGATTCTAACACTAAAACATACAAAATAAAGTAAACGCAAAAAGTATTTTAATAGTGAACTATAAATTTAAAAACTATAAACTAAAAAGTAAAAAATAATATTAAGCTTTTAAATACGAGTGTTCCAGCATCTAATCTTAGTAACGTAAAATCAGAAAGCCACTCAAAGCAGATTATTTGAAACAATGAGACACACCGCGCTTTTAACTGGACTGGAACCACGTCTGGGTCAAATTAATGGTGTTAGTAATCCGAGAGTTTTCCAGAAGCTCACTACTGCATGAGAGGAGAGCTACAGATATCTTATTCTAACACTCAAAAAAGGAATAGACCAAAACCTCCCCAACCACTTAGAAAACATTCACCTCAAATTAGGAATGTAGAATGTGGACGCACCGATCACATAGTGGCAGAACGTAGTCCACAATCAATGTCCCAACATGATTTTTCTCAAAATATTTTCAATTGCGAGATCTTTTACCGAAAATATTAAATGCATTTTTGTATTGTAATTCAAATGCAAACCCATTAAATGTGAGTACAAACTCCGGCTTCTCTGCAGTCTCTCAATTACCCCAGATCATTCCCAACTGCAAAAGCTGAAATGATCTTGCTAGCAACAAAAAGTGTAATATTTTTCCTTGTTTCAGTAAAGGTAAATCGTTGTTAAAAATCAGAAGTAGCATCGGACCCAGAATCGGTCCCCATGAAATCCGAATGTTAACCTAACATTTCGCCAACGTCAGACTCCTAGCTCTTATAATCTGAGCCCTATTAGATAAGTAAGATGATAATCAACCAAACCTCCTCCTTCTTCGTCAAAATGGTCGTGTCATTAGGAAAAAGTGATCTATTTGCCCCAATAATAGCAAATCTATGGTAGAAATAAGAAATAGTATGGATTCCTGAACCAATCTCTGTGGAACCCTCACATTAATCATACTATTCGCTAATATCAGCCTCTGGCTCTTACAGCATGTGTCCTATTACAGAAGTAAGATGATAACAGTAAAACACTGTTGTAGCTAAAGTGGTATGCCGGAAGTTTACGTAGGAGGATGTAGCCAAATATCACAGAACAAGGAGAATTTTTGTTTGCTCAATGTATCCAGGAATTATGATAGAAGATCCATTATGCCTAGAATTGTGTTTCTATTTTTTCCGATCCCAAATTGCCAGTCTGTACAATAGTTATTTTCTTCCTCAAGCTCACCTCTCCATTTTCTCAACAAAATAGGTCCAATATATTTTAATCTCAATATAGATCACCCGCAGTAAATTATCTTTACCTATTTTACGAAGAATCACGATAATACGTCGAATATTCTCAGGATGATAATGACAAAGTATACTGAGAATATTATACCTAAAACGACCAAACCTTAAAAGAAAACTTTTATCAATATGACAACTTTCAAAATTATTCATGTCTCCTTGGTAAGAGCCGAGGTCACCCTCGTAAAGTATATATTTATAATCTCGATTTTGATTTTGATGGCATCTTAGGACTCTATTTTTTCTAAAATTATGAATGCATTATTGATGTCAAATCAAACCATTTAATAACAAACTTTAAAACAATTCCGTTGCATAATAAAGTTGGCCCTAATACAACACCAAATACTGTCATTAAAAACGATAAAATTTGATCGATGAGAAAAAATTTCAAATTAACGCGTCAGCTAAAAAATACTGACGCCCTATTAATATCCCAAAAAAAAGTGTGTTTACCAAGAACTATTGTACATATTGACGAAAAAGGAGAATTTATGATTTATATTTTAAACACAAATACCATCCCCAAAAACTATCGATATTTCCGATGTTTCTATACAACCATTAATGATATCGTCCTAAACCTAAATACCCAAGATAACTAAAAGCCTGACTAAATAGAAAGGGTACAGATAATTCGAAATAAGCTGAGAACTAAACATCTTAATTCTAAAGGATAGATAGTTAATATCGAAGGTGATAAACTAATTTTCAACAAATCAACAATGCAATGCTCGTTTTCACAAAAGGTTACAAATATTCTCAGCTACATAAAGAAGAATAGAAAATAAAAATAGGAAAAATGTTAGGCAAAGAAATCATCTGGCCCTCCACCTCACCGTGATCCTCACCTGTGTGGGTTGTACCGACAAAAAATGGCGCGTAGTTACGGACTATAGAAATATCAAGGACTTCAGTAACGTTGACAAGTATTCCCTTCCTAATAATACAAGTTTCCTGGACCAGCTTGGTAAATATCAATATTTTGCCACGCTTGATCTTACTTCCGGCTTTTATCAAATTAAAATTAATCCCAATAATTTAGAAAAGACACACAAACATTTACTGCCCGGGACGATGATTCAATGTTATATGGTTTATTTCAAAACCTCGAAAGTTGTAAATCACTAGGACGAGGATAAAATATCTGCTCAGATTTGCTCAGTTACTTAGAGAACCAAACTAGTTAATAAAAACTTGCCAGGTATCTCTTCTTGCAAGGGCAAACAAAGTTAAGGATATCGACCAAATCTTCTGGTTGATTCCAGTTATCAGTTACCAGTAAATTCTGAAGAAATAGAGGTCAAGATAAGTATCATCAATGTCAATTCTCTTATATATGGCTCACCACCACAACAGCGAAAGACAGCCAAACTCAGACTCTCAAGCCGAAGAAGATAAAGACGAAATTTAAAGTGACGTTACAAAAATTAACGTTTTATTAAGTTTCGACCAAAAGGGGGGGTTGTTTTATCCGTTAATAGCCACGTGTAGGTAGTATCTTGGAGTTGCAATTCCCGTAATTGGAAGGTGCTGCATTAGCATTTCTGAATATATAAATAGCTCTAAATTGTAAATATTAGTTTGTTCGTTCATATCATATACCGTTATTACGTCTGTTTAATTATAACAGTTGTAAAAGTATTTTTAAAGTTACAAATATATAAATATATATATATATATATATATATATATATATATATATATATATATATATATATATATATATATATATATATATATATATATATATATATATATATATATATATATATATATATATATATATATATATATATATATATATATATATATATATATATATATATATATATAACGTTAAGAGATACAGGGTTAGTTATATTAGGATAATTATTGGGAAAACAAAAACCAAAATTAAAAAGTTGTAACCCTGTATCTCTTTAATGTGCAATTTGTTATTGAGAAAATTTTAGTTTACACGGTTTATTTTGGCATATATATTTACAGTGTGATCTAGGCATGGCACAAATGTGGGATGCTTCTGGGTATACAGGGTGTTTCTTAGGTAGTTGTAGAAAATTTAGATTCGTGTTGTTGACCGCGAAAACAAGAAAAATCCTAAAAATGTATATCCGTAGGTATTTCGCTTTTGAAATACAGGGTGTGTAATTATTCAAAAAATTGAGCTTTCATTAAAGCTTATACTGGCTTTAACCGCAATTCTTTAATATCTTCATGTGGTAACTTTTAGACCTAGGTTGATTCAGTTGATTCAGAGATTTTTATCGTATATATATATATATATATATATATATATATATATATATATATATATATATATATATATATATATATATATATATATATATATATATATATATATATATATATATATATATATATATATATATATATATATATATATATATATATATATATGGGATGTTTAAAACCTTCACCTCCCTTTATGATTATCAAAAATAGCCGTGTGCAAGAAATTTTCTCGTTGTTCTAACCAGGTAGTGCAACAGATTTAGTAAGTCATTATTGTCTATAGCTTCGAAGTGTAAGAATTATTGTATTAATAATCCTGTTTTCCCTTCTTCTGTTTAAACATACTCGCATGAGTAGCGTCAGACCTTGGCTGAATGTATGGTGCTGCCTCCATCTTCATTTGTAGCCCACTTCTAGGTATTTGCGTTTGGCCAGGCTTTTCTATGGATTGGAACCCTTGAGTAATACTTAATTTGGCTACAGATGCCATGTCATGTTCTCTCTTTTTTGTTAGTTCTCTAATCTACTTTAGATTATTTCTGTATAATCAAAATATGTCTAGGAAAAACGTAGATGTTATAGAGGATAAGGCATAAATGTGTTTAACAAAACCAAATTTTAGATGCGATAGGTTTACTTAAGTTAGACTATTATAGAGGTTTGTAAATGATATATTGAGGTATTGAAATTAGCTAAAACAATAATCTTCTGAATCATCAGACTCGCTATTAATCGGTGGCCTCTTATTTTTTAGAATTATAACTAATAACAAATGGAATATAAAATGCCCCTAAATAGAGCCCAACTTTATGTTGTATCCAGCATAGAACATAGATTTCTGCGTAGCGCACAGCCTCCGGACCGGTTGGTAACATTCGTGTATAGATCGTCTACGCTAATACCCGACAATCCTACTAGTTTCTTAAAGCATAATTTTAGTACTGTATTTTTTAACAAGTAAGCCTATGCCACGCTACTGACAACACTGAGACAAATATTGTTGCGTGGTTTATAATATTACGATTAAACGGCGACAGGTTAGTTTGATGTGGCGAAGATACGAAATTGCCTGATGGACAGTTTATTCGAAGTATAATCGATCTTTGGTATAAATAATGATTATTAAAATCACGTTACTAAAAGCGGAACCTTAGCATTAGTAGGTACTGCTTTAAAATTCTGAGTGCCAAAAATGTCACTTTATAAATGGGAATTAAAATGATAATTCTTTCATAAATATTATGTAATTTTTTAGTACACACTACCTTGATCAACATTTTCCAAACGAGTACTAAAGTAGTATAGCCTTTTGTTTTGTATGAAATGAAATATAAATAAAATATAAATATAAATATTATTGTATTCCAAGAAATTTTCTTTTAGCTTACCGCATGTGACTCAAAATGCGTAAGTCACTAAAACGTATGAATTAATTAAAAAAAAAAATGGTTTTAAAATAAACCTTGATGACATCCTTTATATTAGAAGATAAGTTCCATTCAAAAAGCACTAGTCAACTGGCATCTCCAAATTCGTGCATGGTCTATAAAATAGCTCTGAAGTTAAAAAAGCTCAAACGATATTTGTTTCGTGGCATTCGTTATTTTAAATTGTTTATAAGAATTTGTGGAAGTAATCTGTGAACAGCAAGTTACTTTTGCCCCTTACCATTAATTGTGTACATATATTATCCTTTACAGGCTAAATTTAGTTTTCGTCTATCCAAAGCGAATAATTATTTAATATATCATTAACAACTGCGTACTATATTCACTTTCACAGACTAAAAAAACTTTCATTTTAGCATAGCCTTATAGTGACTTGCTTTCACATAAATTTACTGCAGAAATAGATCATTATTAATAAACTTCTGTTTCTCTTCGTTATTTACGTATACTCAGTTAATTTCTTTTTGTCAGGAACACGCTGGTTTATTTCCGAGGTACAGATTTGCAGCATTTGAATGTGGAAAAGCGTTTTTTTTTTAATTTGTTAGGTAATTAATTTGTTGTAATTTTCTAGTATTGGAAAATAAATAAAAATAAATTAAACATTCTTTGGGATCAAAGGATCAATTTGACATTTTGTCATAGGCCCACCTCATAAAAGTAATTGTTAACTTATACTTGGATATGCTGTAGTTATAAATCTTAGGATTTTGTGTCAAATATATTGATGGATTTTACAATATATCTATAAAAATCAAATAGCAAACTAAAGCGTTAAAACGAGTCGTCATATTTTTGGAATCAATACATTAAATATATGGCTTCGGAAGGGAGATAATATATTTGATATTTGTATTAAACAATGACATTTTAGTAAAGCGGATTTTACAGAATACAAAACAGGATTTATGCTGATCACGCCTTGATTAGCATGTATGTGTGGAAACAGAACAACAGAGCAAGTGCCTATTAAAAAATGCTAATGATAGCTTGCAAATAAAGATTATGTAATAGATAATACGAGGTCTGATGATTTGAAAATCTGGTATATATATTTTGAATGGCGCTATTATAGTACAATTAGATTAATTGTTCCTATACATTTTTTTCCAATGTAGCAGAATCAATAGAAAACTAAATTTTTGTAAAGCTGTAGGGCTTTCTTCGCAATTGGCCACCCCCAATATTGGTATTTGGTGTCCTTAAAGATAATTGTAAGAACTTAATATAACTATAACCAGCAAGACTAGACCTATTTGGTGGATATATACCGAGTGTTACATTACAAAAATGTATATTGGGTTTGCTACACATTTTTAAGGCATTCTGTATACATGAATAATTATTAATGAACTCTTTTCGTTGCAAAGTTAAAATGTTTCCAGTATTGCATTTAATTTTTGTTTCATATATTTTCTTTGTTTTTAAAGAAATTGGACAAAACTCATAAACCTCATCCTTAAACAAAAAAGGTGCAAATACAAGATAGATCATGCTGAACAGTCACTGACTGATCTCACACCTACAAAACTATTAATAAAAAAGTTAACTAGCCATGAAATATCAAAAGAAAATAAACGTAATTAATTTTAAAAAATGAAACTATCTTACTAATGAACTAGAACACCGAATTAAGCAATAAAACATAAATATCCCGTCATCAGGTAGTAAAATATAATAATATGCTTTGTTAGATTCATTGCTCCAAATGACAATGCTCAGTGTATTATTAATGGATAATTAGATCTTAATCTCTTTACTACGCTTTCTAAAACTGTAATATTTTTTCTGTGTATTCTAAATAGTTGTTATTTACCATAAAAAAATAAACAATGCTAGAGACCAGCTGTGTTTTAGTATTTAAAGAAAAAAGTTAGATCCAAGCTAACCGTTACCCTAATAGTAAAAATTCACATGTATAAAGTGCGAGTATTTAGTGAGGTTACTTAATACAACTATGTATTTTAATTAATTTGCAGTTACAAGTTAGAGTACTGAATGAAACAATGACTGTCGGAAATAAAAATACGTTTCAAAACTTATTTCCTATTTACTTTTTGTACCATGAAACCTAAAAGAAGTATCTATCCTAGTGAATCGCATTGTAGTAGTGGGCGAATCCATTAAATAGTGTATTAAAGCGCATACAACTTTAATTTGGATCTCCAAAAAATAGTAGAATAAGGAGTAAAAATCTTTCAATAATTCAGAGCCACTAAGATAGTCACGTTTACTCCCCATAAATTTAATTGTCTTCCTATAACCAAACCATCTCCATCTCCATAAATGAATTAACAGATTCTTTTACACCGATTGAAAAAGATTTCTTTGAGCTACTTGGCATTAAAATTGCAACAGTATCTCCGCTGAAATAAACACATCGCAACAGTTTCCACAGAAACTAAGTTTCCTGTTTCGAGCCGAAAAATAGTTTTTCGTTCATTTAAAGTCATTTTTATCGTTGAGCCATGCTTCAATTGTATTCAATTTTAACTTAGCTCTGTCCAAAGAAGAGGTATTGACTGCGTTCGAATGATTTTTGCAAAATCTTCTTAGTAAGCTATTCACACATTTACCTGATCTAAAGTAAATTTGTGTACTTTTTTACGATTCGTCTCGGTTTATACGCTGTGGCTGTGTTTGATGCTTGTGTCTATGTTGGCCACACTCCGGTCGTATAACCGTCATCTTATTAATCACTCCAAGTATTGTTCGCTACTACAACCGTAGGCGTGATAGACAGCCAGATACTTCTGTCGCTTTGATGACTTGATGTCTTACCTATCATGTTTGGACTTGAATCTACGCCTAAATATTTAAAGATTTCAACATGTTTATTTAACTCGTCATTTTAGAGACAGAGATTTGCCATTTCGGTTGAATTTGCAATATAAAAAATAAGATTTTACTGCTTTTAATGTTTTTTTCCTAGTTGCTGAAGGGGGGGGGGGTAGACATTTCCTCGAAGTGTCAGGAAAACTAGATATTTTTCAGTCTCGTTCCTCAGGTACCTTTATAGTGGATAACCCCCGCAACACAGGGATTAGTTACCAGACTTTTCAATTTCTAGTGCCATGCGTAGAATTAAAATATGATTATTTTGGAGTGCGAATCTAAAGAAGGGTCAATTTTTAGAAAAAAATATTGGCGATTTTTTTTATAGAAATGTTGATCTTATATTGTTATTTAACATCATGAGGAACCCCTTTATACCAAATTGCAACAAAATATTAAAATATTTCATTGGCTTTCGGAGATATGAGCTTCCAAAAATATATTTTTGTATGCTTCAAAGGCAACATTCTCGTAAACTATTGCCTTTTTCAAAAAAAAAATATTTTTCATTCTTTGTTCAGTTACCATCTTTTTTGTATTTAGGAAAAGAAACTACTGCTATAAGGCGTATTCTAAAATACGTTCGAGTTCTTTAAGGTTCTGCTGTTATATTTGTTGATAATCTTATCATTAAAACTACCACCTAACGTATTAGAGCATTTTTTTTACCTAAAGATTGTTACAATATACAAAAATTTAAATCAGTGCTCTTGGCTTTATCCAAGAGCAAAATGATTTACGACAAATTTATCTTTGAAATGTAAAAAAAAATAAATTTTTTGGAAGCTTGTCTTTCCGAAAGCCAATGGAATATTTTCTTGAAATGTTGTATAAAGGGGTTTTTGATGATGCTGAGCAAGAATCTAAGATCAATATTTCTTTTAAAAAATCGCTAATATTTTATCTCTGAAAATTTTCCCCCTAGACTCTTACGTCTGTGAGCGATGTTAAAATTGAGCGTGTTAGAATAATCATATTTTGGATTTACATATAGCACCAAAATTTTAAACTAATCTGATAACTTATTCTTGAGATACAGAGGTCCCCGTATTAATCTAATTGTTATTATTATCTTGCGTGGTGGAATACCCATAGTTATTTTCTTCCTAATCTTAAATCCGCCACTAAAATTGCGTAATTATATATTATTTCTGCTTCTCTTATTTCATTTGACAGTACAGGTTTTTGCGTCATTAATCTGTACGCAAGAGGTTAAATATTTACTGGCTTTTAGAAATATCCTGTCAAATTCGTATCAAAATTTGCGTCTGTTTATTTACTGTTGTTATTTTTTATAATTTATATTCCTCAATCACATATAATATGCATCTTAGAATATTTTGAACTTGATTTTCTTATATTTAAATTAGTAAAGTTTTTTCTCTTCTATTGATGCGAACGTGAATGACGAAATTTGATTCCATAATATGAGTGGACAATTTCATGACACCGTTTGATAATAAAACTTCCCAGTAATCTGCGTTTCTTCTTAAAATTTGGCATTGCGATTTTTTTTGTGTGATGCTTTGTTTAGAATAATATAACGACAATTTAATAATTTGTCTGATTATAGGTTATATTTTAGTTAGGTTCAGGTTGAGCAATGTTTTATTTTTTCATAAGTATCATATTTGATACTCTCTGTAGCAGTGCAACTGGTTTAGAGAATTCGTATGCTTTTTTAAATAATTGTTTTTATTAATTGCCTGTAGAATGCTTACATTTGAATTTATTTTAATTGGGGTTAAAGTTTCTTTCTGTATTTTGGTAAATTTTTGTCCCGTTTCAAAATTTCATTTTGCTTCCTATTTAACCAGTTCTCGAAAAAAAAAAATATTTTTTTTTAATTTATTTGATATAACATTTATGTTACTGTTGCAGTAAATATTTTAGAGCGTATTATAGACTGAGTAGTATTCATAACAAACAATAGTGTGAACTGAAACTTAAGCGGTAAATAGCTAGACGTGAGATCTGGAGAACGTGGAGGCCAAATGGTTGTACCTTTCCTAACACTATACATTGGGAAGCAAACACACACAACCGCCTTAAATAATGTTCATCATTCAACGTGTCAGTCAAAAAAACCTACTTTAAAGTTTTATATGCTGCAACATTGGTGGGTTCTCCTTTTTACCTTTTGCCCAATATCTACGCCAATTGCCGATGCACATTTAGAATTTAAAGGGCCTACCATAGTCATCTTCCGATAGTTTTTTTAAAACTACTTCATGAGGATGAAAACTGTCCCTATCTAATGCGACTTTCGCTAAAATTAATTAGTGTTAGTTGCAGTGTAGGAAAATGTACAGGAATAGATGTTAATAATCTGTAAAAGCAATATGATTTTGGTCGATTTTTCCTCTACCAATTTCTCTTCAAGTTTTAAAATTATAAAATTGACTTCCATTTTAAATGAAGGTTGATATGTAGATCGCAAGCTCCTTATTGGTTTCTATCATATTTAACAATTAGATTATTTCTGTTACTTTTAAAACCATATTTTAAAAGATTAGTGAATATTGTTTTGATTGTTTTGGATATAAACGATATTTTCGGAAAATTCCAGTTGGCAGAAAATATTAAAAAATTAGATTTCTTTTATCCTGACATTAATGTTTTGATATATTAAACATGTATACATTCTTGTTAAGGGGAGTTTAAGAGCTCATAAAACATAAAAAAAAAGTTACTAGAGATATCAAAAAAAAATTCATTTTTTTGTAATATGTAAAGTCAGGGTTATAGGAGAATGAAAGGGTGTTATAGGCCTATCAGTCAGGTCTCTAGACCTACCTTTAACTACTACTACTAAGAGTTTTAGAATGTAGAACCTTTAGTTCAGAAATGTGGGCACTCTCTGTAGCTAATAAATAAAATCTCAAAAAGTATGTTTTTAATTTTTATAGAGTTAAAATGAAAAGAAAAACAGCGATACTAAATAAATCCATTTACTAATAAAAGCAAATATTAAAGTAAAATGTTGATTACTGACTCAGTAATATATAATAAAAATAATAATATACTTAATAATACTGAGTTGTCTTATGTTTTTTCGACTCATTTCAAGGTAACACGCTTTGATTGCTAAATCAATTGCAAATAGCCTACTGAGGAAGGTTGATTATAGATAATAAATTTTAAATTAAATTATACCAAGTTAGTTATGTATTTTTCTTAGTAAAAGACAAAAATTAAATGGGATTGCAGAACGTACGTTCGAAAAAAACACGGTAAGTTCTAATGACGATAAAATTGGTTCTTTTTCCAAACATATTAATTATTTCATTATATAGCGACATGGATTTTAGGAGAACTTTTTTTTATTTTAGGAATTCTCAAGAAACATATAACTAGAAATAGAAGTAATCAAAACCATTAAAGGTTACAAAAACATACTTACTCATTAAATCAGTTAGTACCATTTTCTTTATTTCTCCAAATACTTAATATTAATATGTATTTAAATATATTATATTATTTAAATGTAATAAATAAATTTCATCTCATATAAACGTTCTTTCATATTTTTTATAACTTGCAGATACTCAGTCAACTTACCGGTGGAGGCTCAGAAGAACAATACTCAGATGGTGGATAGTCCGGTTTAATCGTCACGGAAGCGATAGATTCAGGCACCTGCTTCTCTTCCATCTTCGCGGATGAACGAACGAAATGTAAACAGTGCTAAAATCACTCACCGATTTCTCTCTGTGCGATGTCGAAACTTTGCAGTACTGTTTGTTGACCGGTTGCTTAGACCGACTGACGGGGAATCCAACAAAGCTCCGGACTTGTAAGTGGTGCCCCTACCGCAATCGTGATGTAAAGGAGTAGAAATTGCTAACACTCTGGTAATTGTTTTGTTGTTGCTAAGACATTTAGATTCACAGTATCGTACTTGTATTATTCTAGAATCTATTTTTCTTTTTTATTATTTACGATGGGAAGCACCTACTATAATTTTAATATATAATTTTCAAACCTTCCTTTGCTAGCCGAAGCTAATATACTTTGTTTTCCTTTCAATTTTCCAATTAACTAAAAAGATATAGATATATATATATATATATATATATATATATATATATATATATATATATATATATATATATATATATATATATATATATATATATATATATATATATACTGGGTGGCCCGAATTTAAGGGTCAATATTTTTACAGAGTAATCTATATCATAAAAAAAGACTAAATTGTCAAGTAAACATATATTGAAAATTTCTTCGTTAGGTTGCTACAGCCCCGAGATTGAACCCCCTCTGAAGATGTTTTTTCCTAAATAATGGCTTTTAAATACTAGATCTTAAAATTTGGGAAATTTGAGAATTTTTGACCGCTGGGCCGAATCTTAAAGCCAAAAATATTAATACTAAATCAGGGTCGTCCCATATGGGGACGAGAGGAAATAACGCTCTAATTTTTTGCTGGGTAGATTTTTTCGAATTTACAATTCTAAATTATAAAAGCTTAAGGTTTTCTAGTGAAGAAAGATACTCTTGGTATAATTCGTTAGGATACGCTGTTTTCGAGAAAAATTCATTTGAAAATTATCTTACATGACATTAAATACACTAAATACACAATTTTCAGTTCAAAATATAAACGAAATGTTTTAATTATTTCCTGAACCGAAAATACATTTAGTTTGTAATGTGAGAAAATTCTCATTTTTTTTTTTTTGAAAATGGGGAAGCTTGACAAAATAAATCAAGAGTATACGTTTCTTTTTTAGAAAACCCCAAAATTTTTATAATTTGGAATTGCATTCTGAAAAAATCTATGCAGAAAAAGGTTAGGGCGATTGTTCCCTCTCCCACTGTCATTCGGATGCCCCTGAATTAGTATTAATACTTTAACATCAAGATTCCGTTCAGATACCCAAAGTTCATAATCTAATCTTTAAACGTTTCAAAAATATTTAGGTGAAACAATTTTCAGGGTGGCTCATTCTCGGAATTCTATAACTCAAATATTTAAGTTAATTTTTAGATTCTGGCTAAATTAATAATTAAAAGTAAGCTTTATGAATATCGTTTCTCAGAGAAAAATTGGAGCAAATATAATGAAAGAAATTTTATATTTTACAGGGTCGCTATTTTCTGCATATTTTATGGCATTTATCATATTGATTTTTCATGGTATATATTTTATATTATAAAATCTTTAATTTATTTTATTTTAGATGAATCCCATGTTGTAAATCAGAAATTTAAGACTCTTAATTTATAACCATTGGATCGTCATTATTGTGACAATAGTGATTTTTTCCAACAAAGCAGTCGATGGATATTTGATATTATTCTCGAATCGGGAGTAACCCTGAAATCAAACAATACTGACTACATGTGCACAAGTTCCAACCATTCTTACCCCTGAATACAGTATCACTATCGTATTATAAGTTGATGTTGGATTCGATCCAGATTTGGAATTTTGTTATCTTGCAAAATCCTGACTCTTAGTATTACAATATTTAGATTTTGGTTTGAAATATCAGTTTGTAGGTCATTATCACGTTACTGCAATGTATCCTAAATTAAGGATGGTGTAAGCTTCAGTTAGAATGTACCAACTTTAAGTTCTCGTGGATATTCTAAAGGAATTTGAAGATACTCGGATATTTTTCCAAATTAACAAATCATCCATGTCTTTCAACCAAGTTTCCTTTTTCCTTTCTTTCTTTTAGCATATTAATTTCTGCATCCTTCTGAAGCAAAAATTCTGCACACCGAATATTAGTTTCTCTTATTAAAATTGGGTCATGATACTTGTTTATTACAGCTCCACATATTTTGTAAAACTTCCCTAAATAAACCACATGATATATGCTAACAAGTTTTGAAAGTAGTTTAAAAATTGATTTAAAATGTCCATCGATCATATATTGCGTTTTGCTAATAAGATGCCTGTCAAGAGGAAGCTGCTCTCATGGAATTTGGTATTTTGTGGTCTATGTCTAGTTCAGGAAGCACAGGAATTGCGTCTCGATAACCTCTATCTACCATAAACATACTGTTTTCACTAAAACAACTTCGAAGTCCGTCTATTGATATAGCTTAAACTAATTTAAACATAACTGCATCGTTATCGCTAGAATTTGAGAAATATGGTCCTTAAATAGCCAAAGTATATCCATCTGGTACAATTACTAAACCAAGTTCAAATAACGTGCCTTGTGATTCTTATGAACACAATAAGATTGTCGAAGTACCTGAAAGTTTTCACTTTTAGGAATTTCGGAATAAGTATCACCAATACTCTTTGACTGTTCAGGATTAGCATTGGACAACTTATTAGCGAAAGAAATTACATGCTCCTCAATAAATGGTTCAGGTAATATTGCACCAAATTCAGTACAATCTCTGCATCAATTACACTCGAACAGTACTTTAAACAATATGGAGAATATTATCTCAACTACGCCATATTGCTTTGTTGCAGTTAAAGGCAACTCCTTGATATTTTATTCGTTTAGAAATCTTCATCATGCAGAAAATACATATCCCGAGGGGTAAACCACTGCAAATAGATACTTTTTTTATCTATGAGCAGGTCACTAGGTACTATGTATCGTGGTTGCTTTAAATGAAGTGAGGGAAAGCTTATTGATGCGGGATTTATAGACTTGCAGATTAGGTAAAAAGGAAAAAATATTTGCTATTAACACATTCCATAATCGCGACACTCTAGAAATAAAGGAGGGAACAAAGGAGAAGTCTTTGGTCTTTGTTGGACAGTGAAGAGATGCATGTGTGTCAATGCTCGTGACTCCTTAGCAGGATGACTAAAGAGGGTATGATGCATGATGAAACAAAATCTGTGGTAGTATCTGTAAGACAGAGATAGATCCCACAATTCGACGATGCTCTAGTGATGCAATCTTCTTTGTGATGTTTGGATCATCAAGAAGAGGCTGCTCCACATATGTGCGAGCCATACTCAAAGCTGGGTCTGATTTGTGAAGGGTAAAGGGTATACAAGTTGGAAGAAGAAAAGTATTGGAGCTTGGAAAAGGAAACCCTAGTTTTTTTGTGGATGCTGTGGCAATTGAGGTGATGTGATCATGCCAGCAAAGATCTTTCTGAAAAGTGATAGGCTTTACCAACTTGGCTAAAGGCAATTTTGGGCTTCAAGCATTTGATTATTCATTTGAATGGGAGATAATTTGTGGGATAGCAGTCATGATTTGTATCTTATTGGCGTTAAACTGAACAAGATTCCTTGATCTCCATTCAACAACTATAATGAGGACCTCGTTTAAGGATAAACATTATTCTACGTCTATCATCAATTTTATTCTTGGAAACAGGTTTGGAAAATTCTATGTCGGAGTGCAATGTACTAACGCCAGCTGTAAATAGGATTGTTGGTAGAAGAAAGCAGATCATTTATATGCATGAGGAATAGAGTAGTTGCCAAAACTGAACCCTGTGGAATACCAGCGCTGATTTGGTAAAAGTTAGATGAATGGCCGTCAACCACTACAGAAACATTTCTGTTGAAAAGGAAACTGGCAATCCCAAGTACAATATTTTGGAGGCAGACTATAGGCAAAAATTTCTTTATTATCTTACACATAATTACTGCAGCATACCGTTGGTGGTACAGATACAATGCCATTAAAACTTATAATTCCTTCCTACTCATCTGTAGACAGTTTCAGATCCAATTAAAAAAATATGTTGTCGGCCTGAGAGAGCAATTTTTCTTTAATTTTTTTTCTTGCCATTCTTTATTGTATCAAATATATACCTTACGTAATTAAGAGGTATAATTCCTGTACTCACATTTGGTATTTTATATACACCCAATAATGTTTATCATATTGCGTATTGATATTTAAAATCTATTTTTTGGCATAAAAATTATTTGGATACAGTTTATTTTAATTCTGTGGTTAGATGAGCAGCTGTGCTAGATCTCGCCACCTCTTAATGTAATCTTATTGTAATATATTTTCTGTAATTAATAAAAGCCTCTTATTATTATTGTTATTATTATTATTATCGAAATTGACGATCAGTTTCTCAACAAATGTTGGGTTCCAAACCCATCCCGGATGCACGCATCAAAAGAAGTGGGCTGGTTTCTATTAGTTCTATGTGTTGTCCTGTAAGAATTTTTTCACTATGTGGAAAGTACTGAGCAGGACTGCCTTCTGGATGTCCATGAAGCTATTAGTATGCAGTCCTATGATTTTCAGGAGCTGTTCGAGTGTTTTTGGAATTAGTCCAGATGATAATACGATGATACGTGTCACATGAACCTTATTCAGTAGCCACATCTGCTGTATCTCGAAGGCCATCTCCGCATATTTGGCATTTTTCTCTTAATATTTGTCCAACATGTTGTTATTATTGGATATACCAACAGCTACCAAAAAAGCTGTCTTTGTTTCCTTATTTAACAGTATCACATCAGTCTGATTTATTAGTCACCCGTCTGTCGGTGGTAATTGCCCGGTAGTAGTATAGTTTTAAGGCATTATTTTCAAGCACTGAACGTGATTGGTATTTATACAACACGGGCACAGCATAGGTTTTAATTGCTGTAATGAGTTTTCCGGCGTTCAGTTCTGTTTTCAGAAGAGCCCGCACTTTTTGGACGTACTGATTTTTCCTCCTAGTCTTTCCTTGCTTATCATACAGCAGTCTAGCTTGTTGGAATCCTAGGTATTTGTAGGTCTCTCTTTGGTTCATCGCTTGAACAATTTCTCCATTGAGTAGAGCTACATCACCATTAGTGACTTTGCGTTTTCGATGTTTAAGGCTTTACATTTTTCCATTCCAAACTGCATATGGATGTCTTTTGAAAAGGCGTATGTCACGTCAATAAGTTTTTTGAGTTTGTTATGGTTTCCATTATAGAGCTTAATATCATCCATATACAGAAGGTGGGATATGGTTCGGGAATCGTCTCTATTGGCCTTGATGTTGAAGCCACGTCTTGTATTGTTGAGCAAAGTGGAGAGGGGGTCCATCGCTAAGCAGAACGACAGTGGACTTAACGAGTCTCCTTGGTAAATTCCCCTATTGATGTGTATCTCATCGGCGGTAAGAGATTGATCGACATTATAGATCCTCAGGTTCGTTCTCCACTGTTGCTTGATAGTTGCCAGGAAATTATAATATAATAATATATAGGTTTTTGGCAGAATATATTGTTGGGCTATATTTATACATGTAGAATAATTATGATTTATTTTAAGTTTTAAGTTTGCATTTTTATGTATAAAATGCAAAACATTACGGATATAAATTGAATCGACATCAAATAAATTTGTATTTTTAAACAAATCTTCAGTGGGATAAAGTTAAGGTTTTTTGTATAAAATTTTTATTATCTTCTTTTGAATTATCCTTAAAGGATTAATATTTGTTTCAAAAGTACCTACCCAAATCGGTATTGCATAACTAATTATGCTTTCCACCAGTGCAAAGTAGACAGACCTTAATGTGTGTGCATTTAGAAATTCACTAAGTTGGTAGATTTTAAAAATTACCGTTCTTAATTTAGAAATTAACATATCAATATGGGAATCCCAGTTTAAATATATATCTATTTTTACGCCTAAGTATTTAATTTCTTTTACTCTAGATATCAACCTATTACAGTTTAGACAGTTGTGTACATTGGTACACGTATGAAGCCTACGGAAATCCAAATCATTAGGGTAATTTGTATTATTCAAAGAAAAAGTCATAAACTTAGTTTATCCAGATTTAATGTTAATAAGTTAATGTTTAGCCAATCACAAACAATATTCAGTCCAGCTTCAGCTTTACGTTTTACCTCATTCCAGGTATTGCCAGAAAATAAAAGTACAGTATCGTCTGCAAACGTTATTATTTTGCCTGGAATAATAAGATCAAAAATACTGTTGACGTAGATTTGGAATAATGTAGGTCTTAGTACTGTTCCTTGAGGTATTCCATAATTTAAAGCTTTTTCGTAATCACATTGACAATTATTCAATAGTGTTTTTTGGAGGCGATCAATTAAATAGTTCTTAACGAGAGCCTCTCCAATACCCCGGATGCCATAGTGACTTAGCTTGAGAAAGAGAAACGGTATCGAAGGCCATTGCAAGGTCTAAAAAAACCAATAAAGGTCTGCCCCCCTCATTTAAAATACTATAAATCTCACTAGTTACTGCATAAATAGCATCAGTGGTCGATACTCCTTTTTTAAACCCATATTGATTTTTAGAGATTAATTTAAACCTATCTAAATGGCCCAAAATTCTACTTTTTATAGATTTTTCGAAAATTTTTGAAAAATTACTAACTAGGAAAATGGTCTATAATTTTTCATTTCAAGTGGATCTCCAGATTTAAATATAGGGTTTACGGCAGATTTTTCTAATAAATTTGGAAAAACACCAGTTTTAAGTATTAGATTTAAAATATGTACTAACGGCATCAAGATATATGGTTGAGTAATTTTTATTACTTCAGTTTTGATATTATCTGGACCAGAACAATTATTTTTTAAACTAGCAATATTTAACTTATTTAAAACTAACTCATTTTCTGTTGCTGGATAAAGGAATAGAAATTCTCTTATGTTTAAATAAACATTTTTGTCTGCAATATTTTTGTTGTTGGTTACTTTAATTGTATTTGCCATATTTGTCCCCACATTAATAAAATAAGAATTAAATAGTCTACATATTTCTGGGACACAGAATTTCTAATTTGATTTATGTCTTTTTCCGACATTTTGGAATTAGTAGATTCATTTATAATTTGCCAGAGTTTTTTCGTATTATGCTTAGAATCTGTTATTTTTTGTTTATAATAATTATTTTCCGTATTCTTTATTAATTTAGTAATTTAAAGCAGATTGAAAATAATTATTTAGAATAGGGTTATCTGGATTTTTTAACAAACGTTTCTTTAATTTGTCTCTTGTCTGTATTGCCCTAATTACCTCATCATTAACCTATTTTTTTTTTTTTTTAAGATTCTTCTTGAGAACACGCGTCTTTGAATTTTTATGTATTAGGTATTTAAATTTATTAGTAAATAGATTAAAAGCTTGTACTTGTAACATGTACCAGACCATTTTTTGTCCATACATTTCCGGTTCCTAAGGCCTCCAGAGCAATCTTTACAATTTCATTTCTTTCTTTTGTTAGATCTTCCCTTATGGTAATTTTAGTTCCTTTTAATAGTCTTTTTTTGTAGTAAATCATATTTTTTACTCTATTTAAAAGAAATTTTATCAAGATCGGTTTGTTCTTTCCGTCTGCTTTACCTCCTATCCGGTGGCGATAATCAATTTATTTAGTATTTACCTCGGCATCTAGTTTACTTTTATATAAACTTAAAACGTTTTCCTCCAGATTTTCGTTGTGTTTTTCTTCGACTACAAAAATTCTTAAAGTGTTCTTACGGCTGTGCTGTTCAATATTGTCCTTTTCATTTTTTAGTTCCTCCATTTCCTCTCAGGTCCTGCACATTCTTCACCATATTTTCTATTTTAATCTCATATTGAGCAAAGAGAGATTTTATTTTATTTTCGAGCTGTTGTGATATTTTATTCGTTAAGGCATCGACCCACTTTTCGTCAAACTTAGCTAGTATTTTGGATGCAATTGCTTCCTCAATCTAAATCCTCTGGTAAAGCGAGTCATTATAAGCAGATATTTGTATTTATCGCCGCAATACAACAGATATATTTATATTTATCGCCACACTTTAAACATAAATTTTTAACACGAGTAATTCCGATAAGAAAAGAAAAAACTGGACTTTTTTTTCCGTTTCGCCTCGACAAACAGCAGTATAGGGATGTCGCACGTCTACTCTTGTCGAGACATCGAACTGAAATTATGATCACAGGGTGAATTTTTTTATATTCCTAGTATGTCTATGAGTCAGGAATGTGGTACACTGTCAAACGCCTCTTTATAATCTATAAAAGCAGTGTGTATGCTGCGTGGTTTTTTCTGTGCCTGCTTAAGTACCACAGAGTCGATTATTATTATTATTATTTTAGAGTGCAATTACTACGCAGTCCGCGATACGTAATACTGCTTATTAAGACAGACAGGTCAATTTAGAATTGATGGGTGACCGCCTACTGGAGATGTCTAGCTTGTTGTGCTGCTGGCTTCCTGGGACCTGAGGACATAGAGTGATCCCAGTATGATGAATTTCTGCATAAGGTAAGTAATTTAGTAAGCTACTGGTTCTAATTTTCTTTATTCTTTTTAGGTTTTTAAGGAATTATGAAGACTGATAGACTATAGTAGATGGTAAGTTCCCTGTCTATGTTGTAGCTGTGCCATAATTAATGATAGGTAGAACGTTGCAGCTATCGGTGTGCATGCTGATAGTAAATTGTCCTTGTCCTTTCTATAAACCAATGTGCTATACACTCCATCCTGTACCTAGGTAATAAAGCCCTCCATCTCAGCCATTGAGGACTCCGCATTGAAACTGAAGGTAAGTTCCGTTGACAATTCCTGTCTTTCGATGTTACGGTGCTGGTGTGCCTTATATTGAATAGTTCAGCCTCTTGCATTTTCAATAAGACCTTTATCCCGCTTTGGTCTTGAGAAGGAAGTCATTTATATTAGGGTTCTTGGGGCTAAATGGTACATAAAGCTGGTCCACTGCCCTTTGCCCATGATGGAATAGAAATGTTTCTTTGTTGGCTTGTTCATGTTATTTAACTAATATTAAGAGGAGGTCTGTCTGTCCGGCCATGTCTATGTTTATAAGCCCTCTTCCTCCATTTTTTTCTAGGCATATATATCCTGGGCACTGAGGCGTTAGTATGTAACGTCCGATTTTTGTCAGTATTTTCCTCATGACCTGGTCAAGTGCCTGAATTTCCTGCATACTCCACTTTATGGTGCACATGCACAAGCGAACGTCTGTGTTAAAGATTCTTTTAAATCCCATGCATGTATCGTTGGTCGATATCCAGGTAATTATAACCTTAATTATCTTGCAAGTGGTGTATGATGCTACCATCGACTAGTGGGACATTCTCCTCGGTCTGTGGTGTTCCACTGCATTGAATGAGGAACACATTGCACTTGTCACAGCCCAACTCCATACCCAGATCCTCAATGAAAACCTTAATGATATTAAGGCTTACTTGTAGATCTCTTGGACTACTTGGGACTTGGGAATATAATTTTATATAGTATTATTATTATTATTATTATTAATTGGGAGAAGGGATATGAATCTGTAACTAGAGGGAAAAGTTTTAGATCCCATCTTGGAAATAAGCTCAATACGAGCATATTTTCAGTTTCAGGAAAAATGTCTTTGTCATTGACAATTGGAATAACCTGGTAAGGATAGGGGCCAGTTGAGAACCGGACTTTTTTAGGATTATGGTCGGAACGCCATCAGGTCCAGAGGACTTTTTGGTATTAAGGGTTTTGAATATAAGGTGTAGTTTTAACCCTGAAAGTAATTTCTTGCATATTGTTTGGCAAAGCTGATATTGATGGAAAAAAATTATGAGAAGGGACTAAAGCAGAATTGGCGGCGAATTGTTTCGCAAAAAACCCAGCTTTTGTTTTAGACGTGAAGACGATTTCATCACCAGAAGTTAAGGGTTAAGTTTAATTCACGTTTCTGGCAAGCGACCAAAAAGATTTTTGGCAAGAAAGAATTTACGCGAATTTTGGAAGCATTTTTGGGGTTGAGAATTATGCGTTTGGTATGATTTCGTGCTTCATTTTTAGGGTGTAGATATTCTGCAGTATGGTTCTTAAGGAAATTGTCATGAGTATGGTTTTTTTCCAGTCTGGCATAATCGCAGGATTTTGAAAACTAAGGTTTATTGTTAAGAGGTTTTGAAGTTTTATTAGAAACCTATATTTCTATGCCTAATTGGATTACATCCGAAATTTTTCGGCAGGATTTTTGGAAGAGAAACAAGCGTCTTTCCAAGAAAAGGAAGTGTAGAAATCCCGCAACCTATCCGAAACACCGGAATTATAGTACCTACTACGAGGTGGCATGGATTCTATAAGTTTCTGTTGTATAGGACAGGAAACAGGAATTAGACCGTGGACAGAGGAACCCAGCGGAGCGGAAACGCAGGACTGATAAGGCTCTTGGTGAGTGGTGAGAAAGTAGTCCAATAGGTTTTGGCTATGTGTGATGATGCGTGGGAAGTAAGTAGGTTTTCTGATAAGGTTGAAACGAGAAAGCTTTGTAATTCCTGCGGAAATACTGGAAATCTAGGCGAGTTTCAGTGAAAATCCTTAAAGTCCAATGGTAGTGTCGATAGTCCAGTGAATTTCAGTGGTAGTATCGAAAGTGCAGTGGAAGTATTGTAAATTCAGCGGAAGTACCGTTTAACCAGTAGTCCAGTTTTTCGATAATTTTGAGCACGTTTTTGACTAGACCACGAAAAATATATTTTTAGAAAACAGTTATGGTGTATCTATGGACGTGTGTGCATGTAAAGAAAATTTGCGGGGACGATAATTTGCGAACGGTCAAATTAATTCGTTTCAATTTTGCACTAAAAATAGTCTATCTAATATCAATTCCTGACGGGTATTGAATTGTGAAAGGACAAGGGCGTAGATCCTCATTATGTTTAAAGGGTATTTGATAAAAAAAATGTTTCTGGAGAACCCACAAACCAATTCTATTCTCATAAAAAAAACTGGAATAATTCGGCTAAATCTTTTTACATCTAAGAATAGTAGAAGTCATTGGCGCAGATACTTAATTTTTTTTGATCATATTTATTTAAACGTCGAAATATTTGACATTTATTTTTGTATATATATTTTTTATTATTGATGGTAGCCCTAGCCTTAGACCTAGGGGGATGATATAGTCACCTAGAAATTGTTTATTTAAAAAAAAACCCCGGTATATGTATTTTACCTCTTTATATATAAATTATTTTTGCTATAAAGGATAGCCCTAGGAGACCGGAACAGCCCCCTAAAAACTAATTAGATTTTTTTTGATATCCTCAGTTAAATTTTTGATAGTTTTAAGAGGAGTAAAATATTTGAAAAATTATTTTTGGAGAACACGTATACTGATTTCAGACAAATAGAAATAGATAGTGTAAATACGACCAGAAATCATTAGCGTAGGTACTTAATATAACATGGAAGAAGATTTCATTAAGAATGATAACCAAAATAGTATATGTAAATGTCTTTACGCAATAAAATTACGAGTTTCCTAAGCGGAGATATTAATATACTACATACTACATATTAAAAAAACTTATAATGAGAGCACTTTAATAGATCTAAGCTTCAGGGCTAGCGTTATCTATTTAAATATCTAGGGATCACCATGGTGTTAATGTCGAGTTTTTGTTAAAGTAAAAATAAATTAATGATCTAAAAAACGTGTACGATTTCAATTAAATTAAAACAAAATTATAGATAGGTAAATATCTTGGCACCATAAAATTATGGAGGTCAGTAGCTTAGATACTTGACGGAGGCAAATATTTTAATAGACATTATATTTAAAAAATTGAAAATACGCATTTACAAAGGTAACTATAATGAATCTTTCGTTTCTGTGATATAATATTTTTATTTTATTTTTGGTTTATTTAAAAACTTTAAAAACGACTATAGTAATGGAATTTGAAGAGAAAAGTTATATAAACTATCTCATATTTAACTGTTAACAATACGCAAACAGCTTCACTAGGAGCGTGCGTATTCGCTGCAATAATTTTCTAAAAAAAAACATGTGCGTCACTGACTTTTTTATCTTTTGTTACCACAGTTACGTAGGCTGTTTAGTACCTTTTAAAAGTTACTGGTTAATATTTTGTCGATTTCGATCTGATGCGAAAAATGTAAATTTAATTAGCCTCTCTTAAGTCAAGCTTGATATCAATCCGCAAAAAATCTAATATGCCATGACTTGGGTCGAACCAAGAAATCAGATTGAGCTATTGTCATTTGCTTGTCAAAGTGTTACATACTATTGATTGCGATTTTTAAGATTAGCAAATAACTATTTCCATGTTTTTGTTCTCAGGTTTAAGTGTTTAGTAGTTTGTTGGGTTTTTAGTTCTAAAATTTAACTTTTCCGCGTTACAGTGGTTGCCTCGTTTATTAACTATTACGTATCTTTAAAATATCTTATGTCAATTATATTTCGGCTAAATCCCATATGTTATTAGTTTATGGTCAAGCGAGATGAAATGAAAGAAACATGCCATTACACACGAGTTCAAGAACTTTTACTGAGAAATTACGGGCCTAGAAAAGAATTTTGTCAGGGGTTTTTAAATAAGTTGGAAAACGACCAATATTTTTCTCGTCGTATTCTTTTTACAGATGAAGCAACATTTACAACAAAAGGAATAATTCCTTTCTATAACTTGCATAATTGGTCTGAGGAAAATCCCCATTTACTAAAAGTACCAAACTGGTAGTAGTTTTCTGTAAATATTTAGGCTGGTATTATGTGAAATGCAATTATTGGTCCAATTATTTTGCCACATATACTCAATCATGTGTCATATATACATTTTTTGATGAATGATCTGCCCCAACTATTAGTTGTTATAATGAGAAATAACCTGATGTCAACACGATGGAGCACCCGCGCATTTTACTGTTGATGTTATGAAACATACGGGCACCGTTGAATTGACCGTGGTGGTCCAGTAGTATAGCTACCAAGATCGCCTGACTCGAATCATTTATATTTTTATCTGTGGGGGCATTTATGGGAGTTTATATGCAAGACGCCAATACAAATAATTAATTGAAGAACTTTTGCAATGCGTTGAAATGGCATTTGTAACAGTTCGGTAAAGTCCTCGTATTAGTGCCAGAGTAAAAAAACATTTGGTAATTTTGGTAATTGTTGCAGCTTTATGTTATTTCTTTTTCTATCTCACCATTACCAAATTCGTAATTGCCCTAGCCTATATGACTGGAAAATTTAAGTTGCGAATCAATGATTAAACCTAATTTTTACCCCCGTATTTACTAAAAAGGTTTAAGAGTTAAACCAAGTCTAGTTCCCATGGTACCTAAAACTCTTATTTCGCCAGTTTTGTTTCGTTTATATCACTGTCAATTTGTAATTGTGACATTTAGAAAAAATTATTTGTGCAGTTGTTAAAAATGTCATCTTAAGCCTGGATTATAGATTGAAAAAGTTTGCGTCTTGCGTCCACCGTTTGAACTAAGCCTTTATGCTGGTTCTTAGACCATCTTATAGACTGAAAACTTTTCCCCTTTGCGTTGTCTGTGAAACTAGCCTTATTTTTATGTTCATATTTATCGCCTTTTTGTGAAATGCAATTTTCTCTTGCTTGTTTTTAAGTTTATGTGCGTTTTTTTAATTTCCTGAAAATGGATAATCAAAATCATAGTAATAATGCTTAGTAAAGACTAGGCATTGTGGACATATTAATGTGTGCCGCAACTGTAAATTTGTTAAAGAGAAAACGGAAAAGAAGGTTGCAAATTCGACCTGTTAATTGAGGTAGAAATACTCAAAACTACTACCAGGATTTTCTTAAAATTAAAGACATGATCCCAAGCAGTTTTTTTTTAATGAACGAGGATGGTATGTGTATATAATAATGTCATATTTATTACGAAGGAAGAACGAAATCTTTTTAGTGAATAAGGGTGTAAGTGTTTTCCACGATTTGGACTATTTGACTGTCAATATTTAAAGAAAACTCATTTGATATTTCATTAATACTATTTTTATTTCCAAAAAGAATTATTTTGGATTTTTTAGGATTAAGTTTTAACATACGTCTAGTTGAAATATTAACAAGTGCATCCAAACCTAAATTTATATTGTTCATTGCTGTTCGGTAGTCAGAGGATAAAAACGAAATATATATTTGGGTATCATCTGGATACGAATGATTCTGACAAAATTTAAGATAATCAGGGAAACAAGATGTGTAAATACAATACAGCAATGGACCCAATACACTTCCCTGTGGAACCCCATTGAGTACCGAAAGCCTGTTTGAAAGATTACTATTCACCTTAACCCGTTGTAAATTATTACTTAAGATAGAATTGATTAGCATTATTGCATTAGTGGTGAAACCAATGTAGTGTAGTAGCGCTATTAGTATATTAGGATTAAGAAAATCAATATTAATATCTCACGATTAAGAAAATCGAACGCTTTGGTAAAATCTAGTAATATCAGAGAAGTGATCTTATAATTAGTCCGTGCACGAAAAATGTCGTCGATCACATCTATCATCGTGGTCGCACAGCTATAGCCAGTTCGAAATCCAGATTGGTTTTGAAGAAATATCAGAAACTTGTTAATGTGCTCAAGGATTTGGGTGTCTAGAATTCTCTCTAAAATTTTTGACATGGCCGGCAGTACAGTAATTGATCTAAAATGGCTGTAATCTGTAGGGTTACCTAGTTCAGGAAGGGGCGTGATAATGGCTTGCTTCAAAACACACTGGAAAGTAGTTTTTTTCGGGCACTCATTTATTATATGAGTAATATAAGGACAAATATAAGGACAACAAAGAACAAACATTGTTACGTTGAAGTAGTCCGAGCCATTTTTTTTTAATAGTTTGATACGCTTCGTAATTTTCCACAGACTACATTCTAGCAAAGTATTGATACTATTTTTTCCTGTTATTTAAATAAAAATTTAAAAGCTCTTGATCCGCGGGATAATTTGAGTTGGTTGAGTTATTAAAAAAGGTATTTAATTTACCAACATCCTAAAACATCTCCGGGATATCTTTTATCTTAGATGGCGTACGTTTTTTAAGTTCCTGCCATTTTTTTTAATAGTACAGTTTTTAGAGGTATACCTAGAGTATGCTTTTCGTTCCATTCTTATAAAAGTCTTATGATATATACTTGGTGATTTATAAAATTCTTCATAAATCACCAATTTCTTAGTCATTTATAATATTCCCATTTTCCAGGGAGTTTAAAACGTTTCAATTCTCGAAAAGCAGTGTCTCTTAGTTTTTGCATTCTTTTAATATTTTCTTTTATTCGCGGTTGAAGTGGCTTTTTGTGTAAAATAAATGCCTTGAGAGGAGCATGAACATTAAAATTATTTATTAATATAATTAATATTGTTAAATGGAATTGACTGAGGGTCTCTTTCAGATAGATCAAAGTTCATATCTTTCAGGCTTCTCGCACTTCAAAAGTGGTCGAAAAAATCAGAATAAATAATCCCTGCTTACAATTTGATCATAGTTTGTAAATATTAAATCTGTAAGTGAAAAACTCGACTTAGATACTAATGAATAGAAGTATTTTATCAGTTTATTTCTAAACTGTGAAATATATTTTTAGTAATATTTATAATCAACAGCAAAAGTTATTTTCGATCCCCTTTCGTATCATAACTTGCTGTTGATTATAAATATTTAGATACTCTTCTTGACTCAGTAATAAAATGTGCTCTCGATTAAATGGCTCTAATATTAAAATTAATTGCTTGGTTGTACACAGTAAAATATCTATATTGGAAGCACCTATACGAAATATATTCTTATATAAGCAATATAAGTTAGAGATTATGTCTTCCAACCTATTAAAAAAAAGATAGCCATTAGAATTTGGAGGCCTATAAACAGTTTCAATAATAATGGTTTCTTTCTTTATAGAGACTCTCAGAAAACAGACCTTCGTATTTAAGACTGTTCTTAACATAAAGCGTAGCACCGTTTCCACGCCCATACACCCTATCACTTATCTGCAAACTGAAACCATTTAATTTTATACTACTGTTGTCCGGTATATTTGTAAAGAGCCAGGTTTCTGTTACACCAAAAACATCAAAATTTTTATCTACAACATTTTTTTTAAATTCATCAAAATGCGGAATTAGTGACCTTACATTAATATGAGAAATTTGAAAAGTAATTTTTAGAGAATATTAAATAGTATTAAGAATAAAGAAAGAAAAAAATGTCAGTAGAATAGATATATTGCAAAATACAAGACAATAAAAGAGTTAAATAAGAATTTTCTTAGATGCGAAAGGAAAGGTATGGAAGAGTCAAAAGTTTCTTTTACCGAGAAAATTTCTTGAGCAAATATAATATTTTTTTCAAAAGCAAAAACAAAAATAGAAATAAATGCCAGTTTTAGTACAAAAAAAAACAATGACAATTTAACTAAGGAAAAATAATATATAAAATATAATAATTAAATACTTTTAGTAGACATCCATCTTGTTAAGAACGAAGACCACTTACCATTGTGATGTTTTTAAGATGCAAAGCTTTTTCCCCGTCAGTTTTACGTACAAGGATTTTTCCATCACGGTGCCATATACATTTGTATCTCAGTTCCTTTAGCTTCTTGGCTTCTTTGAGCAGGTCATATGTATCCTTTGTGAGTTCTTCGTTGATAAAAACTTGATTGTCAGAGTCGCCTAGACCAGAACTTCGAACAGTTATCTTTCACATTTGAGTCTTTAAAACTCTCTGCCTTAACTCTGCTTTATTGAAAGTGGCTATAACTGTTACCTTTCCTTTTTGAGGATAGTATTTGTGACAGCGGAATATTTTTTGGCATCCAGGGATGCTAAAATATAAAGATGTGTAAAACCTGAGAGGGTGACTTTTTCGCAACTACAAACATTCTATTTGGGCGTTATTTTGTTCGGCCATCTCGAATTAGTACCACTATTTTACTAGGTCGCCATTTTGTTTCGCCATATTGGCTTTTTACCAAAATGTTACCAGGTCATCCTCATATGACCAAAATATGAGGTCAATCGGGTAAGTAGTCTTTAAGCTATGCCGTGAATATAAATTGGATGAGTAGTTTTTTAATAATAATTTTTTTTAACATTTCACTAGGCTCCCATATTGGATTTATACCAAAATATTACATATGGGGACGACCATATTACCCTTAATTTTTGACCAAAATTTGAAGTCAATCGAGTAGTTTTTAGCTACGCCTCGAACAGACAGACAGACCGACGGAATTGAGAAAACATGTTTTTTTTATCTAGGGACCCTGGAATTTAAAGATCTGAAAAAATCTCGGACAGTGATTTTTTCACGATTACAATACTTCCCTTTTACGAGGGAAGTAACAAAAGTTAAAACATATTAACTACATGTACTATATCTAATTTTACTTTAAACTAGTCCTGTACATAGATACCTAGGTAGTCAAAACTAATAAAAAAGATGATGCAATAAATATAATCATCTCTTTCTCATAAAAACAAAGTTGGGAAACCTTGAGGCCCTTGAAACAAGTAAATATCCAAGAACTCTGTAAAGAATAACAACTTAAATTTAGGACCATGTTCATGATGAAGCCAATGTCTCTAATTTCTCTAACAAAATTTTCGCATATTCAGCTTGTCGTCAATACAAATCACACAAAAAGACTGAACATCAAAGGCCATCACTTGAAAATAACGTTCTCTTGGTTCTACACATTTTTTTTATGAAATTATGCAAGACAAGTTTTTAGGGGGAGGGGCAGCAATCTAACCCCTTTTAGTGTCCATGATGGAACACTTGTTTTCCTGATTATACAGTCTTAATATCCTAATAATATACTCGCACTCCCACGCTAGTATCTATCTTACTTATGATACTGTTTTTGTTTATTTTCAAGTTAGGTTTACGAACTCAGGTATACTTATATTTAGAAAAACAGTGCTATTTAATGAGCATTTTAAAAACCTAATAAAGCTAAGCTAATATTCTTTGACAACTTTTTGATATTCATGTATACTAAATTCTGGATATTCAGAAAATTCCGTCAACTTTCATAATTCATATTTTTTAAAATCTCTTAAAATATAAACATACCGTTGGTAAAAATTCAAGAGTGGTGTTTATCACCCTCCTTTGCACGTGTCAGTCCAGGTCAGTATAAAAATTAATGACCAATTTATAGTTTTCTTTGTTACAATTAAAGTACCTTTACACATTTATGAAAAGACATTACCGATTTAATTTGTGCTGGAAAATCAAATCTCATCTGTCCGAATTTGTAATAATTTTGCTTAGGTAAGTAATTTTTTGCTCCATCTTTGTGATAACTAATGTTTGGGTCATTCCCTATATTGGCAAAGTGGGTTATTATAATGCAATATAAGTTGTTGCGATTCCAGAAGACCAACCAGTTCTGCCACCGAATAAGACAAGTATTGTACAAAGCGAAAAGCTAAATAATTCTGCAATTGTTGTAAATTCTGGCTTTGCATGGAACACATAACAGCTTGTATCCCCTTTTTTATAGAAAAAGGTATAGAACAATATTATCCGTGGTTATGTTTTGTATTACTTTTTATACCAAGGAATGTCTGAAAATGACATGAATCACCTGTTATTAATTTTAACAAAAACTCTTCAATAAAATATGTTTTAAACTGTACATTAAGAAGAAATTGCGCCAAAGAAAAGAAACCCAATACTATTTTTGGTTAGTTTTAGTTAAAAAATAAAATCCACGTTAAAATAGATTTGTTCATTACTGGCCTCACCAGTGCTGTAGTTTTTTGTTTTTGTTTCTAGTGCATTATTTAGAGATTTTAAAAATTAAAATTAAACAATATAGTCGCTTGCTTTTGGGGCATTATTACTAAGACTAAAAAGAATTCACGTGAAACTAGAATCTTAAAAATTAAAACAAAATCAAATTATCAACAAGAGACGAAAATGCTTAACAAGTAAACTGTTGCAATTAGCAACGTACCATCAACTGAAATATAAATAAATAATATTTTCATTATATTACATGATAATATTTTGTATTTTAATAAATATCTTATTAGTCCTAACAAATATTTCTAGAATTAAGCATTTCTTACTCACCAGTCGAGAGCTTAAAAAATATGTGCTATTTTTTGATCTCCTTGAAAACACAACATTTTAGCCTTTTTTATTCTCTCTCTTGCAATTTCTTTCATGCCAATTTTCTTCTTTCCAAGGAATCTATGATTATTATTTCTGATATCCGCGTTTTATTCAAAGTGAGTAGATTAATTTTTGGGTAAAGTTTCTCGCGTTTTCTTACTCGTTATCAGAATTTCCTTTATTTTATTTTTCACACCAAACGTTTTGCTGGCGCAGTTGCCACGTAAACATTTTCATACAGAAAAGACAAAGACGTGTTAGTACATATTATAGCCTCTTTTGTTATTTATATTTTTGACTACAATACTATTTTAACTCTTACTTAATTTGAATAATTCAAGACGAAACCAAAAATTATTATTAAGTAAATAAAGTACTTACTGGATTGTAAAAGAATGTGAAAGTTGAAAAATACATTTACCTGATATAATGGCGAACGATATTTCAGAGTTTAATATATATTTTACCATTAATATTATTGTAACAAAAGTCAGTGTCGCTGTGAATAATAATATAATAATAATAATTTTTTTCGCTTTAGTAATTTCTTTTCACACTTGTGTCTTGTGACATTGTTCATTTACCAAAAAACTCTCCATTATGTAATTAGTAAAGGAATGATTTTAAACAGTAGGAGACAAATTTATTCTTCAGAAAAAGTTCTTGCTTGCCTTGAAACTTTGGAAAGAATCGTTGAAATATAAGTTAGTTCTACAAATTGTTCAACAATTATAACATTCTAAAGTGCCTCTATTTCTATGCTGACTAAAAATATTGAAGAAAAAAGGTTATTTGGAAAGAAATGGGTGGTTTAAGTAGTTGTTTAGGTATAATCTGCATTACCGTTAATCAATCATATCCTACTTCGAGAAACGGATTGTTGAAAATAGAAAATGTTATAAAGTCGATGCAATTTAATATTAGTCCCTTTTTCTTTCCAAATTATCAATTTTTTATAAAATGTTTCAATAACTATAAAAACAAGAATACTTTACTCTTGGGGTAATTTTAGATTTTTACAATTTTTAGACACCCTATATAATTAATTCACTTTCTAACATTACTTTTCGAAGATTCAAGGCAAGCAAAACTTTTTATGAATGGTGAATTTTTCTCTCAAATTACAACTAGTAACGTATTCATTCAAGTGCATTTTTATAACATTTTGTATAACATTTTATCTAAAGAAGGTACCGAAACAATTGTTATGGTGTAGCTTTATAATAAAAAGTGAAACTCTACAATTTTCTGTTGTTTAAATGTGTCAAAATTTTGTAGATATAGCTGTGTCTGTCTGGAGACACAATGAATAAGTCTATATAAACTAGAAATTCAATATTTATTCGAAACCAAATATGTTATCATGTTTTAAAAGTACAAACTTCAACATCGTTTAATGCCCTTCGGGAACACAGTAAACATAGTTCGTTTCAGGCGCGTATACAGCTTGGAGTTATAGGAGAGGTGATTTATAAGTTTTTCATGCATTAAACAAAACTGGCGACTAAAAAAATGGAGGCATTTTTATATAGCACCCAGGCTTATACCCTTCTTCGTATACTTTATGTTGAAAATCCTCAGACGTGATTTTTAAATAATTTTGCCATATGGGGGCCTTATATACGCGCATGGTTCGTTTGGCCTTTGAAATAACGTACTGTGTATAAAGATGTTGCAATCAAGCATAACCATACTAACCAAAAACAAAGACCTTCAATTTTTCTAGAACAATATCGGACTAAACGTTTCCATTATATTCATTGATAGATACGCTAGCAGATCACATGTTTTTGCACGAATGTCTTGACGAAATACATATTTGGACACAATAGTCCAGAGTTCCACCATTATTTGCTTTTTCGCTTTCTTTAGTCTATTGTTTATTATATTTAAATTATGTTTAAAAGCAGTATTTATATGAATTCAGAATGTCTAAGAAATTAACTTTTCAATAGCAACGTTATTTTATTTCAAAATATAAGAGTTCTAACCACACTACACCACAACTTGTTACGTTCTGTGTGTTCACTTAAAAATAACTGAGAAAGTTGAAACCACGAAAACAAATTTCTTCGGAAGTCAAAAACATTGTAGAAAATCTTTCTTCTCAGTCCTTTGATACTACAGAAATCGCCCTTTTGAATAAAGGTTTGAATTTTGTAGAGCCTGCAGTAAAAAATAGTTTATCAACTGTTATAGGGAATATCGAAAGTTCCATTCAATAAGTGCCAGAGTCAACTAAGGGATTTATTAGAGAGGCTTGCAGAAATCAAATCTCAAAAAACGTGGTTAACAACAAGTCAAAATATGTTTCTCGTAAAAATATTGAAGTTATCCAGGGACCCAAGAAAAAAGAATGTTTCTATTTAAAAGCGGTCAAAGGAGATAAAGATAAAGAAAAGAAAGATTATTTCGAAAGAGTAGACAATTTGCTTCAAACTGGTCCTTACCATTTAATTGAGAAAAACCCGTTATCAAAAACGATAACAGAAGTAAAAAGTACTTTAAAACAGTGTAAAAACCTTGTGTACGCTAAACTAAAATTCAAACTAACACATAGTAACCCACAGTTATCTAAACTGTATTGCCTTCCCAAAATCCATAAACCTGGGAAGTCCATGAGACCTATTGTTTCAGCTGTTGGATCACCAACGTACAATATTTCAAAATGGTTAGTAGAAGAATTCAGCAAATTAAATATCTCGTATGATAACTTTGAGGTTACTAACTCGTTAGAATTCTTAAATAAAATTAAGAACGTTCACTTAAAAGAAGGTGAAATTTTCATATCTTCTGATGTAAGCTCATTGTTTCCTATTGTACCCCCATACCACTAGCTTTAGAGTACCTAAAGGAAATACTTGAAATCAATAATTTGAAGAAAGAAATTATTGATGAATATTTACTTCTCACAAAATTATGTATGAATCGAAATTTGTTTCAGTTCAACAATAAATATTATAAACAACTTGAAGGAACTGCGATGGGCAATTGCTTATCTCCGTTCCTTGCAAATTTGTTTATGGGCAGATTAGAAACCCAATTCAAAAAAGAACTCAAATATTTCCCAAGGTTGTGGTATAGATACGTAGACAATATATTTGCTATTTTTGATGCAAAACAGAAAATTTGGACACTTTCTAAGAAACATTAAACAATAAATATCCTTCCATTAATTTTACGTACGTAAAGGGGAACAATGGGCAATTAAGTAGTAAGTAAAGTAAAGAACGTTTTAACAATGAAATGAATCGGATTAAAAATATAGTTAAAAGTAATGGATATAATGATAATTTTGTACATCAATTAGTAAATAGACATAAGCATAAGAAAATGTTAACAGATGCCACTGCTCTTCAAGCACTTGAGGCTTCCAATAAGTTCATAGTAATCCCATATGATCCTAGATATACGAGAGGTCTAGAAAAAGTATTTAAAAACGTAGGTTTTGAAGCAGCCTACAAAACGGAGAACAGTTTGAAAAATCTCCTTGGAAACCTTAAAGACAAAGTCGATTTGAGGGAGAGGTGTGGCATCTATGAAATTAGCTGTAATGACTGCGATCTAAAATATGTTGAGCAAACTAAACGCTCCATAAAAATTCGTCTTAAAGAACACATGGCACATTTAAGATACGGAAGAACAGAAAAGTCGAGCGTTGCTCAACATGCTTTGAAAAACAATCACCGAATAGGAATAAATAATCTTAAGTTGATTAAAAATGTATCTAATAATTGATTATTGGGTGCATTTGAGAGTATAGAAATAGTTAAATGTGGTAAGAAAGCACTAAATAAAGACAGAGGACCTATTCCCTATAGTCCCCCTCTATTGTTTACGACCACTGTGCAGTCGGGTGCAGCCAAGTGTGACCACATTTACCTATAAATAGTCTCGGTTAGGATAAGTTACTTTAGTTTATATCATCGGCTGATGATGCTAACTTGGTTAAGGAAACGCGCGTCCAGAACGTAATAAGTTGCGGTGTAGTATGGTTAGAACTCTTGTATTTTGATCTATCTTCCACCACAGGTTCTAGTGTTAGTAGTTATTTTATTTAATTGATATTTGTGTAGGTGAGAGCTGAGAAAACGCGCAATGATTCACCTCCATTCAGCGTATTCATCGTCCGATAAAGGACAAAACTTCTAATACAATAAATGACCTTGCATTTATAATACAAGATTCGGTTTCCAATTTGAGGTAATCTAGAAGAAAAAGGAGCAGCGGGATGTCAGTACAACAAATTTTAAGATCTATAGCCTCTGACTATGAAACACAAATAGAGCCTAGTATGCATTGCTCTTTTCATGAGTTAGCTCTGTGATCATCCAATTATGAGTCGTTTCATTTGGAAAACTCACTTTTAATATATCTGGAGTATAAATGCAGTTATTGCTATTTTATCTATTTTTTATCATGACATTATATATTTCGTACAGACGTGTTATTAAAAGTTATTGTCTATTTTGTAATGTATATTAGGTTTCTCGATTACGTTATTTATTTTAATTTTTCTTTAAATTATAATTAAATAAATAAAGTACTAACTATTTGCAGGATTGTAAAACAATGTCAAGTTTGAAATACATATTTACCTGATATAAAGGCGAGTGATATATAAGAATTTATATATACTTTACTAATAATATTATTCGTATAATAAAAACCTCTGTAGCTTAGAGTAATCGCTATAGTAACATATGTTTATGAATATACAGACTTGAGACACTGTTCACGTACCATATTTACCAAAAAACCCACCATTATGTGGTAAGAATGATTTTATACAGTATGTGATCGGATGGACGTATAGTGTTTATTAATTTGCATTTTTTTACAAAAATTCGTTGTCCTTAAAGAGTTTTCGTATAAGTTATACAGGTTGTATAAAAATTATAAAAATCTACAGTGACCTTGAGAATAAAGTGCCTTTATCTGTATATGACTGAAAAATATTTATAAGTAAAGACGATTTGGAAAAAATATAGTTTAAATACAGTCTGCTTAGTTTAGATCACCTGCAGTGGATCTTTAATCTAATCATATCCCTTCCCAAGAAGCGTACTGTGGCAAAAAGGCAATGTTATAAAGTCGACCGAAATGTCCATGTTCCATGTTCCTGGTCGCAAATCTCTCTCGGACATTGCCTTCTGAACTCCGCTAATCTAAGTGGTATTTTCTCTTTCTTTCTTTCAGTGTTTTGCCATTCCATAATTTGTTTGGGTAGCCTATTAGTGTTCATTTTTTGAACGTGTCCATACTAGCAGAGCTGTTTTTGTTGCACTTCATCGATTACTGCTTTTGTTATTCGGTCGATAATTTTTTGTACGCTTTTATTGGTTATATGCATTAATCTGTCCATTTCCAGTGCTAGTAGTTTTTGTTCTGTTCCTTTATTTAGCTGCCAAGTTTCGCATTCATAGAGCACCACGTTTTTGAAGATACTGTTAGACACTTGTTTTTTCTTATGTTTCGAAATTGTTTTTGGCCATAGTGGTGAATTTAGGGCTCCTATTATTTTCTTTCCTTTTAAAATTCTGTCTTCGATGTCATTGTCGGTTCATCCATGTTGTTTAATTTTTGTATTTATCTAGGTAGGCAGATTCGGTATACGAGGAAATTCTTTTTTCCATTAACAATATTTAGATTTCATTTTCTCCTCCTATGCACATGTATTTATTCTTCGTGGCATTGATGCTCAAGCCCCACTCTTCCTATTCGCGCATTAGACGATTTGTTATCAACTCTAGGTCTTCCCAATCTTATGCCATCGTCACTTCTTTATCGGCAAAATGGAACGTGTATGAGCTTATTTTGCTTAGTTCAGTGCCTATTTCAGAACAAGACCTTTTCCATTTCTTTAAAGTGGCGTTTAGTTAAATCTTAAATAACGTTAGGGATAGACTGCAGCCTTGTCTTAAACCTTGGGTTGCGATAAAAAATTGGTTGTTTCTTTTAATTTTTAATTGAACATTATGATAAAATTATTGGATTGCTGTTACTAATGTAATATCAATAGTTGAATTTTCATGTACTTGCCATAGTTTATTAAGGGGAACGGCTTGTCAGGTCTACGAAGGGCAGATGATGATACTTTCCTTTCTTTGAGTTGGGTTAGAGTGAATAAGTGGTCAGTGCATGAGCGGTCAGTTATCAGTGTGTTAAAAGTGTGTTTATCACGGCACATTTTTGTGTCCTACTGTAGATTTCTGGTCGGGTATGGAAATTTTAATAAGCATCTTTTTAAAATGAAGTTAGCTAGTGGTCTAATTTGTTCATGTGATAATGTATCTATAGATGATTTAAACCACAGGTTTTTTAATTGTAAGCGTAACAGCACAGCGGTCTCCTATTTGTCTACCAAACTGAGTAAGGTTCATTTACTTTCTATGAATAGCACAAGTCTCGTATTTAGTATTATATCAAATAATAATTTTGAAAAAATATTTTTAAAATATTTAATGATGTGTATAATAAAGGTATAGGATTATATAATATAAATTAGGTAAGGGTAGTATGGTTTTAATTAGCTTCGACATCCTTTGTATTTAACCTTATGTGTTTTTCTTACCTTCCCATCCGGGCCCACCGTGTGATGTCTAATATTATTAATAAAAATCGTCCTGAATTGGCCCCAGGGCGTGAAGTGTGTATCGCTGTCTTATATCCTTTGATTCTTCATTAAATCTCCTATGGCCGGTAGGATTAGGATTAGGTAATTTTTAGAGTATTACACTTTAGAGTTACACAATAATATGTTATATTTCGTGGCTAAATGAAACTTCTCAAGGCCAATAAACTAAACAAATATATATATATATATATATATATATATATATATATATATATATATATATATATATAATAGACAATCTGTATGACTGCATTTTTAACATTACTTTCATTGCCCTTTTTATCACTTAGTTGAATGATCATCCTATTATGAGCTTTTGGGGTTAGAAATCCCACTTTTAAAATCTCTGGAGTATACTTAGATGTAGTTTATTTAGTGGAGGGTTAATTGGTCTAATAAACCCTTTGATCTTTAACTCTTAAATGCTTATAAGTAAGATCTTAACCATATTAATATATAAAAAGAGTTCTTAAACGATGTTAACTAAAAAGCTTCTTCAGTTTTAGAACATCTTATAAAAAAAACTGTAAATTTCCTTGACGCGGATCCTCCATCTTTATAAATGTTTCCGTTTATTAGTGAAGTGTGTGAATAGTTAGTAGAATTTAGTAACATATATATATATATATATATATATATATATATATGTTATATCTATTCTCACCAGCTATTTCATCATACATCATCATATAAGTTATGCTAACCTTGGTTCCCAGACTATCAGCTGTCATCCGCCAACGCAGTTATTCAGAAAGCCAAGCTTATCTCAATAACAAAGTATCACATATCAGTTAACGACGTAGATCATCCTATTCTCATAAACAGCAGGTTTTACTTGTTTACGAAGACAAGTCTATACCAACAAAGCTTCATCAGCAGAACCCACGTCCTGACCCAAGTGTTTAAGAACGAAGTAAACAGTTCCCACTGAGTCACCATAACGAAACATATAAATAGTTATTTTTCTTTGTATAAAGTTCAGTTCAGTACAGTTCAGTCTATCTCGAATTCATTTTGTTAAACGTTACTTTGCAAGTTCAAATGTATATATTTAAATTTGTATTTTTCAGTAATAAAATAATTTTTTAGAAAGTAATTTGGCAAGAAAGTGATTTAACAAACTGGCGCAATCGGTAGGATCTGAAAATGTCTAACAGAACACGAAGCCTTTGTGCACTTCAACTGTCGACGGAGGATCCCAATCCATTGTTCAGAAGAACCTGTGAAAACTCGCAGTCAATCTACCGATTATGAATACCTAGTGAAACCCCTGGTAGAATTTGCTGCAGAGAACACGACGAAGTCTGATGTTTCCACTAGTAACGTAAGTCTGAATCATCTCGTTTATTAATTTTCTTTTTTTTTTAATTTTCCAAAAATATTGAAATTTTCATTCAAATTTAAGGAAACTGTTCGATTTTTCAATTTTGATAATTTAGCTAACGAAAAACTGAATTCAAAAACAAATTTCAAAAATCCAAAAGAATATTTTAATTTCAAATTTTGATTATACAGTTAATCAAATTTCAAGAAAAAAAAAACAACTTGAATTTTGTAGATTTTAGTATTGCTTTAATTTACGTTGATTTGTGTACTACTTTACGTACTGCCAATCAACCTAAATTCTTAATTTTAAGTTCGTATCCTTTTTATATAATATTGTGTGCCTATATTATTTCATTTTGATATTGTGATATATTGAGCAACCATGACTGATAACGGAATACAAAATGTCCCTGAGACACCCGAAATTGAACCGTATAAATTATCTGAAATATTTTCGATAATTCCTGAATACGATGGTGATCAAATTTTTCTCCAAACATTTCTCAACGCTTGTAATTGTGATTACAATATGTCTACACGCGATCAAAAAGATTTATTAGTAATCCACATAAAAAGTAAATTACGTGCAAGAGCAGCGCAGCTAATAAGCTCTCGCAATCCTATTTCTTACTTAGAAATAAAACAACTTTTAAATTCTCACTTCGGAGATACGCGAGACTTGTCTTCTTTAATACAAGACTTACAACGTATCAAACAATTACCAAATAAGAGTCCTTTAACCTTCCTCAACCGACTTCAAGTGCTAAATGCAAAAATGCACGCTAATATACAAAAGTCTAATCTCACCCCACAACAGAAACAAGCTCAAAAAACTCTGATCGAATCCATGTCCCTGAGTACCCTCTTAACTGAACAGTAACCCAAGAGATCTTCTTAAAGCCCAAATACGTATTCGACGTGAACTTCAATTGTCCTATTTCGAATCTCAAAAAGTTTCAAAACCGAACCCACCAAAGCCATTCAATCAACCTTTGAAAAAACCAAACTTTCAAACACAAAAATGTTTTAAATGTGGACGTATTGGTCATTCAGCAAATCAATGCCATGCGAATAACGGACAACCACGTCCCAGTTTTTCCCAAAACTCAAATTTTCAGCGACCCCAGTTTGCCCCGCAAACAAATTCTTTTCAGTCACACAGACTAAACATGCAACAACAAAGAAGCACAAATACGCAAACCCCAAATATTACAAATAACCAATCAAATCAAAATAATTTCCAACGTCAACCGAATTTTAATTATTCTCGACCCTCAGTAATTCAGAAAAATCCCAATTTTAAAGCTCACTTAGTTAGCACCGATAACAATCAAGAAAAATATTTTAATGACTATTATCAAGACTATCAACAAGATTACCAAGATCCCTCATTCTTTTCTTATGAAGACACCTCTACTTTATTCGAAAACGAATACGACAATTGTTATGAGAATCCAGATCCCAATTTAAACTTTAACGAACCAATCGAAGACTACCAAAATTTTCCAATCGAGGAAAATCGAAATTTTCTTTTATCCCCAAATCAAAACCATTCACCCCATCAAGCCCTTATAGAAACAGATCAAATACAAGCTCAAATCGAAACTCTCACGCTAGACGATATGAATCTCTCACTCAATTTCCCCGAACAACAATTTCTTTAAATCCCTTTCTTGCCATAAATCCCAAAAATCTTTACTATAATAAAGACGCAACAAATAATTTCAATTTTCAAAGAAAATACAGTAAAGAACTTTCCAAATCGTTTCCCCGAAAATGCAACAATTCAAGGCATTACCGAACAAAAACTTTTAATAACTGAATCAACTTTGATAAATTTTAACAACGGTAACCCTCACAAAGTCTTTATTTACAACTTAGACATTGATTTTGACGGAATTCTAGGTCTTGACTTCCTAGAACACTACGAATGTACAATCGATTTAAAGAATAAACAACTTATTACCAATTTTAAAACACTACCACTGTATAAAGTTGAGGACAATTACTCTTCAACAGAACTCGAAACATACGAGGCAAATAAAAATAAAATAACTATACAAGGTAGAACAGAACAAGTTTTTAAATTAAAATGTCATCTAATCAATACCGATGCTATTTTATCCCGAAAAGAAATAGAAAAAGTACATATCCCAAATGCCCTTGTCCATGTCAATCAAAAAGGCGAATTTTTGACAACCATTATCAATGCGAATGCAATCCCAAAAACAATTGATTTTTCAAATATCGAAATAGAACCATTTTCGATACACACACTTCTTAATTTCAATCTTCCCGAATCTCCCGAATTTCAAACTTTAAATAGAATCCCGACTATTAGATCCCAGCTTAGACTTGACCATTTAAACGAAGAAGAAAAAGAATTAATCACAAATCTTTGTGTCAATTTCAAAGACATTTTCTATATAGAAGGTGACAACCTTTCCTTTACAAGTGAAATCAAACATAAGATAGACACGAATAATACAAAGCCCATTTTTACTAAATCTTATAGATATCTCCAAATACATAAACAAGAGGTTAAAACGCAAGTAAACAACATGTTACGACAAGGTTTTATTAGATCATCAATCTCTCCCTGGTCATCTCCCGTTTGAGTTGTACCGAAAAAAATCGACTCTAGTAACAAACAAAAATGGAGAATCGTAATGGATTATAGAAAATTGAACGAATCCACTGTTAATGATAAATATCCACCTCCTAATATCTCAGATTTACTTGACCAACTTGGACAGTGTCAATATTTCACTACTCTTGATCTCGCTTCTGGTTTCCATCAGATAGAGATAGATCCTAAAGATATTTCAAAAACAGCGTTCTCAGTAAAAAAACGGTCATTATGAGTTTTTATGAATGCCCTTCGGACTAAAGAATGCCTTATCTACATTCCAACGTGTAATGGACAATATTCTTTTAGGAATCTTAAATGAACGATGTCTTGTCTATATGGACGATATTATAGTTTATTCCGCTACAATTGACGAACATATCTATCGATTACGCGAAGTTTTCAAACGACTAAGAAAAGCTAATCTTAAAATACAACTAGACAAATGCGAGTTTTTACGTAAAGAAGTAGCATATCTTGGACACGTAATAACTAAAGACGGTGTTAAAACAAATCCAGCAAAAATTAATGTATTCAAAATATTCCCCAACCAAAAAATCCTAAGGATATAAAATCTTTCCTTGGCTTAGCACGTTATTATTATAATTTTGCGAAAATTTCTAAACCACTTACCCGTTTACTCAAAAAAAAAATAAAATTTGACTTTGATTCTGATTGCAAAGAATCTTTTGACGAACTGAAAAAATTGCTAATTTCTGACCCAATTCTTATATACCCAAATTTTGACGAATCGTTTCTTTTGACCACAGATGCTAGTGCTTTTGCAATAGGCGCTGTGTTATCACAAGGACCTGTAGGAAAAGATTTACCAATAGGCTATGCATCTAGAACCCTACGTAAAGCCGAAACAAATTATTCAACTATTGAACGTGAACTCCTTGCAATGGTATGGGCAGTAAAACATTTTCGCCCGTATCTTTTTGGCAGAAATTTAAACTAATCACAGACCACCGCCCTCTTACTTGGCTTTTTTCAATCAAAGACCCAGGTAGTAGACTCGCACGCTGGAGACTTAAACTCGAAGAATATGAGTATGAAATAATTTACAAACCCGGTAAGGTCAATAAAAACGCAGACGCATTATCAAGAATTAAAATTAATCATTTTAATCAATGCGCAAAATTCCAATCAAAACTCTCTATTTTTGCGACAAATCAAGACGATGACGAAAAATCTAATAACTCAAATTTAAATTTCGATGATGAAAAAATAACCGAAGATTACAACACATTTGCTAATATGTACGAAACAAAATCTTTAATTGATTATTCAAAAATTGAAACTACAAACGAACAACTTCTAAATAAATCACATAAAAACATAATAACCTTTTTTCAACCAAAGAATTTAGGAGAATTACATCATGAAATATTAGAAGACATTTTTGAAGAAAATGCAGATTTTTCAATACAAAGACTAAATATTTTCTCTAGTAAAACAGTTAAAAATCGGAAATATTACATAATTCCTTTGTTACTCGATCCAGAAAATGTAGTCCAACATCTTTTCTATATTATTTATACAGGACAAAACGAATTTGACCTTTCGTCAACATATTTTCTCGAAAATAAAAATAGACCTTCCTATTCTTGAAATATTTTCTTTTATCTTTGCAGACAAAGATATTAAAATATGTATTTGTCAAAATATTGTAATCATCCCAGATAAAGACCAAATACCAATTATATTGGAATAATACCATTTAGGCAAAAGTAATTTACAGAATGATTAAACATGTAGAAAATTTTATAAAAAGTTGTGAAACATGTCAAAAAATTAAAATATGCCGAAAAAATTTAAGTAACCCTTTAGTGATAACAGAAACACCGAAAACACCATTTGAACGAATAAATATCGATATATTTGAATATCCATCTAGGAATTATCCTTTGACAATACGAGACGAACTTACTAAATTTACCCAAGCTTATCCAATTGAAGATAAAACGGCAAAAACTATCGTTAACACTATTATTTTATTTTTCCAACATTATGGTACCCCACTACGAATCCATTGTGATTAAGGCCGTGAATTTAATAATACCCTAATGAAAGACCTATGTGAACTATACGACATAAAAATAACATTTTCAAGTGTAGGTCACCCCAATTAGGTCACCCCCAATCAAACGGCTCCTAGAAAGATTTCACGCTACATTTAGCGAAATGATAAGAGCTAATCAAACCGAAAACCCACACGAACATCCGTTCACCGTACTTCCGTATGCTGTTATTTGTTACAATAACACGAAAAATAAATCCCACGGTTTTACGCCCTTTGAACTAATTTTCGGACATACTTCTTCTAGACCCACTGAAATCCTATATAATGAGAAAACCCTTATATCAAAATACATACGTGATTTAAACAATCGTATGCAATTTCTTTATAAATCTGCTCGTGATAAAACGAAACAACAAAAAGAAAAAGCAAAAGAACGTTTTGATCAACATGTTCCCAAACATCCTCATGAATATAAAATAGGTGAAAAAGTATATGTACGCGAATCCCAAATTAAAGATAAAGCTCAAAACAAATTTAATAGCCCTTTCGAAATTCTCGAAATTTATCAAAACTCAGCCCTCTTATTAAATCCTAATACTAAACAAAAATCTAAAATAAATTTTGATAGATTAAAACCATACTACGAGCAAATTTCTCTTCCAGGACCATCCTCGGACTGTCATCAGTCGTCCAGTCCCAATACTCCATAAATCCAATTAACAACACGATAGGAGTCTTCTTTCATGGAGAAGCAAAAATAAAAATCTCTAACGACAAATGGACATTACTTGTATATAAAGACTTAGAACCTATTAAGGATACAATTGTAAATAATGATAGAATTTTAGAAAACCTTATCAATAATATCAACGAAGACGTACCACGAATTAAAGCATTTAAATCTGAAGTATTAACACATATTAGTCTCCTTAGACAAATATCAGGAGCTGTAGATCAAAAATATACAGGGATAATGGCAGATACTAAAAAATATATTCTTAGAGAAAATCGTGGAATTTTCAATGGTATAGGAACATTTTGGAAAGCAATTACAGGAAACTTAGATGCCTCCGATGGCCAATACTTTACTGACTGTATTGAAAAAATAACACATGATGAATATCAAATCGAAAATCTTCTTAAAAATCAAATTTCAGTAACTACCTCAGTAATAAAAGAATTTAATTCAACTATTCAGAAACTTAAAATTGACGAAGAAACATTCAATAACGATATTATAGAAATTCGAAAATCAATACTGGATATTTCTGACGATCTGAAATATTATTCCTCTCAAATACATTTCTTGAAAATTCTTTGAATGATATTATAAATTCAATTGTTTTCGCCCGTTTACGGATTTTACACAGTTCAATTATTACACCTTTTGACTTAATAGAATCACTAAAGCACATATCTCAATCATTGCTAGGAAATAATTTACCTTTGTTAATTCACCCTTCAAGTGTGGCTCAATATCTCGAAATCATAGAACTAAGGGCATATCAATATGATTCAAAAGTAGTTTTTGTTCTCGAAATCCCATTAGTTGATCCAGAAAAATATATTCTCTTTCATTTATATCCAATACCAATTTTGGATAATCGAACAGGTCTTCACCACATTCTTTCAATAACAAACAATTTAATTGCGCGAAACGATGATTCATTATTATATATGACAATTCGCAACTTGGAATCATGTAAATCTTTGAGCAGCCGAACACTAATATGTTCCAACATCCTGCCATATCCAATAGACTATGACGCTGTTTGTGAAGCCCAGTTACTACGATTAATCAATCGCCTTCCAAGAACGTGCCAAGTTTCAGTTATCCTAGCCAAAGACTATCATGTGCAAGAACTTAATCAAAACTCCTGGTTAGTTGCCGTTGCAGACCCTCTACCTGTGACTATTAAATGTGGTTCTAGAGACATTGTTACCCAAACAATCAGTACCAACGCCGTAATCAAACTTCAACCAGAGTGCAGTGCATTTATTGGCAGCACCAAAGTTCTAGGGAAGAAATTTGTAAATATTTATGACAATGTTACCTACAGCAACGTTCCAATCCAAATTCCATATGATTGCTGCAGCCATTATCCTGAGAAGATTCATATACCAGACTTGAAGCCTCTTAAGTTACACCACATTGACACAGAAAACTTAAATATCGCTCAACATAAATTAAATGAATATTCTGATCAGTTGGACAGACTAATCAATCAACCATTCGTAAAGAAACATATCGGTTGGTTTACTATCCTAACCATAGCTCTGATCACTAGTCTAATTATCCTGTTCATATTTTGTAAATGTTATAGAAGAAAACCTAAGAACCTCAGTATTGGAATTGTCAATGTGATGACTACCCACCTTCTCCACCAAGGTCCAGAACAAATTTTGTACAATGGAGAAGAATATTTCCAAAAAGGCGACCAAACATACGTGTTGGTGAACCAACAGAAGAATCTGAAGAAATAGAACTTAACCTGAACAAACATTCAGCTTGAAAGTTGCTTCCACGTACCAACTTTCATCTTGATGGGGGAGTTGTTATATCTATTCTCACCAGCTATTTCATCATACAAGTTATGCTAACCTTGGTTCCCAGACTATCAGCTGTCATCCGCCAACGCAGTTATTCAGAAAGCCAAGCTTATCTCAATAACAAAGTATCACATATCAGTTAACGACGTAGATCATCCTATTCCCATCAACAGCAGGTGTTACTTGTTTACGACAACAAGTCTATACCAAGAAAGCTTCATCAGCAGAACCCACGTCCTGACCCAAGTATTCAAGAACGAAGTAAACAGTTCCCACTGAGTCAGCATAACGAAACATATAAATAGTTATTTTTCTTTGTATAAAGTTCAGTTAAGTACAGTTCAGTCTAGCTCGAATTCATTTTGTTAAAAGTTACTTTGCAAGTTCAAATGTATATATTTAAGTTTGTATTTTTGAGTAATAAAATAATTTTTTTAAAAGCAATTTGGCAAGAAAGTGATTTAACATATATATATATTATATATATATATATATATATATATATATATATATATAGAAGACGTACCACGAATTAAAGCATTTAAATCTGAAGTATTAACACATATTAGTCTCCTTAGACAAATATCAGGAGCTGTAGATCAAAAATATACAGGGATAATGGCAGATACTAAAAAATATATTCTTAGAGAAAATCGTGGAATTTTCAATGGTATAGGAACATTTTGGAAAGCAATTACAGGAAACTTAGATGCCTCCGATGGCCAATACTTTACTGACTGTATTGAAAAAATAACACATGATGAATATCAAATCGAAAATCTTCTTAAAAATCAAATTTCAGTAACTACCTCAGTAATAAAAGAATTTAATTCAACTATTCAGAAACTTAAAATTGACGAAGAAACATTCAATAACGATATTATAGAAATTCGAAAATCAATACTGGATATTTCTGACGATCTGAAATATTATTCCTCTCAAATACATTTCTTGAAAATTCTTTGAATGATATTATAAATTCAATTGTTTTCGCCCGTTTACGGATTTTACACAGTTCAATTATTACACCTTTTGACTTAATAGAATCACTAAAGCACATATCTCAATCATTGCTAGGAAATAATTTACCTTTGTTAATTCACCCTTCAAGTGTGGCTCAATATCTCGAAATCATAGAACTAAAGGCATATCAATATGATTCAAAAGTAGTTTTTGTTCTCGAAATCCCATTAGTTGATCCAGAAAAATATATTCTCTTTCATTTATATCCAATACCAATTTTGGATAATCGAACAGGTCTTCACCACATTCTTTCAATAACAAACAATTTAATTGCGCGAAACGATGATTCATTATTATATATGACAATTCGCAACTTGGAATCATGTAAATCTTTGAGCAGCCGAACACTAATATGTTCCAACATCCTGCCATATCCAATAGACTATGACGCTGTTTGTGAAGCCCAGTTACTACGATTAATCAATCGCCTTCCAAGAACGTGCCAAGTTTCAGTTATCCTAGCCAAAGACTATCATGTGCAAGAACTTAATCAAAACTCCTGGTTAGTTGCCGTTGCAGACCCTCTACCTGTGACTATTAAATGTGGTTCTAGAGACATTGTTACCCAAACAATCAGTACCAACGCCGTAATCAAACTTCAACCAGAGTGCAGTGCATTTATTGGCAGCACCAAAGTTCTAGGGAAGAAATTTGTAAATATTTATGACAATGTTACCTACAGCAACGTTCCAATCCAAATTCCATATGATTGCTGCAGCCATTATCCTGAGAAGATTCATATACCAGACTTGAAGCCTCTTAAGTTACACCACATTGACACAGAAAACTTAAATATCGCTCAACATAAATTAAATGAATATTCTGATCAGTTGGACAGACTAATCAATCAACCATTCGTAAAGAAACATATCGGTTGGTTTACTATCCTAACCATAGCTCTGATCACTAGTCTAATTATCCTGTTCATATTTTGTAAATGTTATAGAAGAAAACCTAAGAACCTCAGTATTGGAATTGTCAATGTGATGACTACCCACCTTCTCCACCAAGGTCCAGAACAAATTTTGTACAATGGAGAAGAATATTTCCAAAAAGGCGACCAAACATACGTGTTGGTGAACCAACAGAAGAATCTGAAGAAATAGAACTTAACCTGAACAAACATTCAGCTTGAAAGTTGCTTCCACGTACCAACTTTCATCTTGATGGGGGAGTTGTTATATCTATTCTCACCAGCTATTTCATCATACAAGTTATGCTAACCTTGGTTCCCAGACTATCAGCTGTCATCCGCCAACGCAGTTATTCAGAAAGCCAAGCTTATCTCAATAACAAAGTATCACATATCAGTTAACGACGTAGATCATCCTATTCCCATCAACAGCAGGTGTTACTTGTTTACGACAACAAGTCTATACCAAGAAAGCTTCATCAGCAGAACCCACGTCCTGACCCAAGTATTCAAGAACGAAGTAAACAGTTCCCACTGAGTCAGCATAACGAAACATATAAATAGTTATTTTTCTTTGTATAAAGTTCAGTTAAGTACAGTTCAGTCTAGCTCGAATTCATTTTGTTAAAAGTTACTTTGCAAGTTCAAATGTATATATTTAAGTTTGTATTTTTGAGTAATAAAATAATTTTTTTAAAAGCAATTTGGCAAGAAAGTGATTTAACATATATATATATTATATATATATATATATATATATATATATATATATATATAGAAGACGTACCACGAATTAAAGCATTTAAATCTGAAGTATTAACACATATTAGTCTCCTTAGACAAATATCAGGAGCTGTAGATCAAAAATATACAGGGATAATGGCAGATACTAAAAAATATATTCTTAGAGAAAATCGTGGAATTTTCAATGGTATAGGAACATTTTGGAAAGCAATTACAGGAAACTTAGATGCCTCCGATGGCCAATACTTTACTGACTGTATTGAAAAAATAACACATGATGAATATCAAATCGAAAATCTTCTTAAAAATCAAATTTCAGTAACTACCTCAGTAATAAAAGAATTTAATTCAACTATTCAGAAACTTAAAATTGACGAAGAAACATTCAATAACGATATTATAGAAATTCGAAAATCAATACTGGATATTTCTGACGATCTGAAATATTATTCCTCTCAAATACATTTCTTGAAAATTCTTTGAATGATATTATAAATTCAATTGTTTTCGCCCGTTTACGGATTTTACACAGTTCAATTATTACACCTTTTGACTTAATAGAATCACTAAAGCACATATCTCAATCATTGCTAGGAAATAATTTACCTTTGTTAATTCACCCTTCAAGTGTGGCTCAATATCTCGAAATCATAGAACTAAAGGCATATCAATATGATTCAAAAGTAGTTTTTGTTCTCGAAATCCCATTAGTTGATCCAGAAAAATATATTCTCTTTCATTTATATCCAATACCAATTTTGGATAATCGAACAGGTCTTCACCACA